>CM029447.1:30528896-31728896 GCA_017140165.1 Eucalyptus shirleyi
TTTATATAAACCCAAGCCCATGCGGTAGATAAGAGCATCCCATATGCCAAGTCGCCGAGAGACTAGAGCATGAACCAAGAACATCGCTTTGATCCTCTCATCTTTAGGTCATTCCACTATTGAATTTACATCGGACCCTTCTTTATAGGTCAAGCATCCTCCATTAAGGCAAATCTCCACACTTCAACCTTTTAGCCACCGAGAGAATCATAAGAGGCAAGCCTCCACAATTCTCGCCACTCTATCCACTGAGGATCTTAATTTTAGAATTCGATAACTACGTCCCCACTGTTCTTCAGTAATATACGTGCTTCTCCATGCTTTAACTCCTTGAGTTGGAATTACGGATCGAGCCACCTTCCGTCGGCAGCTATTGTCGCCAACCGCCACACGATCGCCTTTGCGCTGCCCATTTGCCCCGACAGACCGCTATCGTTACTGAAGGCAGTAAGATCGCCGCACATAGCCCATTTACCGCCGCCCCCAATCATAGTCAAGGCTGCAAGTGGCAATCTGAGGTGGTGATGATTGGTGAAGGTCGACGTTCGTGCGTCGGTCGTGCGACGTTCGTGCAGCGATCGATGTGGCGTTCGTCGCGGACGTAAGACGCGGTCAGCCGATCGACATTCTATGAGTAAGAAGAACAAACAAATATATACAAAAATTTATAAGTTTTACTAAACGCATTTCTATTCTTTTTCTATTCTAAGAATAGACATTTTTTATAGTTACCAAATACCTTATTTTACTCAGAAATTATTTTCGGAGTAGAAGTAGAAAAAAGAAGAAGCTATTTCGACCAAAAAAAAAAAAGTTCGCTGGAATAGAAACGTTGCCATGCGCACCCTTAGTTTTACGCTAATGGTAGGTTTCTTGGGAGATTGGTTGAACGAGGACTAACAATGTATAAAGTGCTCAACTTATTCATGTTCTTGAACTCGGCCCGCTAGTGTTGTTTCGCGGGGTTTTATCCTCGGCCTCCCTACCGATCAAAACTCTCTTCCACAGACAATTCTTCTAAATTAACCAAGCTTTCCAATAACTTCAAGCATGGAACACAATCTCAAGTCCAAAAATCTCAATTCTATTAGGTCACCAATTTCTTTGGGCAGCCGAGCAATTCTAGAATTGAAGAAACTTAGGAATTGCAATCCTTTCAGCTTTCCAAGAGCAGTCACATTCTCTAGATGGCATCCATCAAGACATAGTGATGTGAGGTTTTTAAGTAATTGCATCGACGAAAGGAGGGAGATAAAAGATAAGCCAGTCAAGTCCAAGACTTGAAACTTCTCCATAGATTCGAAAAATGAGTCGAGCATTTTGAGAATGTTCTCTTCTAATGACAGAAGTATTCTCATGTTCGGGCGGTCCAATTTTTAGGAAATTCATTAATGTCAAAATAGTAAAAAAAAAAGAAAAAGAACATAGTATTAGGCCATTGCGCTGCATTTTCTAAGATCATATTGTGACCATTTTTTAACCCAAAATCCTTTCTCCCGACCAAGGCGTTCCATTCCGTTTCAATAAATTTGTCATGCATAGAGATGGCCACGTCAATAATTAGGTCATGCATGCTCAAGCTAAGGCCTCGCCATCATTGCCTAGCAACAAAGAAGAGTCAAGGAGGCAACATCAATCCTTAATCAACCTCTTTCTAGTATCTTGGATGGTCTTGCTGAAGTTTTTATGTAAACCCAAGCCCATGCAGTAGATAAGAGCATCCCTTATGCCAAGTCCCCGAGAGACTAGAGCATGAACCAAGAACAGCACTTTGATCCTCTCATCTTTTAGGTCATTCCACTATTGATTTTACATCGGACCCTTCTTTATAGGTCTAAGCATCCCTCCATTCAGGCAAATCTCCGCACTTCAACCTTTTAGCCACCGAGAGAATCATAAGAGGCAAGCCTCCACAATTCTTGACCACTCTATCCACGAGGATCTTAATTTTAGGGTCGATAACTCTGTCCCCCACTGTTCTTCAAAAAAGTATACGTGCTTCTCCATGCTTTAACTCACTGAGTTGGAATTATGGATCAGAGCCACCTTCCGTCAACAGCCTATTGTCGCCAACCGCTGGACACGATCGCCGTACTGTTTACACGACCGATCCGTCATTGCCAAGGCCGCCGTAAAGATCGCCGCACATAGCCCATCAACCGCCGCCCCTAATCATAGTCGTGGGCTGCAAGTGGCAATCCTGAGGTGGTGATCGGTGGTGAAGGTCGACGGTCGAGCGTCGTTGTGCGACGGTTGTGCGACGTTCGTGCGCCTCGTGCGGCGTTCGTGCGGCGGACATAAGGCGGCGGTCGCGATCAACGTTCTATGAGTAAGAAGAACAAACAAATATATACAAAAATCTATAAGTTTTTACTAAACGCATTTCTATTCTTTTTCTATTCTAAGAATAGACATTTTGTATAATTACAAAATACCTTATTTTACTCAGAAATTATTTTCGGAGTAGAAATAGAAAAACAAAAAGCCATTTTTGAAAAAAAAAAAAAAAAAAAGTTCTATGAAATAGAAACATTGCCATGTGCACCCTTAGTTTCGCAACTGGTAGGTTTCTTGGGAGATTGGCTAAACGAGGATTGACAATGTATAAAGTGCTCAACTTATTCATGTTCTTGAACTCGGCCGAGGCTAGCGTTGTTTCGCGGGGTTTTATCCTCGGCCTCCCTCGATCAAAACTCTCTTCCATAGACAATGCTTTTCAATTAACCAAGCTTTCAACAACTTCAAGCATGGAACACAATCTCAAGTCCAACAATCTCAATTTTGTTAGTTCACCAATTTCTTTGGGCAGTCGAGCAATTCTAGAATTGAAGAAACTTAGGAATTGCAATCCTTTCAGCTTTCCAAGAGCAGTCACATTCTCTAGATGGCATCCATCAAGACATAGTGATGTGAGGTTTTTAAGTAACTCCTTCGACGAAAGGAGGGAGATAAAAGATAAGCCAGTCAAGTCCAAGACTAGGAGCTTCTCCATAGATTCGAAAAATGAGTCAGGCATTTTGAGAAAGTTTTCTTCTAACAACAGAAGTATTTTCATGTTCGGGTGGTCCAATTTTTTAGGAAATTCATTAATGTCAACATAATAAAAAACGAAAAGAACATAGTATTAGGCCATTGCGCTACATGTTCTAAGATCATATTGTGACCATTTTTTAACCCCAAAATCCTTTCTCCCGACCAAGGCATTCCATTCCGTTTCAATAAATTTGTCATGCATAGAGATGGCCACGTCAATAATGAGGTCAAATGCACGCTAAAGCTGGGCCTAGCCATCATTGCACGGCAACAAAGAAGAGTCAAGGAGGTAACGTCAATCCTTAATCAACCTCTTTCTAGTATCTTGGATGATCTTGCTGAATTTTTTATATAAACCCAAGCCCGTCCGGTAGATAAGAGCATCCCTTATGCCAAGTCCCAGAGACTAGAGCATGAACCAAGAAGTGCTTTGATCCTCTCATCTTTTAGGTCATTCCACTATTGATTTTACATTGGACCCTTCTTTATAGGTCTAAGCATCCTT
The DNA here is from genome assembly GCA_017140165.1 of Eucalyptus shirleyi. Taxonomy (NCBI): domain Eukaryota; kingdom Viridiplantae; phylum Streptophyta; class Magnoliopsida; order Myrtales; family Myrtaceae; genus Eucalyptus; species Eucalyptus shirleyi. The sequence continues at coordinate 30,532,435 of CM029447.1, forward strand.
CCATTCAGGCAAATCTCCACACTTCAACCTTTTAGCCACCGAGAGAATCATAAGAGGCAAGCCTCCACAATTCTCGACCACTCTATCCACGAGGATCTTAATTTTAGGGTCGATAACTCTATCCCCCAGTGTTCTTTAAAAATGTATACGTGCTTCTCTATGCTTTAACTCAGAGTTGGAATTATGGATCAGAGCCACCTTCCGTCAGCAGCCTATTGTCGCCAACCGCCACGACCGCCACACCTGCCATTTGCCACGACCGCTGACCGTTGTTGCTTGAGGGCCACCATAAGATCGCTGCACATAGCCCATTAGCCGCCGCCCGAATTATAGTTAGTGGGCTGCAAGTGGCAATGCTGCAGCGGAGATCGATGGTGAAGGTCGAAGCCGTCGTGCGCCTATCGTGTGATAGTTGTGCGGCGTTCGTGCAACGGTCGTGTGACGTTCGTGCGGCGGACGTACGGCGGTTGTCGGTTGTCGTTCTATGAGTAAGAAGAAAGAACAAACAAATAAATACAAAAATTTATAAATTTTTACTAAACGCATTTCTATTCTTTTTCTATTCTAAGAATAGACATTTTGTATAATTACCAAATACCTTATTTTAATCAGAAATTATTTTCAGAGTAGAAGTAGAAAGAAAAAGAAGCTATTTCTGAAAAAAAAATAGTTCGCTAGAATAGAAAGCGTTGCCATGCGCACCCTTAGTTTTGCAAATGGTAGGTTTCTTGGGAGATTGGCTGAACGAGGACTCACAATGTATAAAGTGCTCAACTTATTCATGTTCTTGAACTCAGCCAAGGCTAGCGTTGTTTCGCGGGGTTTTATCCTTGGCCTCCCTCCCAAAACTCTCTTCCATAGATAATTCTTCTAAATTAACCAAGCTTTCAATGACTTCAAGCATGGAACACAATCTCAAGTCCAAAACTCTCAATTGTGCTAGTTCACCAATTTCTTTGGGCAGCCGAGCAATTCTAGAATTGAAGAAACTTAGGAATTGCCATCCTTTCAGCTTTCCAAGAGCAGTCACATTCTCTAGATGGCATCCATCAACACATAGTGATGTGAGGTTTTTAAGTAATTGCATCGACGAAAGGAGGGAGATAAAAGATAAGCCAGTCAAGTCCAAGACTTGAAACTTCTCCATAGATTCGAAAAAAGAGTCGAGCATTTTGAGAATGTTTTCTTCTAATGACAGAAGTATTCTCATGTTCGGGCGGTCCAATTTTTTAGGAAATTCATCAATGTCAAAATAGTAAAAAAAAAAAAAACATAGTATTAGGCCATTGCGCTATATTTTCTAAGATCATATTGTGACCACTTTCTAACCCCAAAATCCTTTTTCCCGATCAAGGCTTTCCATTCCGTTTCAATAAATTTGTCATGCATAGAGATGGCCACATCAATAATGAGGTCATGCATGCTCAACTCGGCCTAGCCATCATTGCACGGCAACAAAGAAGAGTCGAGGAGGCAACGTCAATCCTTAATCAACCTCTTTCTAGTATCTTGGATGGTCTTGCTGAATTTTTTTATATAAACCCAAGCCCATGCAGTAGATAAGAGCATCCCTTATGCCAAGTCCCCGAGAGACTAGAGCATGAACCAAGAATAGCGCTTTGATCCTCTCATCTTTTAGGCCATTCCACTAGTGATTTTACATCGGACCCTTCTTTATAGGTCGAAGCATCCCTCCATTAAGGCAAATCTCCACACTTCAACCTTTTAGCCATCGAGAGAATCATAAGAGGCAAGCCTCCACAATTCTCGACCACTCTATCCACGAGGATCTTAATTTTAGGAGTCGATAACTCTATCCCCGGTGTTCTTTAAAAATGTATACGTGCTTCTCCATGCTTTAACTCACTAAGTTGGAATTATGGATCAGAGCCACCTTATGTCCCGCCAATAGCCTGTTGTCGCTAACCGCCACATGACCGCCGCTTGCCACTACACGACCGACCGTTGTTATTGACCGCCGCCATAAGATCGCTGCACATAGCCCATTAGCCGCCGCCCCGAATGATAGTTAGTGGGCTGCAAGTGGCAATGCTGCAGCGGAGATCGATGGTGAAGGTCGACGGTCGTGCGCAATGCGTTACCAATCGTGTGATGGTCGTGCGGCGTTCGTCAACGGTTGTGCGACGTTCGTGCGCGGACGATCGTCGGTTGGTCGATCATCGTTCTATGAGTAAGAAGAAAGAACAAACAAATAAATACAAAAATTTATAAATTTTTACTAAACGCATTTCTATTCTTTTTCTATTCTAAGAATAGACATTTTGTATAATTACAAAATACCTTATTTTACTCAGAAATTGTTTTGGAGTAGAAATAGAAAAAAAAAGAAGCTATTTCTAAAAAAAAAAAAAATAGTTCCCTCGAATAGAAACGTTGCTATACGCACCCTTAATTTCGCAAATGGTAGGTTTGTTGAGAGATTGAATGAACGAGGAATGATAATGTATAAAGTGGTCAACTTATTCATGTACTTGAACTCAGCCACGCTAGCGTTGTTTAGCAGGGTTTTATCCTCGGCCTCCCACTGATCAAAACTCTCTTCCATAGATAATTCCTCTAAATTAACCAAGCTTTCAATAACTTCAAGCATGGAACACAATCTCATGTCCAAAAATCTCAATTATGTTAGTTCACCAATTTCTTTGGGCAGCCGAGCAAATCTAGAATTGAAGAAACTTAGGAATTGCAATCCTTTCAGCTTTCCAAGAGCAGTCACATTCTCCAGATGGCATCCATCAAGACATAGTTGTAAGGTTTTCAAGTAACTTCGTCGACAAAAGGAGGGAGGTAAAAGATAAGCCAATCAAGTCCAAGACTTGGAAACTTCTCCATAGATTCGAAAAATGAGTCGAGCATTTTGAGAATGATTCCTTCTAATGATAGAAGTATTCTCATGTTCGGGCGGTCCAATTTTTTAGGAAATTCATTAATGTCAAAATAGTACAAAAAAAAAAAGGCCATAGTATTAGGCCATGCGCTATATTTTCTAAGATCATATTGTGACCACTTTCTAACCCCAAAATCCTTTCTCCCGACCAAGGCGTTCCATTCCCGTTTCAATAAATTTGTCATGCATAGAGATGGCCACATCAATAATGAGGTCATGCATGCTCAATCGGCCCGCCATCATCATTGCCTGGCAACAAAGAAGAGTCAAGGAGGCAACGTCAATCCTTAATCAACCTCTTTCTAGTATCTTGGATGGTCTTGCTAAATTTTTTATATAAACCAAGCCCATGTAGTAGATAAGGCATCCCTTATGCCAAGTCCCCGAGAGACTAGAGCATGAACCAAGAAAAGCGCTTTCATCCTCTCATCTTTGAGGTCATTGTAACTAAGGTCCTCAATTAATTTTACATCGGACCCTTCTTTATAGATCAAAGCATCCCTCCATTAACGCAAATGTGCACACTTCAACCTTTTAGACACTAAGAGAATCATAAGAGGCAAGCCTCCACAACTCTCGACCACTCTATCCACGAGGATCTTAAATTCAGGGTCCATAACTCTATCCCCCACTGTCCTTTAAAAAGTATACGTGGTTCTCCATGCTTTAACTCACTAAGTTGGAATTATGGATCGAGCCACCTTATACTGTCTGCGGCTTGTTGTTGTGAACTCGCCACACGACCGCCGCCTACGACTGCACTACCGCTGACCGTTGTTGCCGACTACCGGCCCGGCCGGCATAAGATTGCTGCACATAGCCTATTAGCCGCCGCCCCGAATCATGGTCAATGGGCTGCAAGTGGCAATGCTGCGGCGGAGATCGTTAGTGAAGGTCGAAGGTCGTGCGATGGTCGTGCGACGTTCGTGCAGCGGTCGTGCGCCGTTCGTGCGGCGGACATAAGACGGCAGTCGGCAGTCGACGTTCTATGAGTAAGAAGAACAAACAAATATATACAAAAATTTATAAGTTTTTACTAAACGCATTTCTATTCTTTTTCTATTCTAAGAATAGACATTTTGTATAATTACCAAATACCTTATTTTAATCACAAATTATTTTTAGGAGTAGAAATAGAAAAAAGGAAGAAGCTATTTCTGAAAAAAAAAAAAAAAATAGTTCCCTGGAATAGAAACATTGCCATGCGCACCCTTAGTTTCGCAAATGGTAGGTTTCTTGGGAGATTGGTTGAAATGAGGAATGACAATGTATAAAGTGCTCAACTTATTCATGTTCTTGAACTTAGCTAGGCTAGCGTGGTTTTGCGGGGTTTTATCCTTGGCCTCCTACTGATCAAAACTCTCTTCCATAGATAATTCTTCTAAATTAACCAAACTTTCAATAACTTCAAGCATGGAACACAATCTCAAGTCCAAAAATCTCAATTGTGTTAGTTCACAAAAATCTTTGGGCAGCCAAGCAATTCTAGAATTGAAGAAACCTAGGAATTGCAATCCTTTCAACTTTCCAAGAGCAGTCACATTCTCTAGATGGCATCCATCAAGACATAGTGATGTGAGGTTTTTAAGTAATTGCATCGACAAAAGGAGGAGATAAAAGATAAGCCAGTCAAGTCCAAGACTTCAAGCTTCTCCATAGATTCGAAAAATGAGTCGAGCATTTTGAAAAGTTTTCTTCTAAAGACAGAAGAATTCTCATGTTCGGGCGGTCCAATTTTTCAGGAAATTCATTAATGTCAAAATAGTAAAAAAATAAAATAAAGAACATAGTATTAGGCCATTACGGTGCATTTTCTGAGATCATACTGTGACCATTTTTTAACCACAAAATCCTTTCTCCCAACGAAGGTGTTCCATTCCGTTTCAATAAATTTGTCATGCATAGAGATGGCCACGTCAATAATTAGGTCATCTATGCTCAACTGAGCCTAGCCATCATTGCCTGGCAACAAGGAAGAGTCAAGGAGGCAACGTCAATCCTTAATCAACCTCTTTCTAGTATCTTGGATGGCCTTGCTGAAATTTTTATATAAACCCAAGCCCATGGAGTAGATAAGAGCATCCCTTATGCCAAGTCCCCGAGAGACTAGAGCATGAACCAAGAACAGGGCTTTGATCCACTGATCTTTTAGGTCATTCCACTATTGATTTTACATCAGACCCTTCTTTATAGGTCGAAGCATCCCCCCATTCAAGCAAATCTCCACACTTAAACCTTTTAGCCACTGAGAGAATCATAAGAGGCAAGCCTCCATAATTCTCGACCACTCTATCCACGAGGATCTTAATTTTAGGGTCGATAACTCTATCCTCCGGTGTTCTTTAAAAATGTATACGTGATTCTCCATGCTTTAACTCACTGAGTTGGAATTATGGATCGAGCCACCTTCCTGCAGCTTGTTGTCCCCAACCGCCACCACGACCGCCGCTGTCGCTGCCGACGGCTGACCGTCGTTACCCGGCCGCCATAAGATCGCTGCACATAGCCCATTAACCGCCTCCCCCCAATCATGGTCAATGGGCTGCAAGTGGCAATGCTGCGGCGGAGATCGTTAGTGAAGGTCGAAGGTCGTGCGATAGTCGTGCGGCGTTCGTGCAGCGGTCGTGCGCCGTTCGTCACGACGGACGTACGGTTGGCGGTTGTCGGTCGACGTTCTATGAGTTAGAAGAAAGAACAAACAAATAAATAAAAAATTTATAAATTTTTACTAAACGCATTTCTATTCTTTTTCTATTCTAAGAATAGACATTTTGTATAATTACCAAATACCTTATTTTACTCAAAAATTATTTTCGGAGTAGAAGTAGAAAAAAAAAAAAACGATTTCTGAAAAAAAAAAAAAATTCCCTTGAGTAGAAATGTTGCCATGCGCACCCTTAATTTCGCAAATGGTAGGTTTCTTCGAGAGATTGGCTAAACGAGGATTGACAATGTATAAAGTGCTCAAGTTATTCATGTTCTTGAACTCAGCCAGGCTAGCGTTGTTTCACAGGGTTTTATCCTCGGCCTCCTACTGATCAAAACTCTCTTCCATAGACAATTCTTCTAAATTAACCAAGCTTTCAACAACTTCAAGCATGGAACACAATCTCAGGTCTAAAAATGTCAATTTTGATAGTTCACCAATTTCTTTAGGCAGCCGAGCAATTCTAGAATTGAAGAAACTTAGGAATTGCAATCCTTTCAGCTTTCCAAGAGCAGTCACTTTCTCTAGATGGCATCCATCAAGACATGGTGATGTGAGGTTTTTAAGTAACTCCTTCGACGAAAGGAGGGAGATATAAGATAAGACAATGAAGTCCAAGACTAGGAGATTCTCCATAGATTCGAAAAATGAGTCGAGTATTTTGAGAAAGTTTTCTTCTAATCACTAAGAATATTCTCGGGTTCGGGCGGTCCAATTTTTTAGGAAATTCATTAATGTCAACATAAAAAAAAAAAAAACATAGTATTAGGCCATTGCGCTACATTTTCTAAGATCATATTGTGACCACTTTTTAACCCCAAAATCCTTTCTCCCGACCAAGACGTTCCATTCCGTTTCAATAAATTTTTCATGCATAGAGATGGCCACATCAATAATGAGGTCATGCATGCTCAAGCTGGGCCTAGCCATCATTGCCTGGCAACAAAAAGAAGAGTCAAGGAGGCAACGTCAATCCTTAATCAACCTCTTTCTAGTATCTTGGATGGTCTTGCTGAATTTTTTATATAAACCCAAGCCCATGTAGTAGATGAGAGCATCCCTTATGCCAAGTCTCGGAGAGACTAGAGCATGAACCAAAAACAGCGCTTTGATCCTCTCATCTTTTAGGTCATTCCACTATTGATTTTACATCGGACCCTTCTTTATAGGTCGAAGCATCCCTCCATTCAGGCAAATCTCCACACTTCAACCTTTTAGCCATCGAGAGAATCATAAGAGGCAAGCCTACACAATTCTCGACCACTCTATCCACGAGGATCTCAATTTTAGGGTCGATAACTCTATCCCCCAGTGTTCTTTAAAAATGTATACGTGATTCTCCATGCTTTAACTCACTGAGTTGGAATTATGGATCAGAGCCACCTTAAATCGGCAGCTGTTGTCGCCAACCACCACACGATCGCCGCCATGTTTGACCGACCGACCGTTGTTGCCCACAGCCGCCATAAGATCGCTGCACATAGCCCATTAGCCGCCGCCCGAATCATAGTCGGTGGGCTGCAAGTGGCATTGTCTGCGGCAAAGATCGATGGTGACGGTCGAGGGTCGTGCGCTGGTCCTGCGATGGTCGTGCGGCGTCATCGTGGTCATGCACGGTCGTGCGACGTTCATGCGGCGGACGTACGGCGGCGGTTGTCGGCCCACGTTCTATGAGTAAGAAGAATGAACAAACAAATAAATAAAAAATTTATAAATTTTTACTAAACACATTTCCATTCTTTTTCTATTCTAGGAATAGACATTTTGTATAATTACCAAATACCTTATTTTACTCAGAAATTATTTTCAGGAGTAGAAATAGAAAAAAAAAAGCTTTTCTGAAAAAAAAAAAGTTCCCTTGAGTAGAAACGTTACCATGCGCACCCTTAATTTCGCAAATGGTAGGTTTCTTGGGAGATTGGCTAAACGAGGATTGACAATGTATAAAGTGCTCAACTTATTCATGTTCTTGAACTCAGCCACGCTAGCGTTGTCTCGCGGGGTTTTATCCTCGGCCTCCTCTGATCAAAACTCTCTTCCATAGACAATTCTTCTAAATTAACCAAGCTTTCAATAACTTCAAGCATGGAATACAATCTCAAGTCCAAAAATCTCAATTGTGTTAGTTCACCAATTTCCTTGGGCAGCCGAGCAATTCTAGAATTGAAGAAACTTTGGAATTGCAATCCTTTCAGATTTCTAAGAGTAGTCACATTCTCTAGATGGCATCCATCAAGACATAGTGATGTGAGGTTTTTAAGTAATTGCATCGACGAAAGGAGGAGATAAAAGATAAGCCAGTCAAGTCCAAGACTTGGAGCTTCTCCATAGATTCGAAAAATGAGTCGAGCATTTTGAGTATGTTTTCTTCTAATGACAGAAGAATTCTCATGTTCGGACGGTCCAATTTTTTAGGAAATTCATTAATGTCAAAATAGTAAAGAAAGAAAGAAAAAAGAACATAGTATTAGGCCATTGCGCTGCATTTTCTAAGATCATTGTCACCATTTTTAACCCCAAAATACTTTCTCTCGACCAAGGCATTCCATTCCGTTTCCATAAATTTGTCATGCGTAGAGATGGCCACGTCAATAATTAGGTCATGCATGCTCAACTGGGCCTAGCCATCATTGCCTGGCAACAAAGAAGAGTCAAGGAGGCAACGTCAATCCTTAATCAACCTCTTTCTAGTATCTTCGATGGTCCTGCTGAATATTTTATATAATCCCAAGCCCATGTAGTAGATAAGAGCATCCCTTATGCTAAGTCTCCAAGAGACTAAAGCATGAAGCAAGAACGGCGCTTTGATCCTCTCATCTTTTAGGTCATTCCACTATTGATTTTACATCGGACCCTTCTTTATAGGTCGAAGCATCTCTCCATTCAGGAAAATCTCCACACTTCAACCTTTTAGCCACCGAGAGAACCATATGAGGCAAGCCTCCACAATTCTCGACCACTCTATCCATGAGGATCTTAATTTCAAGGTCGATAACTCTGTCCCCCAGCGTTCTTTAAAAATGTATACTTGCTTCTCCATGCTTTAACTCACTGAGTTGCAATTATGGATCATAGCCGCCTTCAGTCTGCAGCCTGTTGTCGCCAACCGCCACACGACCGCCGCTTGTCCTTGCACGACCGGGCCGACCGTTGTTGCCGACGGCCGCCATAAGATCGTTGCACATAGCCCATTAACCGCCGCCCGAATTATAGTTAGTGGGCTGCAAGTGGCAATGCTGCGTGGAGATCGATGGTGTGCGTTCGACGGTCGTGCGCCCGTCGTGAGATGGTCGTGCGGCGTTCGTTCAACGGTCGTGCGACGTTCGTGCATCGGACGTACGACGGCGGTTATCGATCGTCGTTCTATGAGTAAGAAGAAAGAACAAACAAATAAATACAAAAATTTATAAATTTTTACTAAACGCATTTCTATTCTTTTTCTATTCTAAGAATAAACATTTTGTATAATTACCAAATACCTTATTTTACTTAGAAATTATATTGGAGTAGAAGTAGAAAAAAAAGAAGAAGCTATTTCGAAAAAAAAAATAGTTCGCTGGAATAAAAATCGTTGCCAATGCGCACCCTTAGTTTCGCAAATGGTAGGTTTCTTGGGAGATTGGTTGAACAAGGACTAACAATGTATAAAGTGCTCAACTTATTCATGTTCTTGAACTCAGCCAGGCTAGCGTTTTTTCGCGGGGTTTTATCCTTGGCCTCCTACTGCTCAAAACTCTCTTCCATAGATAATTCTTCTAAATTAACCAAGCTTTCAAAAACTTCAAGCATGGAACACAATCTCAAGTCCAAAAATCTCAATTGTGCTAGTTCACAAATTTCTTTGGGCAGCCGAGCAATTCTAGAATTGAAGAAACTTAGGAATTGCCATCCTTTCAGCTTTCCAAGAGCAGTCACATTCTCTAGATGGCATCCATCAATACATAGTGATGTGAGGTTTTTAAGTAATTGCATCGACGAAAGGAGGGAGATAAAAGATAAGCCAGTCAAGTCCAAGACTTGAAACTTCTCCATAGATTCGAAAAATGAGTCGAGCATTTTGAGAATGTTTTCTTCTAATGACTAAAGAATTCTCATGTTCGGGCGGTCCAATTTTTTAGGAAATTCATTAATGTCAAAATAGTAAAAAAAAAAAAAAACATAGTATTGGCGATGCATATTTTCTAAGATCATATTGTGACCACTTTCTAACCCAAAATCCTTTCTCCCGACCAAGGCGTTCCATTCCGTTTCAATAAATTTGTCATGCATAGAGATGGCCACATCAATAATGAGGTCATGCATGCTCAACTGGGCCTAGCCATCATTGCCTGGCAACAAAGAAGAGTCGAGGAGGCAATGTCAATCCTTAATCAACCTCTTTCTAGTATCTTGGATGGTCTTGCTAAATTTTTTATATAAACCAAAGCCCATGCAGTAGATAAGAGCATCCCTTATGCCAAGTCCCGAGAGACTAGCGCATGAACCAAGAACATCGCTTTGATCCTCTTCTTTTAGGTCATTCCACTATTGATTTTACATCGGACCCTTCTTTATAGGTCGAAGCATCCCTCCATTCGGGCAAATCTCCACACTTCAACCTTTTACCCACTGAGAGAATCATAAGAGGCAAGCCTCCACAATTCTCGACCACTCTATCCACGAGGATCTTAATTTTAGGGACGATAACTCTATCCCTTAGTGTTCTTTAAAAATGTATACGTGCTTCTCCATGCTTTAACTCACTAGTTGGAATTATGGATCGAGCCATCGTTTGCCGCAGCTGTTGTCGCCAACCGCCGCACGAACCCTTTGTCCCCGCACGACCGGCCGACCATTGTTGCCGACGGCCGGCATAAGATCGCTGCACATAGCCCATTAGCCGCCGCCCCGAATCATAGTTAGTGGGCTGCAAGTGGCAATGCTGCGGCGGACATCGATGGTGAAGGTCGACGGTCGTGCGCCTGTCGTGTGATGGTCGTGCGGCGTTCGTGCAACGGTCGTGCGACGTTTGTGTGCGTTGATGCGTACGGTTACGGCGGTTCTCGGCAAATCGTCGTTCTATGAGTAAGAAGAAAGAACAAACAAATAAATACAAAAATTTATAAATTTTTACTAAACGCATTTCTATTCTTTTTCTATTCTAAGAATAGACATTTTGTATTATTACCAAATACCTTATTTTAATCAGAAATTATTTTTGGAGTAGAAGTAGAAAAAAAAAGAAGCTATTTTTGAAAAAAAAGAAAAAAATAGTTCCTAGAATAGAAACGTTGCCATGCGCACCCTTAGTTTCGCAAATGGTAGGTTTCTTGGGAGATTGGTTGAACGAGGACTGACAATGTATAAAGTGCTCAACTTATTCATGTTCTTGAACTCAGCTAGGCTAGCGTTGTTTCGCGGGGTTTTTTCCTTGGCCTCCTACTGATCACAACTCTCTTCCATAGATAATTCTTCTAAATTAACCAAGCTTTCAATAACTTCAAGCATGGAACACAATCTCAAGTCCAAAAATCTCAATTGTGTTAGTTCACCCATTTCTTTGGGCAGCCGAGCAATTCTAGAATTGAAGAAACTTAGGAATTGCAATCCTTTCAGCTTTCCAAGAGCAGTCACATTCTGTAGATGGCATCCATCAAGACATAGTGACGTGAGGTTTTTAAGTAATTGCATCGACGAAAGGAGGGAGATAAAAGATAAGCGAGTGAAGTCCAAGACTTGAAGCTTCTCCATAGATTCGAAAAATGAGTAGAGCATTTTGAGAAAGTTTTCTTCTAAGGACAGAAGTATTCTCATGTTCGGGCGGTCCAATTTTTTAGGAAATTCATTAATGTCAAAATAGTAAAAATAAAATAAAATAAAGAACATAGTATTAGGCCATTGCGCTGCATTTTCTAAGATCATATTGTGACCATTTCTTAACCCCAAAATCCTTTCTCTCGACCAAGGCATTCCATTCCGTTTCAATAAATTTGTCATGCATATAGATGGCCACGTCAATAATTAGATCATCTATGCTCAATTGGGCCCGCCATCATTGCCTGGCAACAAAGAAGAGTCAAGGAGGCAACGTCAATCCTTAATCAACCACTTTCTAGTATCTTGGATGGTCTTGCTGAATTTTTTATATAAACCCAAGCCCATGCAGTAGATAAGAGCATCCCTTATGCCAAGTCCCCGAGAGACTAGAGCATGAACCAAGAACAACGCTTTGATCCTCTCGTCTTTTAGGTCATTCCACTATTGATTTTACATCGGACCCTTCTTTATAGGTGGAAGCATCCCTCCATTCAGGCAAATCTCCACACTTCAACCTTTTAGCCACCGAGAGAATCATAAGAGGCAAGCCTCCAGAATTCGTGACCACTCTATCCACGAGGATCTTAATTTTAGGGTCGATAACTCTGTCCCCCACTGTTCTTCGAAAATGTATACGTGCTTCTCCATGCTTTAACTCACTGAGTTGGAATTACGGATCAGAGCCACCTTCCGTCGGCAGCCTATTGTCGCCAACCGCCACACGATCGCCGCCTGCCGCTGCACGACCGCTGACTGTCTTTGCTGAAGGCCGCCGTAAGATCGCCGCACATAGCCCATTTACCGTCGCCCCCAATCATAGTCAGTGGGCTGCAAGTGGCAATGTTGCGGTGGAGATCGATGGTGAAGGTCGACGGTCGTGCGCCGGTCATGCGATGGTCGTACGGCGTTCGTGCAACGGTCGTGCGACGTTCGTGCGACGGACTTACGACGGCGGTTGTCAGTCGACGTTCTATGAGTAAGAAGAAAGAACAAACAAATAAATACAAAAATTTATAAATTTTTACTAAACGCATTTCTATTCTTTTTCTATTCTAAGAATAGACATTTTGTATAATTACCAAATACCTTATTTTACTCAGAAATTATTTTCGGAGTAGAAATTGAAAAAAAAGAAGCTATATCTTAAAAAAAAAAAGTTCCCTTGAGTAGAAACGTTGCCATGCGCACCCTTAGTTTCGCAAATGGTAGGTTTCTTGGGAGATTGGCTGAACGAGAATTGACAATGTATAAAGTGCTCAACTTATTCATGTTCTTGAACTCAGCCAGACTAGCGTTGTTTTGCGGGGTTTTATCCTCGGCCTCCTACTGATCAAAACTCTCTTCCATAAACAATTCTTCTAAATTAACTAAGCTTTCAACAACTTCAAGCATGGCACACAATCTCATGTCCAAAAATCTCAATTTTGTTAATTCACCAATTTCTTTGGGCAGCCGAGCAATTCTAGAATTGAAGAAACTTAGGAATTGCAATCCTTCAGCTTTCCAAGAGCAGTCACATTCTCTAGATGGCATCGATCAAGACATAGTGATGTGAGGTTTTTAAGTAACTCCTTCGACGAAAGGAGGGAGATAAAAGATAAGCCAGTCCAGTCCAAGACTAGGAGCTTCTCCATAGATTCGAAAAATGAGTCTGGCATTTTGAGAAAGTTTTCTGCTAACGACAAATGTATTCTGAGGTTCGGGCGGTCCAATTTTTTAGGAAATTCATTAATGTCAACATAATAAAAAAAAATAGTATTAGGCCATTGCGCTACATTTTCTAAGATCATATTGTGACCACTTTTTAACCCTAAAATCCTTTCTCCCGACCAAGGCGTTCCATTCCGTTTCAATAAATTTGTCATGCATAGAGATGGCCACATCAATAATGAGGTCATGCATGCTCAACTGGGCCTAGCCATCATTGCCTGGCAACAAAGAAGAGTCAAGGAGGCAACGTCAACCCTTAATCAACCTCTTTCTAGTATCTTGGATGGTCTTGCTGAATTTTTTATATAAACCCAAGCCCATGCAGTAGATAAGAGCATCCCTTATGCCAAGTCCCCGAGAGACTAGAGCATGAAGCAGGAACAACGCTTTGATCCTCTCATCTTTTAGGTCATTCCACTATTGATTTTACATCGGACCCTTCTTTATAGGTCGAAGCATCCCTCCATTCAGGCAAATCTCCACACTTCAACCTTTTAGCCATCGAGAGAATCATAAGAGGCAAGCCTCCGCAATTCTCGACCACTCTATCCACGAGGATCTTAATTTTAGGGACGATAACTCTATCCCTCAGTGTTCTTTAAAAATGTATACGTGCTTCTCCATGCTTTAACTCACTGAGTTGGAATTATGGATCAGAGCCACCTTCTGTCTGCAGCCTGTTGTCGCCAACCGCCGCACGACCGCCGCCTGTCCCTGCACGACCGCTGACCGTTGTTGCCGACGGCCGGCATAAGATCGTTGCACATAGCCCATTAGCCGCCGCCCCGAATCATAGTTAGTGGGCTGCAAGTGGCAATGCTGCGGCGGAGATCGATGGTGAAGGTCGACGGTCGTGCGACGGTCGTGCGATGGTCGTGCAGCGTTCGTGCAATGGTCGTGCGACGTTTGTGCGGCGGACGTACGACGGCGGTTGTCAGTCGACGTTCTATGAGTAAGAAGAATGAACAAACAAATAAATACAAAAATTTATAAATTTTTACTAAACGCATTTCTATTATTTTTCTATTCTAAGAATAGACATTTTGTATAATTACCAAATACCTTATTTTACTCAGAAATTATTTTCGGAGTAGAAATTGAATAAAAAAGACTATTTCTGAAAAAAAAAAAATAGTTCCCTGGAATAGAAACATTGCTATGCCCACCCTTAGTTTTGCAGATTGTAGGTTTCTTGGGAGATTGGCTGAACGAGAATTGACAATGTATAAAGTGCTCAACTTATTCATGTTCTTGAACTCAGCCAGGCTAGCGTTGTTTCGCGGGGTTTTATCCTCGGCCTCCTACTGATCAAAACTCTCTTCCATAGACAATTCTTGTAAATTAACCAAGCTTTCAACAACTTCAAGCATGGAACACAATCTCAAGTCCAAAAATCTCAATTTTGTTAGTTCACCAATTTCTTTGGGCAGCCGAGCAATTCTAGAATTGAAGAAACTTAGGAATTGCAATCCTTTCAGCTTTCCAAGAGCAGTCACATTCTCTAGATGGCATCCATCAAGACATAGTGATGTGAGGTTTTTAAGTAATTGCATCGACGAAAGGAGGGAGATAAAAGATAAGCCAGTCAAGTCCAAGACTTGAAACTTCTCCATAGATTCGAAAAATGAGTCGAGCATTTTGAGAATGTTCTCTTCTAATGACAGAAGTATTCTCATGTTCGGGCGGTCCAATTTTTTAGGAAATTCATTAATGTCAAAATAGTAAAAAAAAAAAAAAAGAACATAATATTAGGCCATTGCGCTATATTTTCTAAGATCATATTGTGACCACTTTCTAACCCCAAATGGCGTTCCATTCTGTATCAATAAATTTGTCATGCATAGAGATGGCCACATCAATAATGAGGTCATGCATGCTCAACTGGGCCTAGCCATCATTGCCTGGCAACAAAGAAGAGTCAATGAGGCAACGTCAATCCTTAATCAACCTCTTTCTAGTATCTTGGATGGTCTTGCTAAATTTTTTATATAAACCGAAGCCCATGCAGTAGATAAGAGCATCCCTTATGCCAAGTCCCTGAGAGACTAGACCATGAACCAAGAACAGCGCTTTGATCCTCTCATCTTTTAGGTCATTCCACTATTGATTTTACATCGGACCCTTATTTATAGGTCGAAGCATCCCTCCATTCAGTCAAATCTCCACACTTCAACCTTTTAGCCACCGAGAGAACCATATGAGGCAAGCATCCAACATTCTCGACCACTCTATCCACGAGGATCTTAATTTTAGGGTCGATAACTCTGTCCCCCACTGTTCTTTAACAATGTATATGTGCTTCTCCATGCTTTAAGTCACTGAGTTGGAATTATGGATCAGAGCCACCTTCCGTCGGCAGCTTGTTGTCGCCAACCGCCAGACGATCGCCGCCTGTCGCTGCACGACCGCTGACCGTCGTTGCTGACGGCCGCTGTAATATCGCCACACATAGCCCATTGGCTGCCACCCCGAATTATAGTCAGTGGGCTACAAGTGGCGATGCTGTGGCGGAGATCGATGGTGAAGGTCGACGGTCGTGCGCCGGTCGTGCGACGGTCGTGCGGCGTTCGTGCAACGGTCATTCGACGTTCGTGCGGCGGACGTACGACGTCAATCATCAGTCGATGTTCTATGAGTAAGAAGAAAGAAGAAACAAATAAATACCAAAATTTATAAATTTTTTCTAAACCAATTTCTATTCTTTTTCTATTCTAAGAATAGACATTTTGTGTAATTACCAAATACCTTATTTTACTCAGAAATTATTTTCGGAGTAGAAATTGAATAAAAAAGACTATTTCTGAAAAAAAAAAAAATAGTTCCCTGGAATAGAAACGTTGCTATGCGCACCCTT
Source organism: Eucalyptus shirleyi (assembly GCA_017140165.1). NCBI lineage: Eukaryota > Viridiplantae > Streptophyta > Magnoliopsida > Myrtales > Myrtaceae > Eucalyptus > Eucalyptus shirleyi. The sequence goes on from CM029447.1 coordinate 30,548,410, forward strand.
AGTTTTGCATATGGTAGGTTTCTTGGGAGATTGGCTGAACGAGAATTGACAATGTATAAAGTGCTCAACTTATTCATGTTCTTGAACTCAGCCAGGCTAGCGTTGTTTCGCGGGGTTTTATCCTCGGCCTCCTACTGATCAAAACTCTCTTCCATAGACAATTCTTCTCATTTATCCAAGCTTTCAATAACTTCAAGCATGGAACACAATCTCAAGTCCAAAAATCTCAATTGTGTTAGTTCACCAATTTCTTTGGGCAGCCGAGCAATTCTAGAATTGAAGAAACTTAGGAATTGCAATCCTTTCTGCTTTCCAAGAGCAGTCACATTCTCTAGATGGCATCCATCAAGACATAGTGACGTGAGGTTTTTAAGTAATTGCATCGACGAAAGGAGGGAGATAAAAGATAAGCCAGTCAAGTCCAAGACTTGGAGCTTCTCCATTGATTCGAAAAATGAGTCGGGCATTTTGAGAAAGTTTTCTTCTAATGACAGAAGTACATGTTCGGGCGGTCCAATTTTTTAGGAAATTCATTAATGTCAACATAGTAAAAAAAAAAAGCATAGTATAAGGCCATTGCGCTGCATTTTCTAGGATCATATTGTGACCTTTTTTTAACCCCAAAATCTTTTCTCCCGACCAAGGCGTTCCATTCCGTTTCAATAAATTTGTCATGCATAGAGATGGCCACGTCAATAATTAGGTCATACATGCTCAATTGGGCCTAGCCATCATTGCCTAGCAACAAAGAAGAGTCAAGGAGGTAACGTCAATCCTTAATCAACCTCTTTCTAGTATCTTGGATGGTCTTGCTGAATTTTTTATATAAACCCAAGCCCATGTAGTAGATAAGAGCATCCCTTATGCTAAGTCTCCGAGAGACTAGAGCATGAACCAAGAACAGCGCTTTGACCCTCTCATCTTTTAGGTCATTCCACTATTTATTTTACATCGAACCCTTCTTTATAGGTCGAAGCATCCCTCCATTCAGGCATATCTCCACACTTCAACCTTTTAGCCCCCGAGAGAACCATATGAGGCAAGCCTCCATAATTCTCGACCACTCTATCCACGAGGATCTTAATTTTAGGGTCGATAACTCTGTCCCCCAGTATCCTTTAAAAAAGTATACGTGCTTCTCCATGCTTTGACTCACTGAGTTGGAATTGTGGATCAAAGCCTCCATCCGCTAGCAGCTTGTTGTTGCCAATCGCCAGATGACCGCCATTTGTCGCGGCACAATCGCCAACCGTCGCTACTGACAGCCGTCGCAAGACTGCCGCACACAGCACATTAGCCGCTGCCCCCAACCGCAGTCACTGGGCTGCAAGTGGCAATCTTGCGGTGGCGATCGGTGGTGACAGTCGACGGTTGTGTGCCGGTCGTGCGACATTTGTGTGGTGATTGTATGGCGGTGGTCGACGGTGGACGGTCTGTGAGTAAGAAGAAAGAACAAACAAATATAAAAATTTATAAATTTTTACTAAACGCATTTCTATTCTTTTTCTATTCCAAGAATAGAAATTTTGTAAAATTACCCAATACCTTATTATATCAGAAATTGCTCTTGGAGTAGAAATAGAAAAAAGAAACTATTCCTGAAAAAAAAAATAGTTCCTTGGAATAGAAACATTGCCATGCGCACCCTTAGTTTCGCAAATGGTAGGTTTCTTGAGAGATTGGCTGAAGAAGGAATAACAATGTATAAAGTGGTCAACTTATTCATGTACTTGAAGTCAACCAGGCTAGTGTTGTTTCGCGGGGTTTTATCCTCGCCTCCCACTTATCAAAACTCTCTTCCATAGACAATTCTTCTAAATTAACCAAGCATTCAATAACTTCAAGCATGGAACACAATCTCAAGTCCAAAAATCTCAATTCTGTTAGTTCACCAATTTCTTTGGGCAGCCGAGAAATTCTAGAATTGAAGAAACGTAGGAATTGCAATCCTTTCAGCTTTCCAAGTGCAGTCACATTCTCTAGATGGCATCCATCAAGACATAGTGATGTGAGGTTTTTAAGTAACTCCATCGACGAAAGGAGGGAGATAAAAGATAAGCCAGTCAAGTCCAAGACTTGGAGCTTCTCCATTGATTCGAAAAATGAGTCGGGCATTTTGAGAAAGTTTTCTTCTAATGACAGAAGTATTCTCATGTTCGGGCGGTCCAATTTTTTAGGAAATTCATTAATGTCAACATAGTAAAAAGAAAAAAAAAAAAACATAGTATAAGGCCATTGCGGTGCATTTTTTGAGATCATACTGTGACCATTCTTTAAACCCAAAATCCTTTCTCCCGACCAAGGCGTTCCATTCTGTGTCAATAAATTTGTCATGCATAAAGATGGCCACGACAATAATTAGGTCATGCATGCTCAACTGGGCCCGGCCATCCCTGCCTAGAAACAAGGAAGAGTCAAGGAGGTGACGTCAATCCATAATCAACCTCTTTCAAGTGTCTTTGATGGTCTTGTGAATTTTTTATAAAAACCCAAGCCCATGCAGTAGATAAGGGCATCCTTTATGCCAAGTCCCCGAGAGACTAGAACATGAACCAGGAACAGTGCTTTGATCCTCTTATCTTTTTGGTCATTTCACTATTGATTTTACATTAGACCCTTCTTTATAGGTCGAAGCATCCCTCCATTTAGGGAAATCTCCACACTTCAACCTTTTAGCCACTGAGAGAATCACAAGAGACAAGCCTCCACAATTCTCGACCACTCTATCCATGAGGATCTTAAAATTAAGGTCGATAACTCTGTCCCCCACTATCCTTTAAAAAAGTATACGTGCTTCTCCATGCTTTAACTCACTTAGTCGGAATTATGGATTAGAGCCACCCTCCACCGGCAGCCTATTGTCGCCAACTGCCACATGACCGCCACCTGCTGCTATACGACCGCCGACCTACGCTGTCGGCGGCTGCTGCAAGACCGCCACACACAGCCCATTAGCTGCCGCCCCCAACCGTAGTCAGTGGACTGCATGCAGCAATCCTGCGGCGGCGATCGGTGGTGATAGTCGACTGTCATGCAGCGGTCGGCGGTCGACGGTCTGTGAGTAAGAAGAAAGAACAAACAAATAAAAAAATTTATAAATTTTTACTAAACGCATTTCTATATTTCTTCTATTCCAAGAATAGAAATTTTGTATAATTACCAAATACATTATTTTACTTAGAAATTGTTTTTGGAGTAGAAATTGTAAAAAAAAAAAAAAAAAAAAAACTATTTCTGAAAAATAATAATAATATAGTTCCTTGGAATAGAAACGTTGCCATGCGCACCTCGGTTTTGCAAATGGTAGGTTTCTTGAGAGATTGGTTGAACGAGGAATGACAATGTATAAAGTGGTCAACTTATTCATGCACTTGAACTCAGCCAGGCTAGCGTTGTTTCGAGGGGTTTTATCCTTAGCCTCCCACTAATCAAAACTCTCTTCCGTAGACAATTATTCTAAATTAACCAAGTTTTCAATAACTTCAAGCATGGAACACAATCTCAGGTCCAAAATTCTCAATTCTGTTAGTTCACCAATTTCATTGGGCAGCCGAGCAATTCTAGAATTGAAGAAATTTAGGAATTGCAATCCTTTCAGCTTTCCGCGAGTAGTCACATTTTCTAGATGGCATCCATCAAGACATAATTGTGAGGTTTTTAAGCAACTTCATCGATAAAAGGAGGGAGGTAAACCATAAGCCAATGAAGTCCAAGACTTGGAGCTTCTCCATAGATTCGAAAAATGAGTCGGGCATTTAGAGAAAGTTTTCTTCTAATGATAGAAGTATCCTCATGTTCGGATAGTCCAATTTTTCAGGAAATTCATCAATGTCAACATAGTAGAAGGCCATTGCGGTGCATTTTTTGAGATCATACTGTGACCATTCTTTAAACCCAAAATCCTTTCTCCCGACCAAGGCATTCCATTCCGTGTCAAGAAAGTTGTCATGCATAGAGATGGCCATGTCAATAATTAGGTCATGCATGCTCAATTGGGCTCGGCCATCACTGCCTAGCAACAAAGAAGAGTCAAGGAGGCGACGTCAATCCATAATCAACCTATCTCTTGTGTCTTCGATAGTTTTGCTGAATTTTTTATATAAACCCAAGCCCATACAGTAGAGAAGGGCATCCCTTAATGCCAAGCCCCGAGAGACTAGAGCATGAACCAAGAACAGTGCTTTGATCCTCACATCTTTTAGGTTATTGTAACTAAGGTCCACTATTGATTTTACATCAAACCCTTTCTTATAGGTTGAAGCATCCCTCCATTCAGGCAAATCTCTAGCTTCAACCTTTTAGCCACTGAGAGAATCAAAAGAGACAAGCCTCCACAATTCTCGACCACTCTATCCACGAGGATCTTAAATTCAAGGTTGTTAACTCTATCCCCCCGCTAGCCTTTAAAAAAGTATTTGTGCTTCTCCATGCTTTAACTCACTGAGTTGGAATTTTGGATCAGAGCCACCGTCTGCCAGCAGCTTGCCATCGCCAATCGCCACACGGCCGTCGCACGATTGCTGCTTGCCGCCACACGTCCGCCGCACGATCGTCGCTTGCCACCGCACAACCGCCAACCGTCGCTGCCGACCGCCACACACAGCCCACTAGCTGCCTTTTTCTCCCGCGGTCGATGGTCGGCGGGCAGCAATCCTACGGCGGCGTTCGGCAGTGGCGATTGACGGTCGTGCGATGGTCGTGCGGTGGTTGTGTGGCAGCGGGCGGCGGTCAACGGTCTGTGAGTAAGAAGAAAAAACAAATAAATATAAAAATTTATAATTTTTATCAAACGCATTTATATTCTTTTTCTATTCCAAGAATATAAATTTTTTGTAATTACTAAACACCTTATTTTACTCATAAATTGTTTCCGAGTAGAAACTAAAAAAAAAAAACTATTTCTAAAAAGAAATTGTTTCCCGAATAGAAATGTTGTCATGCACACCCTTAGTTTCTCAAATGGTAAGTCTCTTGAGAGATTGGTTGAACGAGGAATAGCAATGTATAAAGTGCTCAACTTATTCATGTTCTTGAACTCAGCCAGGCTAGTGTTGTTTCGTAGAGTTTTATCCTTGGCCTCCCACTGATCAAAATTCTCTTCCATAGACAATTCTTCTAAATTAACCAAGCTTTTAATAACTTCAAGCATGAAACACAATCTCAGGTCCAAAAATCTCAATTCTATTAGTTCACCCATTTCTTTAAGTAGCCAAGCAATTCTAGAATTGAAGAAAATTAGAAACTACAATCCTTTCAACTTTCCAAGAGTAGTCACATTCTCCAGATGGCATTGATATAGCTAGTATAAGTACCTAGAGGGGGTGAATAGGTATATAAAAGATTTTTCTCGATAATTGCACAATACTAGACAGTTGATAGATTTGAGACAAACAATAATCAAAGTAAGACTGAGAGAAGGGAAGAGAAAATTGAACACGCGGTTTATAGTGGTTCGGCTTATTTCAAGCCTACGTCCACTCTTCTGCACTGACAGCCTGTTGGCTGGATTCCACTATGAACAAAGAGATGTTACAGCGTTGTTCTTCCTTGATTTCTCGGTGTAGATGATCTACCACACTCGCTCAAGGTCTCACTAAATATAGACACTCTTTGTGTATACAAATTCGCTCAAAATGTATCGACTAATAATCAGGTGCTTCAGACTCTGGAATTTCTCTATCGATCATGCACTAAAGCAACTAGAACGTCTTCATTTTATACTCTTTTATGCCATCATACCCGTTGGCACTTACCAAAGGAATTCCTCCAATCTATCCGTTGGACGGAATCAATCAAGAAGATCATTCGAGCTATTAAAGGAACCTGACGATAGCCTATCAATCCTGTTCGCCCATACAATCAGGATCTTGGTTTCCAAGAATAGAACATTCCAAGAATATTTCGTTGACCATCGGATCTTCAAACGATCTTGATTACGAATAAAAGAATCCGTTATATTTATCTAGCCAAGAGATCTTCTCCAGAGAATAGGACTAAATCATCAACCAAATACTTCGGCTCTGGATTGCCTTCGTCACTGGATTAGAAAAACTGTCAATGAGAATAGTCTTGAGTCTTGAGTCTTGAGTGCTGAGTCTGATGATCTGAAAGTCTTCAGACTCTAAATAGAAGGTCTGCAATTATCCAGACTAGACTGATAGAAACATTTTGTCAACTTCAAAATATTCTGGAAAGATTTCTCCAACAATCTCCCCATTTTTTGATGGTGACAAAACTTTCCTATAGATTTGAACAACTTTGACCTGTAAAACATTACTCAAGCAATATGGCTATCTCATAAAGATTAATAAATCAACCAGACTCTGCATCCATGGAAAATCGGTTAGTCTTTCATGAGTAAGACCATACAACAACACTTGATATAAATGTAAACAGTCAAGTATCAAAATCCACACCCAAGTCAGTCAAATTCAAGTTCACACCCAAGTCATACTCAAAAGCAAATATTCCAACACACAAAAGATTTAAAGTCAAAGTTTAAAGAGTTCAAATTGCAATTCTCCCCATTTTTGTCATCATTAAAAAGGTGAGAAAAGAGTCAAGTCTGCTTGGGAATGCGCACAATCTGGAAATCTCCCATCGACTGTATGATGCCTTCCAGCCTCTTCAAGTCTTCCCGTAGATGAGCCACCTCTTCTCCTTTGGCATTGGCTTGAATTTGAAGAGCGAGGTCTTTCATTTGATCCGCCATGGTAACAGAAGATGCTTGTCCAGCATTCTTCATGACTTGAAGTTCACAGTCCAGAGCATAGATTTGACCTTGCATTTCCAGAAGAACATCAAGGATACGACGAAAATCTGCTGTATTGTCCGTCTGTGTGCTCGCATTTGCTCTCTCGGATGGAGTGAAGGCAGATGATGGAACTTCGGTGTAATCTTGCAGATTTGGTGTTGACGTATCATGTCCTTCCTCGGGCATTTGAGAAGCCTGAAAATCTTCCGGATTTGCTGGTGAGCGACTCACACCTTCACTGTTGACAACATGTGGTGTTGTTCTTCCTTGCTCGCCATCTCCCCTTGTCTCTAGGACCTCAAATGGGGAAGAGTGATGGTCATGCTCTTCAGCATCTTGATTCCCTTTCTCTCCGGCTTCATTTGCAGACTTTTCTTTCACTGCTTCTCCTTCTTCTTCAGTTTCTTTCTCTTTCTCTTGTTGCTCCTCTGCTTCTCTGTTCTTTGCTTGCTCCTCTTCTTCTCTCTGTTCTTTTTCCTCTGCTTCTTTTCCTTTCTTCTGTTGTTCTGTAGATTCAGGTACAGAACGTCTGGTCCTTTTCAATGCAGAGATAGTGAGATCTTCCTCTTCATCTTCATTCTCCAAGATAAGAGTTCTTTTCTTTTTGGATGGGCACCAATGGGCTCCTTCCCTTTCCTCTTTGATGCAGAAGATACTGGAGTCTTCACTCTGAACTTCTCCATTGCCTTAGCAAGCTCTTTTAGACGCATTTTTGTCAGCATTTTCAAACCCACCACCATTTTGTCGCATGGTCGAACACAAAGAGTATGTGGAGGTTCAATGTTCAAGTGTCTGAAGATCTTGGTCACAAGACCTGGGTAAGGCAATTGGCCCTTGTCCTTCACCATTGCTCTGTACATGTGAAAGAGAATGGTGTGAGGGAGAGAGAACTTCTTCCCTGTATTGATTGCGTACATCAATTTCGCCTCGGAGTTAGACACGTCAGTCTTGGATGTAGACTTTGGCCTGATACAGTTGATCACAATTTTGTGAAGCAAGATGTTGATGGCACGCATTCTTGAGTAGGTAATTCTTCCCTATGTATCCCTGTCTTTGACAAGCTCCAATGATGCACGAGCAATCGAAACTTTGATTGGTTGATAGCGTCCTCTTTCAACTCCAATTGTATCTGCCAACATGTCCACATCTACCACATAGTCTTGGTCTCGAACACTGAATGATATTCTATTCGCATTTAAAAAGCTAAGATTCGAATAGAAGTATGCTGTCAATTACGCATAACCGTCTGTGGTATCGGAGCAAAATTGCTCAAGTTGAAGCAGATTGAACTTCTCCCTTAAGTTCACATTAATGGCATCCAAGAAATCGAAATCAACACTTCTAGGGTTTATCACCCCTCGTTTCAACGGATCGAAGAACAGATTCTCCTGTTCCTTCGATTTAAACAAATCCATCCTTTTTCCCTTCACCTTCGCAGCAACACCCATTCTAGGTTGAAATTCACTGAACATTTTATCATCATCGTTCTGTCGGTCGGATTCGGTCCGTCTGGGAGGTCACTTGGAATGTTCGCAAGTGCTTCCTCAGCCTTTCCTTTGGGAACAATTCCCAAATCCTCTATTTGTCGCAAAAAGATATACTCATTCCCATAATTCTTATCTTTAAGGAAATCATCTACGTAGTTCAGTGAAGTCCCAGTGCTCTTCAACGCACAATAGAGCTTGTAAATAAATGAGGGTTTTTGGACTCTTACAGGGTCTGTGTCCTCGATTATTTCTTCCTCCAGTTGTTGACCCGCACCTTGTGGGGTAGATGGTGTTGAGTGACGTGGTGGAGAGTGAATCGGGCTCTGTTGCTGACTTGGTAAATCTTTCTCTTCGGTGAGATTGAAATGGGTAGGCCCCTCCCTCATTCTCTGTGGTCTCCTGTTCGCGATTCTTGAAGACTTCCTCGAAGAAGACACCCTTCATTGTCGTTGAAAGATTCCTTTACTTGCTTTCCCAAGAAAAGATGACAACTTTCTCGAAGATGAACACGAAGTAGAGACAGGATTGGGAGGAGAATGCATTTTTAGGGTTTTGAAGTTTAAGCGAGGAGAACTGTATATATATATATATATATATATATATATATATATATATATATATATATATAACTCAGTTTAAAAAGGAAAAAACCAATCGGCACAAAGGAAAGTGAACATACGCCTCTTTTTAAAATCGATAACTGCTAAATGGAAGTTAATCTTTTTGAAAAGACAAGATTCCATTTTTCACGGAAATTATAAATTAATTGAACTAATGATCGTACCTTTTCGAGATTGAATATAATAACAACTTACAGTCTATAGCCATGAATGTCTGAGTCTGAGGGTTAGAGAGTCTCTAGACTTTAACTTCCTCAAGCTTCAAAATGTTGAGTCTGGAACGGATAAAATCGAATTGATTTTTCTCTAAAGGCTTTGTGAATATATCCACTAGTTGATTTTTTGAATCAACAAATTGAATCGAGATTTCTCCATTTTGAACATGATCTCTAATGAAATGATGTCGAATCTCTATATGCTTTGCTCTTGAATGAATGATTGGACTTTTAGTGAGATTGATTGCGCTGGTGTTGTCACATCTAATCTCTGTACATGAGTCTTCAATTCCATAGTCTTGTAACTGTTGTTTTATCCATAGAATTTGCGAACAGCAACTTCCAAGAGCTACATACTCTGCTTCTGTTGTTGAGAAAGCCACAGTGCTTTGTTTCCTTAAAAACCAAGACACTGTCTTGCTTCCAAGCAACTAGCAAGTTCCCGAAGTGCTCTTTCTATCAACTCTGCAACTGGCCAGATCTGCGTCTGAATATCCCAGAAGATTAAAGTCTCCATTCTTAGGATACCAAAGACCGATGCTTGAAGATGAAGCAACGTATTTAATAATAATACGTTTCGCAGCACTGAGATGGGATTATCTAGGATCTGATTGAAACCTAGCATAAATGCAAACACTTAACAAAATGTCAGGTCTAGAAGCAGTAAGATAAAGAAGTGAACCAATGATACTCATGTACAGCTTTTGATCAACTTTCTTCCCTTCTTCATCTTTGTCTATCTTTAAAGAATTTGACATCGGTATGTTGGTCTTTTTGCACTTTTCCAGTCCAAACCTTTTGACAAGATCATTAGCATATTTTTCTTGATAAATAAAAGTTCCTTCCTTCAATTGTTTTACTTGAAGACCAAGAAAGAATGTTAACTCTCCCATCATACTCATTTCAAACTCATCCTGCATAGACTTAGAAAATTTCTTGCACAGACTTTCATTAGAGGATCTAAAAATAATATCGTCCACATATATTTGAACAAGTAAAAAGCTTTTGTTTTCCTTTTTGATAAATAAAGTAGTATCTACTTTACCTTTGATAAAACCATTATGTATTAAAAACTTACTTAGTCTGTCGTACCAAGCTCAAGGTGCTTGCTTTAAACTATACAAGGCCTTTTTCAGTCTGAAGACTGAGTCTGGCTTCTTTGGGTCTTCAAACCCTAGTGGTTGTTCCACATAAACTTCCTCATGGATAAATCCATTTAAGAAGGCATTTGTGACGTCCATTTGGAATAACCTGAAATTTTTATAACAAGCAAACGCAAGTAATAGTCGAATAGCTTCTAACCTTACTACTGGTGCGTAAGTCTCATCATAGTCTATTCCTTCTTCTTGCGTATATCCTTTGGCCACGAGTCTTGCTTTGTTTCGTACGACTTTTCCTTTCTCATTCATTTTGTTCCTGAACACCCATTTAGCTCCAATAACAGTTTTACCTTTTGGTTTAGATGTCAATTCTCAAACATCATTAATGTTGAACTGTCTGAGCTCTTCTTGCATAGCTTCAATCCAGCTTTCATCAGATAAAGCTTCTTCTATGCTCTTTGGTTCAATTTTAGAAATGAGAGCCATAGCACTATACTCTTTACGCCTTTTGGATTTGGTGCGAATTCCTTCATTAATTTCGTCGATAATGAGATCTTTAGGATGACCGGACTTATGCTTCCAGTTACTGGTTGATTTGTCTGGTTGATGATCTCTTTCTTTATTTGAATATTCACGAACAGCTTGATGCTGGTCTTCCAGAGTCTGAGATGCTTCTTGAGTTGTAAGCTTTGGAGGGTGCGGAGCGGGTTTAGACTCTTCATGATGAGTCTGATTTGGATTCATCTTGCGTAGAGTCTTGAAATTTGACATTCATTGACTCCTCCACGGGCCTGGCTCTTCTTGTTATAGACTCTGTAAGCTTTGCTTGATGTAGAATATCCAAGGAAGATGCCTTCATCTGATCTTTCTTCAAACTTACCAACTTGATCTTTTGCATTTTTCAATATAAAGCATTTGCAACCAAACACATGAAAGTATGAAACAATAGGCTTCTTACCTTTGAATAACTCATAAGGGGTTTTCTCTAGAATAGGTCTTAAGAAGACTCTATTGATGATATAGCACGCTGTTGAAACAGCTTCAGCCCAAAATCGTGAAGAAATCTTACTTTTAATTAAAAGAGTTCTAGCCATTTCTTGAAGAGATCTATTCTTTCTTTCCACAACTCCATTTTGCTGAGGAGTATATGGAGAGGAGAACACATGCTTAACGCCAGATTCATCACAAAATTTTGTAAAATCTTGATTTTCAAATTCACCTCCATGATCTGTTCTTATACTTGAGATAACACATCATTTTTCATTTTGAACCTTTTTAGCAAATTTTTCAAAATTCGCTTACTTGCAAGGAAATATACCCAAGTAAAGCGGGAGTAATCGTCCACAATTACTAGACAATACTTCTTACCTCCAATGCTCTTGGTTCTGGTTGGTCCGAAGAGATCCATATGCAGCAACTGTAGTACATGATTAGTAGAGACATGATTTATTGGCTTAAATGCATTTCTTACCTGCTTTCCCATAATACATGGAGTGCATGGATTAGACTTTTGGTATGGTAATTTGGGTAGACCTCGAACAAGCTGCTTTGATGAGATTTTGGCTAATTGCTTCATGTTGACATGACCAAGCTTTCTGTGCCATAAGCTTGCTTCGTCTTGAATTGAGATTAGGCATTGCGATTAATTTGGTTTCACATCTAGAAGATAGATATTTCCATGTCTTCGACCCATGAAAGATTGAGTAGAGTCTTTACTGGTTCCAGAACATGTTCCTTCTTGAAAGAAGATCTTAAAACTAGTATCACACAATTGGCTAATGCTGAGAAGATTGTAATTGATTCCTTCCACTAGGGAAACATTACTTATTGTGAGATTTCCAATTTTCACAGTTCCAAATCCCATAATACTTCCTTTGCGGTTTCCTCCAAATGAAACTTTTCCACCATTTACTTGAACAAGCTTTATGAAGCAATTTGAGTCTCCTGTCATGTGTCTTGAGCATCCACTATCAAGATACCACTTTACCTTTTCCTTGAAAGAGAGTCTCAAGCTTTCTTTGGTACCCAAATTTTCTTGGGTCCTTTGGTGTTAGTAAGATAAATAGTATTAGCCCATACTTTCTTAATAGGTTTCCAAACCATAGGACACTATTTTTCAAAGTGATCCGGACTGTTGCATTTTGAACACCTGAGGGCATTTCAACCTACAGACTTTACAAAAACTTTCTTGAAATGATTTTTGTAAGCCTCTCTCGAGGGTCTTTCCTTAATTCTTTCTTTTACTTTAGGAAAATCAATCAAGGGAATTGTTTTTGCTGTCATACCTAGACCAGACTTATTGAAGTAAGGTCTTTGAGCTGAAAGAATTTTTTCAAGTTTTTCGGACTCTATTGAAAATTTCTTTGAAATATTTGATAAGTCAGTTTTTAAAAGAGCATTTTCTTTCAAAAGATTATCTTCATTTCCTTTAAAAGTGGAAACATTCAAGTCTAAACTTTTAACTATTTCTTCTAAAACGTTTTCCTTTTGTTTTAGAGCTGAGTTTTCCTTTTTAAGTTCGGAAATTCTTTTGAGAGAAGTCTTAAGACTAAAACATAGTTCATCAATGTATTTAGAAACTTTGACAGGAATTTTAAAATTATTTGCCTCAAATTCACTGTTTGAGTCTGATCCAGAATTTGAGTCTGAGTCTAAATGTGCCATCAGACATAGGTTGGCATATTCATTATCACTTTCTTCACACTCTGTATCACTCCAGGTTTCGGCTTTGAGAGCTTTTTGAAACTTTTCAGCTTTTCCTCTCTTCTTCTTCAAAAGAGGACAGTTGGGTCTGATGTGTCCCTTTTTCTTACATTCAAAGCAGACTACATCTTTGTTTGGTTCCTCATCATCAACAGACTTGGTCTGCTGTCTTTGAAAACTTTGTTTCTTTGAGTTGAACCTTCTTCCTTTTCTATTCAGTTTTCTGAATCTTCTTATCATGAGAGCAAGCTCCTCATCGTCCATATCATCTTCAGAATCTGTATCATTAGAATCATCATTTGATTTTAATGCAATGGATTTCTTACCTTTTGGATCTTCTTCTTCATTAATTCGTTCCACTTCATAAGATTAAAGAGTTCCAATCAGCTCGTCGACGGATAGTGGCATAATTCTTTGCGTCTCTCTTATTAAAGTCTTTATGTGATTTCAATCCTTGGAGAGTCCACGTAGCTTGTTTACCTTCATGGGATCAAAAATTTTTTGTCCTTGATTCTCAAGACCATTGACAATATCTATAAAACGGCTAAACATGTCAGTTATAGATTCTCCTAGTTTCATTTTGAAGGCTTCATATTGACCGAGGAGAATGTTAATTCTGGTTTCCTTCACTCGATCTGTTCCTTCATAGGTGATATGTAATCTGTCCCAAACTTCTTTTGTTGTAACACAAGAAGACGAGTGCTTTTTTGATTATCTCTTCATGAGTCATATTCCAAGAATATAAATTTTGTATAATTACCAAATACCTTATTTTACTCAAAAAATTGTTCCCGGAGTAGAAATAAATAAAAAAAAAAAGACAAATAATAATCAAAGTAAGACTATTTCTTATTTCAAGCCTACGTCCACTCTTACGAAAGGAAATAGTTCACGTTGTTCTTCCTTGATTTCTCGAGATGATCTACCACACTCGCTCAAGGTCTCACTAAGTAGAAACAAATTCGCTTGTATGACTAATAATCGGCACACTTATCGTTTCCCAAATGGTAGGTCTCTTGAGAGATTTCGCCGCTAAAAATGAGGAATGACAATGTATAAAGTGCTCAACTTATCCATGTTCTTGAACTCAGCCAGGCTAGCATTGTTTTGCGGGGTTTTATCCTCGGCCTCCCACTAATCAAAATTCTTTTCCATAGACAATTCTTCTAAATTAACCAAGCTTTTAATAACTTCAAGCATGGAACACAATCTCAGGTCCAAAAATCTCAATTTTGTTAGTTCACTCATTTCTTTGGGCAGCCGAGCAATTCTAGAATTGAAGAAACTTAGGAATTGCAATCCTTTCAGCTTTCCATGAGCAGTCACATTCTCCAGATGGCATTCATCAAGACATAGTGATGTGAGGTTTTTAAATAACTCCATCGACGAAGGGAGGGGGATAAAGATAAGCCAGTCAAGTCTAAGACTTGGAGCTTCTCCATAGATTTGAAAAAATGGTCGGGCATTTTGAGAAAGTTTTCTTCTAATAATAGAATAATCCTCATGTTCAGGCAGTCCAATTTTTTAGGAAATTCATCAATGATAATATAGTAGAAGACCATTACGATGCATTTTCTGAGATCATACTGTGACCATTCTTTAAACCCAAAATCCTTTCTCCTGACCAAGGCGTTCCATTCAATGTCAATAAATTTGTCATGCATAGAGATGGCCACGTCAATAATTAGGTCATCATGCATGCTCAACTGGGCTCGGCCATCACTGCCTAGCAACAAAGAAGAGTTAAGGAGGCGACATCAATCCATAATCAACCTATCTGTAGTGTCTTCGATAGTCTTGCTGAATTTTTTTATATAAAACCAAGCTCATGTAGTAGATAAGGGCATCCCTTATGCCAAGTTCCCGAGAGACTAGAGGATGAACCAAGAACGGTGCTTTGATCCTCTCATCTTTTAGGTCATTGTAACTAAGGTCCACTATTGATTTTACATTGGACCCTTCTTTATAAGTCGAAGCATCCCTCCATTCAGGCAAATTTCAACGCTTCAACCTTTTAGCCACTAAGAGAATCAAAAGAGGCAAGCCTCCACAATTCTCGACCGCTCTATCTACGAGGATCGTAAATTCAGAGTCATAAACTCTGTCCCCCACTGCCCTTTAAAAAAGTATACGTGCTTTTCCATGCTTTAACTCATTGAGTTGGAATTCTCGATCAGAGCCACCGTCCGTCGGTAGCCTGCCGTCGCCAACTGCCACACGATTGCCACACGACCGCCGCCGCAAGACCGCCACCCACAGCCCAACAGCTGCTGCCCCTTCCTATGGCCAGTGGGCTACAAGTGTCAATCCTACAGTGACGATGACGGTCGGCGGTCGTGTGGCGATCGTGAGGCGTTTGTGTGATGGTCGTGTGGCGGCAGGTAGTGGTTTGCGATCCGTGACTAAGAAGAAAAAAAAATAAATACGAAAATTTGTAAATTCTTACCAAACGCATTTCTATTCTTTTTCTATTCCAAAAATAAAATTTGTGTATAATTACTAAACACCTTATTTTACTCAGAAATTGTTCCCGAAGTGGAAATAGAAAAAAAAAAAATATTTCTGAAAAGAAATAGTTCCCCGGAATAGAAACTTTGCCATTTGCACCTTTTAGAGCCGTGATGACCCATAACGTTTCTTGCCGTAGAGATGGAACAGCTGAGAGAACATCGGGTGCATCTCTTATGCCACCTCATTTTTTTGGTAATAATCCGTGGAGGCGACTTCCATCAACTTGTTCTTGGCTGATTTCTTTCTTGAATTTTGCAAAGGAGACACGAAGAGCTATCACAAGAGCATGAGGTTTTTACATTCTTGCCTACATTCACGTTAGCATGAAAGCATTAGTAATTAAAATTTCTTAATTCATGATTTAAAGATTTCAATTTGCATGTGCAGGTGACCATAACCCAAAATAATTTATTACTTATCTTATGAGATTTACACGTGTGACTTCCAATTCTTAAATTGGAAATTCTTTGATATCTTGACCGTTTGCACCACTCATGGGAACTGTAAATTTCATATTCTCGTTAGTAACATCTCAAATATATTGACAAATTGCAAATTTGACTCTCATGCACCGTTGAGAGAGGGGGGCTAGTGATGTGTTGGTTCCTAAGGTTTAAATTTTGCCTCGATCCACATGGAAATCACCCCCCCCCCCCCCCCCAAAATTCTACTAACTTGTCTATGGAATTATGGATTTTTGACACTTTTTGATAGATTATTTCCTTTAAAATAGATCTCCCTTTCCATTTTGTGATATAGATACAGATTATTACACTTTTTGTTCTTACTGATGTGGGCTTTGTAAATTAAGTTGCGAAGACTCGACGGATTGGCTCTCTTCCACAAAATTGCCTTTCTATTCCTCCATAAGCCAATTGTTCTCTCCATTTTCTCTCCATTGTTTAGATTCCCCTGGCTTGGGACTCTTTTGACCATGTTCGCAATTTCAATAAAATTTTCTTTGACCCCACGAAAAAAAAGATCTTTGCCTTTTCTCTTGCCCCACAAAGGATGATACACATGAGTCAATTCTTTCTTTATTTTCTTGGGTCCGTCCAACTTGTCCAGATCAATAATTGCGAGCGACAATCAGACACAGAAGACAAAATAAAACAAAGGCAATGACTATGGATAGTGTGGGTCCTGGAAATTGAGATGTTATCTTCAGTCCCTTCCCATCTAAAAAGGTCAGGTTTTGATTGATAAGCAACTCTTCACATGAGCTCACCATAAGATTCCCCTTTCTCTCTTACATAATGCTTGGAAAATCGACTAGCGTTTCTTCTTCTAGGCTATGGTTCCTACAAAGACAAAGCATAATCAAAAGGGCTTACACAATAATTTCCTTGCCATCATGTCCGTTTAACATAACAAAATTTATCTATTAATTACTCCGTATTTGAAAATAATTATGATAATAGATGGCTTGTGGTTAGGAATTTCCACCGTCTTTGCAAAGGCCGGCTTGCATTTGAAAATATCTATGCTAATAGGTGGAGGTTTGGTAATTGATTTGTAATAGCTAAATTCTTCAACGGTTGAAAGTGTTAGGGCATGGCTTGATTTTAGTGATAACGATTATGCATATAATACCAAGAGCTATCATATTTGTATACGAAATTATGTGCAATCATGTCATCTAATGCTTTTTTTTTCTAAGTTAAATTTTTCTTAATGGTGGATTACTCTATCTACTCTTTTGCTAATAATTATTTTCATCATTTTCTTATATTCATTTATTTGTAATACACATAATATTAATTTTTTGTGATGAAATTTTCTGGTAGCAATGGATTTTCTTTTATTGATTTGCTAATATCATCTACCAAATATTGGCTATCATGTCATAAATTAGATCTCAATATTGTGAAAAATCTTTTAACGGAAACCTCATAGTCCTCGATTTAAGGTCAAATGAATATCATAGCATAATATGTATCCCTATATTGTTAAACATTTTTGAAAACTCACAACGATCATTAATTTAAATAAACTATTAAAAATATGTTAAAACCATAAAAATTAGATCAGATGAAGAAGCGCATGTGCTACCACGTGGGTCACTTTCACACGAGTAATATCCACTTCTATGTGTATAAAGATAGATTACCAATTATCAAATTTTTAAGTGTAGAGTAGCACTGAATAAATCTATGTATATGTACTCATCCAACTGATGAAGACTGCAAAATCAATATTTACTTGTCTCGACCTACCCCTCGATATGAAAGGAAATAGGTTTAGGAGTATTGCTTAAAAGACGTCCCTATGGCCCATGATTAGACGTAGGCTCTTCTAAGTTCACACCTCCTGTGATGTTTAGTGTTCATAAAAATTTTCAAATGAGTTGCTACTAGTTTATTAGGGTCGGCTATAAATCAAATGAGGTATGGAAGTATACCTCATTTCCTACGTAATCAAATAATCTAAGATTGGAGACTTGATTACACTAATTAAATAATTAATGCAATTTTAATACCTAATCTTGTTCATTTCAAAAATATTTTCCATGAGGCAGTCTATGTTGATTTTAGACCTATTCACTAATACATAAGGTGACCATGCGAATGCCCAATCATTAACATGACAATTAGCAACTAAAGTGGCATCGAATAAATTGAATCGGAAGAGCAAGAATCTAGCAATATCAAATAAGGAGCCTGTCATCTTAGACTAAGCTAAAGGGAAATCATAAACAAATGGAAAAAGTGTAATTAAGGGTATTTGTTTTAATGACAATCGGAACCCTATGATAAAGTCATAAGGGCTTGTTTAATTTTTTAACACAATTTTCTTATCAATGATTTTCCCATAACTTTAAGAGAAGGCTACCTTGAAAGATTATTTTAAAGCATTTTCTGACTTTAGGAAAAATATTTTTTTCGGACTTTTTTATTAATTTTTATAAAATATATTTTTTAAAAATATATTGTTTATTCAATTAATAAGTAGTCTAAAAATAGGGACCTAGCCAGAACATGGATGAACTTGGACTCACAGTTCAGACTAGAGGGGACGATTGATCTTATCCTCAAGCTCACTCCATTTCTACCCTTTCTAAGGCTAATTGGGAAAAAACTCCCAAGTGAGCCTCCACCAAAGCTACACCAAGCCCATTCCTTTGTAACTGAGTGCACTAAGCCCATATTACTAAAAAGAACTCAGCCCAAGCACTTCCAAAAATGAAGCCAACCCGAATTTATTAAAACCACTCAAGCCCAATATTACTCAATCATTGAATAAACCCACACATCCACAACCGAGACTCTCCCCAAACCATAACGTGAATAAATTATTCTCATCCTCAACGACGTGACCACATCCCTGCATCTTCACAGCAAGCGACTTTCAGCCACCAAGCAATCACTTGTCTCCATCGCTAATCATTGGAGGCTCTCATTCGCAGCCACACCCCGAACACCAAGGACAACCGTAGGGCTATACCTAGGCACGAAGCAAAGCAACCCAAAAAACTTCGGTAGAAATAAAACATGATTGAAAATGTTCTTGCTAATCACAAGAGAGGTTACAATGCATTACACATGTTCACGGGCTCCTTTCAACAATTCAAAAGTACAGATTCAACCGAATAGATTTGGTTTAGATGTTTTATCGTAATTTGAAACGCACTGGCTAAATGAGGGAAAAACCAACCAACTTGTGATGGGACTCACAATAATCAACAAGTAGTGGCCCAAAGTAGCGGTGCACGAACGAATGGGGCTGATGCTCGCAAGAACTGAACAACGAAGAAGTCCGGTCCAGTGAGCCCAAAAAGGGGCAAAGCAAGGCACAAACAGCCAGCACCACCCATGCGATCATTATGAGTGGGTTTGTGATTGAGGCCTATGAGTTTTCAGGCCAAGCCCAATTTTGCGAGGTTTATCAGCAGTAGATGAGTCTAAAATGGGTGACTCGCAAAGCAACTAAATCATCTTCAATCAACTAAGCTCACTTCCTTGATACGTCACTCATCCTCCAGGGGAGAGGATCCAGTAAATTTTGGAAGTTAGATATTGGAAAGCTAGGGCAAGATTTATAAAGGAAATATAAAGAAAACTGGATCCAGTGCCTTTTTCTCCCTCTTTGATGGTTCGACTGTTTTTTGACTTGAACTGAATGCAATGGAGGGAGAAGCACACATTGGCATGGCCGATACTACTATTATGCTAAAATCACATAGGGACATTAGACAGCATAATATTTGTGCAAAACATTTTTCTTGGTGCCCACCAAAGTAAATTGGCGAGAACTAAATTATAAAAGCATTAGATCAGACGAATTCATTTTTCTATGAGCCTTTACTCTTCTTCTCCGAGATTGTTGAACTCAGAAAATAGAAAAAAGAAAAAGAAAAAAAAAAGAATGGCTGCCCTTCTTATCCAAGATAGTCAAATTTCAGAAAATAGAACAAAAAGAGTGGCTAAACAACATTGTATATTTAGTGTTAAAAAATTTTCTGGAGAATACAATGACCAACTCATATGATATCGAGTTAATTGATTATATCAAGTTTAAAACTGAATTGATTGTCGTATAGTGACTTTAAGATTTTTTGGATAATTTTTTCCTTGATCATATGTGTTGGAAGAGGCTCGTGAGGTATCATGTAGGCGAAACATGTTTGAATTCCTACTATCCATGGATCAGATAGTGTTGTTCAGTCACATTCTCACATATTAAGGCATTAAGTCTGAATCAATGCGATGAAAAATCAATGTGGATTAACCGAAAGAAACGTGAAATTATTTTAATTGTTAGGGCGAATGACGAGAACAGAAACCAAATATCGGGTCAAAAAATGAATAACGGCTCCTTGTCTAGGCCATGGATTGGCCTGCATAATGGTACGAATTGTGCAAAAAAAAAATGGACTACACGATGCAGAACTCCCTTACTATGTTATACCAACACTATTTGAAACACAGATTAGGCACCAACTGATTTCAAGAAAATGATTCAATTATATGAGATTCTAGCGAACACGTTGAAAAGAAAATAAACTGAAAATTAAACGAGCAAACGCAAGGACATTCATCGGCAACCAAACCCAACGAAGAAACAACGGTGAACAACTAATTAGGATCAGCAAACGGGGCTCAGGCATGCGCACCTATTCTTCCAATCAGTTCCGTGATTAAACAAGATAACTTTGGGCTACAACCGAGCTGAACGCGATCAGAGTGAGCTGAGGAATTTAAATTCTCACATAGACGACTCCGGGGACAGCAGGGGACGGTGGAAACGCTGCTCCTTCTAGCCCGAGTATCCTCCGCTTCTGATGTGCAAGATCGAGAGAATTGATATGAGAGCGTGAATGAGCACCACTACCGATCTTCCAGCCCCTTCCCCACGAACTTCCCACATTCTTCTCGTCCTTTTTACCACGATCTGCTGAGCCACCAAGTCCATTTCCTTTCCCATCCTTTACCTTTTCCTCTTTCGGTCCTTCTTCACGATGCTGGATTGGCGTCTCCCCCCTTTCTTCCTCCTCTTGCTCACGCCAACAGGGATGCCGCAGAGCATAGGAGCAGCGCAGAGCAGGGACAGAGGAGCAGGCGGACGGCGACGGAGGTGACGGGCGATGTCACGCCGGTTCGACCAAGAGGGGCCAGTCAGGGCGCCAAGGACCGGCGGCCGAAGTGCCTTCGCCGACCGGCCTTCTCGGGGCGATTGGGAGAGTGAAAAAGGGGAGCTTGGGAGGGAAAAATTGAGTGAGAGAGGGTGAGCTGTGAGGGACAGCCGATTGAGAAACTGGGAGCGAGCGAGCGTCCACCGGCGACGAATAAGGCCGGCAACTCACCGCCGTAACCTCCTTTTTTGTTTCTTTTTCCTCGATTGTTCCGATTTGGGGGTCGTCTTACCGAGCATCCCCTCTTGGAGACGCGCAAGGCGAATGGACGTAGCCCGATCAATTGAGCTCGTCCACTGTCCAACGTCGCCGAGCCCGGTATGGACCCTCGGCCATCCGCCTGTTTGCACCCTATATCGGGCTCGCCGGACCGGACTGTTTTGTCCGTCTCATGCGAGTTCCTGACGCCGTTCGTGTGTGTGCTGCAATTGTTGGGCGTTGCTTGTTGATTGCTATGAGTCCCAACGCGATCTCGAGTCTCAATTGGTTAGATTTCTCTCTTTTTAGCCAGTGCACTCCGTGTGTTTGATGAAACGCCCGAGTGAGATTCGTGAGGATGCTTTTAGTTTTCTGTCCGTCGTGGGTGCTCGTGGCTTGCTAAAAGAGTTTTGATAGAGCCCCGCTAGTACCCTTCGCTTTGTATGTCATTGTTTCAACGTTTTTTTATGTGCGGGTCGTGCTGCGGGTGACTGGTGCTTGGCCGGTGAAGTTGAAGGGCGGTGGTGTTTGTGGCGACGAATGACAGCCGTCTGGTGGCTGGACTTGGCTTGTGCTGTGCCTGAACCATTTTGGTCAAAGCTCGAGTCCTTTTAGTGGCTTGCATCCGCCAATGTTCTCGGTCCTTTGGGAGAAAAAGTGAAGCACGTGATGAACGCTTCTGTGAAGTCGCGAAGGTGAGAGGAGAGATTGGCAAGAGAGGGGGAAGATAACAAACGTGGGCTGAGCTTTGATTGCTGAAGCCCTCGTGCAGTTGTCTTGCATGTTGGGGCGTTCTGGGTTTGTCATGGGATAGGGGAGAAGACGTTGAAAGGCTTAGGGAAAGAGAGAAGGAAACAAAAATAGGGAAAATGGGCTTTATTTTCACTAAAAATAGCCCGAGAGGCATGAGTGTGTTTAGGGTGAATTTCGGCTTCGTTTTTACTACAAGGCTAGTGAGGCTTGGGCCTAATTTGGCTTGTTTGGGTTTGTGCTCTTGGTTGAGTGGGCTTGGATTTTGTCCTGTAGTGGCCTAATTGGGTATAAGTTCATTGAGCCCGTTCCTTCCTTTGCCTTTAGGTACTGGCCCGAACTCGGAAGACCAATGGCAGCCCAGCCCATATTCGCACTGGGCTCGAAGGCCGAGCCCGGGTCCCAATTTTTGAATAAAAATTATTAAAAATATATTTTTAAAAAGTATAAAAATAAAAAATTCAAAAATTCAAAAATTATGTTTTCTCTAAAAATGAGGACAAAGCTTTAAAAATGGTTTTTGAGTGGTTTTTTTTTTAAAATATGTGAAAATCTTTAAAAAAAAAAAAAAGATTGTGTTTAAATTCTTGGAAGCAAATGTGAGATTGCTATTTGTACATTTCCTTTATTCCAATGACGCCCTTTATGATGCATGGATTGCTATTTCCTCAACTTGATTAGGAATTAAATCTTAGGACTTGTAATTGGCATAACTGCTTTACTTAATGTATAAATAAGATTAGGTATCGAAAATGCATTAATTGATTAACAGGTGTAATCAAGTCCCTAATCCTAATTTTGTGTGTTGCATAAAAGTAAAATAATTCTCCCAACAGTTTAATTTGATTTGTAATCGACTCATCAAAAATTGATTAGTAGTACCTCGTAAATGAAATGATTTGTAAGTTAAAAACTTAAATCATAAGTAGTGAATTGGTGGGCTTAAGAGATCCAAGCTAAGCCTAACCTTAGTAAGTCATTAGCCTTTTGCATCCGCAGGAGGAGGGTTCGAAGAGGTCACAGTAGTGAGGAGATCGACATTTGTTTAGTGATGATGCAGGATTAAAAAAAAAAAAAAGTGAGGGCCTTTTTCCTTTTGCTTTTCGCCCAAGATCTCTAGCACTCCTCTTCTAATTTCAGTCAAACTCTTATTCATTCTTTCCCCTTTTAATTGCACGAAATTTAATCTTTTCCTAGTCAATTTCAACATGCCCATCATCTCAAATGCCTTGATTGCTGCTTTGCTTAAAATGGTCTAAGGTGACAAGAAATGTGGCATCCGGGTTTTAGTCAAACCTCGAATAAGTAACGGCTTGTCACGGGTTGATGGGAGTGTTTGCGTCATTGGCACCATCTACGGACACTATTTCGTCTTCGTCATCATCGGTATAGCATTAGGCCATCGTTTCATCACCATTCGTCGTTCCGAAACATCAACTTTCGGAGAGAAATTTCTCATGCATGGCCAAGCACACGTCCGATATTAGTCCCAAGCGGCCTCGCAAATCAACCGAGCTGAAGGCCAGTAGCATGCAATGGCCATACATACGTCTGCAACATTTTCTCCATGCAAGAATGAAGCAACCGAAGGTTCACGTTCACAACTTCATGCACGATTTTTCTCCTTAGACGGCCATGCGAACGGCCTCGCCAACGACCACGTTCTTCGGCCACGCAGCCGTGTCTCTCTATTTTCCTTCATGAAGACTGGAAGACTATCAGTTTGCATGACCATATTCACATCCATTTGGCCGGTCAAACAATAGAAAGGATGGCTGACACATGCACCAAATAGGGTCGCGTTTGTTTATGGGAAGTGGGAATTGATGGCAAAAAAAAATTCTCGGTGAAGGCCCACGTTCTCAGCCCATATTCACACCAGAATGAAGAGCCCACAGCCCACGCCCATGCAGCCCATACGAACGTTGAGGAGTCAACCAAGGTGGGTGGTTGACCGAGGGGCACCCAGCAACAGCCACGTTGCTCTCCATTTCGGTGGCCAGCGAAGGAGGAGCTCGGAACACCTGCTTCGTTCGTGTCTACAAGTGGCCAAAGAAAATTGCCTCGTCTCCCCACCTGTCCATTTCTGCTGCATCCACCAAAACCCCTACATGCAAATATCATCATTAGTCTAATTAATTTTGAGGGAATTATTAGCTCGGTTTTGATGGTGAAGAAAGATAGTGAACCAAATAGAATTTTGAGCAGAGAGAGAGAGAGAAGAGAACGAACGAGCGAGTGAGCAAGTGAGAGAGAGAGATGTGAGCAGAGAGTGAGTGCACAGTGTGAGGAAGAAGAGACCGCCCGTGCCTGTGCTCGAGCTGCCACCGTCGTCGCTGCTGGTCTTCGTCACCGTTGAGCCAAGCCTGAGCTTTCAGTTTTGCTTGTTGTCAAGCTAAGGAATTAGAGGCAAGTAGAAGTTCATCAATCTATGTGATGTAGTACTGTTGCTGTCTAATGTAGTGCAATAGACTTGAGGAAGGGTCGAGATGAAAACTGAATGCCAATTTGTGGAGGATTGAATGTGAAGTTGCCGTTTTGTGTTGGATTGAGCTAGATAAGTTCTAGATTGAGGCTATAAGTCATTGCATGTTGCATTTGAGGCTTGCGTGTCTCGAAATCTAATTGTGAGTGAGCTGTGATTGTTGAGTGAGGTGTAATGGTGTGTGCAGAGTGAAGAAAAGGTGATGCATGTTGAGTTACATGAGCCGAGATGTGAGTATGTGCTTTGTACCGAGTTGTGAAGGATTCTAGGTGAGTGAAAATGTACTATGACTACTCCTAGATGCTGTGTAAGTGTGTTGAGATGCTACATGATGAATTTGTAGTAAAACAAACGATTTGATTGAACTGGAAATGAAGAGAAAAGCATTAGATGTTTTCTATCTTAGAGGAACATGGATCGAAAGTCGATTATATTGTGTCGCTTTAATTTCTAGAGATGAAGATGAGGAATATAACCATTTGACTTAAGATAAGATCCATTAGATTGAGTTTAACTCATAGTCATAGCTATATGAATACAAGAACGTGTAGATAGAAGCAATTCATTTTAAAACATAAAAACTGTTCCGTAGAAAAACAGCCTGACCTTTGATGATTCCACGAATTTTCTGTATTTATCTAGATATATTTGAACTTTGAATCCTTAATAAAAGTTGTAGGACATATCCTTAGGAATAATATATCAAAATTTGAGAATAAATGGACAATTTTTTGTTAATGAAATGATTCTTCTTGTAAATGTTAAATCTGGAAATTATTATAGAGTGTCAGTAAGGAATATCGAAATTATTGCTCTTGATATACAATGAATCTGACTTAGTGTTCTTCATAAAACATTTTTCTTTAAATCTTGTTTACAACATATTCAAATTTCAGAATTTTCTGAAATTCATTTAGGGGTTATTTCGAAATTTTCATTAAAGCTGCACATTTTGGTTTTTAAGCTGTTTTACTCCAACTTTGCTCAATTGATTTCAAAAGTGAATGCATCTTGAGCGGTTATGTGACATGATGATACTGGCATTGGCATATCATGCAATATTGAGATGTGATGAGACTCAAGAGACATTTTGTCATTGCATTGAAAAGTGTTTTTTTGAAATTAAGATGTAAATTGTTGCCGTTTGACCCTCGGGTCAACGATACCCCGGGAGTCGGGATGCCCAAAGGATTGAATGAGTCGATGCCTTGTGGATGCCCGGTGGCCCTAAGTAGCTAAATGCTGGAGGTTTTTCCCCGAGAGTGTTGGGATGCTTGGTGGTGTATCGGTACGTAATTCCGGGAGAGGCTCGGTGGTATGTCGGTACGTAATTCCGGAAGGGAGGGGTAACCATTTTCATGGCGAGCCCCGGTAATTCCTCGTGATGCCAGGTGGGATGCGAGATGTCCGAAAGTGTGTGCCAGATGCTCGGAAGTGTGTGCCGGAGGACTTCGCGACGCTAGGATTTGGTGCGAATGCCCGGAAGGATGCAAACATTGGTCCTCTGGGGGGTGAAACCTTTTGAATGTTAAAACTGATGGTTCCACTAAGTGTGCATGTGGTTTGGTTATAGGACTAAATTGTATCGCATGGAATGGGACATGTCATTACAGTTTGGCTTTATGATCGGGACTTGTGTGACTGAACATGATGGATCTTATTGATTGGGAATGCACTGGTCATTGCATTGAAGAATTATATGGTTTGGATGCATACTCATACATTGACTGCCTATCTTGTCTATCTTGCATGAATCTAGATATTGATAGTACTGTATGATATAGTTTAATGAATCTTTCACTGCTAAGTGGTTGTACTCACCCGTTTTGAAGACTAACATTTTAGACTAGATAAAATGCCTCTACTATCACCGCCACCAACAAATGGACTGAGTGGTTGGATATAACCGCAAGGAGGAGGATAGTAAAGTAATGAACTTTTGAACGTCGACACTGATCGATGGACTTTAAGTATACAACTATTGGAAAAGATGTCGGTCATCTTTTGAAGTATAGTTGAGTATAGAAGACTACGGCATTTTGATATACCGATGAATGATGTCCATCTGGTTTAAGTAAATAAAAGTGTTCGGCTTTTACCTATAAATGTTTAGTTGGTGTGCATCATTTTTTGAATATAGGGAAGGGAGTTGTTGGATACACTTTCGCCATATTTCTACGCAGGGACCGATCTAAAAGATATAAACCCTCGGAGTTATGGGCCTATTATGATTCTATGGTA
Organism: Eucalyptus shirleyi; assembly: GCA_017140165.1. NCBI lineage: Eukaryota > Viridiplantae > Streptophyta > Magnoliopsida > Myrtales > Myrtaceae > Eucalyptus > Eucalyptus shirleyi. The sequence continues at coordinate 30,575,106 of CM029447.1, forward strand.
TCGGAGTGATATATTGTCAGGACAAAAGAAATGTAAGCGCACTGTGGTGACCCCAACGGATCGGGGGCCATTCGAGGGGTGCCACAAGAAATGGAGTCATATTTATTTGGCATGATCGAATGACATTAGAGGGAACGGAAAGTACATGAATAGAAAGAGAGGGGGGGGACCGAACTTGTGGGCTCAACTTTAAATGAGGGAATGGGCCAAGACTTTGTGTGAATGTAGGGCAGTCTATCAGGTCGAATCGAAAGGAGTTCACAATCAGCCTCATGCTTCACTTGATGCAAATGCATTAGTCTAAACCTACATGTTTTAAATGCTTAAATGCAATAAAGAATATGAAATGCATGATTATACTCCTCCCATGGGCCCCTGTCGTGTCCCCCTACCACTTGTTGACCTCCTCTCACATCCCAAAAGCAACCCCCCATTCTCTCTCTCCCTCTCTCCCCCCTCCCCTCCCTCTTGCACTGTCTACCTTTAGCACATCGGGTCGGTTGTCACGCCTCGATTGAAACTACCATGGTCTTATCCGTGCATTGAGCGATCCATGCGCATAGCCACGGGACGTAAATTTGGTTTCCTTTTGGAGGGCTACGAATAGTGTCAGAATTGAATCAAGCTCGAAGCTTTGCGTGTGTTCCAGGAATCATGGTGAAGCTCGTTGCTATATAAGGAGATAAGACTCCGATTCGACAGGTGATCAGGTGTTGATTCACCCCATTCAACATATCATAATATGATGACCACGAATAATATGTGGATTCACCTCCGCTGAGGAATCAGGGGATTCAGAGGAGAGGAAAGTAGCTGAGGGAAGGAGATAGAAAATGAGGGATTGGCCGGGAAATTTATTAAAGTCATGCTGTGCTTGAAATTTTGTAAAAAACCTCCAGGGAAAAGGCTTGGATGGCCTTTTGAGTCTCTGACGCTTGATGCATTGGAGTTGACTCTATCGCTACAAGATCGATCGGAAATCATTGTCGTCTGTTTTTATTTGAACGTCTACTTATTGAAATTTTAGAGCTTGTGCCCATTTTTTTTTTCCATAAAATCGAATGGTAATTTCGGCTATTCAAATGAATATTGGCATTTGCTTATTGGTTATACTGCTAGGAGATTCAAGGATATAGTTAAACTGATACTATGGGAAGGTGTTTACTCTGATATTGCGGTTATGTTCCATCTTTTGATTGGTGGATCCGGATATGATACGGATAGTGTTTTGGTCGTATTTAGCTAACTGATCATTTTCTGAATAATTTTATCCTTGAACTCTTTAAAGAGCACAAACTAACCAAAAAATAATCTGTGTACTAGGCAACATTGGTGATTTGCTGAAAACCGTAAGGACTATTAAATCTAGGACATTCTTCTTCACCAATCACCAAAAGTATCCTCGTAAAAGCACAATCACACAGATGGCGATGGGGATTTCAATAGGAGGGTTCAATGTGGTCTCTTTAATTCCGAAAGCATAAGCATTCGAAACAAACTACCCCGAAAGATCTTGCTGCCACATGATATCAAGGCCTGAGCTTCTCCAAGTTTCTTCAAAGCACACTTTGTATCTAACTCAATTGGAGTATAGTGCACATATTGATTTATGATATGTTTGCAATACTAAGATATTTACTTGATGCCGCATATCTCCTTTGATATAGCATATCCTTGATTGATTATATTTGATATTATGTTTATCTTGTTACTTTAGATAACCATCCCATACATCTTATAAATAGGCTAATGTAATCTTCATTATATTACATCATAGTATAGAGAAATTCTATATTCCTATTTCTCATATATTATTTTATTTGTTCAACTTGATCCATTGTTTCACGGTCGAATCTGGATTTGATCCGGTCTGGTCCTATTTCGTTTTTGCAACAAGCATTGTAATGGTCGGTGGTTTGATTGATGCGTGAATTTTTGTTAAACATTATGAGTTGACAAATATTTCTATGAATGATTTTGTCCCTCAACTTTTTACAAAAGCACAAGCTAACAAAAAGTAATCTGTGTACAAGGCAACGCTAGTAGTTTGCTAGAAACGATAATGATTACGCAATTCAAGACATTCTTCCTTTGCAATCATTAAAGTTCTTCTCATAAAAGAGCAATCACACAACAAGCATACTGATGGCAATGGAGAACACAATGGGAGGGTTCAATGCAGTCTCTTGAATACTGAAAGCAGTAAGCATTCGAGATAAACAGTTGGTCGTACAGCACACATATCTAGAAGGGGAAAATAATAGAGTATGGGTACCCGATTTAGTACGATCCTAACAAAAGGACCAAATGGCCGAAAAGAAAAGAAGTTCTACTGTTTTTGTGCCTGCAATACAAGTCGATGACAAACTCGAGGTGCAGAGCTCCTCCTGCATCTACATGCAAAAGCCACTAAGGGAATTGTGCTAAAAGAGAATGCTAGTCTCATGGTGATGGCTGAGAGAATTGAGAACCTAGCCTTAAGGAAATCACCGTCGTATGCGCTCCCCAAAGTGCATTGGGTAAGATGGAACATATAGTTTTTTCTATGTATTTTTGTAGGGATGCTATTTTATCTTTGATATTTGTTTTTATGAGATCTTCTTCTATTCTTTTGAATTCTAAGTCTTCTTTAAAAACTCAAGTTGGTTTTCTTTATCTTTAATAAGATAATTTATTTCTAAAATTGAGTGTTCTTGTAAAATATTTAGGCTTCTCTTTTGTGGTTTTGTTATAAAATTGAAAGTGATTTTTCTATTTAAAGCTCGAGTTTCAATTCCTTCATTTGTTACTATAAAGGGTTGAATCAATTGTTTGAAAGATGTTTTTAGAATTACTTTTTGCTGATTCTATCCTATTCAATGGTTTTTCCATGGTTACTAAATGTTAATTTGTATAGTTGTTTTGTTCAATAACTACCCTTGAAATAAATATGCTAACAAAAGAAGAAGAATACATCTCATATTGAACAGGAAGTCTTGGTTTCTATCTCTAATATGTGATGGGTCTTCTATGAAGTGTTGTAAAATAGAGTAAATGAATGTATTCACCGCATCTTGGATGAGATGTTCTTGTTCATTATCCATGCGTTGTCCAAAGTCATCTATTTTATAGATAGTTAAAATTTATATTTTTTGTTCATCTGTTAAATAATTATCCCACAATTCTTTTAGTTGTCCTATGAAACCGACTACTAAAAGATGAGCAACAGCATGATTAGAAACATCTTGCTCTGTTTTGTAGGTATTAGCTAATATTACCACATTGTTTAAAATATTCATTATATTACTTTCAGCTACACCATCTATATTCCATTCATAAATGGCATTTGGAGAGTATTTATTTTGTATGTTTTGCAATGATTCTTCTAAAGCAATGTTCAATGGGGTAGCTCTACTATAATATAATTTTTGGGGTTGTTCTGTGGCTTTGGCAAACTCTGGGCTAAGATTTTTTGGGAATTCAATTGTCTTAAAAATAGGATTTTTGAATGTTTCTACTAATGATATGATTTGTTGGGTGGGATTCTGAATCGTTGATTCTATCGTATTCAACTGTTTTGCCTTATATTGTTGACTAAAAAAAAGGAAGTTTTAAAAGACATGTGATTTTTTATTATTAAAGCTTATGGTAATTTATATTTGATATTCAACTTATCTCCTCAAGCTGATTTTAATGATTCTGATGTTTTGTCAAAGTATCTTGTTGGAACAAGACATTCTTTAACACAATTGAGATATGCTCTTATATCAAAGAGTGCCGTTGTTTCAATGATGAATTCATTATTGATTTTTATCGTTACATTAATTATCCATTTTCTAGAGGTTATTTCCGTCAATAACCTTAAGAAGTTTAGATCAAAGGTATTGGAAGTATCATTTTGATCTTCTAGTTTTGTTTTTCCCTTTGGAGATCATTAATATTCATTGGTCTAAGCCTTTTGGCTTAGGTGGTGTATTTGAGGTTTCGGCAATGGCTTTGCCTTTGTTTTTGTCTTTTTTGGATTTTGGTGACATGATTGTATTCCTTGTAAAAATTATTTTGTAAGAAAATTGGTAATGAATTCGAAGAACCATTTATAAATTCAATATTAAAATCGAACGCTAAAAGTATGGCTTGTCATTTGGTAAAAATTTGTTTTGAAGCAATATTTAAGACATCATTTTGTGCAATATCTTTGGCTGATTTGCAATCAATTCTCAAGAGAAATTTTTGGTTTAATAAATCTCCTTGGAATTTTGATATGGATAGAACAATAGCGAGTATTTCTTTTTTGATTATTGAGTAGTTTTGTTGGGTAGTCTGGACAACCTATTCTTTACTATTTTTGATCTGTTAAAGAATACTATCATATCCTATTTCTAAGGCATCTATTTCAACTATTTTAAAAGTGGATGGATCAATTAGATGTAAGCATAGTATTTCTTTAACATAGGTCTTTATTTGTTTGACAATAGTTGTGTGGATTGAAGTCTGTGGCGGAGGATCCTTTTGTAGACTTTGGTGTAAAGGTTTACAAAGTATATTAATATTGGGGAAGAAATTTAGAATATAATTGAGACTACCCAAGAATATTTGTAATTAAGTTTTGTCTTTGATCTCATCTAGGAACTTATCAATAAATGAGATTGACCCTTCTATTGGAATTATGGTACATAAGTGGATATGATGACCTAAAAATCTAATTTTGGTCTAGAAGAGTGATATTTTAGTAGGAGATACTACTAAAACATTTTGCATGAAGTTAAGACAGAAAGAGTTTAAGCTTTTCAGAGCCACCTTTTGTAATACTTGATTTCTATAGTGGATTTGTGTTTCTCCTCTCCCTATGATATTTGCCGCAAGGGTTTCTGCATTTGCCATAATAATCCTCTGCAAAATCATTCGTGCTTGTTAAAAAGTGACCAACTCGTGGAGAATTGCTATCACATAGTGCTACCCTGCGCTTTTTGACACGAGATGGTAAGAATGCCCCCACCTAGTAGACTTTGAGGATATTAATTGGATCACGTGGCCACACAAATCAAAGTGAAAACATTTTGTGTCCAACTTGATGAGGACGGAATTCATGACTTCGATTTTGTCTAAGGCTTGCGCGGATTAATAATTACAGATGATACAAAGACAAACCAAACAAGGTATCCAAAAACCACAACTTTGTCGACACACCATAACATGCAATCAAAAAGTTTGATTGAAAGATATATGGTTACTAATTAATTTTCTGCCTGTAGACCTTCCCAAATAACGGGTCTTTTGCTAAGGGACCTTTTGGCTAAAAAAGAATTGTATTATGAAACTTATGTGGGAGTCAAAGTGTTCATAGTGGCAATTGATTTTTAGATGATAGTACTCTTTAAGAGCCTCGTAATCTTCTGCTTTACTAGTAACTTTCACGAGATGTTAATGGCGTGTTTGGTAACGATTATGTTCTCGGGAACAAATTATGATCAGAAATGATTATTTTTTATTCTGTTCCCAATAAATGATTTTGAGTAAAAGAACGCGTTTGGCAACTGTACAAAATTTCTGATTCTGGAATAGAATTGCATTTGGTACTGTATTCATTGATTCTGTTTCAAATCAATTTCTTTTAATTTTTAAATAATTTTTATAATTTTTTCCTTTTTTCCTTTCTTTTTTTCCTTTTTTACTTTCCTTTTTTTTTCTTTTTTCCTATTCTTCTTCTTCTTCTTCAGGCCGATTGCTGGATTGGCGATCGGCCAGACGAGGGCCGGTGACCTCACCAGAGCATCACCGACCCTTGTCTGCCGAGCCTCACTAGCAACTGGGCGAGGCCTGCCTGGCCACCGGTGGGGCTGCGCGTCGCGAGGCTCGCCCAGCCACCGGCGAGGCCGAGGCCCGCCTGGCCGCCGGCGGGGTTGGGCGAGCCTCACCAAGGCTAGGCGGGCCTCACCGGTGGCTGGGCTTGCCTCTAGCGAGCTCGCCGGACCTCACCTTGCCCTGGTGAGCTCTCTGGACTGGTTGCCGGCAACCAGCGGTGGCGGACAGCGACAACTGGCGGCGACGGACGGTGGTCGCGAGATGGGGGTCGATGAAGAAGAACAAAAGAGAAGAAGAAGAGTTTTGATTCTCAATTCTAATTATGGAATAAGAATCACATTTTTTTTTCCTTGATTCTACTCCTAATTTGTTCCCGGGAACAAAAATTTTACCAAACGCGATTATGAGCCCAAACTGATTCTAGGAACAAAAAATTAGAATTTGGCCCTGTTTGGATGGTTACTTAATAGGGCCTAAGTAATATGCTTCAAAGATAATGGATTAATTAAGAAATTTATTTAAGTTTTGCCATGTTTGAAATTTTTGTCTAAATCTTTGGGAAAAAGCATTGGTAAGGTCAATGTCTGATTTGACTCCCCGTCACTATGGATAGGGAAGAGCTAAGCAATAGGTAGGACCGTGAGTTTACATTTTACCTCCGTAATTAGCATGAAATCATTCGTAACTGAAGATTTCTGTTTCATGCTTGATGATTTTAATAACTGAGTTTTAAATCGTGCTTGGGATGTGTTGATAATAAGCCAGATGTAACTAGGAAGAGTTCATGATTGAGTTGCACGTTGTAGCATTTCGTCTTTGAAGATGAAGCAGCAAAAGAGGTGGAATAATTGGAGTTATGCGGGTGGTTCTTTTACGTATAGGAGGGACTTGTTATTCTTAGTTTTTTTTTTTTTTTTTTGAATACCAGTGTTTTGGGATTGTAAAGCTCTCTCTTTCCATAATCAAGCAAATCTATAATCTATGTTTATATTTTCTTTTTACTACACCATTTTATTTTCCTCGAATTTCACCATTTCAATGCAATTTACATTTTTCTAGCAATTTTTTTTTTTTAATCTTTCTCCACACTTAGCTCCACGTTAATGCGCAACCCCTTTGTGGCCTTTAGAAGCGAGGTATGTAACCGTGCAGCGATCTCGGTTGCTCTTGGTGCTTTTTTTTTTTTTTTTTGGCTTTAATAAATATTGATCAAAATTTTCGATATATTTTTAAAAAATAAAGTCCCCTTTAATTTTCTCTTAAATGTCCATTAATATTGCAAGATAAATTTACAAATCTCACTTGGATAAATATCATTAATTTTGTACCTGACTTTGAACGTTTGCTAAGAAACTTTATTAATTGAAAAATAAAAATTAGGAGATGTGTGTGCGCCCAGTCACATCCTGTGTCCCATGATGGACCCAACAAGTATAGACTTGGTGCTACTTATCGAGATAATTGAGGTTATTGATGATTTGCTACTATCCGATTGAGTTTCCCTAGAGCTCACCTATGCTTACTATATTCTCTTGCTCATGGATAAGTAAGAAGGTTATTTTCTTTCAAGTTTTTAACTGTAATCACATACTCAGTAATCTTTATTTAGAATACAGAGGATGATGCCTTGATCTAGGAAAGGATGACAAAATGTATAAAACAAAATAATGAAGCCGAAAGTTGAATTATAATTTCTAACATCTTATCTATCATTAATTATTAAATGAGGTTGAGAGGTAAATGGAGCCACTATAAGTTGGGCCGAATTTGGTTAGATAATATAGCCATGTGCAATTTCACGTGTTAAGCATAATAAAATATAAGTATTAAGTTAAGATAACATGGACCACTCATATTTTTATTTGCATGTAGATGATCCATAATTTGTATTCCATAGATGAAAGGCATGTTTCGATAAAGTTTCCTATAATCAAGGATGTACGGAAATACAGCTGTTCACATAAAGTATGGTAAATTTCATTTTCACTCTTTTGTTATCAAATTGAAGGAGTTTGGTTAGTGCGTGTTTGCATAGGACTCTATCTCTCCTTCCACATGTTTGAAATGTATATTCTTGTCGGATCCTCTCAATTAGTAGAAGGACGAAGTAGGTTCAAAGTAACGATGTCCAATTCCCCATTGTTATAATCACCATATATACTCGCACTTTTTTTAGAATGATGTTTTAATAAAGGGATAAGTACACTAAAAGTCCTAAAATTTGTTATGAAATTGTAATTAAATTCTAAAATTTTCAAAAAATGCAATTAAGCCTTAAAATTTGTTACAATGGGCAATCAAGTTCTAAAACTTGTCATAAAAGTACAATTGAGACCTAAAATTTTTCAAAGAGTGCTATTAATGAAAGGACTTAATTTAACTAACTTGACAAGTTTAAGAACTTGATTATACTTTTTAAAAGTTCTAGGACATGATTATACTTTCATGACAAATTAGAGGATTTAATTGCACTTTTTTATGACTAAATTACACTTTGTTAACAAGTTTTAAGACTTCCAATGCACTTATCCTTTTAATAAATTACGAGTGAGATCATCCATTAAAGAAAATCAATGAATATACGAAGCAAAGGCGAGGGCTCCTAGTTAAAGATTTTCATATACCCACCTTTCAAGAAAGAATGGATGACTTTTAGTCAATTATTTCAGGCCTAATTGTAGGCAATGTTTTGAAAATGATACCGAATATTGAACCGGAGTATGGGCTGATATGCGATTCCTCTAGTTCACCGATCCAACCATTTGTACCAATCTGTTTGAATATAATGAATGAAGTAACAAAAATAAGCAATATTTGCAATGATGATTTCGAAAATGTTATGAGAGAAATCATTTAATATTTCCATGCTTTATAGTGTTTTAGGAGTTCTACAACGAGTAAAAATCAATTTTTTCCTATCACATGCTAATTTTCTGAGATCACCCTAATATTTTCAAGTCACCAACTAGGCTACTGACAAGAAGATATAAGACATGATGTCATGCAATGGAAAGAGATGACACTTTGTTTTATTTTTCAATTTTTTTCCATTGACCAGGCTATTGTGACTTCGACATAGCCGGATGCTAACAATGAGTGCTGGACCAGTGGCCATGGTGGGTTGGGAAGTCATTTGAAATTCACACATAGCTGGTGTTGCTGGGGTTGATTACAAGGACGTGAGCGAGAGCTTACGGTTGTCATCAGTTCGGCCATAATCAGGGTTGAGAGATCCGTCGAGATAAGGCTTGCAAATGATCTCAATGGTAATCACCACCACTGCTCATGTGATTGCTATGAGCGGGTTTTTGATTATTGCAATTCCTTTTCATTTATGATTTTTCTTTTGCTGAGGTATAAGAGAGGTAGTGAGGCTAAGCAAGACAACCTGTCCCGAGCAAAAAGAAAACATGTGAATATTGAGAAAGATGAGCTCTAAAGTTACGTTTGGTCGTCCAGATTTCTAATTAAGATAAAATTGGATAGGATAAGATATGAAATCTAGCAAATTTTTTTATATCTTATCTACTGTTTAATGATTGCAATAATAAAATTGGATATTTGCACATCATATTATATATTTTGTTTGATTTATAAACAGATATAGTAAAAATCTCTCGTAACACTCTTGTCTTCCTTATTTTTATTTTATTTTTATTTTATTTTCTCCTCTTTTTAATTAATTCCTTTTTTATTTCTTTCTTCCCCTTCCATCATTCTCTAATAACATTTTATTAAATAGAAATCGTACTAATATACCTAAACTACTAAAACACCTAAAATATGTAATAAATATATATTTATATATTGAATGTATATTATAAGATAGAATTAAATTCGAATATATAAATAAAAATAAGATTAAATTGAAAAACTAAATTTTTATTTTTTTGTTATTTTGAATTTCTTATATTATAATTCAATTATTATTTATATTGAAATATAATTTTAATTTGTTAATTTTAAAATTTTGTTATTTGAAAAAAAAAAAAAAAAAACTTTCTTATTATATCCAATCCTATCCACCTTTATCCTAGCTCCACCATGGGATAATTTTATCCAATGTATATTCTATTTATATCTGACATTATCCTATCTTGAGCGTGCACCAAACGCAAGATAAGACAAATTTTATCTTAACTGTCAAACACAACCTAAGTATATTGTCGAAATTATCTAGCACGTTATTATCAACACTTAGGTCTTTGGCCAAAAAAGATTGGTAGCATGTTAGATTTAAGATGTTCATTGTGGAAATTACATGCACTTATCTAACACGTTATAATCAACACTTAGGTCTTTGGCCAAAACATATCAGTAGTATGTTAGATTCAAGACATTCATCATGCAAATTTACATGATGCTACTCTTTAGGACGTACGTAATCATCTCCCTTATTGGGAACTTTTGCAAGATGCATGTCGAAAATGATCAAAGGGCTTATCAGAATGAAGAGAATTAAATTATTTAAGAATGACAAGCACCTTTTCATAGCCTAGATGAGAAGATGGTAAAGTAAAATTTTCCCTGTTGCTTTCTCTGTGAAGTTTCCCCAAGTCTGCTATGGACTTACTGAAGATTACTGGAATAAACGAGAAGCAAATTAACATACAAAAAAGCCCATGTGCTACAAAATGCATGAGAAAAGTTATTTACCCTCCAAGTGCATGGTTCCCACTAGTATTTAAGTCGAAGCACTCAATGACTAATGGATTCTCCGGCAACAACTTTTACAGTATGTCAATTCACTAGTGCCTCCAGGAGCATATTAGATAATTTGATGACAACTTCAAGAGAACAGAAGAGAACCCCTAGACTCAGCTACTTTGGATATTCTCAGGAAAGGATCTTAAGAAAAGGTAACGCCGGATTACTTGATAGAAAGCAATGAAAAGATATGGCAAGGAACTGATGAGAAATTTTGGACAGCTTACACTTTTAGAAAACACATCTTTGTTTTTGAAACTGGGTACAGTGAAATATTATTTCAATAGCAATCCTGGAAGAAACAGATTCCTCAACATGGATAGTCAGTGAGTAACCAGGTTTCTCAAGCCTACTTGTACATTTTTATTAAGAAGCAGTAGGGTCAAACTCTGACTTGTCTTTGTGACTATCTGCAGAAAACAGAAAGGAAAAGATGCTTTCGACACGATCTTGATGGATTACCCTTGTACTTCACTGAACCCAAGTGCATGGAAAATGCCACGTTCATAATGTGATCCAGGAGTAAATAACATTTTACTGTGCAATCTTGTATTGATTATGTCATGGAAATGAATATGGTGCTTTAAGTTTGTGAACTATTTGATGTATTTTATGGACTCATTTGAAACAATTGAGTAGTCAGATTACTAAGAACTCTTGTGATTGTGGACTCAAATGATATTTTTTCACAGCTAGTAGAGAATATTACTTCCTAATCCAATAAAAAAAAAAAAATTGAATAGTCCATATTGGCGCATATGGAAAGAGCTATGATGATGAAGCGCCAAAGAAGTTATGAGTACAACTAAAACTACAACAAGACGAAAATAGCAGAATTCAAACATTATCTGATAATAGCAATTAGCAAGTGAACCTTTCTTCTTCATACCAGCCCTTCAATGAACAAATGAAATTGCAATAGGCTAAGTAGCTGAGTGATGGTTAGACCATATGCTTTTGTAGTATAAGCATCTAAAGTAGGTGATTGACAAAGCAATTAGATCACCTTCAATCACCTAGCTCATTTTCCAGACATGTCACCACTATTTTTACAGGAGATACTGGACTACCCGTGAGCATATTGAATTTTGGACATCTCTCTTCATGATATGTCGCTCAACATTCAAAAAGCAACAGATCAGATCAATTCACCTTTTAGTTGGGTCTACCCTTCTTGTCCAAGATGGTCAAACTTAGAAACAGAAGAAAAAGAATGACTAACAACACTTTATATTTAGCGTCATATTTTCCACAAGAATACAATGACCAAATCCTATGATATTGCATTAATTGATTTCTTATCATCAAGTCATGAAGGCAGGCAAAGTAATACCTATGTATCTCTATATCATGAACTCAAGTAAAACAATTGAACAAGAGACAACTAACATAAGTTATGATAATTGAGTAGGATATTACCTGCCAATCCATGCTATGATAGTACTTCAGACTCTCAAGAGCTTTGAACCTAACCTTGCAATAAGTCTTTGCTAAAAGAAAACTGGACGAAACTAATCATTGTGGCATGGACATCTAAGGTTTCAAAAGCGGAGTCAACATAGACACCATGTAATATGAGAGAAAAATGTACAAAGCTATGATAGCCATCACTATGCTCATCCAAGAATCCAGAAGGTAAATGTTTTAACAAAGCCAAAACAGTCGAATTCTACTCTTGTCAAACAAACAGTCACTATTATCTATATTTAACCAGCAAATGAACCAACACTACATCTTGTGTATCTCAAAACAATGTCAAAGATGTCTGTACATTCCTATAACGAGCTGTGCACATAAGCAAGATCATGCTCAAGCAGGGAAAATCGCTCAATATAAATCGATGCCAATGTCAATCAGAGACTGAACTACCGTTCGGATTTTTCCTTCAAACTTGTCCCTTGCTGTTGCAGTATGGGAAGCAGTGCACTCATCAGCTTCTCTCCCCCAGTCTGCCAAAGCCCGGCCTGTGGCCAAACATGTTGGTGTGTTCGATTGAAACTTGAGCACGGCTCTAATGTCCTATTAGTACCCGCAACAGCGACCTGCTTGCACGTGACCCTATAAGTGAGCGAGTGAAGCTGAGACGAAGCGCTAGGAGATGAAAACATCTAGTGTGAATGGCTCCATGTAGGCTCTGGTGCGCTTCTTGAAGGACGTGCTTAATTGGATTCTTGGATTTCTTCCCCTTCTGGTCAGTGTATGGCCACTATTGTCATCATCCAAATGGGCCAACTCCAAAGAAACTCTTGATGCTAAATGAGGCTGCCTAAAAGCCAACACTCATACAAAATCTCTATACAATTCAATGGAAGATTGAGTACCCCCACATTCAATTGATTATTTGCTCAACCATTCTGCTACATTTGTACCATTATCAAGGAAATGAGCGGACATCCCAAACTAGAAAAGGAATGAGATATTCAATTGAGACTTTCAACAGTATATATATTCAACATAATAACAATTCATTCAAAACTATTTTATTAAATGCAAAAGTTGACATATATAATATCAAAGTGTTACTAAATTGTAACAAAACAGATGTAAACTTTATTTAAAGAAAACTAAAACACAGCTCCCACTAAATAATAGCATCCCAAGATGCTTAAGCCCATACTAATGACATGTCGATCAAATACACACGGGCATAGGCCTTTAGTTAGTGGATCTGCAACCATATCATCTGTAGGAATATAATCTACTGCGACGTCACCATTCTGCACCGATTCCTTTATGGTCAAAAACTTGACCTCCATGTGTTTAGACCCCTTGAGACTTTTGTTGTTATTAATAAACAACACTGCAGAGTTATTCTCACAATATAACTGTATGGGTTTATCCACAAAATCAAAAACAAATAACTCCCTAATGAGGTTCCGGAGCCAAGTAACTTGAGTAGTAACTGAAAAACATGCTACAAAATCCATATCAAGAATATATGAGATTTCTGTTTTTCGCTATTCCATGATACTGCACCTCCTGCCAACATAAATATGTATCCTATCGTTGACTTCTTATCATCTTGACAACCAGCAAAATCTACATTTGAATATCTTGCTAGTTGCAAGTCTGAAACATGTCTATAAATCATCATATAATCTTTTGTTTTTTTTAAGTACCTTAAAACCTTCTTGGCAGCAACCTAGTGATCGCGTCCTAGATTAGATTGATATCTGCCTAGAAACCCTGTTGCAAAAACAATATCTGGCCTAGTGCAAACTTGAGCATACATGATACTTCCAAGCACACTAGCATAAGGTACATCCTTCATTTGAGCTTTCTCAAAATCTGAATTAGGGCATTGTGAAAGACTTAATTTATCACCCTTAACAATAGGAGCAATTCCTAGTTTGCAATCATGCATATTAAATCTTTCTAAAATGCGATCAATATATGCCCTCTGAGACAAACCCAATGAACGGCGTGAGCCATCCCTATGGATCTCCCAATGTCACTACTAGCAAGCAAGATTCATCTACATAAAGTATGAGAAAAATATATTTCCTCCCACCGACATATTGTTCTCACCATTAAACTTGAAATACAAAAAGCTTGAAGGCTATAAATAGAGCAATCTACAAAGAAGCTTACATCATCCAAAACCTTCAGGCTACCATATAAACCTCCTCAGCAAGATTTAGAAAAGCAATCTTAATATCCATCTGGTGTAACTCCATATTAAAATGAGCTATATCACTCAAAAGAATCTTTAGAAGAAACTGGAGAAAATGTTGCTTCATAATATATTCCTTCTCTTTGAGTGAAACCCTTAGCTGTGAACATAGCTGAACGTCTTTCCCTAGTTGATCTTTTGAGTGGAGCACTTGTCCCCAAACTTTAAGATGATTCAAGTTAGGTTTACGTCTAATCCACAACTCAAAAGGAGTCAATATAAAGAGCTGTTTTCAAAGCTTTAACCCACATAAAATTAGGTAAATTGGTCTTACTAATCATACATGGATTTCAGTCCAAAAAATCTTGAATTTATCAAGAGACTCGAACGCCAAACAACTTTTTCAGCTGAATAAGCAACGTACATGTCATTGGGAGATAAACTCAATCGATATAATCCATCAGATAAATTGCAACATCCAATCTTATTTGAATCATAAAACATGAAAATAATACTACTCTTTATTTTAAAAGAGTATCCACACACATGTCTAAACAAGACACAAAAACTATCGAACTCGAGGCAACAACATCCCGCTTGTGCTGGAACATTATTATTGTTGAAAGGTCCAACAACTGCACATCTTTCTTCAATTTTTCTTCCTCTCGCCACCAGCCTTGGCTCAAGTCATTAACCTGACCAAGCTTGATAATCCCAAAATCAGGAGGAAGATTATTTAGAGCTTGATGTACAATGCAATTAAGAGTCTCAAGCTTTGTTTGCAAATCTACCATTCTCATAACATAATCTCTAACTCCACCAGAACCATCATACTTCATAGTAAATAGTATTTGCACGTGTGTTCCTATCTTGGCATTAGGTGAGACACGGTTTCTAGCCATCAAGGCTTCCATCATCTGTCTAGCAATGTTTTCTTACTACAAAGACATTATGTAACTTGACGTAAAAGTACATATCCAGTTTGCAATTGTAGCAAATTCATCAAAACTCCTTCACCACACTATTATGTATCCCTCCATGAACTAATACACAATCACCTCCTTTGGGAGTATGACTATGCATTAGACCAGGAGACATCCCAATCAATATACGAAATTGAAATTTCTCAAACCCAATCAAGTGTGCCACTTTGGCGGTCACAACTCACTTGAAAATCTCCCATACCAGGGATATAATCTTTACATCTTTGATATCACTCAAATCACATGACATGCTAATTACACTACCTTATTCATTAATAAAATACAATAAAGTTTAACTTTATTAATGAATCACACGATAACATACATGACACCTAAAACATCTATAAAGTCATCAAACATGTAAAATAAATACAAAAGATAGAACATGGCATTGCTCCAACCATGTAAGACGTGTGTGCTAAATACACGCTGCCTATGGTTTTCTTCGTCTCATCGACATTCCTCAAATTAAGGGTGTAACTGAATAAGTGGGCCAGCACACCAACCCCATATAACAAAAACCCCAGGTGAGGATATGTGAGAATTAGGATTAGAAGAGAGACTTGAGTATTATTTATAGAGTTTCCAACCAGGCCCCCTCTTTGCAGCTACATTGACAATTAAGAAACATTCTATCTCATCTTAAACCAACCATGTTTTACGGTAGCTAAAAACAGTAAATTATAATATCAATTCATCAAAACACCACTACAATGCATTGGTGGACTAAGTTTGCCCAAAACCTAAAAGACCCTCAAGGGTAACTAAATAAGTGGACCAGCACACAACCCCATATAACAAAACCCCGACAACTCATCAATACAATGCATTGGTGGAAAAGTGTTACGATCCCGTTAAAAAAAGTCAAACATTTTTAAAGAAAGAGCGACTTCATATTAGCTAATATAGAACTCGAAGAATAACATCAGTTTCTTCCATTTGACACTGGGTTCAGGGAGACATGATTAGGCGCCTAGATTTTACCTGACTTAGTGAATTCAGCATGGATTGTTTCATGTTGATAAGAATTGGATTGTGGTATTAAGATCCCCCTCCCAACGTCCTTCATAATCCTCGTCGGAGAGGCATACTTTATGTAATATTGGTGTACTCAAGGCACCATTGCAGAATATATTCATCTTTGGGCACTGCTTCACATTAATATGCCATAATGATGGGAACATGAAGGTGCAATTAGTGGGGGAGAAGCTCTCAAGGCTTGGCAAACCATCAAGTGTCAATAGCTGCAGCTTGGGGAAAGATATCTCCTCTACTCCATTTCCATCATCTGTTACCACGTCTTCCATTGCATCGCAATTTCTTAGCGTTAGCCAAATAAGATGCACTAGACTTGTCATTGCTGAGCAAGTCCCCATATGAACTAAACTGGCGCAATCCCCTACTTCTAATCCCACCAATCTCTGGAACGTAGTTGGGGATGGAAGTACGATTGATAAACTTGAGCACTCCGAAATGAGCAGAGTTTCAATCTTTTTAAGGATTTCAGCCATCAAGGAGCCATCTTTCCAAACTCGTTGGAGTTTACACAGCTTATTCAGCTCAAGTCGCCACAGATTTTTGAGTGTCTTGAGAGGTGTTTCCATGTTAGTTGACTCTCCATAGAAAGTTGCTCCCCCATGTCCACACGCATCTTCTGGAAATATCTCCTCAAAGGAACTACAGGACAGAGAAAGCACTTCTAGATTGGGGAATCCGTGGAGGAGGAAGTTGGAGGGGAAAGTGACATTCTCATCATGGTAGCATGCCAAGTCCAGCTCTATGGGATTGCGAAAGACGTAATGGTGCTGCAGTGTCATCATTATAACATCCCCGCTCATCAATGTCAATCCCTTCAAGTTTGGTATGACCTATGGGAATTTCTTTTAATTAGGCTACTGGAAGTAAATACGGGGCATAGCCACAGCGCAATAACTAAAGTATCCTTTTATTTTAGGAAAAAGAGGAAAAAGAATCCAAGAGCCAATGGAAGAGATGTTTGTTAAGGGTTTGCCCAACTCAATCAAAATAAGTTTCGCTAATTTAAATAAAGACAGTTATTTCTCAATCATACTCTAGCTATTTCAATAGTCAACTAATTCAATCCAAAAGTTAAAAAACATGAATTTCAACAAGTTCGTAGCAAACACGTTTTTTTTTTAATTATTTATTTTTGCAAATGATATCACATTTATAGTAAGTAGATGTGTTTCAATAGTAAGAAATTGTATTAATATGTTGCACTCTATTTTCTAAGCTACTATTCTAATATCTATTTTATTATAGATCATGAGTAGAGCGTGGCTTAACCTTTTTTTCCCCTCCGAGAAGAATGCATTAAAACTGAACAAATTATCGGCAATAAAACATTTTATAAGCTAAGAAACAAACCAAAAATACGCGACCCCCAAATGCAAGGACGGTTTGAGCGTTCCGTGTGGTTTGAAATGGAACTTAATTATGGGTTGTTATATCACTATTATAATACTCAAATTAAGGTTGATTATTTCGATTAAACATTATTAACTTCAAAAGTGTTGGCAAGCCATCAGAATAAATGTCAGTAGATTATTAAAGTAGTTGGTGATCATGAAAGTATAAAGACATATAAGTACTTTTCAAGATCTATAATATAAAAGGTTTCTCGGTGACTAAAATCCATAGGTATCTTGATTTGAAATATGTTGGTACATCAATCAATTTAACGTTTGTAATTTAAACTTAAAGTAAGTTACTCAAAAGTCATTGTTTTGTCACAAGAATATTATTGGTTGATTATTAAAGTGATTCGTAATTTTGGAAAGTTGGTACTTTTCAAAATCATATAAGATAAAAAGTTGGCAAGTAATTAAAATCAGTTTTTATATTACAGATGTTGGTACACCAATCAAATTAAGTTCAGTAAATTCAAATAAAGTTAGTAATTTCAAATTCATTGGTGATCCACAAGAATAATGTTGCTAGATTATTAAAGTAGTAGGTAATTTACAAAGTAGAAAAAAGTTTGTGCTTTTTTTTTTTGAGCAAAAAAAGTTTGTGCTGTTCAAGGCCTACTAATGAATTACTAACACGTGACTAGATAAGCAAGTTATTTGCGGCACTTGACAGTTACCAATCATTTTCACAATGTTTAAGCATGGAACTTTGCTCCATAGCTAAGCTAACAATATGCCACATGAACATAATATATATATATATTTTTATATATATATATATATATATATATATATATTGTTTTAAATTTTAGGGGACGATGTCGATAAAATTAAATTAAGTAGGTATAACCCAGCCATAAGGCACAAGTCGCTATTAGAAGCACGATTATCTATGCAACTTAATTCAATAATTTGTTTTTTCAAAGTAAAAGCTGGGATGATTTCGAAGAATATGAGCTAGAAATAGTTAAGAACAAACGATCTTTAAATTTCGAAGAAATTCGTAGGTTTGGCTTGGTAAGTATTTTTAAGCATGAAATTTTCGACAATTCGAATTTCCAATAGAGAATAACAGAACCAATAAAGGCAATTGCAAAGAGCTAGAATTGAGGACTATACCTTTTCAAAAGAAAAGAGTGCAGGTTGATTCTCACTGGTACTTGTACCTTGCAGCTTTGGTATTCACAAATAAATGAGAATGACCTCATCTTGCCATAATGTCTTACTCGCAATTTCTTCAAGAGTGGCTGTGTTGAAGTATGACTATTCCTGTAGAAGCTCCTTAAATTCGGCAACTCAAGTAATTTGAGATCGGTTAATCGCGGAAAGAAGAGATCCCCTGCATTCATCTCTACTCCGTCTTCCTCCACAATAATTTCTTGCACCCCACACTCCCGTACTAAAAGTTCTTCGAGTTGTGTCATACTTTTTGCCACCGAGTTTGGGAATAAACTTTTGAGCATCTCACACTCAACAATCTTCATGCATCGTAAGCATCCAAAGGTAAGACCTCCTTGAGGATGTCCACTCCACACGTGCTTCATTTTTGGGAGCCGCATTAGAACTAATTCTCTCAATTGAAAAGTGCTTGTAGGACGAGCTTCGCTAAAATTGAACTCTTGGACGTGAAATACCACTTCTAGGGACCCACAATCGGTTACACTTATCTTCTCTAGGTTTTGAAATCTTGTGAGCATAGTATAAGATAAAAATATGGATGAAAGTTTCTCACAATACTTCACTACTAGTGTCTTGAGTTTGTTAAAGGCATTTGAAGCAAGATCATCAAGCCATATCTTCTCCAAGTTATTATAGTATAAGATAAAAATATGGATGAAAGTCTCCATCAATACTCTATATTAGGAAACTTAACCTGTTATTTTTCAATTAAATTATTAGAGCCGATTCTCTATTCCCATAAAAAAAGGGGTGGAGGGGAACTATAATTTCAAGAAGAAGGAAAATCACTAAACAAGCATAATCGATAGGATAGAACAAAAAAAGAAAGACTAGACGCACGATTTTTCAATAGATGCCACCCCCTAAAATCCATTCTCCTGTCATATTATTTTTTAGTAGAAAGCATATATTCATCTAATAGATATCAAGCATTATGTTTGAAATATAGCATAATCCACAACCACATAAGTTAGACAAGCATAATCATGTCACACATCACATGTTTCCCGCAAATATCAAATTTAGCCTATCTTTAGATTCCTCAGATGTACTCTCCCATTTCTTTGAACCATTTAAAAAATATAGCTTGTGCATTGTAGGGTGTCGATGCCCACAAAATAAAAACCAATTAGCACAAATCAATGCTTCATGAATCTTGCACTTCAAAATTTTCTTCAACAAAGTATAGACTTCAAGAAAACACAACATACCGACAAAAAAAAAATGACATAAACTAGAGAAAGAAATCCAACAATTAAATCAAAAGATGGTAGGGTGCAGGTATGTACTGTTCAATTTTGATGTTGGACAAGATGCTCCACCACTAGCTGATTTGTTTCTTTATTTATTTTAGTTATTCGATATTATCGAAGATTAAGGAAATTTATCTTGATTATTTCTCTTAATAGGTGCCTACAAAATAAATAGATTGATTTGATTACTAAGTTTGCCTATATGACGTGACTTTTTGCCAGCCTGGATTGGCCCTTCTATCTCTTTCATCTCTCTCTAGTTTATCTCTTTTTTCCCCTTATTATCTTATTTTCCTCCATTTTCTACAAATCTAAACCTAACATTCTTCATGCTTTCATTTAGCACTAGTTGGTAATGGATTTAGATATGTTCTTCATCAATTGGTATCTGAGCTGGATCTCTTCAACATTTAATTGGTATCAAAACATTGCTTCGTGCATGTGGTATTGTCATGCGATGATACTAGACCAAAGGCCAACACTTTGGTTTTCATTTTTGTTGCTACGGTTGCAATTTTGATCTAATATGCTCATGAAGATATATGGCATTGATGTCTATTGAAACTTCAGCCGCCATTTTTACTGGTTTGGAGCCACTCTATGCTTGGTCTAATTATCTCTAGGAAAAATTTTGCAATATTTATTAAATCTGTTATTCTGAAATTTGAAAAGAGTAGGGGTTATTGCTATTATTACTTCATGTGATTATGATTACAAGGATTACAATGTTATTCTAATAGTGTTGATTGTCAGGAGTAATACGATTATTACCATCCTTATGATTATTATAAATCCTTAATAATCCTGAAGAGATTAAAAATTTGTTTAATGATATGAGAGAAAATTTCAACAATTTTGATGAGAATTGGATAGATTCAATCAACAATTGTAAGGGAGACATGAAAACGGGCCAAAATCATTTGCCAATGAGCTAAATGACATGGAAAAATATTCTCAACGTCTTGAAGAATTGAATAAGGATCTCTGCTTTTGAGAATAGTGAAGTGAGTAGTAAAATTCTACAGATAATTAGGATGAATTTATTGAAGCACCTTTTGATATTTAATAAATTCATAAACGTAATTTCTCCTATTGATGATTCACAAAAGAGAAAAATTCGTGATGCTAAAATTTGTTCTATAATACTTCGTATAGCCTTATACTCCCTAGGTGCATATCCAAATCAAGCGTTCTGCATGTCGCGAAGATTTTTTGTAGGGCAAAAGTTGTGGTATTATCTCTTACTCACAGGAAGAGCCACCAGAGAAAGGATTTGACTTCGTTTCAATGGGAAAGATTGATATATGACATGATTCTCCAACCACTTTGCTGATTTGTATCTTCAATTAGTTTATTAAATTTGATACTATTAATAATTTAAGATACTTATCTTGATTTATTTCTCTTATTTTAGATATGCTTACTTAGTTTGAAATCTTGTTTACTTGTAAATATTGACCTAGATACTTGTTTTCTTCAGTTTTGAGGATGAATTTATTCACTAATGAGTTTCCCTATGTCGCATTTCTTCTTCCTCATCTGCATTGGCATCTCTCTCTCTCTCTCTCTCTCTCTCTCTCTCTCTCCCCCCCTATTTTGGCTACCTGATTTCCCTTCAATTTCCGTGATGTGTAGCTCTTCTAACTTTGGAAATGCAAGCCACCAAAAAATATGCAATATGGTTTAAGGACAAAGCACTAAAAACAAAGTAAAATAACATATAAGATAAATCGGGAGATGATACCTTCTCATCAAATAGAGGTTGTAACCCATCACTAGCACAACTCACTAAGCAGAAACTGATCAAATTCTCAAGGTCACCAAGCTTGAGTGTGCTTAACTGATGGAACTTCAAAGTCTCTAAGGTTTTCCATTTTCCTTCTTCCATCACAATTATGCCCCGTAGGTTGTTGCAACAGGAAACATCAAGCACGGCAAGTTTATCGAGAATTTCAGCCATGGCACTTGAGAAGAGATATGGCAAACTGTGACAACCCCTCACGTTCACTTCCATCAGACTAGGAAATGCCAAGGTGACTTTGCAATCACTCTCCCAAATGTCTCTCAGCCTTGATAGATTCAACAACGTCAATTCTCTTAATGCAAGGAGGACCAATGGCTTTTGCCTTTTCTCAGCTCTGAGATTTATGGGTTCAAATAATGCTTCCAAGGAGGGACACCCGACTACCTTAATTTTATTTAGGCTCTGCAACATATCCATTGAATTTGATGAAAAAACATGTGACAAATTTTCACAAAGTTCAACAGTGAGGGATGCAAGTTTGTAGAAGGACTGTCCGTGGAGTTGATTGTGCCATATCCTCTTTAATTGGCACATGGAAGAAAGCTTCAATTCCTCCAAGCTTGGAAAAAGAACCTATGTAAAAACATTGTATATGTAAAATGGCTGAAATTTTTGGTATATAATTTTATTATGCCGAAACTCGGGGGCAAGGGCAAACTTTGGGAATGACCAGCAGCGAGTTTGTTTTTCCACTATGAAGTGCCAATCTTTTGGTACAGAATAATGATCAAATTTCTACTAATTTGCTTCATTGACTAGAATAGAAGAATGATCAATAGAAAAATACTATAGATGCTTACCTTTTCATTGAAGAAGCCGGGCAAGGACAAGCCAGAGTTGATATGACCAAATGCTTGTTGTAAACTCGTATCATTTGTCATCAACTGTTGCCTTCCTTCAAATGAAGAAAATGTCATCATTTTGATGCATTCGGAAATTGTCAGTCTTGTTAAGGATGGAAAGTGAATACAGTACTTTCCATAAGAGAATGTCTTGAGATTTGGCAATTCCACAAGAGACAAGGAGGTTAACGAAGGAAACTCAAAAGTGTCAGTGGTTGTAGCTTCCACTAATTCTTCTTCTTGCGCATACATAACTTCTTCCATCAAGACACAATTCGCTATTTCAATTTCTTTTATCTGCACGAGTGCTTTAGCCATGGAAGAAGAAAAAAGAAACCTCAAGTTCTCACAATTTTGCACCTTCAGTGCCTTTAAGTTTCGAAAGCACAATGCTCTGCTTGGATCCTTGGTCCATATGTGTTCCAAATTTGGTAAGCCGCTCAAGGTCAATCTAGTCAATTGACATAGAATCTCAACATCCCCCATAATTGTCAGTTCCTCAAGGTCGAATACTTCTCGTATTAATTGACATTTTTCAACGGTTATAGCCTCCAAATTTTGTAGCTTTATTAGCTGCAAGGGGTGAATAACACCACACTCAAAACAATGCTGTTAACTAGAAACTATGAATACGGGTTGCATGTGAAATAAAAACAGAAGAAATAATCTCTCATGACAGATCTAAGGATAATGGAAGATGAAGCGGGGTAGTGATTTTGAATTTTCCTTTATTCTTCTTTAAAATTATCTACTTACACTTACTGATCATTTACCTATTATGTATTTGGACTTTATTATACATACATTAACAAGAATGAATTATTGAGGTTATTGAATTTACCCTCACATTTTATGCAATCTGCCTAAATTTTAGAAATTCATGGCATAGGCTCAATTGATTTTTTGATCATTGACTTGTAGTCCGATACAATATCTCAAACGACAGTGCAAAAAAAAATCTTAATTATTTTCTCTGGAATTGTTATAAACTAAGTTTTTAAATTGATTAAAAAAAACCCCAAACTGGTACTTTTAATTGATTAGCACGTGTCAGTTGAGCTTTATGCATTTTTTTTCCAAACTATTTCCAAAAAAAAAAAAAAAATCATAAAAATTGTAAACCTCTTATCGAGAGAGTAAAAGTAAAAAGTTATTATAAATTTATGAGAGAAATACTAAAGTAGTCCTAAGATTTTACTGTACCCATGCATAGCACTAAAAGATCCATTATTTTCTGGTATTGATGTAAAGCGGAATAGATGCCACATCGACCAAATGTTAGAAAAAGGGTTCATCTCCATAAGATCCATTGGTGGCTGTAATATCCATGAATTGGTCATAACAGCGCCATATGGTCATCAAAGTCAATTTCATCAAAGCATTTAGTTTTAAAATATGAGGACCCAAGATACGCTTCCTCATCATAAAAAAGTTGCTTACTTTATGTAAAATGTAGAAAGTTTTAGTCATGTGGCCAAGAAAAAGAATTGATTAATTTGATAATAATTTTAACCGAGAATAACGCTTTTGTGGTTTGGGTCACGTGATAAACATTATTATAAAAAATAATTAGAAAAGGGTTTCCAATTTTTTATTTTATAATAACAGAATAGATATAAAATTTGATGATTCCAAACAATAGTGCACAAATGAATGCTAGATGTGTTTCTAGTTAATACTTTCAAGGCGACATTCTATTACAGGAAAAATAAATTTAAACATGTGCCACACACATAAATTCTACTAGGAATATTGGAAAAGCTGCCAGAATGAAGATTTGTGGTAAATTTGTTCACTACAAAAAGGTCCACAGCTCACATAAATTAGAAAAAAAAAAATTAATTGTTCCACTAACATCTCAATAAAGTACCAAGAGTAACAAACGCAAATTGGCCTTATTATATTTGAATTTTCATTCCTTCGTCACATAATAGTTCCATCAACTAACATAAAAGAGTAAAGAAAATTTTTATATGATGGAACATTGTAGAACCACATTTCCACTAAGGTCCGTTCACCTACCCAAACTTTTTACAATTATGGGAACAACTTAATCGTCTCAATTGCCTTAGCATTGATGTACTTAAGATGAAAATTGCAAAATAATTTAATGTAATCAATTGATCTGGATGTCTCTTCCCACATAATCACTAAGTTCAATTCACAGGGATTTTTTTTTAGTTCTGGTTTTTCCCCTTTAATCACGTGGATGTAATAGAATCTTACAATTTTCCATAATTACTAAATGAAGGTCATACAAATTATATACGTCGTATATACCTTCTTTATGTTACAATTATATCCATAATGTATGTATGTGTATATACTTTACCATAAAGCAGTGATAAAGTTTTAGACTATTTAAAAAATTGATACATCACATGGTGCTTCTTTAACTATGTTGATAACATAACTCATATAAAATGGGATGTAATTAACTAATATGAATGTTTTTATGCATTCACATATCACATAGCAATTACATTTTGAAAAATTAAATCATTATTTTGTCTTAATTGAAAGAATCTGTATATATTTCCAATTTCTCTATGTGCTAGTAGGCTCCTCTAAAATACCCATGCATATAATTTCATTTACTATAAAATGCAAAACGTGTCACACCAGTACTCACCCACATATCAAATTGAGATGACTCTGAAGTCAATAGTTCAATGTGTTTATAAATCAAATGTTTAAGTAATCACAGTCGAATAAAATCAATAGTTTTTAGCACAAAATACTAATCGATTCAACTGTTGGTAAATAAATTTTTCGTATAGTTGATAAATGCATATTACTTTATCAAATTACACAAAAGTCCTTACATTATATCTCCAAAGTAAATATTTCAACAAGTCAATACTTTTTTAAGTCGGCCCAACGCGTGGGAACTAAATTAATTGAAGGCAATGTTCATATTTGTAACTCATGGATCTCAAGACTAGGTAGAGAAAGTATTCTCCAATTAGGATGGCATGGATGGAGGATAATATGACCATTTTAGAAAATATGAAATTTACCTGTTGTTTGTCGAAGAGTACGACCGAATGGTCCATAGTTTTACAAAAGCTTGTCATCTCTGGCAAGTTTCGTAATGTTAACCTACGCAAATTGCATGACTTCACTTTGGGATCAACATCTATTTCATCTCCGTCTTCGTCTGCCTCGGCATTTGCGACAATTTGCTTTATCAAGTGACATTTACTTATTTCAATCTCTTCTAGCTGCAAGAAGTTTCTTATCACGGAGGAAGGAAACAAATATTTGATTCCACCACAGCTATTCATTTTCAAAATCTTTAATATGCTGAAGGATTCTAAGGCAAGACGACCGCAACAAATCTTCTCCAAGTTGTTTAGATTCTCGAGAAACAACGATTCCAATCTCGTAAATGCAGTGCACTGGATGTCCTCTGTGGAGTGAACAACGTACTGAAGTGAGGGGCTATTTTGTATGTGAAGATGCTTCAATTCCTGAAAACCTCCGAAGCACAAATTGTGCATGCTGTGATTATCTTGCAATCCCGCCAAGTTGAGATATTGTGTTCTTTGCAAACATCTCCGCACCCACACTTCACGAAGAAGATTGCCCGAATCTAGCTTGAGTTTTAAAGTTCTGGATTCTTCGTATTCATCTGACCAATCCCAAATGTTCCCAATTAGGATTTTATGCTTATTTAGTTTCCCAAATGGTAAGTCTCTTGAGAGACTGGCTAAACGAGGAATGGCGATGTATAAAGTGCTCAACTTATTCATGCTCTTGAACTCAGCCAGGCTAGCATTGCTTCGCGGGGTTTCATCCTCGGCTTCCCACTAATCAAAACTATATTGCATATACAATTCTTCTAAATTAACCAAGCTTTCGAGCATGCCAGGTTCAATAACTCTAAGCTTGGTGCAGCTTCACAAGTCCAAAAATCTCAATTCAGTTAGTTCACCCATTTCTTTGGGCAGCCGAGCAATTGTAGAGTTTAAAAAACTGAGGAACTGCAATCCTTTTAGCTTTCCAAGAGTAGTCACATCCTCCAAACAGCATGAATCAAGACATAGTGACATGAGGTTTTTAAGTAACTCCATCGACGAAGGTAGGGAGGTAAAAGATAAGCCAGTCAAGTCCAAGACTTGGAGCTCCTCCATAGATTCAAAAAATGACTCGGGCATTTTGAGAAATCGGTTGTGTTCTAATAACAGAAGAATCCTCATGTTTGGGCAGTCCAAATTTTTAGGAAGTTCATCAATGCCAACATAATTGAAGGCCATTGCGGTGCATTTTCTGAGATCATTCTTCGACCACTCTTTAAACCCAAAATCCTTTCTCTCGACCAAGGTGTTCCATTCCATGTCAATAAATTTGTTGCGCATATAGACAGCCATGTCAATAAATAAGTCATGCATGCTCAACTGTTCTAGGTCATCACTACCTAGCAACAAAGAAGAGTCAAGCAAGTGATGTAGATCCATAATCAACCTATTTCTAGCGTTTTCGATGGTCTGGCTGAATTTTTCATATAAACCCAAACCCATGCAGTAGACAAGGGTATGACTTATGTCCGGTCTCCCAGAGTCTAGAGCACAAACCAAGAACAATGATTTGATCCTCTCATCTTGTAGGTCATTGTAAATTTGTTCCACTATTGATTTTACAGTTGTCCCTTCTGCATTGGTCAAAGCATTCCTCCATTCAGGCATATCTCCATGCTTCAACCTTTTTGCCACCGAGACAATCAAAAGAGGCAAGCCTCCACAGTTCTTGACCACTCCATCCACCAAGCTCTCAAATTTAGGGTTGTTAATTGTGTTCCCCACTATCCTTTCAAAAAGGATTCGTGCTTCTCCATGCTTTAACACATTGAGATAAAATTCTCGGTCAGAGCTCATCTCAATGTACAAAACATCTCGATATCTAGACGTTAGCAATAGTTTGCAGCCTCTTGCTTTATTATCATATCCGCAAGGGATTCCGACTTCCTTCAACTCTAACTTCGTCCACAAATTATCTAAAATTATGAGAACCTTTTTCTCAGAATATTTCTGTAACATCTTGCATAAACAATGTGCTCTCCCACGAACAGTTTCCTCATTCACTAGCTTTAGACCCAGTGCATTAGCAAGTTCTCCTTGGATTCTTTTTACATCTAAATCGCATGATACATTTGCCATGGCAACCACGTCGAATAGTTGCTCTTCCTTAACTTGCCTTTCTACGTCCTCCATAAGCTTCGTCTTGCCAACCCCACCCGGTCCATACACTCCAATCACACAGACCTTGTCATCAGTTATAGCCTTAATTACAACCTCTATGATTGAAGCCCTCGACTCCGGGACATCTTCCTTCCTGCCAACAGATCTTGCAGCGAAAGTGGTAGTGGTGACGGTTCCTATGGGAGTATTCTCATAATAGACCTTCTGGAAGATACTATTTTTGCTTTCCTTATGGATTCCTTGGATGACTTGAGTCATCTTTTTCACCTTCCTACCAATAGGATGGCGCACCATGGGGTTGGGAAGCCACCCACAGAAGCAAGCATCTTTTGCACTTTCATTACGTTTTAACAGGTCATCTGCCTTCTCGGTCTCGTCCTTCACACTCTTCAACCAATTCTCAACATCCACGTCTATAAGTTTTCCGTCATACATGGCTTCATCAACGGAGCTTTGCACCCTTTGCCTCGCAGTCTCTAGTTCTTTGACTCTATTTTTGAGTTCTTTGACATAGCTCTTGTAGTACAACACGTACTCAAATTGGCGTCCAATGGGAGCAAAGAGGCACTCGCCGAGTTTCGACGAAATATTCGACGCAACAGGGTAAACAATTGCCTCGGCCATAATCTCTTCTTTAATTTTTCAAATTTCTTTTTTCCCCCTTCTTTTTTTCCTCTTCCTGCTGCCTCCTTTTATTGGTCGCTTAAACAAATGGGTGCGGAGAAAACTGAGGTGAGAACAGAACTAATCGGTTAGAATTGTGAAACAAAACCAGAGAAAGAGAGAGAGAGACTGGAGTGTACGGAAGCAGGAGCGATGTAAATAAACAGAGACTGAGGAATGTCAGCAACATAGAACGCAGAGTTATTTAGAAAAACACTTGGTCGCTCAATGATGGCTCACCGCGCCCGATGCACCCAAGTAACATGTTACTGGTTTACATGGAGAACTTGCGAATGATCTCACGTGGAGGAGGCAACACGTTGCTGCTCCACCATGTGCACTAGAAGCCTAATTTTTTTTTTTTTTTTTTTTTTTTTTTTGTTCCTATTGTCCATGTTATCTTTCATACTAGCTCAACAGTTATCGTTTCTTTTGAAAATTGACAGGCATAATCATTTTGAACTTTTTCTCAGTATTTCAAAGCTTAAACGTCTCTTTTCATTTTCATGATTTCACAAGAAAGCAATAAGTAGAGGTTACAAATTAAAAGATGCCGGGTACTTGTTAGAGAGCTAGTAATTGTTTTGATGTTTCTACCATCCACCACTTGTTTTGATAGCCGGTGCTTCTTAGAGCTTAGCAGATGTCGTGTTGACCATAGCTTAAAAGATAATTTCTTTAAAATGGCAACATCCAAATGTGAGAAACTCTAAATTAAAGTATAACGTTGCTCTAGGGTGAGGCTATTTTTATCCCCTCTTTGGCTTGGGACAAATATTTTATTTGATCAAAATAACCTTCTATGTTTGGAAACAAGCTGAATCACCATTTCACCCTACTTTTTTTTCTCTCTAATCTCCTCTTCACCTTCTATGTTTATTTAAAATTGACTCTATATCCTTCCATGTTTGAAAATCAATTCCTCATCAATTAACCATGCTTGTCATAATTTCTGATGGATTAAATTTTGTAAAATTATTAAGTTTGTAATTTTGGTCCATAAAATATTTCTTTCCTTAGATAGTTAATTCTACAATGTAGCTTTTTCTATTCAACTTAATCATAGCAGGACGATGCTTTTCGACTTGAACAAAGTTCACATTGTCCTTACTCTCTCTGTCGCACATATGCGCACAACACAAATACACAAATTCATCGTTCATCAATAAAAAAAAAAACTTGCAATTGAGAAATTGATTAGTTGATAATTGTATAATACAAGGGGCAAATGATGAGGACAGAAATCATCACAGCGGTTCTGTCCAACTAGCCCAGATGAATAATTGCAAATGACCATTAGACAAACACGAAAAAACAAGACAACATAAAATCACAACTTTATTGACACACAACTTGGTATTAAGAAATTAATTAGTTGAGAACTAGTGTGTAATATCAGAGGGAAACAAAATGATGAAGGGCAACAGACATCATCAGGTATCTTGATCCCCCTAACGCATCGCGCGCCATCCGCTCGACGAGATGCCTAAGCTAGATCTAAAAGTTCGTGTTAAGAAAGTCCGTTCCCCGAGCTCCGATCGATTGTCTACTCGCCGTCTGGGTGTCACGCGGAGGGTCGAGACAGGGCAGATGGCCTTGGGGAGGCCTTGGGTCGAGCGGCTTCCATCGGCCATGCCTGGCCGAGCCAAATCTCGGCCGAAGTAGGGGAGGCCGAGCTGGTACTTGGCTGGCGACGGTGGTCGGCCGAGAAGTGGCCCTCGGGCTGGGCTGGCCGTGACGTTGCTGAACTGGGTGCGTGGCCAGCCCGAGGCGAGCGGCCGCACTCGCCGCGGCCGCCCCCGTCGGGGCGAGGTCGACAGAGCGCCGCGAGAGGCAGGGGCAGGAGAGCAAGTCGGGTCTGCCTGGGTACCGTCTCGGTTCATTTTGTTTTTTGGACTAGGCTCGCATTTCAGACCCAGACGGGCCCCTGGTAGGCGACCCCAGTCGGTTCCCACCGAGGGTTCCAACTCGGGTCCTTTTTTGTATATTATTATATTATTTTAATATTTAAAAAATATTTTATTAAAAATCAGAAGAATTTTATTTTTTCCTAAAAATTTAGCAAAAGGCTTAAAAATGGCTTTTGAGTATTTTTCTCTTGAAAGTGCATGAAAAATCCAATAAATAAAAATAAAACATTGATGTTTAAATGAGATTAGATATCGAAATGACATTAGTTGATTAACTAGGGCAAACAAGTCCTTAGAAAAATGTTGAATAAAAATCTAAAATACAATCATTTTTTCAAATAAGGATTTGAAGAGGGTATTATTTCAAATAATGGCCCAAAGTGCTCTCATTTTCTTATATAAGGATACGGAATAAATCTTATTTTAAATAAGAGTTTGAGTGCTCATATCAATCTCAAAGAATGGCTTAAATTCATCCTCTGTAAAGGGCAATTTCATCTTTTAAAATTTTAAAATTTTTCCTTTATCTTTCTCTACTTGGAGGGTGACGCCCATTCTTTCTGGACATAGTCATCCAAGGAAACTATGTATTCTTCCAAGGCGGATTTCTTATGCTTTAGTTGAGTAGGTTCTTTTCATAAAAAAACAACAACAAAAAAACTTAAAAGAAGGAAAATACATTGCTTCCTCCCACCTATGGCCACCGCCCTATCGTTGGTGGGGTAGCAGCGAAGGCTAGCAAGTCGCCAATGCCAAGGTGAGGGCTATACACCCTCGCCGACCAAATGGCTTGATGACATCCTAAATAAGAGGGTTATCGACATATGCTCCTCATAATTATATTCTACATTTAAGTAAATGCATCAAATTAATGGGCTAATTTGAAGTTTTATTATCAATCAAGTTAAGAAAAATAGACAAATACCTTTTTTATTCATATAATTTAACCGAAGCAAAAGGCTCTTAAACCTGATTTAAAATACTTAAATTTTTGTAAATAGCCATAACCTCACAATTCTATAATTTTTTTTCTTTGTATCATTACTCATTAGTGAAGATGAAGTGCAAACAGCCCATCACAAAAACTCTCAATCATTACCTGATATGTTATTTTAACATACTCGATTACTTTTTCTCCAATTCATCAATAGATTAAACTGTCAAAATGTTACATTTATCAAATTCAATTTTTTGGCAGTCAAACATAATTTTAAGCTGCACCTTTTATTTATAAGTTGCCACTATTGATCCTAAATCAATTTTGATGAGTCCAAAACTCTTTTTTGTATGTTTATAATCGTCACAATGGAAATGTTTTCTGCAAGTTTGTGCAAGTTGGAAAGGGTTAAAAATAGTGGGCTTGTCTAAAAGCATATCTAGGTACCCGGCTAAGTAATGACGGGATAGCTGGCCAGAGTTGGCCCAATACACGGCTCGCAATTTAAATTTGAATTTCGTTTGCCCAATCTCAGCCGATTTTTACCACCAGTGGAAATTAGACGTGTTGGGCATGTGTGTACATGAAAATACTTGCAAAATCTCTCTTGTATTCACTATGCAAATTAACTTCTTGTGAGAGAAATTGTTTGTAAATGAGTTCACCTTGCTTGCAGAGGAGCGTTGGCTCCATTATAAACCAATCTTTATACAAGACTTCAAAAATAGTGGGATGGCCATAAATACCAAATGGTCTTGAGAAGCGAAGTAGGTGCCGATTCGGGTCAAACCACTATAAATCGGTTAACCATCAGTCTTCCCTAACTTCTTTAAATTTATTCATGCCAAGCATTTCATCTATTGTTTGTGTAAAAATCTTTTCGGTGGTTAACTCGGTCAAGCACCTTAATGTTTTAAGAGAATTATGAAAATCTTTACCATTGGAAAATCATGTGTACGAAAAATTGGCTTGAAACTCTTGCATGGATGAAAATGGTCTATATATTGATTTACCATGCAGGATTTTTTTAGTCAAAATGCTTTCATGACCTGAAATTAAGTGAATAATGTCAATTTAACCTTAGAAAAAATGGAGGATCATGATGAACATTTATTTAAAATGAGTAATCTAACAACGTTGTCGATGGCTCAACTTGATGCTCAAGGGCAAGTCTTGCTTGACTCATAAGAGCAACATGTTTTTTATGGTGAGGTAAGTTTCGAAAAAGAAATAAACCGTGCTAACTATTTAGCATTTGAAAAAACACCATCGTTAACTAGGTTTGTCATTGAAAAATCGCCAAAAAAAAATGGTTAAAGAAATACTTAAGTCGTAGTTAGTTACACCCAATTGAAAAGTGTTTCTTGAAAAGAAGAAATTTTAATAGAATGGTGGTCCCTCGTTCTAGCTAAGCTGAATATGCAATTCGCCCAAGCTAGGCCGAATTGTAAAAAGTTCGGAGAACTTGGCCACGATAATAGGAGTAACTGAGAGGAGCCCGTGATGAGTTGCATTCGCCCTTGGAGCTGGAAGTTACGAAAGAGGAGGAATGACGAATGGAGTTGTGTGGGCGATTGTTGTCCATATAGGGAACGCTTATTACTAATATTAGGTTTATAAATACCAGTGTTTTAGGATTGTAAAGCTCTCTCTTTTGACAATCAAACATATCTATAATCTATGTTTAACTACATCAATTTACCTATTGCACAATATATTTTTGCCATACAATTATATATTTTTTTATAATTGTTTATTTTTTTCAATATTCAGTTTCACATAAATTTGGACCCGGTCGGATCCTCACTTCATGCACTTTGTGTGCGAGGCATAGAACCATGGAGTGAGGGCCGGTATGCTATTTCACCAGGGTCAACCAATCCAACAATTTATACCAACCAGTTTTAATAAAAAGAAAATGGTAAGAAGAATGAGTAATATGTGTAATGAAAATTGCAAAAAAGTCACATGCGAATTTCGCACCTAACATTTTTATGCTTTAAATGATATTAGATGATCTGCAACGAGTAATAATCAAATGTTTGTGTTTGAGAATAAATTACCTTGAAACAAATCAAGTTGTGTTCGAGTCCCGAAAGATGGTGCAATCAAAGGATTATCTTCACGCTTAGCTTCGAGCTATCAAACCAAATATGTCAGAACATAAAAGGAGCCTCTCGGTGATTTTTGGTGATTGGGGATGGTGTTCTTACCGATGTGTTTCTCCTCTTAAAGCACAAGCCCTTGGCACTTCAACAAGCTTTTGCCTTTTCTCTTGCCCCAAAGAATGATCCACGTGTGCTTAGAATCCACGCTATCTTTAAAGAGGCAATTTACTTCTTTAGCCCTCCACTATGTCCAAAACCACCAAAACAATCCTTCGAAACAGCCAAAACCATCCTTCCCTCTACCGTGTCCAAAACTACCAAAACAATCCTTTCCTCTAAATTGGCAAGAATACCACCCTATGGTAGACTCCAGAGATATTTTGGTAGTTGTCTTTGGAATAGGATCGATGGCCACACAAATCAAGGTGAAGATGGGCAACGTGTTGGCTTCCCTCCACAATAGTGAAAAGAATCGATACTTGCATTAGTGTCAAGGTGTCGATTGTGAAAATAAACTTTTGACATGTTGCTCTTTGAGAGTTATGTAATGTTAAAAAAGATGATAGATGTGGAGAGGGGAATAGAATTTGAGACTTGCAGATGACTTTCTTAAAGATTTTATTATCCTCGCGGCCCCACTATGGTGAGAGAAGATTAGAGCATCCAGAAAAATCTATTAATAAAGTTTACGCATAATGTTTAGAGAAAATGAAATCTCTAGTATCTATACTTTTTTAATTTGTTTGATGCCATCCATGTACCTTTTTTTTTTTTCCAAAAAAATCACAAGCACTTAGTGTGTGAGAGATAGAAGAATGGCTGAAGCTACAGCAGCAATGAAAATTTAACAACATAGAAGACTTATTTTTCATCACCAAACGTAGCTAAGGTACATTAAATGCTAATACAATATTGATGTATTTCATCTTTCTTGGGGAAGAAATATTAAAATTTTCCGTTGTTTCTCGTTTCTTCTCTCGTCCAGCCCAAGCCCTCTTGCACTTAAACCAGATCTCGTGATGGATTCCGTTTCTTTGATGAGTCAATTTGCTTCTTTAAACCTCCCAACACCAGCTAAGCCATCCCTTCCTCTGAATCGAGGCCGCACAAAATCAAAGTCAAGGACATTTAGAAATGATGAGGACAGAATTCATCACTCTAGTTTTGTCCAACTTGCGCACATCCATGATTGCAAGTGACCATCTGCCAAAGAT
This sequence comes from Eucalyptus shirleyi, assembly GCA_017140165.1. Classification (NCBI taxonomy): domain Eukaryota; kingdom Viridiplantae; phylum Streptophyta; class Magnoliopsida; order Myrtales; family Myrtaceae; genus Eucalyptus; species Eucalyptus shirleyi. Next base: position 30,609,733 of record CM029447.1, read on the forward strand.
AAACGGAACACTGACAAAACAGAACTTCTTTAAAATCTCTCTTCATAAAATTTGTGCCAAAAATTTAGAGATAACGAAAACATCAGTGATGCAATTTTTCGATGAGTTCAGTGTTGTCTATGTGCTTTTTTTTTTTTATTAATGTGTTTCCTAAGACGCTTTTTACTCAAGTCAGTTCTTCCGTTAAAATTGCAAATAGAAATGTAATTGCGGCTGCCATCGGTGCCACGTCATCACTAAATGTGGCTAGGTATATTAGATGCTAATGTAATACGTAGGCATCTCATTTTTCTGGGTGAAGAAATAATTAAAGATGCATATTTTTGTTTTACAAATATTTAAAATTCATAGGCTAACTTTTTTGTTGACTTTTTATTGGTTGTTATCATTTTTTAGTATTCTTTAATTGGTAAAACATGCGCTAATTAAAACCATACCTTGCTTCGTGGCCGGGATTCAATTTTATTCTGGGGTGCGATTGCCCGCTTATTCTGGTATTTTTATTGGTGCTGGAGGGGCCTCCTCCATTGTGGGTAAACGGGAAATTGGACCCGCTTAGCAAAGTCTTACTTGTCGAATATTTATTGTAAGGATTTCTAAGATATAACACCAAAACCCATTCAAAAAGTCATTCAGAAGCTTGATTATCATCACAAAATGTGGCCAGCCGCTAATCTCATACTTATCAGAAGAGAACGAAAAAGCCGAGAAAGTGGAAACAACAGATAAGCACATGTGCAGGGAAGTTTGGGGAAGTTAGAAGGAGGAGCTCATGAGGAGTTTCCCCTGCTAGCATTCGTCTTTTATTTTTCTCCGCAGTTAGCTTCGCATAAGTTCGCACTCTGTTGAACCTCCACTTCGTGCACTTTGTGAGGCGAGGTATGGAACCTTGGAGCGATTGGTAGCAATTTGAGTTTTTGGTACATAGGGTTTGAAGGATTTAATAGATTCTGATCAAATTTTTATCTGCCTTTTGTCAAAATAGATTGTCCCTTTTGATTTTCTCTCAAATGTCAATCAACTTTGGAAGATAAATTTACAAATCCTACTTGGATAAATATCAATTTTTTTTGTCCCTGATTTTGTACTTGTGATAAGGAAATTACTTTCTCAGTAAAAAGTTAGGAGATGCATCTGCGACCATGGGCATCCCTTGTTTTGTGATTGACACCATAAATGTAGTACAGGTGCTACTTATCGAGAAAACTTGATACTATGGATGATTTGCTATGATCCAAATGACACTTCCTTGAGCTCAATGGTGCTTACTAAAATCTCTTGTTCAAGAAGAAGATATGCATTTTAATTTTAATTTTTTTTAGTTCAACAAGTTTGTAACGGTCACTTGAGTTTTTTTAAACAACATGTATATCATCCACACTTATCTTTGTATGTGGGTGATGTCTATAATTTGTAATCCACCAATCAAAATTATGGTTTGAGAAAGTTGCTTTTAATTAAGGATGGAGAAAAATATAGCCCTTAACATAAAATATGATAAATTTTATTTGATAAAATATGTTATCGAATCAAGGAAGTTTGGTGAGCATGTGTTGGTATGGGACTCTCTCTCTCTCTCTCTCTCTCTCTCTCTCTCTCTCTCCCCCCCCCCATGTTTAAAAGGACGAAGAATGAATTCTAGGAAAAGGACGAATCAGGTTTAAAGCAACCATATCCATTTTCACATGGATATATTCTCCATATTCACTTGCACTTTCTTCGAATAAAATAGATGGAATTTTATTAAAGTAAGAATAAGGTTGTCCATTAAAGAAATTCTATAGATAGATGTATAAACCAAAGTTGACGGCCCTTAATTAAAATATTTCCACATGCCCATCTTTCAAAAAAAAAAAAAACTGATGATTTTTAGTCCACCATTTAGAGGTAATGCTTTGAAAACAATATTAGAGGTTCAACAGGAGTGAGGGTCAGTAAACAATTCCATCAGTTCAACTGGTCCAACCATTGAAAATCACTGTTTGAATAAAGAATGAAGAAAGAAAAATAAGCACTATATGTGATGATAATTTTGAAAATTTTATGTGTGAATTCACATGTAGATGTTCTCCAATGAGTAGAAATCTTTTTTTTTTTTTTCCCTATCAATTGTCATAGGCTGAATTGTCTTAATAAAAGTGCGCAGAGACTTGCTAATTTTCCAAGTTTACCAAATATTTTTAAGTCACATATTAGGGTACCAACAAGAAGATAGTTAAACATGATGTCATACAATTACCATTTAACAGACATATAAAAGCTTAGAGAGACCAATATTGGTGCCACTGAAATGAGTTTATGTTGCAGTTATTATACCCATTTTTTGTTTTTTGTTTTTTTTTTTTGGTAAGTATACCCATTTTTTGTTTATTCTTCCTAATTTTCTTTTTCGTGTATATTTTAATAAAGAGAGTGGTTGAACGTGATTCAAATGCCAATAGCACATAAGATGTAGATAGATATCATTTGAAGTTCAGGCCAAATCAATAAAAAAATCATATATCTATATGAAAGGAATAAAAATAATTTCACTTTAACCAATAAAATGAACTTTTCATCGATTACGCGGCAAACAACGCTTATATGATAAGCTGATGTGGCCTCATTTTATCATTGAAAAAGTAAAACAGAAAAAACTTGATGACTTTAAACGCAAAATAAAATGTTTTTTTATCAAAGAGAAAAAAAAAAAAAAAAAACAAAGTAACATAATCTTGAAGCAAAAGCAATTGTCGCATTTTCCTCCCCTTTATTCCTTTCAATTTATTGAGAAAGCATTGCACGGATGCCAATGTGATCGCATCATCAAGCATGTAAAAGACTGCAATGCCCTCCACCTTTTCTTTTTTAAGCTAATTTTGTGGTTGGCTAAGCTTGGCGATGCTGATCCCTAAAAAACGATTCTAGAAAATTTGATAGTGTTGTTCAAAGGGTGCTTTTATTTTTGTCGGCCATTACTTTTGGCCATAGTGATTTGCATTATTTTCCTTTCATTATGGACCAGACGTAGACTCACGCTTATATGCACAATAAAATTTACTCTATTTTTTCATAATATCTAACTAATGGATTGCTCGTATTTAGGAACTTCCTCCATAATGTAATTGATAACAACCATATCTTATTTGATCATGTGGACTCATGTGAATTTTTCATTAGTTAATTTGGCCCTTAAATCGTAGTGCTTCGTGTGAGCACTTCCCTAACAAGTGCTCAAAAGTCAACAATACAAACTGATCTTTGGCCCATTGAAAACTTTGCTCTTTTTTTGGCATTACTAAATACATATTGAAGTGTTCCTTTGTTGAGTGCATATATGAGGTAAATAAAAGGAGATATGCACATGTTGCGACCTCTTCAAACACTCTTGTGGGCGCAGAGGTTAATGGGTGGCTAAGTCCAAGCTTAGTCCAAACTCTCCTAAGCTCACTAATTTGCGATTTATAGTTCGAGTTTTTAACTTGCAAGTCATTTTATTTATGAGTCACCGCTAATCAATTTATGGTAGGTCAATTAGAAATCCAAATAAAATATTGAAAAAAACATTTTACTCATGTACAACCAGAGAAATTAGGATTAAGGACTTGATTACACCAATTAATTAATTAATGCCTTTTCGGTATCTAATTTTATTTAAACCTTTAGATTTGATTTTTTTTTTGGATTTTTCATACATTTTTTTGGAGAAAATTACTCAAAAGTTATTTTTAATGCCTTTCCTCACCTCAGAATCTTTTGATTTTTTTTTTAAATTTTTTAAAATATATTTTGATATATAGATAATAAAATATTACATTAAGGGAGGTCGAAGGCAGCCCGGGCCCGCCGACCTGGGTAGCGAGACCCCCAGCCGGACTGGGCCTGATTTGCGGGCCCAGTCCAGCTGAAAAGAAATGGATCCCCCCAGCCCCTAAAAAGCAAATAAACTAAATCTAGCCCAAGAAAACAAAATAAGCCCAACATCCGTAATTCATCTCAGCCCAAAGACCAAACCCTAAAGATCCGATCGGATCCTGTTCCTGACCCGGATCCGACCCGACACCCCCTGGCGTTCTCCGCGCTCCTCGCGGCACCCTCTGCTCTCCGCGGTTTGGCCGGCTGAGACAGCGGCGCCGCTCGCCTTGGCCGTGCTGCACGCCCACTCGGTCGTCGCCTTGGGTGGCCCAAGCCGCGGGCTTGGTCTTTGCCCGAGTTGCCCCTCCTCAACCGGCGCTCTCGCAGCCGGTATCCTCGGCCGTACACACAATAACAGCGACGGAGGCAACGGAACAAATGAACAGTCAACACTCAAGGAATCCGGCATCGTAGGAAGGCCACCGGGGAGCATGACAAGCATGGACGACTCAGCTCCGTCCAAAACAGGGAAATAAAACCCACATCTCATTGTGGCATTTTGTTGAACGGCTTAAGTGCGCTACCGAAGCGAGAGATCCCTAGCCCTAACGTGGTCGGAACCTGCGACGGCGCTCTCGTCGACGAACCAGAATACGCATGATGGCGTAAAGAGGGACGGCCAGTGGCCGGAGCTCGCGTGAGCCGGGTGGCCGCGAGCTCCGTTTCCCATCTAATAAGGAATGGTTTTGATTAGTGAGACCATAAGATTTCCCTCTTCTCGCTTACAAATGTGTGGAAAGAGACTTATATTTCCTTTCATAAGCTTCGGCTCATGCAAGACAAAACATAATTGTAAGGGCCTAAGAAATAGTTTCTTCATCACCATTTACATTTGCTCACACTAGCCTGCACAAGAGAATAAGTTTATTAATTTACACTATGTTTGAAAATATATAGTTAATGGATGGTTCGTGGCTAGGAACTGTTGTAATCGGTAGCATGCCTATTCTACTTGACCATATAGACTCATGCGAAGCTCGTTAGCTATTTTGGTTCCACGACAAATGAATTTCACTAAATCATTTGATGCCTAGTTAGATCCCTCCCCTTCAATCCAAAATAAAAGAAGAAACATTTGAAAGTCAGCTATACAAATCAATGTAAGGCACAAGAAAATCACTCGAAAACCTACAAAATATATATAATCCTATTAGCAAATCTCCTCCTTGAAATTTTAGCAGTGTTCAGAAATTCGATTATACAATTCCTCAAAAGGTGACAGAAGAGTGCATCGGTTTGATCGGCACTAGGCTTGCTTCCTCTCATCTCCTTTTGAGGTTTGTCTCTAGTCGCACATTCATTTGAATTGTATTTCTACTACACTATTTGGACTATCCTAAATAATAATGATGACATAAGTATTGTGGATTAAAAAAAAAATTGCTTAAATCATTGCTTTAGAGACATGAGGACATGCAGGTCAAATGATTATCTTCATTTTGCGGAATGAATTAAGATATTTGCGTAGAATTTTGATCTCGTATTTTTAAGCCAACAAGGAAGATGATGTATGCTCCACAATCACTATCTCTTCATTAGCTATGTTTATTGCTAGAATAAATTTCATCAATATATTTTAGTGTTATAGAAAATGCACGGTCGTAGCATCAAGAGAAGGACCATTAGAAGTTATATTATGGCAATATGTGGTAGAAATCCTCGGCATTCTCTGGTGATACATCATCTCATCCTTTTGTGTTCATTTGCTCCCATTTTTTTTGGCAATATTTATTAATAACATCTTATTGCAGATCTTTTTTTTTTTTTTTTGTCGAATATTGCAGATCTTGTCATGCATTGATTGTGTTAAATTTTGGAGTTCTTTCTCCCGTAACGCATAGACATTTAAACTAGTATGAAAACATATAGTATTTTAAGTGCAAACTATCACAACCTTTCTTGGGGGCTGTTCCTCTTATTAGGTGGGCCAATGGCTAACATGGATCCTCCCAAGTCTTGCCAACTACAACTTAGTTTTCCAATTAATTATTCATGTAAACTTAGACTAATGAGTTACCACTAACATTTTATGGGCTAGTTAGAAACCCGGAAATATGCGAGAGCCTATGAACCAAAAATTCACTAGTCTAGAATTTGTTACACTACATTAATCTTATCTTCATATGATGTGATATATAGCTTGCTCCCTATTTCTTTGATTTAACATGTGAGGACCGACTCATGTTGATGTTCAAGATTAAGAATGGGTTTGAGGTATCTCTAAGTGACTTAATGCTTGATACTATGGTTAAATGCAATGTTTTGAAAGGAAATGACTTACTAGATGGGATGGCTCTTACTCATACCTTCAAGTCTTTTGATGGCAATCTCGATGGGAAAACTCCAAAGGCTTTACCTGATGGTCAATACATTGGAGAGTCCACACTGACAAGTCTGGACATCTAGAGGTGACAAGGAGTTGGATGAGAGAAAATGGATGGGATGGCCAACCCTAATTCAAAGGGTACTGACACCATTGATGCGTTCTAAGAGCCGTTGAAGTCGACAAAGATGAGGATGAGGACGGTATTAGTCGTCAGTTGAGGCACTTTCAAACTGAGCTAAGTTCACTTTGGGGAAGAAATCCATATGGTGAGAGATGGAATGCTAAAAGTTTTTCACCAACTTTGACAGGATGTCAATCCCTCAATTTGTCCAATACTTTCTTCAGAATCCTCACTATTTCCCCAAAATCCTCTATTTCCTCCTTTGTTTCAAACTTCTATTTAGATTGATTTGTAATTTATGTTGAAGTTGTTTTATGTTGAACGTGCATTAAGTTTATGTTGAACTTCCTCTATGTTTTTGTTGTACTTAATGGTTGTAGAGCTTGTGTTGAATTGACGTTTTATGAATGTCCTCGATATACAAATAGTTACTATGTGTTTGGTGATACATTCCACCTTAAGCCCTTTTTGATGTTATGACAAAAGGGGAGAATGGTAAAATCTTCATATTATATGCAATGTATTCACTTGATTTATTTTCCTTGTAGTATGATGAGGGTAGTGGTTTAACTTGAGGCTTTAAAAGTGATTTTCTTATCATAAAAAAGGGAGATTGTTGGCACCCTGATGCTAAAACCCACTTTTGTCTTTCTATAATCGCCACAAATTATTTGGATGCGTAAGTTTGTGTAGGTTAGAAAGGATTATAAAGGACCGGATCCTATCTGAAACCCTGGCCAAGTAATTGCAAGATAATAAGTTAAGATTGGCTTAATACCCAGCTCTGCAATACAAATTTTAATTTGCTTGCCCAATTCCCCTAAAGCAATCAATAATTCCCCAAAGAACTCTAGCTACTACATTTTTTTTTTTTGTGTAATTAAAATATTCAAGACCTCAAGCTTTCCAAATGCGATCGCACCATAATCAGGATAGCAGGGGAAAACGAAAAACAGAGATTATAGGCAAGCGAGGATTCACATGTACTGAATTGATCTTTCCTTACCAAATTTACATGAATATACCCGTACTAGAACCTTTGAAGCTGAGAGCAATGCGGATGCGGAAAGAGCAGGAGTTTCATAAGTTGCTGCCGTACACCCTTGACTCCGTGCTCGTAGGGCCCCAAAACGGAGCAATAAACAAACCAAAGATGTGAATGACGGATAGCAAAGAAGAAGCACATGCAATGAAGACAACGAAATGCATAGAGAAGGATAAAGAGTCCATAGTTATGATTGTGGCCTCGTCAAGAACAGTCACCAACTTCTCCGAGCTTCTGTTTCGAGAGACAAGCTCTCCCTCGATCACCGGTCCAAAGATTGAGGTTGCCATCATTCGCCGGCCACACCACATACACAGCGATGACACGTCAGAGTAATACCAAAAATGGATTATACAAAATGAGATATAATAGAAAAATCTGAGCATATAAGCAACGATTCCAACACTCAACTCCGTTCGTATAGAAGGGCTCAACTCGAACCAGAGAAATCAAGATGGAATTTCCAACATGAGAATCATAACACCAATTCAACAGCAAGTGAGCATCGGAGTCCAACTAAATCGGTCGCATTGAGGTTTCAATAAGTCGATTGGGTTGAGTTGATGCATTACGACTTTCGGCTCAATAATTTGATAAAAAGAAATCTGATTCGCGCATGTCATCAAACATGTGAAACGCATTTCGATCAAGGAGTTTGTAGACGAACATGAATCGACGATTCACTTTTAGATCATCACAACAACATCGAAGCAAGCTTAAATGCTTAATAAAACCTCAATCGTGGCCGATTTTCACACAAACAGTAACAATTTTACCTTGATGACGTGCGATTGCAGCCGCGATCAGCTGTTGAACTTACAAAAAGGCGTCCCGAGCATGTCGCCGATGATGATCAGACCTGACAAAGGAGGATCAAGTGAGTGCAAGGCACTTCGAGATCTCCGAACAAAAAACAGAGCAGGGGACAGGGAGATGCGATCAGTGAAGCTCAGGAGGAGCGGCTTCAATCGGCCGCGACTTCAGCATCTTTCTGTCAATAATCGTTTCATTTCTCCGACATGGCTGAGCTCGAAGCAACCAGAGGTGGTGGCGCCTCGGTTGACGGAGACTCGAATGTTTGCGGCGGCCGAAGATTGGACTGGAGTCGACGTCGTAGGTTCAATCGAGAGTATCAAGAAGAGTATTCTCGTTCTTGGAGTCTCGATGCTTCAGTGAAGAAAGGTCCGAGAGGGAGCAGAAATCTCTTTTTCGCTCGACTTCCTCTCCGGCGAAAAGGACTGGTAGACCGGTAGTGATGGTGATAGACCTGGAGCGCGGGTGGTCTAGCTTCGACTGGATTTCGGGAGCGGTCCGTCGCTGTAATAGAACAGCCAAGCAAGATGATCTGAACCACAGCAGATTTTTTCAGAAGCTCGCCGGACGAATTCCTCATGAAATTGAATTGGAATTTGAACTTGAATGATCTTGGGCTGGTGGATAAGAGCAATTTGGGCACCTTTTCTTTTTATTTTTCATTTGTTATTTTGTTCATTTCATTTTTATATCCCCCTCTTCTTCTTCTTTTTCACAAAAAAAGCAATTTGCCAGCAAAAATCAGGTCTCCACACTTGATTATACCAATTTTACAAATTTTAGGAGTTAATTGTGTTTTTTTGAGAATTTTAGGATTGGGTTGTACTTAAAAATTTGATTTTTAGTGCACAAATCTCCATGAATTTCAATGACTACATTGACTACGGAAGGCAAATTTATTGCTCGGGGTAGTTATTGTGCTCAAGTTTGATGGATAAAACATCAACTGTCTCATTATGGAATAACTGTTAAAAAAAAAAAAATGTTCCCAATAGGTTTGACAACAATAGTGCTACTAGCTTGTCTTAAAATCTAATTCAACAATCTCGCGCTAAGCATAACCATATCTTGTGGTTGAGTTTGTGGACACCAGTAATTAAATAGCGGGTAGTTTTATTAAGTCCTTAGGTCAAATAAAAAAGACGAATTTTGAATGATTTTAGGTTAACTTTTATTTGCTGCACATTCTTTAATAATTATTTGTAAAACCACGATTTGTCTCTCTAAATCCACGAATCTCTCTCACATCGAAACTTCATTCACTCAAATCTTCATCATCCACTCCATTTTACTTCAAATTTCTTCAAATCAAAAGCAAAATTCACTTCCCTTTCACTTCGATCTTCCTCAAAATCCAAACTTTCTCCTAAATCCATTATGTTCCATCCTAAACACTCAAAACCTAACCCTTTTATCACCTGAATCCTGTCTTTCCTCGGAGTATTCTGATCGAATACAGAGCTAGGAAGAGGGGAATCCATCAAATCGGGATCAATGACACAAAGAAAAGAAGAGGTTGAGTCGACACCTCCACGAGTTGGGTTCGATGAACAGCACTTCCCGAACTGAGTCTCTTTCAATAGATATAAGCAATTTGATACTGAAAGCATGTTAAAAGGCTGAAAGATAGACATACAGTTCTACGATGTTTCAAACGATTGCGGTGGATTGAGTTTCTATTTTCTAAAAATTTAGGAGATTCATGCGAATGCTATCAAGTGTTATTTATGGAGTTATATATGGATGGGACTCTGATTATCATTCAACGGCCTTGGATGATATTTTCTCAGATAATCCTCAAGACAATCTTGAGGATTATAAAAAGAGAGATGACGTATATATTAATAGTGTTAGTTCATGATCTTAATGTTCGATATTTGAATGACATTATACGTGTTCTTCTTCATACAATTGCGATATATTATTTCTTTCTCCCCATTTCTTTATTGAGTGCATATATTAAGTGAAAAGGTGCCATATTTGATATTTATGATAAATAGAATAATCAATGATTCTTAAAAGAGGAGGTCATGTTTTAATTGGCAAAGATTGGCCATGGTTTATTTGGGATGGTATTGTTACTCCTTCAATGTTTGGGAGAAGATGGAAATGGAGAAAAAGAAAGTTTGGGTGGAAAATGTTAGAAAACTTTTAAAAAAAAATTGAGAAAAATAATACGCGTGAAATTTTGAAATTTTCTCCCATAATTTTCCTCCCCCCATCTCAAACATAGCAAGACATGGAACTACTGTTCATCCAATTCTGTTTTGGGCCTCTATGGTTCCATGAGTTATTTGAACTAAAATCTTAATTTGGGCTCAGAATGAAATATAACTCGTGGGCCTATTAGCTTTTGTGCCGAGCCCCATTGTCATGACTTGTAAATTTTAAACTTCATATTTGATGAGAGACAAAGGAGGATTACATGTGGTTGTCACTTCTATTCATTCAATTTATCAACGATTTTCAATCTAGTTTTAATTGTGAAATAGATCCTTGAAAATGAAAAAAATGTTAATGCTCAATTTATTAACCTTTTCTCCCTTATCTGCATCTTTTATGTTTAATATAATTGTTAAAATCGGTGCAGTTGGTCAAGACATTAAGGGATTTCCAAATCAAAAATTAAAGGTCACCTATTCGAACACAACAAAAAACGTGTAAATAGTTTTGCGTCCATGGTCACTCATGCATGAGCAAAAGGTGTGGATAGTTGGTAAGTCCATATTTAGAATAGTCCAGAACTTTATTGGAATGACATTAAATTTTTGGCAAGATCTAAATCAAGCAGGAAAAAAAGCATGGATTAAAATAGAGTCAAAACATCAGGTGTGTACTAGATAACTTTTTCAATGGGTTGTACTCATAAAAAAAAAAGGCGCAAGAAAATCACAACGAAAACCTACACAATCTTTTCGTTATATATATGAGCCTATTAGCAAATCTCCTCTTGAAATTTTATTGGTGTTTGGAAATTTGGTTATACAATTCCTCAAGAGGTGGTAGAAGAGTGCACCGGTTTGATCGACATCATGCTCACTTCCTCTCATCTCCTTTTGAAGTTTGTTTCTTGTCGTATCTTCATTTGAATTGTATTTCTGCGACAACATTGGGACTGTCCCATATAATAATGATGACGTAAGTATTGTTGACTTTAAAAATTTGCTTAAATTGTTGCTTTAGAGACGCGAGGGCATGCAGGTCAGGTGATTATCTTCATTTTGCGGAATGGATTTAAGGTTCTTGTATTATATTTTGATCTCGTATTTTTAAAGAAGTGTTGACAGAAAGCTTTTCGTGCCAAAATATATCTCATCAATAAATTTTGGTGTTGTAGCCAATGCACGGTCGTAGCAACAAGAGAGGACCATGAGGCGCTATTTAATGGCAATACGTGGCAGCAATCCTCGACGTTCTCAGGTGATATGTATCATCTCATCGTTTCTATTCATTTGCTTCCAACTTTTTTATTTATTTATTTATGAAATTTGTATTAATAACATTATACTGCACATCTCGCTTTACATTGATTGTATTGAATTTTGGAGTTCTTTCTCGCGTAACACGCGGACATTTGACTAGTACATAATTAAGTTGTACTTTAAGTACAAATTATTGTGACCTTCCCGAAAGTGATATTAGATATGTCTAAGGAAATTTGATGGATTACTAAACGAAGATTGGTTCCTCTCGGTAGATGGGGCCTATGCCTAGCACATGCCCTTACAAGTCGTACTAATCGTAACTTAATTTTTCTAATTAATCATTCATTTAAGATGAGGTTGAAGAATCACTACTAACTTATTGGGAGCCACTTAGAAACTTGGGTAAGATGTGAGAGCCTAGGAACCAAAGATTCACATATCTTGGGACTTGAGTACACTACATTGATTTAATACCCTTTCCTTACCTTTCATAAAAAAAAAAAAAAAAAATTGCAAGTAGTATTTTCATTTTTTGTTTTCCTAAATCCTCTAATATGGGAAGATGATAATGCATATTGCTCGAGCAGTAAAAAAAATAAACAAGCAATCAATAATAAATATTAACCATAATAATAAATAAAAGGTGCAGGAAAAATAAAGAACCCAAGCCGTATGGGTATCATTTTATGAAACCATGTTATTAATGCTCATGACAGGACTCTTATGAGCTATAAATGGAAACTCAATATAAAATCTTCAAAATTAACCACCACTTAAAAAAAAAAAAAAAAAAGAATCGGCGATTTTTTGGACAGAGACGCCCCCGAGAGGGTACCGGAAGAGCCGGTGGACGGTTCTGTGGTCTGAGGAGATCGGCGCGTCGAAGCGATCCAACCGTCCGTCCCCCGTCCCCGCCACCCAGAAAAATGATTGGATCACTCGGTCGTCGGTTTGTCACTGAAAGCTAAATAAAAAGGAAGTGCGAAGCAGGGCATGCCGTGGACCGGGACAGCCACCATCCTCATCATCGAGGAGGATCAATGCTGTTATTATGCTGTGTTCAAAGCACCCCACAAATCATTCTGTAAATCCCTATCCTTTCTTAGTGGCAGGCTTTCCAAAAGCCCTAGGTAACAGCACAGAAAACAAAATCAATGAGATGCCGGGATAGAAAAATTAACTCCATTCCTGGTCAGCCTCCTGTCCCATCGATGCTAACAAATCGACTTTCTCTCAACGAAGTAGCAAGAAAGAAAGAATATGGTTCTAAGGAAGGTCTACTTCCAAGAAGCAATTGGGAACCTATTGCTTATGATGTGTCATCATCCATTGGCAGCTCTACACTGATGTCAATCTTAAGTTATGTAATTGTTTTAATCATTCAGCTCAAGAGAGCAGTGGCGTCAAGTCATCAAACAAATCAAATCAATTGATCAAAGAGAGTAGTTATTGGAATCCTTCCAGTAAGAATAGTATGATATTGGGACGTAGCACAAGCCAGTATAATACAATGCCTTGTGAAGAGCACTTGAATGCCCACATCAGGGAAGACCCTCTTAGGACTCTGGAGATTTTGCAATATGGCACAGCAGACTTTCTGAGCAGATGCGGTGGTCATGAAAATTCTTTTCCTGATCTGAAAAAGTGCACTAATGATAGATTCATGGACACAAACTTCATGTTAAAGCATTCAGAAGGGCCCAGTGCATCAATTGATAGTAATACCAATAAAGTTGATGATGTTGATGTTGGTGATGAGATTCAATGGGAACATTTGGTCATTGCTGAAAGGATTGGACTAAGTATTGCTTTGATTAAGTCCCCAGTTGGATAGATTCTATTCATGTCCTTATGCAGGTCCACATATTAGCTCAAATAGCAAGACTCATGAATTCATATATGTTGATCTTGTTGCTGCATTTTTGGTGAAATTTGTCTAGTTTTACTGTGAGATATGCTTTATCACCATTTTACCGCCTAATATGCTCATGGCTAGCTAGCCATGTAACAAGAAGTGCATGCCTTATGATAGAAAGTTCTTTACAGCAATCCAAATGTAAGCATAATTGATGTAGTTATTATAGGATGTACTGCAACGTTTTCTCATTGAATTGCATTTACTATTTATTATGTCAGAAATTTTATCCAATTTCATCGTCTTTCAAACAGGCTCTTATGGAGAGGTCTATCATGCTTACTGGAATGGCAAGATCAGTTTCAAATATTTCTAAATTCCTACAAATCAAGAATTGGCATTGCATCAGTTAATTGAAGAGTTCCTTTATTTTTGGCTGTGACTTATATTTGTTTGAATTTATGGAATGTGATTATATCCGTTGACTCCTTTTATATGACTACATTTAAGCAAAAGATCCTCCTTGAATTTGACATGTAGTCTTTTTAGTCAAAAGAAATGACGGTTAGTACTTCAGTGTCCTGCTTTTGTGCTAACGTTTTAGATTTTTAGACTAAGCAGCTAGTGTGTAATAGTGACATCAAATATGTATCAAAATCTAGAATTTCAACCAGGGTTGGTAAAAAAGGCTTCAGAATTGGTAACTTGACATACGCACATGACTTGTTGGACTGGTGCCGACCATAATAACTAATTCCTCATTGCTCATTCATGGCCTCGTCTTGCTACTCTCTCTTTTGTACTTTGGATAAGCAAAAGGGAGTTATACTTTTGGCCCCCTTGCTACTCTGTTAGTAGGTGTTGTCGAGATTCCGCTTCCATGTTTAGCTCTTTGGTAAAGAGTTGCAGGTTCTCTGGATGTAATCGAATCCTCATTGTGAAGACTGAAGATTTTTGTACAAATAGTCACAATGAATAGGCTGTTGCAAAGTCTTTTTGTATATTGTTAGTCCGCGACTCAATTGAACCCCATCCATTTGGTAGAAGCACTTTAAACACTGGGTTGTTTAAGTTTGTCGTTCTTGTGGTTTTATATACTCTTAAATATCAAGAAATGGAAAGAGAAGCAGCAGATGGCTCTCTCTCTTTTTAACATTTTCAAAAGAATTTTTTGCACTTATTATCAGTGCTTTGCAATTTAGACATTTCCTTTTGCAAAATACTTGGTGATGTGCTCTTAATATTTAAAATCTATAATGCATCATGAGACCTAAGATAAATTGCAATCCATCTTTGAGTCTTGCTCGTTCACCTGGAGGTGGCTGTGAATAAATTTCTGGATCAGGATCTCTCAGGTGCTGCTTTGGATAACTTCAGACGAGAAGTAAGCTATCGATAGGTCTTTCATTTGTGCTTTTTATCTTCCGAATCTTTTTGTTTTCTTTTTTCTTTTTTTCTTTTTTTTGTGGGGACAAAATCTTCCAGATTTATTGAGAACTCAAAACTTGTAAAGAATAAAACTTGGTTGAACATTGTAAAGGAAAGAACAGTGCGGCCGCTTAATAGACATGAGTTTCACAGTAAGACTACCTTATCGCACCGTGCATTCTGCATTGTCAGAAATATTACAGGAGAAAAGGGGCAATATGCTTTCCCGTTGCTTTGTTGATGTTGGCATAGAGTTGGTGATTTGGTCTGCTTTTTTTGGTGATCTGTATAACGCTGAGACATTAAATTAATGTTCTTTACATAAGATCTGAATGACACATGAAGTCCGATAGTTGAAAACAAAAGAGAAAGATCTACGGATCACAAGTTCAGTTTAGTTTATGTGTATCTGTATGTATTTTGGAAGCTGATGAATTAGTGTGTTCAGTAATTGATTTGCATTTTGAGCAAGAATAAAACTGAGGACAAAGAAATGCTTTCCCCGTTTATCCAGCAACTGTAAGATAAATGACTATGCACCGCGCTTTTTGCTTCCGTGCCAAGGTTACTGATAATGCGTAAACAGTGTCATCAGAGTGTCATACTTTTCATAGATTCCATGATCTGTCCACGTCTATGGAAATAGTTGTGTTCAACGATTAATTTGTTTGCTTAATTTGCTTATTTAGCAAGGAAAGAAGTGATGACCAATCAGAGCAATGAGTCAACAAATGCTTTCCAATATATCTAGGGAGATGATTGACAGCGTGTCTTCTTCTTCTGTTCCAAGGTGCAGATAATCCGTAGACTGCGTCATCCAAATGTTGTTCTTTTCATGGGTGCTGTGGCCCGTCCTCAACATCTTTTTATCATTATGGAGTATCTTCCAAGGTACAATTTTTTGTACCTTAAAAAACCTTGGTAGTATGGGAACAACATCACTTGTTTTTAGGGGGATGCGGCTCATCTATCTACTTTTGTTTACTTCTCCGGGGAAGCTTGTATAGTATTATACATCGTCCTCACTGTCATTTTAATAAGAAACGCAGGATAAAAACGGCCCTTGATTTGGTATGAAACAATTGGTTTCCCTTCTCTCTGTTGTTGGAGATATAGAGATTTGCTTCTCTGATATCGATTTAAGTGCTTATGCAAATTTTACAGGCCTAGGGAATGAATTGCATGGACACAAGCGTCCCAACAATAGTTCATCGAGATTTGAAATCACCAAATCTTCTTGTTGACAAAAACTAGATCGTCAAACTACGTAAACTTTATTAATGTAGCCTGACACTTTTATTCATTCGTCCAATTCTTTAAATAGCAAATCAAGCTATTCTCTTGCGTGCATATCATTCGTCCATCTCCTAAGTGCTACTAACGTCTTACTTGCCTTTTTCTCTTTTTCTCGAATACTCTTTTCGACATTGTGAGCACCTTAGAGGTGCTTGATATTGACTGGCATCAGCTTATTCTAGGATAACATGTGAACTTTGTTGGAGAAAACTTCCTTGAGTGTTTTGAAGCTGACAAAACGTTTCCATCAGTCTAGTCTGAAGACTTGCAGACTCTTCTATCAAAGTCTGAAGACCTCCGGACTGTCAAACTCAAGACTTAAAATCTATCCTTATTGATAGTTTCTAGACCGTCGAAAAAGGCTTATCCAGAACTGGATATTTTGTTAAGGATTTGACTTTATCGATTGGTGAAGATCTATTGGCTGGATATAGAATGACAGAATTCATTATTCAAATCAAGATTGATTCGGGGATTTTGGATCCGTTGATTGGCAAAGTATATTTGGAAGGTTCTACTTATGGAAACCTAGATCCTGATTGTATGGGTGAGCAGGATTGATGGGCTATCGTCATGTTCCTTAAATAACTCGAAGATCTTCCTAATTGATTCTATCCAACGGGTAGATTGGAAAAATTCCTTTGGTAAGTGCCAATGGGTATGATGGCATAAAGGAGTATATAAGGAAGATGTTCTAGTTATTCGAGTATGTGCGCGATAGAAGAATTCCAAAATCTGAAGCTCCTTGTTCTTAGTCAATTAAATTGTTAAGTGAAATCTTGTACGCAAAAGAGAGTTTATATCTTTGAAGAGACCTTGAGGAAGTGTAGTAAAGTTTCTACACTATGGAATCAAGGCAGAGCTTTTTTGTAACAACTCTTTTGTTCATAGTGAAATTCAGCCGATGGGCTATCAGTGCGGAAGAGTGGACGTAGGCTTGGATTAAGCCGAACCACTATAATCTCTGTGTTCATATTCTCTTCTCTACACTCTTTTACTTTAATCGTAACTCGTTTTGTTTACAAGAGAGAATTTCATTTTCATAATCTATTGTTGATTAGTATTGCACATATCTCACAAAATTGTTTCTGAACCTATTCACCCCCTCTAGGTGCTCATACTAGCTTTCACAATTGGTATCAGAACTTATGTACTCACTTAAATTGAAGTGTTTTACTTCAAAGTTAAAGATAAATGGCTAGTATGTTGGCTCCAGGACTGGTTGAAGGGCAAAGTAATACTAGATCGCCTTACTTTGATAGAAAGAAATACAACATATGAAAAAACAAGATGAAGGCATTCTTAAGATCAAATGATCCTCTGAAATGGGACGTGGTAGACAAATGAATCATTTCTAAAGCTACACTTGTCTTAGAGAGAGGAAAAAAAACTATTGAGTCTAGTAAAATGACTCAAGAAGAGATAACCAAGAGATAAGCTCTTGATGCAAAAGTAATTTATTCTTTATATTGTACATTATCACCTACTGAATATAATAGAATATCTTCTTATGTTACAGCTAAAGAAGTCTGGGATAGATTACACATCATCTATGAAGGAACTGATCGAGTTAAAGAAACCAGAATCAACATTCTGCTCGGTCAATATAAAGTATTCAAAATGAAGTCAGGAGAATCTATCACTGAAATGTTTAGTCATTTTACAGAAATCGTGAATGGTCTTGAAAATTAAGGTCAACCAATTTCTGATCTTATGAAAGTAAACAAGTTACTGCGTGGACTCTCCAAGGACTAGAATCACATAAAGACCTCAATAAGGGAGACATAAAGAATTATGCCACTTTCTGTCGATGAATTGGTTGAGACTTTTCAGTCTTATGAAGTGGAGCGAATCAACGAAGATGAAGATCCTAAAGGTAAAAAATCCATTGCATTAAAATCTAATGATGATTCTGATGTCACAGATTCTGAAGACGATATGGATGATCAAAAGCTTGCTCTCATGATAAGAAGATTCAAAAAGTTAAACAGAAATGGGAGAAGATTCAATCCAAGGAAACAAGATTTTCAAAAGCAATAGACTAAGTCTGTTGAGGATGATGAAACCAATAGAGATGTAGTATGCTTTTTTTTTTTTGAGCAAAGAGATGTAGTATGCTTTGAAAGTAAGAAAAATGGACACATCAGATCCAATTGTCCCCTTCTAAGGAAAAAGAAAGGAAAACCTGAGAAATATCGAAAGGCACTCAAAGCAGAAACTTGGAGTGATACAAAATATAAAGAAAGTGATGATGATTATGCCAACATTTGTCTCATGGCACAATCAAACTCAGATTCAGACAATGAAATCGAGGTAAGTAACTTGAAAATTCCTACTAAAGTTTCTAGATACATTGATGAATTGTGTCTTAGTCTCAAAACTTCTCTTAAAAGGATTTTTGAACTCAAAAGAGAAAATTCTGCTATAAAGCAATAGGAAAATGTTTGGAAAGAAAATGTCAAAAGTCTAGACAAAAGTGTTACTACTTTGAAAGAAAATGCTGACAATCTTTTAAAAGAAAATGCATTCTTGAAAAATGACATCTCAAATATTTCTAAAAGATTTTCTATAGGATTTGAGAAACTTGAAAAAATTCTTTTAGCATAAAGACCTTACTTCAATAAATCTGGTTTGTGAATGACTACTGAAACCATTCCTCTAATTGATTTTCCTAAAGTAAAGGAAATAATTAAGCAAATACCTACAAGAGATGCTTACAAAAATCATTTCCAAAAAGTTTTTGTAAAACCAGTAGGTCGCAGTGCTCTTAGATGTTCTAAGTGTAATAGCTCAGATCATTTTGAGAAAGAATGTCCTATGGTTTGGAAATCTGTTAAGAAGGTATGGGCAAAGACCATATATTACACTAACACCAATGGACCCAAGAAAATATGGGTACCAAAGATAGCTTGAGTTTCTTTTTAAAATGCAGGTTACTATCAAGAAAAAGATTAAATTGTACCTGGATAGTAGATGCTCAAGGTATATGATGGGAGATTCAAATTGCTTCATAAAACTTGTTCAAGTTAATAGTGGAAAACTTTCATTTGAAGGGAACAGCAAAGGAAGAATTGTGAGATTCGGAACTGTAAAGATTGAAAGCCTTATGATAAGTAATGTTTCCTTAATGGAATGACTCAACTACAACTCGCTAAGTATCAGTCAGCTGTGCGACACCGATTTCAAAATCAATTTTCAAGAGGGAATATGTTCAGGAACCAGTAAAGATCCCTCTCGATCTTTCACGGGTCGAAGACATGGAAATATCTACCTTTTGAATGTCAAATCAAATGAAACCTAATGTCTAATCTCAATTCAAGAAGAAGCAAACTTATGGCACAGAAAACTTGGGCACATCAACATGAAGCAAATACCCAAAATTTCAGCAAAGAAGCTTGTTCGTGGTTTACCCAATCTGTCATACCAAAAGTCTGATCTATGTATACCATGCGTGTTGGGAAAACAGGTAAGAAACTCATTTAAACTAATAAATCAAGTTTCCACTAATCGTGTACTGCAGATTCTGCATATGGATCTTTTTAGACCAACCAGAACTCAGAGCATTGGAGGTAAGAAATACTGCATAATAATTGTGGATGACTACTCACGATTCACTTAGGTATATTTCCTTGTAAGTAAGTCTGAAACATTTTCTTACTTTAAAAAATTTGCTAAAAAGGTCTAAAATGAGAAAGGGTATGTTATTTCAAGTATACGGACAGACCATGGAGGTGAATTTGAAGATCAAGACTTTACAAAATTTTGTGATGAATCTGGTTTTCAACATGTGTTCTCTTCTCCATATACTCTAGAGCAAAATGGAGTCGTGGAAAGAAATAATAGATCACTTTAGGAAATGGCTAGAACTCTTTTAATTGAAAGTAATATTTCTTCTTGTTTTTGGGCTGAAGTAGTTTCTACAGCATGTTATATCATTAATAGAGTTTTTCTAAGGCCTATTCTGGAGAAAACTCCCTACGAATTATTCAAAGGAAAGAAGCCAATTATTTCATATTTTCATGTGTTTAGATGTAAATGTTTTATATTGAAAAATGCAAATAATCGAGTTGGTAAGCTTGAAGAAAAATCAGACGAAGGCATCTTCCTTGGATATTCAACCACCAGCAAAGCTTACAGAGTATACAACAAAAAGACTCAATCTGTGGAGGAATCAATGAATGTCAAATTTCAAGACTTTATGCAAAATGAATCGATTCAGACTCAACTTGAAGAATCTGAACCTGCTCCAGACTCTACAAAGTCTAAATCTCTAGAAGCAGCTCAAACTTCAGAAGACCAGCAACAAATGATTGTCGAAGATTCAAATGAGAAAGATCAACAGTCTGACAAATCAACCAGCAACTGGAAGCATAAGTCCAGTCATCCCAAAGATCTCATTATTGATGATATTAATGAAGAAATTCACACAAGATCCAAAAGGCACGAAAAGTCTAGTGCTGTGGCTCTTATTTCTGAAATAGAACCCAAGAGCGTAGAAGAAGCTTTAACTGATGAAAGCTAGATTGATGCTATGCAAGAAGAACTCAGGCAATTCATTATTAATGATGTCTGGGAATTGACTCCTAAACCGAAAGGTAAATCTATCATTGGAGCTAAATGGGTTTTCAGGAACAAGATGAATGAGGAAGGAAATGTAGTAAGAAACAAAGCAAAACTCGTGGCCAAGGGATATACGCAAGAAAAAAGGATAGACTATGATGAGACTTATGCACCAGTAGCGAGGTTAGAAGCAATTAGATTATTACTTGCTTTTGCTTATCATAAGAATTTCAAGTTATTCCAAATGGACATTAAAAGTGCTTTTTTAAATGGATTTATTCAAGAGGAAGTCTATATGGAACAACCACCTAGTTTTGAAAACTCAAGGAAACCAGACTCTGTATTCAGACTGAAAAAGGCTTTATATGGTTTAAAGCAAGCACCTCGAGCTTTGTACGACAGACTAAGTAAGTTTTTAATTCAAAATGGCTTTGTCAAAGGTAAAGTAGATACTACATTGTTTTTTTCTTTTTTTTGATGACCCAGAAACCCCCCGCACGGCCGGCAGCCGGAGGAGTAAACCTGGGGGGCTGCGTAAGCGGGAGGACCCACCACCCCCGACAACCCACTTAAGACATGGCTAGCACTTAAGCAACGACGACGCCGTGGATCGAACTCGGGACCTCTCGTGAAAAGTACCCTTGCCCAACCACCTACGCCACCACACGGGTGGTTAGATACTACATTGTTTATCAAAAGAGAAAGCAAAAATTTTCTACTTGTTCAAATTTATGTTGATGATATTATTTTTGGACCTTCTAATGAAAGTCTGTGCAAGAAATTATCTAAGTCTATGCAGGATGAATTTGAAATGAGCATGATGGGTGAACTAACCTTCTTTCTCGGGCTTCAAGTGAAACAACTGAAGGAATGAACTTTTATTCATCAAAAAAAATATGCCAATGATCTTGTCAAAAAGTTTAGGCTGGAAAATTGCAAAAAGACTAATATATATCAATGTCAAGTTCCTTGAAACTGGACAAAGATGAAGGAGGAAAGAAAATTGACCAGAAGCTATACAGGAGTATCATTGGTTCATTTCTTTATCTTACTGCTTCTAGACCTGACATTTTATTTAGTGTTTGCATTTGTGCCAGATTTCAATCAGACCCTAAAGAATCTCATCTAAGTGTTGCAAAGCGTATTATCAAATACATTGCCTCAATTTCAAACTTTGGTCTCTGGTATCCTAAAAAATGAGACTTTACTCTTCTTGGATACTCAGACGCATACCTAGCCAGATGCAGTGTTGATAGAAAGAGCACCTCAGGCACCTGTCAATTACTTGGAAGCAGGACAATGTCTTGGTTTTCAAGGAAGCAAAGTACAGTAGCTCTTTCTACAGCAGAAACAGAGTATGTAGCTCTTGAAAGTTGTTGTTCACAAATTATGTGGATAAAACAACAGTTAAGAGACTTTGGAATTGAAGATTCATGCATTGAAATCAAATGTGACAACACCAACGCAATCAATCTCACCAAGAATCCGATTCTACACTCAAGAGCAAAACATATAGAGATTCGACATCATTTCATTAGAGATCATATTCAAAATGGAGAAGTTTCAATTCATTTTATTGACTCAAAGAATTAACTGGCGGATATATTTACGAAGCCTTTAGAGAAAAATCAATTTGAAGCTATTCGTTCCAGACTCAATATCTTAAAGTATGAGGAAGTTCAGACCCAGGATTGAAAGTCTAAAGATACTCAGACTCAAACGATCAAGTTCTACAACTGTAAGTTATTTCTATTTTAGAAATTTATCTCTCGAATCAAATCTCGAAAAGGTACGATCATCTATCCGTAATTGATTGTTGCTATTTTCAATTTTCATGATTATTGCAATCTTTCCTTTTCGAAAAAGAAGTTACTTTTAAAATGACAGTTATCTAATTTTTGAAAAGGTAGTTATTTTTAAAAAGGGCATATTTACATTTCCTTTTTACGACGTTTTGTATGCCTCGCTTCGACTGTCTTATATATTGTCGTTGCCTCTTCGTTTTACTCACAAAAACCCTAAGAGAGCACAGATCTTCCACTTCTGTCTTCTTCTCTTGTTTAATTTTCAAAAAGTTGTCATCTTTCTTGGAAAACAAGCTTGGAATCTCTCAAAGACTGGAAAGATGTCGTCCCAAAGAAAGTCTTCAAGGATCGTGAACAGGGGACCACAGCAAATGTGTGAGGGGCCTACGCATTTTGATCTCACTGAGGAAGAAGAATCTCCTAGACAGCGGTAGAGCCCACAACATTCTCAGTAACGTCCATCTTCTCCTTCTAGACCTCAGAATGTTACACATCAAGAAGAGGAAGAAATCATCGAAGACGCGGAACCCGTAAGAACTCTTAAGCTTGGCTTTACTTATAAGCTTTACCGTGCATTGAAGAGGGGTGGTACTCCTTTGAACTACATTGACGAATTTTTGAAAGAAAAAGGGTATTGAAATGAAACATATTTTTTACGCACAATGGAACGATTGGGAATTGCCCCTGCTGGGTCGGCAGAAGAGGCATTGGCAAATATCCCAAGCGATCCATGCGTTAGAGGGCTGAGTCAGCCAGATAGGAATGACGATGATAGGATGTACAGTCAGTTTAAACCGAGGATGAGTGTTGCAGCAAAAATCCGAAGCAAAAGAACGAATTTGTTTCAATTGGATGACCATAAGCAATTGTACTCTAAGTTGCTAAAGCGTGGAATGATAAACCCTAGAAGTGTGGATTTTTATTTTTTTAACTCTGTGAATGTCAATCTGCGGGAAAAATTTAGTCTTTTTCAACTCGAACAGTTTTGTTCTGAAAGTACAGAGGCTTATGCTGAACTTACTGCTTATTTCTATTCGAATCTCAATTTCTTGGATGCGAATAGGTTCTCTTTTAGTGTTCGAGATCAGGACTATGTGGTTGACATGAATACATTGGCTGATGTGATTCGGGTTGAAAGAGGGAGATATCAGCCTATTAACGTGTCCATTACTTGTGCAACGTTGGAGCTTGTTAAGGATAGAAGGACGGAAGGAAAGATTTCCTATTTGAGGATGAATGCGTCCAACATTCTGCTTCACAAGATTGTGAGTAACTGTCTCAAACCAAAGTCAACTTCAAAGACCGATGTTTCAAACTCGGAGGCAAAGTTGATGTATGCCATCAATGCTAGGAAAAGGTTCTCTCTTCCACACACTATTATGTTCCACATGTACAGAGCAGTGGTGAAGGACAAGAGTCAACTTCCTTATCCAACTCTTGTAACTAAGTTATTTAGACATTTGAACGTTCAGCCTCCCCGAATTCTCTGTGTTCGAACGTGCGATTAAATGGTGGTGGGATTGAACTCAACAAGGCGTTGGAGCAATTCAAGGAGAAAACCTTTGTCAAATCATCAAATCTCTTCGGCTGCAAAAAGGCAAGGGAAGGAGCCCGTGGTTGCTCCATCCAAGAAAAGAAGAGCTCTCATCATTGAGGATAAAGAGGATGAGGATGATGTCACCATTTCTGCAATGGCATTAAAGAATTTGAGTCATTCTGCTCCAGAATCAATGGAGAGACAGGAAAAAGACGTGGATGAAACAGAACAGAGGACTGGAGAGAGAGAAGATTTAAAAGTAGAGGAGAAATAAGCAAAGGAGAGAGATGCAGAGGAGGAAAGAATTGAGGAAGAAGAAGAAGAGGAGAGAGGAGATCAAGCGGAAGCAGAGCATGAGGAACACTCTTCTCCACCTGAAGGCATGGAAATAGGGGGAGATCCTGAGAAAAAAGGAACGTCCTCATTCCTTGCCACCAGTGAAGGAATAAGTCGTTCTCCAGCAGATCTAGAGGACATCTACGCCTCTCAATTTCCTAAGGAGGGAGATGATGTTTCATCGCCCAATCTGCGTGACCATGCTGATTTGCCATCATCTGCCTATACTTCGTCTGATCGTGCAAAAGCCTGTGCTTAGACTAATAATTCAGCAGACTTTCACAGAATACTTGATGTTCTTTTGGAGATGCGAGGTCAAATATATGCTCTGGGATACGAAATTCAGAACTTATAGAATGCAGGACAAGCTTCTTTAGTTTCTTTGAATGATCAACTCCAAACCCTTGTTCTTCAAGTTCAAGCAAATGCTAAGGGTGAAGAAGTGGTGCAACTGAATGAGGACTTGAAAAAACTGGAAGGCATTGTCCAGTCAATGGGAGATTTCCAGCTTGTTCGTGTTCCCAAGCAATCTTAATCCATTCTCTTTTCATCTCTACCTTTTTAATGCTGACAAAAATGGGGAGAGATGTGGGGCAGATTTGAACTTTGAACTCACTTTTTGAACCTTTGTGTTGGTTATGTTTGATTGACTTGATTTTTGTGTTTGGCTGTTTGGTTTTGGACTAGATTTGGATTTGACTATTTGAACATTTGTTTATCTTAAGTACTATTGATATCTCATGGCTTTGTTCATCTACAAGACTAACCTACTTTCTGTGGATGCAGATTCTAGTGTTATTACTAAGCCATTTATCTTTGTGAGATATCCATACTTGCTTGAGTAATGTTTTGCAGGACAAAGTTATCCAAATCTGCAGGAAAGTTTTGTCACTATCAAAAAGGGGGAAATTGTTGGAGAAAACTTCCTTGAGTGTTTTGAAGCTAACAAAACGTTTCCATCACTCTAGTCTGAAGACTTACAGACTCTTCTATCAAAGTCTGAAGACCTCCGGATTGCCAGACTCAAGACTCAAAGTTTATTCTCATTGATAGTTTCTAAATCGTCGAAGAAGGCTTATCCAGAACTAGATGTTTTGTTAAGGATTTGATTTTATCGACTGGTGAAGATCTCTTGACTGAATATAGCATGACAGAATCCATTATTCAAATCAAGATTGATTTAGGGATTTTGGATCTGTTGATTGGCGAAATATACTTGGAAGGTTCTACTTAAGGAAACCTAGATCCTGATTGTATGGGCGAGCAGGATTGATGGGCTATCGTCATGTTCCTTAAATAGCTCGAAGATCTTCCTAATTGATTCTGTCCAACGGGTAAATTGGAAGAATTTCTTTAGTAAGTGCCAACGGGTATGATGGCATAAAGGAGTATATAAGGAAGACGTTCAAGTTGTTCGAGTATGTGCGCAATAGAAGAATTCCAAAGTTTGAAGCTCATTGTTCTTAGTCAATTAAACTGTTGAACGAAATCTTGTACGCAAAAGAGAGTCTATATCTTTGAAGAGACCTTGAGGAAGTGTAGTAGAGTCTCTACACTGTGGAATCAAGGTAGAGCTTTTCTGTAACAACTCTTTTGTTCATAGTGAAATCCAGCCGATAGGCTGTCAGTGCGGAAGAATGGACGTAGGCTTGGATTAAGCCGAACCACTATAATCTCTGTGTTCATATTCTATTCTCTACGCTCTTTTACTTTGATTGTAACTCATTTTTGTTTACAAGAGAGAATCTCATTTTCATAATCTATTGTTAATTAGTACTGCACATATCTCGCAAAATTGTTTCTGCACCTATTCACCCCCCTCTAGGTGCTCATACTAACTTTCACAAACTTTATTTCTTATAGACTCTGACTTCTCATTTTCTCTTTTCATTGCCATACATGAACTTACATTTGTATAGAAGCCTGATGTGGATGATTCTAGATTTACCAAACTTGCTGATGTGATGCAATTTCCATCAGTAATGTGCTTAGTGATTTTGATGTGAATGATGATCAAAGTTTGCAGTAAAATATCATTTGCATCCTCACTAAAATTTATCGTTGTGCAGGTCTGTGCTTTTGGGCTGTCATGCTTGAAGCATAATACTTTCTTATCATTTGGCTCAACTACTAAAACGGTAAAATTGGAAGCTTTCTTGAAAATCATTCTTGAAGAGTTTTCAAGGATGAAGAGAGAAAGATATCCAACTATATTGAAATAGAGAAAGACATTTGGATGGTTTCTACTGATAGCTTTCAATGAAGTTAAATGGACAATTAGCAACAAAAGAGGAAACAAAGAGAAAACAGCTGGAAACATCATTTTTGGTCATTCCGGAAGTAGACTTCTTCTCTAATGCAATCTAAATAGTCGGACAAACAAGTACTCAGTGTTTCAATTTGTGAAATTAGTAAACAGTTTGCCATAGAATTACTAAACAATGCCCTAAGAGTCTGAGAGTCTTGTTTTCCAGATTTATTTTATATTTGGATTTAAAAGAAACCAATCTTGATGTTTCTCGAGATTTTGAGCTGTTCCTAATGTGAAGTTCTTGGTCGTGTCAGGCTGAGTGGATGGCACCAAAAGTTCTCCGCAATGAATTCAATATTTTGTCCGAACTAAGTTTCTTAAGCCTGTGTCGCTTAGATTTTGCAACAGTCAAGCCTAAGCATTGCTGTGATCATATATTATAAGGAATATTTCAAATAAAGACATGAAGTATAACTATTTTCTAAGAAAAAAGATATAAAGTGGACTTTGTCTCAAATAAGGGTTTGAAATGATAAACTTAGTTTCAAATAAGAGTCTCAACTTGAAAGCCAAGCAAATATTATTTGCATATAGGGGTATTTTCATCTTTTTTTTTCTTTCCTTTTGTTTTTCTTTTCTTTCTTTCATCATCTTGCTTGCGCCTCCTCCTTCACTTGCATCCCCTCTTTCTTGACAATTGCGTCAGACTCCTCATGCACGAGTTTGCACAGGTGCAAAATAATTTGAACAATTTAGGAAAAGAAGAAAATGGAAAGATATTCGAGAAGTCTTGTAGTTTTGCAAAACTCAAATTGCGTGCTTCAGTTTTGCAACCTCCCCGTCAGCAAACTTCAACATGCGTTCTTTGCATTCTGCAATTTCACATCCTCACCCAGGAAGGCCAGCACTCATTGATTTCAGCAGAAGCCGGATTGAAGTTATTCGCCACCAGTCACCTTCTCCGATAATGACGAAAAACTTGAGAATGGAGAAATATCCATAAATGGGTTTTGTTTTTATTCTTTTTGCTTGTAAGAACTTATCCCGGTAATTAGAGCAACAATTTCATGTTAACCAACTAATGAAATTGGCTATGCCGTAATAACTTTCACTCACAGTTTCTTAGGAAAGTTATGTTAGGTCTAGGTTGGATTGTTCATAACATTGATAGATGCGGCTTGCATTGAGGTGGAATATGTGGCTTCTCAAGGGGGGTCCAATTGTGTAGCGCATGCTGGTTATCTAAAAAAGTTGCTAAATCATTATGATTCATGATTAAAGATATTCGCCGCCAATAGCGATTCAAATTAGAGAGCACTCAATCTCAAAAAGAGATGACTCCAGTTCCACACATATAGAAACAAATTTGCATCTCTAACTCTAAAATATTATCTTCATAGATTTGAGAGAGAATAATAAGATGATAAAAATGGAAAATCGCTCAGAAATCCCCAAAATCGCGCATTTCACTAAATGAATTGGTGCACACGAATATCATAGGGATTTCTCAAAACACCTTTGATAAATTTGGCTTAGGGACTTCAATTCAATTTCTCCTCGTTGAGATTGATCATAGCTTGCGTGAGGACGAATTTGAGTTCCAACATTAGCGACGACGAGGACAGCGAGCTAATGGATTACACTTCGCGATGCTTAACCATGGCTACA
This sequence comes from Eucalyptus shirleyi, assembly GCA_017140165.1. Taxonomy (NCBI): domain Eukaryota; kingdom Viridiplantae; phylum Streptophyta; class Magnoliopsida; order Myrtales; family Myrtaceae; genus Eucalyptus; species Eucalyptus shirleyi. The sequence goes on from CM029447.1 coordinate 30,638,093, forward strand.
AGATGTGGGGGTCAAACCGAGTAGTGTCACATCTTGGCCCATTAGTGCTCGATCTAGGGCTTGGATAGACCTCCATCTTTTCACAAAGGTATTGGAATTGCTGTTGAGGGCACTAACGGGGGAGGTTGAGGGCGTTGATGGCGAGGTTGGCAAAGAAGATAGAGATGGACTCTAGAGAATGCGATCTAGAGAGCGAAGAAGGCGGAGGCAAGAGGATGATGAAGAATAGAAAGAGGAAAGAAATAAAAGAAGAAAGGAAAAAAAAAAAGAGGGCTTTAGACGGAAATACCCCTAGCTACAATTAAGATTTGGCTGGCTTTTAAGTTGAAGTCTTTATTTGAGACTAAGGCACTGCATGGCAATGTTCTTGTTTTTTTGTCTTTTTGTTTTTTTTTCCCGTTCCTCAAAATAGAAAAATAATATAAATTTGTTTGGTAATGTCGTTAATTTTTCTATTATCCGAAATAGAAAAGTAGCTATGGAATAGATTTGGAACATAAATATTAAGTAGAAACAAACTTCTTATTTCCGGGAACAATTTTTATAAATAAGCCATTTTCTTTCTTTTCTTTTTCCTTTTCTTCTTCTTTCTCGATGTTTGCTACCCCCGTCGCCCCCCGCCATCCTCTATTGTTGCCCATTGCTCGCCGCCATCCTCTATTGCCGCCCGCTATTGGTCATTGGTCACCAGCAGCCGTTCGCTAATCGCAAGCTAGAGGAAGAGAAAGAAGAAGAAGAGAGGGAAAAAAATCTAAAAAATTTTAAAAAAATTCTACGGCATAAAAAAATGCATTCTTATTCTTTTTCAATTCAAAATAGATTTTTTGTATAGTTACCAAACATGTTCTTTCACTTAGAAATTGTTCTTAAGAATAGAAATATAAAAGGACTAATTTAAAAAAAAAAAAAAAAAAAAAAAAAAAAGCAAACGCACCCTGAGTTAATCACTTCAAACTCTTATTTGAAACAATATTCATTTTAGATCATTTTATGAAAAAATGGTTCTACTTCAGGTCATTTTTTGAAAATCATCATTATCATTTTGCATTAGTATATAAAACCCCAAATTTTGTTTGAGTTTTGAGCCTCGCACATGTTGGCTGGAGTCAGAGTCCCGTTCTTTCTGCCAACACCTGGCCACGTCTGTTGAAGACGCTTCCTCAACTCCTCCTCCGCTCCCTCTCTCCGAGCCCGACATCGTTCGTTTCGTACCTCAAAGACTGCAAATCCCTCCGCGAACTCAAGCAAATCCACGCCGGGGTCATTTAACAAGAAGATATTAGACATGATGTCATGCAATGGAAGGAGACGGCACCTCGTTTTCCTTATCAATTTTTTTTTTCCCATTGACCGCGCTACTGCGACTTGTACATAGCCGGATGCTAACATTGAGTGCTGGAGTAAGTGGCCATAGTGGGTTATGGTGTCATTTAAAATTCACACATAGCCAGTGTTGCAGGGGTCGATTACGGGGGCATGAGCGTGAGCTTGCAATTGTCATCGGTAGGGTCATAATCGCGGTTGAGAGATCCATCAAGATAAGAATTACAAGTGATTTCAATGGCGAGAACCAGCATTGCTCATCTGATTGCTATGAGCGGGTTTGTGGTTATGGCATTTCCTTTTTATTAATCTTTTTTCTTTTGCCGAGTGATAAGAATGATGGTGAGGCTGAGCAAGACAAGAATAGACACCCCGTCCAAGCGAAAAAAAGACATGTAAATATCGAGCAAGAAGTGCTGTTAGTGCATTGTGGAAATTAGCTTTTAATCAACAATTAGGTCTTTGGCCAAGAATGAATGGATACAACGTCAGATTCAAGATGTTCCTCGTGGAAATTAACTTTTACGTGATGGTACTTTTTAGGACTTGCGTAATCATCTTCTTTATTGGCAACTTTTGCAAGATTCATGTTGAATATGATCGAAGGGCTCCTTAGAATGAAGAGTAGTGAACTATTTAAGAACGACAGACACCTTTTCAGATCTTGAAGAGAAGCTGGTAAAGTAAAATTCGCACCATTTTGTGAAGTTTCTCCAAGTCTGCCATGGACCTGAGGTATACTGTAATAAGCGAGAAGCAAATTAACATACAGATAGCCCAGGTACTACAAACTGCATAAGAAAAGGCATTTGCACTTGCAACAAGTTTTAAAGTATGTCAACTAGTGCCCCCAGTAGTATATTAGACGAATGAGGACAGCTTCAACGAACTAGGACAAGAAACCCCAGACCCAACTACTCTGGACATTCTCAGGAACAGATCCTAATAAACCGGAGTAGAGAGATAAAGCAATGAAAAGATATGGCAAGGAACAATATCGAACAGGACATTTGAAGAGACTTTGGACAGCTTAAACTTCCAGAAAACGGATCTTTGTTTTCTGAACTGGGAGCAGAGAAATATTATTCCAATAGTGGTCCTAGAATCAACAGATTCCTCAGCATGGATAATCAGATAACCAGGTTTCTCCATCCTTCTTATAAATTTTTATGAAGAAGCAACAGGGTCAAACTCCGAATTTTGCTTTGTGACTATCTGAAGGAAATATAAAGAAGAAGATGCTTCGGACAAGATATAGATGGCTTGCATTTGTACTTCACTGAAACCAAGCGCATGGAAAATGACACGTTCAAAATATGATTCAGGAGTAAATACCCCCTACCCAACACAGCTACCTTATCCTGGGACTCGGAAATAATGTTTTGCTGCACAATATCTTATTATATATTTATGCTAAATTGTGGACATTTGACTAGTACAGAGATATGCAGCACTTTAAGTGCAAACATGTCATGGAAATGACTATAGTGCTTTAAGTTTGTGAGCTATTTGATATATTTTATGAACTCGTTTGAAACAATGGAAGAGTCAGATTTCTAGGAACTCTTAAGATGCCTAGATGACATTTTTCCATAGTTAGGAGAGTATTACTTCCTAATCCAATTAAAAAACAATTGATGGTCCATATTGGCACTTATGGAAAGAGCTATGAGGATGAAGCACCAAAAAAGCAATGAATACAACTAAAACTGCAACAAGAGGATGAGAAGAATTCACACTTTATCTGACAATAACAACTAGCAAGTGAGCTTTCTTCTTCATACTAGCCATCCAATGAACATATGAAATTGCAATAGGCTCCACACCTGAGTGATCCTTAGATCATCTGCTTTTGCAGTGGATTTATCTAAAATAGGTGAATTGCGAAGCAATTAGATCTCCTTCAATCAAGTAGCTTACTTTCCTTACATGTCAATATTGTACTCCATCTGTGAGCATATTGGATTTCGGATATCTCTCTTTTTTTTAACATGTGGCTCAACCGCCAGGGGAGAGGAGTGAGTAAAATGCAGGTACCATCTTGATCTGTGAATCTCAGAAAGCTGGGGCGAGGGGTTTATGAAGGAATTCTACGTAAACTGGATCCAATGCCTTTTTCTCTCTCTTTCATGGTTTGACGATATTATAACTTTAACTCATTGCAATTTAGAGAGACTCTTATGTCGACATGGGCGATACTACTATTGTGGTAAAAACACAGGAATATTAGAATGGCATCAAATATGTACAAAATTTTTTTCTTAGTATCCACAAAAGTAAATCGGCAAGAAATAACATTAGAAAAGCAGCACATCATATAAACTCACCTTTCAATGAGGCCTACTCCTTTTGTCCAAGAGAGTCAAAGTTAGAAGTAGAAAAAAAAGAATGACTAAACAACACTTTATATTTAGTCTCATATTTTCCACAAGAATACAATGACCATATCACGTGATATCAAGTTAATTGATTATGTACCATCAGGTCACAAATGCAGGCGAAGTAATATCTATGTATCTCGATGTTATGAACTCAAGTAAAACAACTGAACAATAGAGAACTAAAGTAACTTAAGTTATGATAATTTGAGTAGGATATTACTTGCCAATCCATGTGATGATAGTACTTTGGACTCTCAAGAGCTGTGGTTCTAACTTTGTAAATAAGTGTCCGCTAAGAAGATTGGATGAAACCAATCATCGTGGCATGGACATCCCCAATGTGTCAAAAGCAGAAGTCAATATCAGCACCCTGTAAAATGAGAGAAAGATATACGAATCTATGATAGCCATCACAATGCTCATTCAAGAATCGAGAAGGTCAATGTTTCAACAAGCCAAAACAAATTTGGATTCTGCACCTGTCAAACAAACAGTCACCATTATTTATATTTAACCAGCAAATGAAGCAAGACTACGTCCTGCGCATTCTCAAAACAATGTCAAAGATGTCAGTATACTCCTACAAGGTATAAACAAGATCACGCTCAAGGAGGGAAAATCAGTCAATATAAACTTTAATGTTGATGCCACTGTCAATCAGAGACTGAACTGTTGCTTTGATTTAGTATAGGAAGCGGTGCACGCATCAGCTTCCCTCGCCCAGTCAGCCAAATCCGGCCTATGGCCAAACAGGCAATTATATCCAATCGAGACTTGAGTACAGCTTTGATGTGCTTAGAGTCGATACCCACAACAGCAACCTGCTTGCACGTGGCCCTGTGAGTCAGTGAAGTTGAGACAAAGTGCTTGGAGATAAAAACATCTAGCATGAACGGCTCCATGTAGGCTATGGTGTGCTGTGTGAAGGACATGTGCCTATTCAAATTCTTGCACTTCTTCCCCTTTTAGTAATTGTATGGCCGGCTATTGTTATCATCCAAGTAATCTTCAACTCCAAAGAAACTTCTTGGTGCTAAATGAGGCTGTTCAGACAAATAGTGTCGAGCTTACCAGCCAGCACTATCTTAGGACATGAAGGACCTAGGAGAGTACTATAAAAATTAAAAACAAAAAACTAAAGTCTTAACCACTAAACATGGTCACCTAAAAGCCAACATGCATACAATATCCGTACATAGTTCGATTAAGGATAGAACAACCCCACATTCAATTGATTATCTGCTCAACCATTATGCTGCACCAGTAATATTATCAAGGAAATCACAGAGAGAGGACATTGCAAACTAGTAAAAGAATTCAATGAATTCACCTGCCCACTGTGGATACCACATGTTGGCACAAAGACACCATGTCGAGAGGCATCAACACCACGCACTAGAACGCTATCAGTGCACAGGTTGTGAAAAGCTTGCTTCAACCTCTTGCTACAGGAGACACCTTTCTAGCATCTAAAAGCAGCCACTTTGATCATAGTTGCATAAATAATTGTCTGCTAAAAGAAGATGGATGAAACTAACCCTCCTCTCATGGACATCCATAATGTTCCACAAGCTGGAGTCGATGCAGACACCATGTAAAATTGGAGAAATATATGTGAAGCTATGATAGCCATCAGAATGCTCATATTCAAGAATCTAGAAGCTAAATGTTTCTACAAAGCCAAAACAAAATCTAGTTATCTATATGTAACTGGCAAATGAACCAACACTACATCCTGCATATTCTCAATACAATGTCAAAGATGTCAGTAAATTTCCGTTAGGAGTAGTGCATACAAGCAAGATCATGCTCAAGGAGGGAAAATCAGTCCAGATAAACTTTAGTACTGATGCCACTGTCTATCAGAGACTGAACTACTGCTCTGATTTTTCCTTTAAACTTGTCCCTCTCTCTTGGAGTATAGGAAGCAGTGCACACATCAGCTTCCCTCACCTGGTTTGCCAAAATTTGCCTTTAGCCAAACATGCCAGTATATCCAATTGAGACATCAGCATGGCTCTAATGTCTTTAGAATTGGTACTCGCAACAGCACCCTGCTTGCTCGTGACCCTGTGAGTGAGTGAAGTAGAGATGAAGTGCTTGGAGATGACAACATTTAGCGTGAACAGCTCCCTGTAGGCTATGTTGCGCTGCTTGAAGGACGTGTGTTTATTTGGATTCTTGGACTTCGTGCCCTTTTGGTTAGTTTCATCATCCAAATAGTTCAACTCCAGAGAAACTTTTGCCTAAAATCTTACACTCATACAAAATATCTATACAATTCGACAAATGTTAGAGTACCCCCACATTCAATTGATTATTTGCTCAACCATTCTGCTACACTGGTACCATCATCAAGGAAATGACATAGAGAAGACATCCCAAGCTAGCAAAAGAATGATAAATTCAATGAAGCACCTACTGTGAATACCAATGTCGGCACAAAGACAAGAGGCATCAACACTGTGCACTAGAACATTATTAGTGCACACGTTGCAAAAAGCTTGCTTCAACATCCTACAATAGGAGACACTTTCTAGCAAATGAAAGTAGCCACTTCGATCGTAGCAAGCATGACACCTGATAGAAAGAAACATTGTCCGTAAGACACTCATCAAATTTAACGAGAGAAGTGGGCAAGCACACAGCCCCATATAACAAAACCTCACAATCTTCGAGGCTGCACTAACAGAGGCTATGCTGAACAATTCATCAAACACCTAGAATGCAAGGGTGAGTAAGTGCTCAAAAGCCCCTAATTATCGAATTGTGTGACAATTCCTTTAAAATCTAGTCAAACATTCTTTTAAGAAAGACCGACTTACTATAAGCCAATATAGAATTTGAAGAACGCAAATTTCTTCCTTTTGACACCAGATTTAGACAGACATAATTAGGCACACAGATTTACCTGTCTTACGAAATTTAGAGTGAATCGTTTTAAGCTAATAAGGTTTGGATGGTGGTATTAAGGTCGCGCTCCCAACGCCATTCATCCTCCACGTAGGAGAGGAGTACTTTATCTAGGTTCGGTGTCCTCAAGGCACCCTTGCAGAATATATTCATCTTGGGGCACTTGATGACGATGATACACACCAACAATGGGAATCTGAAGGTGCAATTAGTGGGGGAGAAGCTCTCAAGGCTTGGTAAATTGTCAAGTGTCAACCGTTGCAGCTTGGGGAAAGAGATGTCCTCTTCTCCATTTCCATCATCTGTCACCACTTCTTCCATCGCAACACAATTGTTTAGGAATAGCCAAGTAAGGTGGACCAGATTTGTCACTGCTGAACAAGTCCCCATACAAACTAAACCAGCGCAATCATGCACTCCTAAACCCGTCAATCTCTGGAATGAAGTCGGGGATGGAAGTACGATTGATAAACTTGGGCACTCCTTCACACACAGAGACTCAATCTGTTTGAGAATTCCAGCCATCAAGGAGCCATCTTTCCAAACTCGCTTAAGGTTACACAGCTTATGTAGGTGAAGTTGCCTCAGATTTCGTAGTGCCTTGAGAGGGTTTTCCATGATAGTTGATTCTCCATAGAAAGTTGCTCCCCCATGTCTAGACGAATCTTCTGGAAATATCTCCTCAAAGGAACTACATATCACACCAAGCACTTCTAGATTGGGGAATCTGTGGAGAAGGAAGTTGGAAGGAAAAATGACATTTTCATCATGGTAGCATTCCAAAACCAACTCTTTGAGATTGTGGAAGACGTAATGCTACGTTATCATCGCAATGTCCTCCCTTGATAATGTCAATCCCTCCAAGTGTGGAATGACCTGTGGGAGGGAATCCGTTTAATTAGGCCATCAAAAGTCCAATGACTAAAATGTCCTTCAGTTTAGTGAAATAAGGAGAAACACAACTTTCCGGAAGTAGACGAGCAAGCATTGATGGCCATTATACGAGGGATGATTGTTGTTAGTGGTGTGCCGAATTCTTTACTTTTTATTTTTTGATTGATGTGGTGTGGCCAATTCAATCACAATATATTTCGTAAATTTGAATAAAGAAAGTTATTAATCAATGATGCTTCAGCTATTTCAAATTGTAACTAATTAAATTTAAGTGGAAAAATTACATTTGTTTGTTTAAACAAATCAGGTTATTTTTATAGTCAGTGTATGTGTTTCAATAATAAGATGTTGTATTAATGTTGCACATTGTTTTCGAAGCTACAGTTCTCATATCTATTTTACTATAGATCATAAGTATCATATGGCTTCATTTTCTTGTAACTTTGAGAAGATGCATTCAAACTCAACAAATGATTGGCAAAATAATAATAATAATAATAATAATAATAATAATAATAATAATAATAATAATAATAATAATAATAATAATAATAATAATAATAATAATAATAATAATAATAAAGAGAAGAAAAGAAAACAAAAATTGAAATGACGGGACATGGGTGAAAAAGCAATAAAACAAGATAGAGATGATAGTTCAAAATTTCGATGGAAAAAAGAGTAAATAATGAAGACAAGTTGTTCATTCTTACAAAAGCAAAGTGAAACAGCAGATGAGCAACGAAATAAATAAAAAGTACATAGCCCCAAATAAATAGATCTTTTTAGCATTCTGTGCGGTTAAAAAGGAACCTAATTTCGTGTCGATATATCACTGATATACCACTCAAATTAAGTTTGGTAATTTTGATTGAATGTTTGTAACTTGAAAAGCATTGGTCAGCCATAGGAATAAATGTTTGGAGGTTTTTAATGTAGTTGGCGATCTTGAAAATATAAATATATATTAGTAACTTTCAAGATCTAATAAAAAGTTGGTCAATGAATAAAATAGGTTGGTATCTTCATTTGATGTTTGTTGGTACATCAATTAGATTTTCGTTTGTAATTTCAAAATAAAGTTAGTAATTTGAGAGCCGTTGGCTTGTCACGAGAATAAATATTGGTTGATTATTAAAGTAGTTTGTAATTTTGAAAATGTTGGTACTTTCCAACCTGACAAGATAATACTAAGGATGGAAATTTGTTTTGTAGCTAAGCTAGCAATATTCCAAGTGAACATAATACCAATTTAAAAAAAAAAATGGTGGACGAGGTTGGTCAAATTAAATTAAATAGGTAAATCTCAATCATAAGATACGAGCATCTCATTAGAAGCATGGCTATCTAGGCAAGTTAATTTAATAAAAAGTGTTGTTCTTCAAAAATAGAAGCTGGGATCAATAGATTTATGTACCAAAGAATATGAGCTGGAAATAATTAACTGCAATTAATTTTTAAATTTCTAAGCAATTTCCAGGTGTGGTTAGGCAAGTATCAACAAGCATGAAATGTTTGACAATTTCAATTTCCTAGAGAAAATAACAATCCACCAAGAGCTATGCACATAAACCATTGAAGACAATAGCAAAGAGTTAGAATCATTGATAAGGGCAGTACCTTTTCAAAAGAAATGAGTGCAGATTGGTTCTCACTGGTAGTTGTACCTTGGCAGCCTTGAAATTCACTAGCAAATAAGAATGACCTCATCTTGCCACAATGTCTTACTTGTAATTGCTTCAAGAATGGCCATGCTGAAGTATGACTATTCCGGTAGAAGCTCCCTAGTTTCGGCAATTCAAGTAATGTTAGGTCGGTTAATTGCGGAAAGAAGAGATCACTTGCACTCATCCCTACTCCATCTTTGTTCCCGATAATTTCCTGTACTCCACAATCGCTCACTAAAAGTTTTTTGAGTTGTGTCATATTTTTTGCTACTGAGCTTGGAAATAAACTTTTGAGACTCTCACACTCAACAACCTCCATGTTTTGTAAGCGTCCAAAGGTAAGACCTCCTTGAGGAAGTCCATTCCACACGTGTTTCATTTTCGGGAGCCGTGTCAAAACTATTTCTCCCAATTGAAAAGAATTTGTAGAACAAGCTTCACTAAATTCAAACTCTTGGACTTGAAATGCTACTTCTAATGATCCACAATCGGTTACAATTATCTTCTCTAGGTTTTGAAATTTTGTGAGCATATTATAAGATGAAAATATGGATAAAAGTTTCTCACAATGCTTCACTACTACTGTTTTGAGTTTGCCAAAGGCATTTGAATCAAGATCATCAAGCCATATCTTCTCCATGTTATCCATGTGCAAGATCTCCATCGACTCCAAAGCAGGAAACTCAACCTGTTATTTTTAATTTAATTAATTAGAGCCGATTCTCTATTCCTTCAAAAAAGAGAATAATTTGATTTCAAGAACAAAGAAAATCACAGGATGGATATTATCAAAAGAAAAAAAATAGAAAGAAAAGAAGACTAGACATACGTTATTTCTTTTTAGCAAATGCCACCCTCTAAAATCATTCACTTGTCATATAATTTTAAAGAAGCATAAATTTTTCTAATATATATTAAGCATTATGTTTAAACAATAGCATAATCATAGCCTTCTTAGTTAGACAACCATATTCATTTCGTGCATAAGTTGGCTCATTACAACACTAAAAACACAATAGCCAATATATTGTCCCATTTCTTTGAATTGCAAACCACAAAACAGAAACCAATTCGCACAAACCAATGCTTCATGAATCATGCACTTCAAAAGTTCTCCAACAAAATATAGACTCAAAGAAAACACAACAAATACTGAAGAAAAGGATCGAACAATTAAATCAAAAGATGGTAAATGCAAGTATGTATTGTTCAATTTATGTTGTACTGGACTCTTCGACCACTAGCCGATTTGTTTCTTTATAAGTTTGTTATTTGAAATTATCAAGACTTAGGTATTAATCTTAATTTATTCCAGTTAGTAGTTCATCTCTTATATAAGTTGCCTATAAATATAAACTGATTAAATATTTTTCTTTAGTATTAATGATGAGTTGATTTAACAACTAAGTTTGCCTATTTGACCTATCCCCCCCCCCCCCCGAATTGGCCTTTCTATCTCTTCCTTATCTCCTTAGTTTCTCAATCTTTTCTTATCATCTGATTTTTCTAGACCAAGGGCCAACGTTATAGTACTTCTTTTAGATGCTACACTAGCATTTCTGATATGATATGCTAATGAAGATATATGTCATTCACGCTTGTTGAAACTTCAGCCGCTAGGCTTTCTAATTTGTAGCCACTCTATGTTTGATAAATTTTCTCTTTGAATAATGTTATAATGTTTATGAACTCTGATATTTCTAAATTTGAAAAGAGTAGGGCTTATCAAGATTATCATGTCAATTAGTATGGCAATTATTATTATTATTATTATGATTATCATGCTACTCTAACAATGTTGACTGTCAAGAGTAATCCAACTATTGCTATGATTGTGGTTATCATAAATCCTTAATAATCTTCAAGAGGTTGAACAAATTTTAGTGGTCTGAGAGAATATTTCAACAATTTTAGCGAGAATTGAATAGATTCAATTAAAAACTGTAAAAAAAGACAAGAAAACAATCCAAAATTAGTTCACTATTAAGCAAAATAGCATGGATAAGTGCTTTTAATGTGTTCAAGTGTTAAATAAGGACTATGCTTGTGGGAATAGTGAAGTGAGTGGAGTAAAATTCTACTGACTAATTTGGATGAATTTTAGAAACGCCTTTTGAAATTTGGTAAAATCTGGAACATTATTTCCCCTATTGATCATTCACAGAATTGCAAATTCATGATGCTAAAATTTGCACTAAAATACTTAGCATAGCCCTATACTTCCAAGGTGCATATCTAAATCTCCCTTTTGTGGAGAATGATATATGACATGATTCTTCAACCATCTTGTTGATTATTTGTTTTATCTATGAGATGTAGTCAAGTCCTAGACCTTGCAATTGGTTTACTTAAGTTTTATATATTTTTGAAAGAGCATGATCAAGTTTTTTTTAGTACACAATAACTTAGATTGTCTATGTGGCGACCTCAATTGCATTTGTTTGTATTAATTTATGACTTAATTATACCAACCAAAAGGTTTGAGACTCGATTGCACTTTTTGATAAAGGTTTAAGAGTTCATTGCACCAACTAACAAATTTATGATTTGATTGCATTTCATAAATTACGTTTTAGGACCTGTGGAACGATTTTCCCATTACAATATGTACAATTGACTTTAGGAATAGTGACAAAATTATCCTAAAACTTATTCCGGTTTGGCATGTTTAAGAATTAAAACATTTTTTCCCTTTATTAGTAAAACTTGTTTCAATTTAGCATTTGAGTCTTTCCATTACCGAAAATATATATGGCATTTTTCATCGAATTTTCCTTTTTTTCATTGTAAAAATGTGGTGCTAATTTGGTGATGCCACATTAAAAAAGTTGACAAAAAATTTTGAAAGTACATGTAAGAAAACAAGGTGGGAGAGAGAAAGAAGGGGCCCGCGGGGATGGGGTCTCTGGGCTTTTGCACTGGCGACAACCACAGCCAAGTCATAGCTAGGGTGCTCACCACCCTCGCCAGGCCACCAACTGTTGCCAAACTTGGCTCTTCGCCACCACGTGAGGGAGCACACTTGCCCTCGCCCAAATTGGCAAAGGCAGTAACAGGCCATTGCTTGCTCATAGTGAGGGTTGTTGGCCCTTGTCGGCAAGAAGGGAAGCAGTAGCGGCGTTCCCTATGCAACCCTTCCCCCTTTGATTGGTGATCCCTTGTGGGACTTTTTTTCATTTCCAGTTTCATTTTAGTGCTTTTTTTTTCTAATTTTCAATATGATTGTAATTTTTTTTTTCAATTTTTCGATTTGGCAATAGTGAAACAGCTCCCTTTGTGCTTGAGGAAGCTCCATCACTGCGTTAAAGCCCATGCAGGACTAAAAATATGATAAAAATGCAGAATTTCTCTACAAAAAAAGGGACAGAGTTAACAAGTCTTGAAATGCATCAATCATGCAAATTTTAGAACTAAAGTGCCGAACCAAGACAAATTTTAGAACTTGTAGTGTCGTCAATCCTTGATCTTACAATGAACAATATTTAAATTTAAGCAAACATCTTTGGCATTGTCTAGACTCTAGCTTAATTAAAAGTTGTTAATTGAAGCTTAACCTCTCCCTATTATTTGTGCTTCAGCTACAATTTAGTCTAAGACTTGAAAAGGAAAGAAAAAAAGTATCAAGTGTTTGAAATTTATGAAAAAGTTTCGATATGCATTTTAATGTTTTGATATTAAAGAAGTAGATTTGAGATGTTTCTTATTTGAGGTCATAGATTTGTAAATGAAAATGATAAGTTATCGTAAGTGATTGCTCATACCCTTAGCTCAAACCTTAGCTCAAACCATCAGGACAACAAACTAGATATGCCATTAGAGAGGAATGAGTGCAAACCTTTTCAACGAGTAAAAATGGTTGATGTGTTGGACCGCTGCCCTCCAATTTTCTACAACTCACATTTCCTAGAATCACCTTCACAACTTTACAATCTTCAATAGTAAACTCTTTCAAGGAGCGCCACTCTGAAATATGCTTATCTTGGTAGAAACTTCTAAGTTTTGGCATGTTGTGAAGATACAGAGTGACAAGTTGAGGAATTACAATATTGTCAGTTGCTTCTTCAGGTTTCTCTTCTTGTTTGGCGACAATGTACTCCATCTCTCCACAACCACCAAGACCAAGATATTGGAGTTGTCCTAGACTTTTTGCCATAAACACTGTAAAAAGGTTTCTCAGACGTGGGCACTCCTTAACCGTCAAGGATTTCATATAGTGAAGTAGCCTCTCTGACATGAATGAAGGAATCACATTCATTAGGTTGTGACACTGCTTCACCTTGAGGACCTTTAAACAACAAAAGGACTCCACAGGGATTTTATTGTTCCATAGTTCTTCTTGTTGAACTCCCTTGATGTGTAGCTCTTCTAACTTCGGAAATGCAAGCTACAAGTGTATAGAGATAAATCGAAAATACCCAAAATAAATTAGGGCCAAATCACAGAAAAAATAAAGAAATATAACAAATCAGATAAATCGGGATATGATACCTTCTCGTCAAATAGAGGATATAAACCATCACCAGCACAATTCTCTGAACTAAAACAAATCAAACTCTTAAGATCACCAAGCTTGAGTTTGGTTAAATGACGGAACTCGAATGTCTCTATGGTTTTCCCTTTTCCTTCTTCCGTCACAATTATGTCCCGCATATTATTGCAACAGGAAATATCTAGCACTACGAGTTCATGAAGAGTTTTGGCTGTGGTACTTGAGAAGAGATATGACAAACTATGACAATGTCTGACGTTCACCTCCATCAGACTAGGAAATGTCAAGGTTACTTCGTAGTCACCCTTCAAAATGTCTGTCAGCCTTGGTAGATTCAATAACTTCATTTCTTTTAATGCAGAGAGTTCCAATGGCTTTTGCCTTTCCTTAGAGCTAAGGCTTACCGGTTCAAATAATGCTTCCAAGGAGGGACACCCAACCACTTCAATTTTACTCAAGCTCTGCAACCTATCCATTGAATTTGATGGAAAGACATGTGATAAATTTTCACAAAGTTCAATAGTGAGCGATGCAAGTTTGCAAAAGGACTGTCCGTGGAGTTGATTGTGCCATATCCTCTTTAGTTGGCACATGGACAAAAGCTTCAATTCCTCCAAGCTTGGGAAAAGGACCTGCGTACAAACCTCGTAGATGTTTAATAACTAAATTATCTGGTACGGCATTTATTATGCTGATAATTTAAGAACATCTTTGGGAATGAATAACATCACGAGTTAGTTCTTTCACCGTGAATTGCTAAACTTTTGATACATAATAATGATCCAGTTTATAAGAAATTGCTTCACTGACAGAACTAGAAGAATGCTGAATAAAAAAAAAAACTATAGATGCCAACTTACCTTTTCAATGTCAATGTCAGCAATGGTTTTAATTCTACCTACATAAGAACCTAAGATACCCCCTTTCTCGTCATAAAAAGATTAATTTATGTGGACAGCTAGTCATGTAGCCAAGAAAAAGGAGTTACTTTATTTAATAAATGATTTTGGCCCAGCATTATGCTATTGCAATTTGGGTCACATTATAAACATAATTTTAAGATAATTTAAAAAAGGTTTCCCATATTTTTATAATAGTATCCAAGCAATAATGAACAATTGAATACTAGATGTATTTTTAACAAATACTTTCATGAATATTTTATTACAAAAAAAAATTGAACATGTGCAGCGCACATAAATTTTATTAGTAATATTAGGAAAAATGGTTAGAATATACTTTTGCAGTAGATTTGATCACTACGGAAGGTCAATATCACAACCTGGGGTAAGGAAAACAAATTGGCCTATTGAATATTATATTGGACTTTTCATCTCATAGTCACATAATAGTCCACCAATTAACATATAAGAGCATAAAAAGATTTATATAATGGAAGTTTATTAAGAGCCACATTTCCACAAAGAATAAATTGAGGATACTTCTAAAATCAATACTTTAATGTGTATATAAATTAAATATCTAAATAATCAAATTCGAATAAACTGAATGCCTTTGAACACAAAACACTAAACAAAACATATGTTAGTAGACAATTTTGTCGTTTGGTTGATAAATGCATATAAATTTGTTAAAATTATGCAAAATCTCTTGATTAAACTCCTATTAGAAGTAACTCTTCTAATTTGGGAAATACAACCTATAGAAGCATCACCTAGCTAAAGTCAACATGACTGCCATTGAAGCAAAGTTGATAATCCAGAGCATCATAGAGAAGAAAGCAAATCACATGAGCAAAGATAAAGCTGAGATAAAGAAAAGAGGACAACCTTCTCTTCAAATAAAGAATGTGGACTTTCATCAGAAGCGACAAGTCCCTCATTCATTGTCTCCACTCTTGGCACTAGCTGCCTCAGTATGAATGCCTTGAGTTTAGTGCACTCTAGAATTGAGAGATTTCTTAGGGATGGAAACTCAAATGCACAACTTCCTGAGCTGAAACTAATCAAGCTCTTAAGGGAACAAATTTTCAATGTATGTAAACGAGAGAACTTCATTGCCTTCGACTTTTGCTCTTCACTTTCTTCAATGGCAACTACTTCCTGCATCTTATTGCAATCAAAAACATCTAGCATCTCAAGTTTATCAAGAGTCCTGGATGTATCATATGTGAAGAGATATCTCAAACTGTGGCAGTTGCGCAAGTTAATGGTAGTCAGACTAGGAAGACTCAACGTTGCTTGAGATCTACTTGTCACTAATGCATCCAGCCTCGGCAAGTCCCACAACTTCACTTCCTTTAAGTTTAAGAAGACCAGACTTTTTGGCCTTTTCTTAGTATTGATAGTAACATGTTCCATTAATGATTCCAAAGAGGTACAGTTGACCACCTCAATCTTTTTCAAGCTCTGGAACACCTCTATTATATTTGATGGAAAAATATGAGACAAATTTTCACAATCTTGGATATTGATGGATGCTAGTTTGCGGAATGATTCTTCATAAAGTTCTTTGTGCCATATCCTCATCAACCCACACGACACGACGGTCAACTCCTCCAAGCTGGGAAAAAGAACCTGTATGAAACGACCATACGTTAGTTTCTCGACCAAGAACTCCTAAAAATCTTGATCTAGATGAAGTTGGTTTACCCATGATATGTGCTCTGTAATATATTCTCAAGAATGAAGTTGGTTTACCCATGATTCGTGCTCTATAATATATTCTCAAGAATGAAGTTGGTTACCGAGATCATACCATTGTCATAGAAAAACAACAGATGCATGGTGCAGCAGGATTTTTTAAAGGACATGCTGACAAACAGAGTTTTCAACAGCTTCATCGGAATAAGATTACCGTTACCAAGAATAATTTATAGGATCAACACAAAAGAGACAATTCCACACATATATTGAAAATAATTTCTAGGATATACATAAAATAGAAAATTCCGGACATATTTACGCACATTTAGATTGAAGAAAAATGTAGCTCAAAACAAATTGGCCTATTGAATATTATATTTTGTTTTTGATTTCGGAGTCACATAATAATCCAGCAATTAACATATAAGAGTGTAGAAAAATTTATATAACGGAAGTTTGTTAAGAGCCACATTTCCACAAAAGATAAAATTGAAGATAATTCTAAAATCAATACTTTAATGTGTTTATAATTTAAAATCTAAATAATCAAATTTGAGAAAACTTAATACCTTTTAACACAAAACATTAAATGAAACAAATGTTACTAATAATTTTTTTTCGTTTTGTTGATAAACGCATATTACTTTGTTAAAATTATACATAATCTCTTGATTGAATTCTGGCTAGACGTAGCTCTTCTAATTTGGGAATATAACCTACAGAGGCATCACCTAGCTAAAGTCACAACGACTAGCGTTGAAGCAAAGTTCCTTATTTATCTAGAGCAACACAAAGAAGGAAGCAAATCACATGAACAACGATCCAATCGAGATAAAGGAAAGAGGAAAACCTTATCGTCAAATAAAGAATATGGACTTTCATTGGAACCAGCAGTTCCCTCATTTGTCGTCTCCACTCTTGGCACTAGCAGCCTTAGTATGAATGACTCGAGTTTAGTGCACTCCAGAATTGAGAGGTTTGTGAGGGAGGGAAACTCAAATGCACAACTTCCTGAGCTGAAACTAATCAAGCTCTTAAGGGAACAAAGCTTCAATGTTTGTAAACGAGAGAACTTCATTGCCTTCAACTTTCGCTTTTCACTTTCTTCCATGGCAACTACTTCATGCATCTTATTGCAATCAGAAACATCTAGCGTCTCAAGCTTATCAAGAGTCCCGGATGTATCATATGTGAAGAGATATCCCAGACTGTGGCAGTTGCGCAAGCTAACGGTAGTCAGATTAGGAAGACTCAACGTTGCTTGGGAGCTACTTGTTACTAACGCATCCAGCCTCGGCAGGTCCCACAACTTCACTTCGTTTAAGTTTAAGAAGACCAGACGTTGTGGCCTTTTCTTAGTATTGACAGCAACATGTTTCGTTAATGATTCCAAAGAGGGACAATTGACCACCTCAATCGTTTTCAGGCTCTGGAACACCTCTATTATATTTGATGGAAAAATATGATGTAAATTTTCACAGTCTTGGATTGTGATGGATGCTAGTTTGTGGAACGATTCTTCAGAAAGTTCATTGTGCCATATATTCATCAACCCACACGACACGACGGTCAACTGCTCCAAGCTCGGAAAAAGAATCTGTACGAAACGACCATATGTTAGTTTCTCAACCAAGAACTCCTAAAAATCCTGATTTGGCCGAAGTTGGTTACCCATGATAATATGCTCAATAATATATTCTCAACAATGAAGTTGGTTACTCGAGATTATCATCGTCATAGAAAAACAACGAATGCATGCAGTAGCAAGAGGCTTTAAAGGACATGTAGATAGAGTTTTCCAATGCTTCATCCGCCATAAGACTACGGTTACCAAGAATAATTTCTACGATAAACGTATATTAGAAAATTCCAGAGATATTTACGCACATTTTGATCAAAGAGCATAGGCAAGGACAAGCTAGAGTTGACACCACCAAGTGCTTGTTGTAAACCTGTATTAGCTATTATCCTCTGTTGCTTTCCTTTGAATGAGGAGAATGTCATCATTCTAGGGCATCTAGATATCCTCAATTTTGTTAAGGTTGGACAGTGAATACGGTGTGTCCCATGAGAGAATGTTCTCAGATTTGGCAATTCCTCAAGAGATAAGGACGATAATAGAGGGAACTCTAATGTGTGCATAGATGCAGCTTTCTTTGAATCTTCTTCTTGCACATCCATAATTTCCTCCAACAATTTACATCTCACTATTTTTATTTCTATTATTTGTCGGAGTGCTTTAGCCATGGAAGAAGAAAAAATAAACCTCAAGTTCTCACAACTTTGCACCTTCAGTACCCTTAAGTTTCGGAAACACAATGCTATTCTTCGATTCTTGTTCCATATGTGTTCCAACCTTGGTAAGTCACTCAAGGTTAATGTGGTCAATCGCGATAGAATCTCGACATCCCCACTGACCGTCGTCCTTTAGGGTCAAATAATTTTTGTATAAACTGATATATTTCAATTAGGGGTGTCAAAAACCAAACCGAACCGAAAAATTCAGTTTTTTTTTTTGGCTCGATTTTCATTCGGTTCGGTTTTCATTAAAAATCGAAATTTTTTTTATTGGTTCGGTTTTTATCGATTAACTGAACCGAACTGAACCAATAAACCAATAAGAGCTTATTTCTTGGAAATACAACAGAAAAAAATGAAAAAAAAAAAAACACACAAACCGAAAACTAAAAGTTGAAAAATAAAAACCGAAAAACCGAACCGAACCAAACCAAATTTCAGTTCGGTTCGGGTCTCATTCAGTTTGGTTTGGAAGTTTTCTCTAATGGTTCAGTTCGGTTCGATTTTTTAAAAAAACCAAACCGAACTGAACCATTGACACCCCTACTTTCAATGGCGACGTCTTCCAAATTCCGTAGCCCTATTAGCAAATTGGATGGGAAGATGCTCATGCGGAACGCACAATCCTCTACCTTCAGAAATTTTAGGTTGCCGACATCTTAAGGAAGTCAAGACTTCCATATCTCTTTCATTTTGGGAAGTTTAGACAATGTCAAGGACTCCAACCAGCGCAATGAAACCTTAAAAAGGAGAATCGCGTTATGAAGGCATATGCATCAATTTTAATTTAACAGCAATGAGTGGATAACACCACACAATCTCACAATGCTTATAACTAAAAGCCATGAACAGGCGCTGCCTATGAAATATTAATAAAGGAAATAATCTCATGTAATAACTTTGAGGATGACAGAAAAAAGGCCGAGGAGTGATTTTTGAATTTTACCTTTAACTTCTTTAAATTTTATCAACTTTTACACTTGACTTATCATTTACCGTATTGTCTACTGGGGCTCTACTATATATATGATAAGAGGAGGAAGTTATAGTGCCTGAGTTATTGATGTTATTGAATTCACGCTCACATTTTGTGCTTTCTAAATTTTACAAATTGATGGCATAGACTCAATTAATTTTTGTTAGTCATTAATTGTGGCCTTATATAATATTTCAAACGACTATGTAAAAAAACATCTCAATTATTTACACCAAAAGGTCATGACCTAACAACATATTAAGTTAAAGAAAGACATAGAACAACATTAAACATAACGGTGAACATGATTTAAAGGGCTTGTAACTGGTAAACCGATTAAAACTATACTTTTAATAGATTGGAATGTGTGATTTGAGTCTGGCATTTTTCTTCAAAGTATTCCAAAAAAAAAAAAAAAACATGCCTTATCAAAAGATTGAAAGAAAAAGGTAATTATAAATTTATGAAATAGTCAGAAAAATTTGTTGTCCCCGTGCATAACATGAGCTAAAATTCTAGTATATCTGTAATGCGGAGTGGATGACATATCGAACCAAAGTCAAAAAGGGATTCATCAATTTAAGATATATGGTTGGCCATAAAATCCATGAACTGGTCGCAGCAGCACCATATGGGCATCAAAGTTAATTTCAGCAATGGATTTAATTCTACCTATATAAGAACCTAGGATACCCTTTCGCGTCATAAAAAGAATAATTCATGTGGTGAGTTAGTCATGTAGCCAAGAAAATGAGTTAATTTAATAAATGATTTTAGTCGAGCATCATGCTTTTGCAGTTGGGATCACTCTATAAACATAATTTTAAGATAATTTTAAAAAGGTTTCCTAAATTTTTATTCTATACTAGCAGGATAGTTACAGAAATTGTTATATCCAAGCAATGGTGAACAAATGAATGCTCGATGTATTTCTAATAAATACTTTTGCGAATTTTTTATTAACAAAAAAAAAGAAATTAACATGTGCAACGCCCATAAATTCTACTTGTAATATTAGAAAAGTGGTTAGAATGTACATTTGTGGGAGATTTGATCACCACAGAAGGTCCATAATACAACCAGGGGTAAGGAAAACAAATTACCTACTGAATATTAACAATTAAATTCACCTACTGAATTTTTTTTTTAGTTCTTCCTTTCACTTTAAGTAATCGGATATAACGGAATTCGACATATGTCCATTCATTTTTAAATAACCGTCACAAAAATTATATAGACCGTATGTACTACCTTCAACTTATGAATATATTCATAGATGTTTGTGAATGCATATGCAATTTTACCATTAAACAAATGATGAACTTCTAGATTATTTAAAAATTCTATACACCGTACGGTGCTTCTAAAACTACGTTGATAATATAACACAAATATATTGAGATGTAATTAACTAATGTATAAATGTTTTTATATATTTAGATATCACATAGCAATCCCATTTTGCAAAATTAAATTACTGTTTGTCTTAATTTTTCTAGAAAACAATATCTCAAAAACAAATTATTTATCCAATTTTCTATGTCCTATTATACCCTCGCATATCCATGCCCAAAATCTGAAAAACAAATTATATACCTGTTGCCCATCGAAGAAATCGACCGAATCATCCCCGGTTTTATAGAAGCTCATCATCTTTGGCAAGTTTCGTAATGTCAGCCTACGCAAATTGCATGACTTCATTTTGGTATCATCATTTATTTCATCTCTGTCTTCATCTACCTCAGCGTCTGCAACAATTTGCTGCATTAAGTGGCAACTGCTTATTTCAATCTCTTCAAGCTGCAATATTATTCTCTTCATAGAAAAAGGAAACAAATGTTTGATTTCACCACAGTTATCCACTTTCAAACTCTTTAATTTGCTGAAGGATTCTAGGGCAAGATAGCCGCGACAAATCTCTCTTAAGTTGTTCAGATTCTCAAGAAACAAAGATTCCAATTCAATAAATGTAGTGCACTCAACATTCTCTATGGAGCAAACAACATTCTCGAAAGAGGGGCTATTTCGTACGTGAAGATGCTTCAATTCCTGAAATCCTTCGATGCACAAATTGTGAATGCTATCGACACCATGTGGCAAGCCATCCAAGTGGAGATCTTGCGTTTTCTGCAACCAGTTCAACACCCATTCTTCAATAAGAAGATCGCTTGAATCCAGCTTGAGCTTAAGAGTTCTGAATTCTTTGTATTCGCCCGACCAATCCCAAACCCCCCCAATTTGGATTTTATGTTTGTTCAGTTTCCCAAATCGCAGGTCTCTTGATAGATATGAAGAATGAGGAATGGCAATGTCCAAAGTGCTCAACTTGTTCATGTTCTTTAACTCGGTCAGACTGGCGTTACTTCGCGATTCTTCATCCTCAACCTCCCACTTATCAAAACCGTTTTTCATATACAGTTCTTCTAAGTTAGTTAGGCTTCCGAGCATTCCAGGTTCAATAACTTTGAGCCTAGTGCACCCTGTCAAGTCCAAAAATCTCAATTCTATTAGCTCACCTATTTCTTTGGGCAACCGAGTAATTGTAGATTCGGTGAGACTTAAGAACTGCAGTGCTTTTAGCTTTCTAAGATCAGTCACATCCACCAGATCGCAGAAATCAAGACATAGCGACTTGAGGTTCTTAAGGAACTGAATCGATGAAGGTAGAGAGGTGATTGATAAGCAAGATAAGTCCAAGACTAGGAGCTTCTCCATAGATTCGAAAAATGACTGGGGTATTTTGAGAGACAAGTTGTTTTCGTACAACAGAAACATCCTCAAGTTTGGGCAGTCCAATTTTTCTGGAAGCTCATTAATGCCAACATGAGGGAAGGATATCACGGCGCATTCTCTTAGCTCATCCTTTGACCATTTTTCAAACCCACAATCCTCCCTCCCGACCAAGGCTTTCCATTCGAAGGAAGCAATAGAGATAGCCACATCAGCGATTATGTCATGCATTCTTATCTCTTCCGTGACATCACTAACTAGTAATAAAGAGGAGTCTTGCAGGAAATCTAGATCCATGATCAACCTATCTCTAGCGTCTTCGATGGTCTTGTTGAAATTGTTAAATAATTCCAAGCCCAAGCAATAGATCAAGGCATCCCTCAAAAGAATTCTCTGATCGGATATAGCATAAATCAAGAATAATGATTTGATCCTCTTGTCTTGTAAGTCGTTGTAATTTTGTTCCACTAGTGATTTAAAATCAGACCCCTCTAAAATCAAAGCATTCCTCCATGCAGCCAATTTTCCGCTCCTCAACCTTTTTGCTAGCGAAATTATAAAAAGTGGCAAGCCTCCGCAATTCTTGACCACTCCATCTACGAAGGGTTTAAACTTACCATCTTAAACTATGTCCCCCGTTATCCTTTCAAAAAGTCTTCTTGCTTCTCCATCATTTAACTCATTGAGTCGGAAATCTTGGTCAGAGAACATACCAATACGTAAAACTTCTCTATTTCTAGATGATAGCAATAGCTTGCAACCTCTTACTTTATTATCATCACCACAAGGAATTCCGACATCTTTCAACTCTAACTTACTCTGCAAATTATCTAAAATTATGAGAATTTTTTTTTCACAATCAGACGCTAACCTTGCGTCTAACCTCCGACACAAACGATCAGCTCTCCCACGAGCAGTTTCCACATTCGTTAGCTTTACGCCTAGTGCATCAGCGATATCTCCCTGGATTGTTTTTATATTTGGATTGCGTGATACCTCTACCATGACAACCACATCAAACAACTTTTTTTTCCTAACTCGTGTTTCAACATCCTCCAAAAGCTTGGACTTGCCAACCCCACCTAGTCCATACACTCCAACCACACTGATCTTGTCATCAAGTATAGCCTTCATTACATCATCTGTGATTAAAGCCTTCATTACATCCTCTGTGATTAAAGCACTCGATTCCGGGACATCTCCTTTAGTGTTTCTTTTCTTGTCAACACTGACAATTCCTTTAGGAGGATTCTCATAGTAGACCTTCTGGAACTTATTTTTTTCAGTTTCATTTTGGAGTTCCCGAATGACTTGAGTCATCTTCTTCACCTTCCTACCAATTGGATGGCGCACCATGGGGTTAGGGAGCCACCCACGGAAGCAAGCATTTTTTGCACTTTCACCTTGTTTTAACAATTTTTGTGCTTCCTTAGCCTCATTCTTCACGCTATCCAACCATTCCTTAATGTCAGTGCATATAAGTTTTCCGTTACTCATAGCTTCATCGACGGAGGGCTGCACCCTTTCCTCCTTCACAGCCTCCAGCTTCTGCACTTCATTTTTGAGATCTTCGACATTGCTCATGTAGCACAACACGTATCCAAATTGGCGTCCAATGGGAGAAAACAAGTACTCGCATAATTTCGACACAAGATTCGATGCAGTGGAAGTACCAAATGACTCGGCCATAATTTCTTCTTTAATGTCTAGAAATTCCTTTTGCCCCCTCTTTTGTTTCTTTTGTTTTTGCCTCCCATGATGAATTTGCTTGTGCAAAGGAAACTGAATAGAACAAACTTAATCACTTGCGATGTACGAAAAGAAAGGAAGAGCAAAGTGATAAAAAAATGTGAACATCGAAACAAAACCAAAGACGAGAGAGAGAGAGAGAGAGAGAGAGAGAGAGAGAGAGAGAGAGCACAGCAATGCATGCAAGAAAAAGAAAAAAAGAAAAAAAAAAGTGTACAGTTGCTGCACTCGGTGCACCTACGCAACGCGTTACTGGTCTACGTCGGCAATTTGCAAGTGATCGTAACGTGTACAAGCAGCACGTTACTTGCTTAGCCACGTGCAATGGAAGGCTAATTCTTTCCTTTTCATTTTATTTTATATTGTCCCTGCTTTCTTTATTTTATGTTTCTTGACAACGGGGACGATTCTTCGAGGGCTCCAACGAATTGTGCAGTCTCCATCACCATTCCACGCGGAGGAAGTCGTAGTTCGTTCCAATTTAAATCCAAAGCATGAGAAGAAACATGACATGCATATTATTATCGATTGTTTTGAGTGTGTCAGTTAGAATCATCTATAACTTTTTCTCCATATTTTAAAGCTTAAAACATTTCTTTCATTTTCAGGATTTTGCGGGAAAGCAAGTAGCACATTTTAAAAATTTAGTGAACAATTAACATCTGATGGCTGGTACATGTTTGGATGTTTGTACCATCCACCATATCGATTTGAATAGAAAAATCGTGGGTTCTCCTGACCCTCATCACTTCTCTGAGTGGGCCCAGTTTTTAAATATTGGGTGCTCCAGGACCTCACCGCGTGTCCGGGTGAGCTCATTTTACAGATTTCTCTCCCATCTGCTTATTTCACGTCTGATTTCGAAACACCATTAACGGGGTGCACAGATTTTTTCATGTTTCAATGCAGTTGGAAGACCATTTGCGGGTCTCAAGAGCCACCGAAGACGAAGAACTCAGACACCTTCTCCACCCGTTCCCGGCCCCATCGACCGACAGCCGAGCCCTGTGACGGGCTCTTCTCCAGATCCAAATCTGGACGAGCGACGCCGACGCTCGTCCATGGGCATCGTCGGAGTCCTTCGGCCAGATCTGGTCAGAGGAGGTGGCGGAGCTGCCGGAGGAGTCGCGGGAGGAGGTGGTGGAGGAGGAGGACGAGAAGGAGTGGGAAGGCGAGGTAAAGGGAGGGAGGGTGTGGAAGTGGGTGATTCAGCAGGGTTTTGTCTCTTCTCTTCCCCGAGAAAATATTGGGTACCCCTTATCGCGCCCAATCAGCAAAAAACGAGTCATTAGTTGATCGACAACCCGCGTTTCAGTTTTTTCAAAAATCTCTATTTCACTAATCTTTTAACCTCTGTATGTTGGAAATTTCCTATAATATGGACTTACATAAATTAATTAATTTTCTATTTTAAATAATCGGGTTAATAGATATTCCAATATTTGTTGAACCCTAAAGTGATCTGATCAATTGGGTATTGGATTTATTGATAACGCCTAGTTGAGCAAAGAAGTGTAGGCATTGTGTTTGATCAAGCTCGTAATGAGAAGGGCCTAGTTGACACGCTATTGATTAGAGTTTGCTAAGTCCCCTCTCTAGCCTATAAAAGGGTAGGTTATACCTATCAGTTGCTTTAATCCCATTGAAAGCTGCTATATCGAAATAGGTCATAGAGAGGAAGATCTGGTATTCCGATAGATCTCAGAGTGATCTATTTTTCTATAAGTGAAGCAATGGCTCAAACAGGTAAGCTTTAATTCCACTGTATTTATTAATCTCGGTGTTTTACAATCATGTATGGATCCGTTTGTTCTTAATTGATTAATTGTTTATGACAATAATTTTATACATGTGGTATCAGAGCCGATCGTATATGATTGTAGAACCCAAAAAATTTTTTTATGGACAAATTTGAAATCCTCCTCTTTGAGCCGAATATGGGCATTATGTTTTTGTGTAGATTTTTTTGCGTGATTAATCCCGTAACATAGGGCTTTTGTTATACATGTCGAGATCTTTCCAACCATATATAGTTTGCATAATTTCGTTGAGAATTGAGAGAGAATTTTAGATTTGAAATTCTAGGGTTTATATGTGAAAAAGTTCTAGAATTTACAAATTACTTGCAATCGATTGATGTTTGATGTAAAACATTGCATGGGTATTGTTATATATTTGTTTTAGTATCTCTTGTTGTATTAAATTGAGTTATTAGAGTTTAAATTTAAGAAAACCGAATTTTCGGCCATGGGAGGTTTAGATCCGAAACTTTGAAGCTTGCATGTGGTGGATTTAGTTGATCTTTCTTAGTTTAATTAAATCTAGTTAATTAAATTGATTTTATAAGCAAAATCCATGAGAAAATTTCATCAAAATCAAGTTAATTTGTGTTTTTAGAGCTTCGGGTCGAAACCGGGTCATGCGACCCGATTTGCAGAAAATTTGGGACTCGGCTGGAGGTTGAAGAAGACCTTCAGCCGGGCAGGGCCATCGAATTGGGCTCACGCCCATTAAAAAAAAAGGGTCCTGGGCGTAAGCCCAGAACCATAAACAAATTAAAAGGGTTCTGGGCTCACGCCCAGAACCAAAATAAATGGGATTGGCCCATTTTTTTTGTTTTAATTCGTGGCCCATCCGCATGGTTTGCGTGTGGGCTGGGCGCAGGTAAGGGTCCGCGGGTCAGGCCCTGCGATCCGATTAGGGCTGCTCGCAGGTTCTCGGCCCGCGGGAGTCCGAAATATTTTTTAATAATAATAATAATAATAATAATAATAATAATAATAATAATAATAATAATAATTTTAAAAAGTTTAAAAATTTAAAAAAAAAATTGTGGCAATAAATTGTTGTTTGAAAAAGTGCAATATGATCATTGGAAGCACATGTTGTAAAGTGTTTCATATTGTTTGATGAATTTTGGGCATAAATTTTTTGAAATTCCATATTGATAAAAAAATTAGTATATACAATTACTTGCCCAAAGGGGGTTATTGTGTATATTAATTTGGAAAATAGCATGAAGTTTATTCCCATATTTAAAAGATGGAGATGTATAATTGAAAAATATTTATCTGCCCAAAGGGGATAAATGTTTTGAAAATTATATGTAATTCCCCTCTATGTTGATATTATGGAGATGTATGATTTAAATGATTTGTTTGCCCAAAGGGGATTGATCCTTGACAATTATATGTAATTCTCCTTGTTGTTTTATAAATTTCATGCTAAGAAAAATAATGGTGCATTATACACTCTGCCCAAATGGGAGTTTATAATGTACTAATTATTTTTGTTGAGTTGCTTATTGCCCATTATTGATCTTATTGCATTATGTGTGTTAAACAGTTACCTTTGCTGTAAATAACAACAAGCCACGGTTGAAATGTTAACTGGATCAAACTTTAAGAGATGGAAGCAAGATATAGAGTTCGCTTTGGGCATTGTTGATATGGACTTGGCTCTACGTGAGAATGAACCTGCTAGGCCCAATGATCAAAGTATTGCAGATCAAAAGGCCCATTATGCTAGATGGGAAAAATCTAATCGACTGAGCATCATTGCTATGAAGAGGTCTATTGCTGAGCATCTGATTAGTGGTTTGCCGGAAGATACGAATGCCGACAGTTCCTTGAAGCAAAGGGAGAAAGATATAGAGTCTCGAGATAAGGTGAAGTTTTAACTTGCTGAGTGAGTTAACGAACATGAGGTATGATGCTTTGCTATGGGTGTTAGAGAATTTATACTGAAGATGGTCCACATTCAGTCCAAACTTCAGGCCCATGAAATTGTTCTTTCTGAAAATTATATTGTGCATCAAGCCTTAAATGTTTTGCCAGATTAAGACTGCTTATAGTACTTAGAATGAGACATGGAGTGTTAATGCCTTGATTGCTAAGTGTGTGACTGAGGAAGAGAAATTAAAGAAGGAAAAGTATGAGTCTGCCCACTTAACTACCAATGCCAAGTTGAGTTCATATAAAGGCAAATGGAAGCCTAAGGGGTCAAATGCTCATGGCCCAAAGAAATGGCAAGACTTTAGGCAAAATGAGAACCATGGGAGGAATGGAGATAAGAATTTTAAATGTTTTCACTGCAAGAAGCAGAGTCACAAGAGAGCCAATTGCTACAAATTTCGAGCTTGGCTAAAAACAAGAAAAGAAAGTCACCAAGGTGAGTTGTTGGTTTGTTTTGAATCAAATTTGGTTGATGTTCCTTTGGATTCTTGGTAGCTTGATTCTGGTGCTACTATTCATGTGACTACTACCTTACAGGGTCTCACAAATCTAAGGAGTCCAAGTCTGAGGGAGTCAAACTTTAAAGTTGGAAACAATACTGGAGTTGATGTGGAGCGCATAGGGATAGTTGTTTTGAATTTAGATTCTAGTTTTCAACTTGTCTTGAACAATGTCTTTTATGTTCCTAATTTTAAGAGAAACTTAGTATCTCTTTCTTCGCTTGACAAAACTGGATAGTCTTCATTTTGCGAATAAAAGAGTGGATTTGAGTTATGATTCCAGAATTATTGGGAATTGTGTTTTGTCTGATGGATTATATCAATTATCCTTATCTCCTGATAGACCATATTGTTCTTTCAATGTCGAGAATGTTGTTGCTAAGAGATCTTTAATCAAAGATAGATCTTCAATGCTATGGCATAAGCGATTGGGGCATATCTCCAAAAAACGGGTAAAACGACTTGTCGTGGCTGATATTCTCCCTCCTCTTGACTCAGATGATATTATCATCGAGACTTGTATTGATTGTGTGAGGGGAAAATTAACTAAAACAAAGAAGAAATGTGCTACTCGCAGTCAAAGTCTATTGGAGATAATTCATACTGATATTAGTGGGCCATACTCAACCACCTTGTGTGGAAATAAATACTTCATCACGTTCATTGATGATTTCTCCCGTTATTGTTATCTTTATCTAATTAAGGAGAAGACTGATGCACTTGAAATGTTCAAAGTGTTTCGATCAAGTTGAGAAACAATTGGGAAAAATTATCAAGATTGTCGTCTGATCGTGGTGGTGAGTATTATGGGTGATATACTGAGGCTGGACATCAAAAGGGACCGTTTGCAAAATATTTACAGGACTGTGGTATTGTTGCTCAATATACAATGCCTGGGAGTCCTGAGCAAAATGGTGTAACTGAACGACGAAATCGTACACTCATGGAGATGAAACGAAGTATGATGGGCAATTCTAATTTTCCTAAATACTTATGGGGTGATGCGATTATAACAGCAACTTATATATTGAATCGTGTACCTAGTAAATCGGTGCCGAAAATACCTTTTGAATTGTGGACTGGGAGGAAACCTAGCTTGAATCATTTCCGAGTTTGGGGTTGTCCTGTAGAGGTGAAAATTTATGATCCTTCTCAGAAGAAGACGGAATCCAGGACTACTAGATGTTATTTTATTGGATATCCTAATCATTCTAAAGGGTATATATTCTATTGTCCTTCTCGCGGCACTAGAATCGTTGAATCTCAAACTGCCAAATTCCTAGAATTAGATGTTGCTGAAAAGAGTTCCTCTCAATCTTTTGGAATGGAAGAACCAAATAAAACGGTCTCTATTCCATTGCCCATCTTACATGATGATTCTATGCGAGATCCTAACAGTGTGGAAATTCAGCATGAAGTAAATACTGAAAATATGGCGATAGATCATCCCGTTACAAATGCAATTTCCCAGATGAATGATGCGGCTCCAGAAAAGCCTATGCAAAGATCACAGCGACAAAGAAGACCAACACTTTTAAATGATTATCATGTCTATCTTGGAGAAGCTGATTTTGACATTGGAAGAGTAGTTGATCCGACAACCTTCAAAGAAGCTCTTAATAGTGATCAGGCAAATAAATGGTTAGGAGCAATGAATGACGAGATGATGTCCATGTCAACTAATCAAGTGTGGAAACTAGTTGATTTGCCTGATGGGCATACATCAATCGGTTGCAAATAGGTATTCAAAACTAAGAAAGACAATAAAGGCAACATCGAGAGATTCAAGGCGAGGTTAGTCGCAAAAGGGTACACACAGAGAGAAGGTATTGATTATAATGAAGTCTTTTCCCCAGTATCTACTAAAGACTCTTTTCGGATAATCATGGCTTTGGTGGCTCATTTTGATTTAGAGCTTCACCAAATGGATGTCAAGACAGCTTTTCTAAATGGAGATCTGGATGAAGAAGTATATATGCAGCAACCTACAGGGTTTAAAGAAGCCGGAAAGGAGCATATGGTGTGCAAACTTCAAAGGTCCATATATGGTCTCAAACAAGCATCACGTCAATAGTACTTAAAATTTCATAAAGTTGTAAGATCATTTGGCTTTGAAGAAAATAAGTTTGATCAATGCATCTACATGAAAGTAAGTGGGAGTAAATATATTTTCTTAGTACTTTATGTAGATGACATTTTACTTGCTAGCAGTGATGTTGATCTATTGAATGACACCAAAAATTTTCTATCTACAAAGTTTGATATGAAAGATCTTGGGGAAGCCTCTTTTGTTCTAGGCATTAGATTCATCGTGATAGATCTAAGAAGGTTCTAGGGTTATCTCAGAAAAGTTATATGGATCATGTTTTGAAAAGATTCAATATGCAGACCTGTAAGTCAGGTGAAGCTCCTGTTGTGAAAGGAGATAAAATGAGCATAGACCAATGCCCCAAGAATGATGTTGAAAAGGAAGTCATGAAAAATGTTCCATATGCTAGTGCAGTTGGTAGTCTTATGTATGCACAAGTATGTACCAGACCTGATATTGCTTTTGCTATAAATACTCTTGGAAGATATATGTCGGATCCAGGTCAAGAACATTGGGTTGCAGCTAAGAAGGTGATGAGATATCTACAACAAACAAAAGACTTTATGCTCATGTATAGCAGAGTTGAGGACCTAAAAGTGATTAGATATTCAGATGCTGATTTTGCTAGTTGTTCAGATGATAGAAAATCAACTTCTGGATATATTTTTATGATGGCTGGAGGTGCTATTTCTTGGAAGAGCACAAAGCAAACCCTGATTACGAACTCTACAATGTATGCTAAGTTTGTAGCGTGCTACGGCGCGTCAGTTCAAGCAGTTTGGCTTAGAAATTTGATCTCAGAATTGTGTGTTGTGGACTCTATTGCTAGACCTATGGTGATCTACTATGACAATACTGCAGCTGTGTTTTATTCCAAGCATGACAAGATTAGTAATGCGTCCAAACACATGGAGATCAAATATTATACTATTAAGGACTTGGTCAAAAATAGAGACGTTGTAATTGAAAATATCAGAACTGAGTCCATGTTAGCTGATCCTCTAACAAAAGGCTTACGACCCATTTTGTTTAAAGAACATGTAAAGAATATGGGTGTTTTAGAATCTTTTGATTTCTTTTGTTAGTGGGAGTTATATAGTTTGTATTTCTGGATATTATAGTTATATGCAAACTAATAATGCTTTTATGATGTCTATTAAAGCATTTATTTTCAATGATTGTTATTATTGATTCTATTGTTATTTTTTCTCCTGTTGACTGAGAAATGGAAGTATAAAACAGTATCTTTAAACAAATTTTAGTTTAAAGATGACTGGATGTCACTGATTATGAGATCTCATGTTGGATTCTGACATAATTGTGCAATTTCATGTTGTTTAGAAATTGCGTTAATGCAATTTCATGTTGTTGAGAAACTGCATTGAGGACCGATAAGAAATAATGTATATTTTGATCACATGTTGGCACTATTTCTTACTACACTACTAGGCCCATGATCCATGAAAATATAATACTTATTATATGTGATTATGGAAAGTCTTGTGTTGTGGTATTTTCTTAACACATTGATCTCCATAGTCCTATATTGAGGTTATATAGGATTTGATTGGTATTGAGATGCCATTATTGGAATATTATTTTTTTAAAAAGTTGTGGCCACATAAAACAAAATTTTAGTTATTAACCCGATAGTGTCGTTTTCAATATAAAATCTTTTTCAAAATAAAATAAGTTAATTAATGTAGCCCAAGTGGGAGAATGTTGGAAATTTCCTATAATATGGGCTTACATTAATTAATTGATTTTCTATTTTAAATAATTTGGTTAATAGATATTCCAATATTTGTTGAACCCTAAAGTGATCTGATTGAATTGGGTATTGACATTTATTGATACCGGGCCTAGTTGAGCAGCAAAGTGTAGGCAGTTGTGTTTGACTGAAGCCCGTAATGGGAAGGGCCTAGGTGACACGCTATTAATTAGGGTTTGCTAGATCCCCTCTCTAGCCTATAAAAGGGTAAGTTATACCTATCAGTTGCTTTAATCCCATTGAAAGCTGCTATATCAAAATAGGTCATAGAGAAGAAGATTTGGTATTCCGATAGATCTCAGAGTGATCTATTTTTCTACAAGTGAAGCAATGGCTCAAACAGGTACGCTTTAATTCTACTGTATTTATTGATCTCGGTGTTTTACAATCATGTATGGATCCGTTTGTTCTTAATTGATTAATTGTTTATGACAATAAATTTTCTACACTGTAAACATCCCTCGCTATTTCTTCTCCTTCATGTTCACTCATCCGCGCTCCTCTCTCTCAACCATCAAGTTCAAAATAGCAGATGAACAAAGATCGTCGTCCAAGCGCCACGCCAAGATCGCTGTCCAACCCTCAAGTTTAAACACTTATATGCGATCCTCTCTCTTCTTCCTACCTCAGCCCCGGCGATTTGGACCTGCCCTAAGCCTTCTTCAAGCCGATCCAAAACACCCTGCAGTCGTCGCCATACAAGCAACGCATGAAGATGGCCGCCGTTGGGGTCGGCGACGTCGGCACGACCGTCGACCAGAACATCCTCACCTACCTCGCTGACGAGCTGGCCCTCGTAGACACAAAGCCCGACAAGGTCTGCGGCGAGATGCTTGACCTCGACCACGCTGCCGCCTTTCTCTCCCGCACAAAGACCTCGGCCTCCTGCGACAACTTCGTCGCTTGCCGGTCGATGGAGGCCACCTCTATTTCTGAATAAAAGAGATGGAGAGAGAGACGAAGGAGAGAGACAGAGGGCGTTTATGGTAGAAAAAAACTGATTGAGAAAAGAATTTTTGAAAAATCTAAAATGTGAGCTCCATCGACACTTGTCGATCAACTAATGGATTCGTCTTTTGCTGACTGGGCGCAGCAAGGGTACCCAACATTTTGCTGACCGGTTGATGAAGACGATGAGCTTGGGTCGGGGAAAACTTCTCAGAGGGGTGAAAGGTGGCTAACGTGGAAGTTCGGGATCACTTAATATTTTCTATGTGAAGGATTATAATCAATTCTAAGCACATGGCGCATGCCATGTCCTCTATAAATTGAAAGAGAATCTTTTTGAACTGGCTACTTTTAATGTGGAAAATTCTAAATTAAACAAGAACAATCATCGAATAATAGTCTATATATTCTTACTTTATATTAAAAAA
Organism: Eucalyptus shirleyi; assembly: GCA_017140165.1. NCBI lineage: Eukaryota > Viridiplantae > Streptophyta > Magnoliopsida > Myrtales > Myrtaceae > Eucalyptus > Eucalyptus shirleyi. The sequence goes on from CM029447.1 coordinate 30,671,589, forward strand.
TAAAAGGCAAGGCTATTTCCACCTCTTCTTTAGCTTGATACACACATTTTGTTATCAATTGACCAAAATATCAATTTATTATTAAGGAAAAAAACAAGATCAATCGTCAATTCATCCGCTTTTTTCTCTCATTTTTCTGTTCACCTTTCATGTTTATTATTAATTGACTAAAATATTCTTCTATGAGTAAAAATCAATTAATGATTAATTAACCATACTTTTTGTTTCTCACTGTCAACGTTGCTTCTCCCATCTTCTTTTTAAACTATGATGGATTAAATTTTGTAGTACTTTTAAGTTGGTAAGTTTGGTCCATAAATACTAATTTGCTTAAATTGTTCATTTTTTTTAATGTAGCTAAACTATTCAACTTAATAGTAATAGGATGGCTTGAGGTAATTTTTACAATGTTCAAAAACTCTCTCTCTCTCTCTCTCTCTCTCTCTCTCTCTCTCTCTCTCTCTCTCTCTCTCATGCAACTCTCTCTCTCTCTCTCTCTCTCTCTCTCTCTCTCTCTCATGCAACTCAGATACTCATGTTCCATTTTCATCAATGAATAACTTGCAATTAAGAAACTGATTAGTTGAGAAATGTATAATAATGCTAAGGACAAAATTCATCATATAGTTCTGTCCAACTTACTTTGATAAATAATTGCAAATGACCACCAAACGAAGACAAAGCAAAACAACAGCAACAAAAAATCACAACTTATCAACATGTGTCTTGTTATAAAAAAAAATCGATTGGTTGAGAAATATCATAAGGAAATGACAAAGAGAGACATATATCAACATATCTCAATCTTCCTTAAATATGTTTCAATCATAGTCTAGATGGAGTCAATTGTTTCCAACTACTCAATAGTGACCATCTTAATGTTTTCTTTCTTTCTTCATTCTCGATGGTATGGAAAGAAACAACATTTCTTTTTCTTTTTTCATGTTTTTAATTGACCATGCTATTGCGACTTGGAAAGAGCAAGTTGTTAACATAGAGGGCTGGGTTTCAATAGCCTCGGTGGGTTGGAATGCCATTTAGGGTTCTCACATATCTCGTGGGCCGACTCCAGAAAAAAGCATGTATTTACATAAAAGACAGTAAGTATTTTTTTCCTGGCAAATGAACATCGTCACTATCATCTTTTCCAACTAACCTACGTGGCAAATGGCGCTCACGTGGTAAGCTGACTTGACGTTTTTTTATTATTGTAGAAGGCAAAAAGAAGATGATTTTGAACTTAAAACAAAATGATTATTATCGAAGAGAAACGAAAAGAAAAAGAGTAACAGAATCTTGAAGCAAAATCAAATGTCACTGTTTTCTTTTCTTTCTTCTTTTTCGATTTGCAGAAAGATGCAACCACAAAAGCAAAATATAGCGAACAAAAGGAACGATTGAAGGGAAAACAAGGTTATAAATCGGACGTTATACCTATAAGAGAGAGCATTAATCAAACAGTTTTAGAAGATGTGGAAGATTTTCCCTCAATGCGCTACCGATTTAAATATACAAGGAGAGGGCTAGGGTGGGCGATTCAAGAGGCGCAAGCGCAAGCTTGCCTTTGTTGTCGTTGGAGTCATTATCGAGGCTGAGAGATCGATTGGGGCAAGACTTGCAAGCAATCTCAATGGTGATAACTAGCATCACTTGTGTGATTTCTATTATCGAAAATCGCTAACATGATAATCCAATCAATGTCGACCGTTTTACATAGCAAGATTAACGTTGACATAAATAATTTTTACAATTTTACTTAAAATTTTCAAGTTTCCACTTTTATTTTCTTTCCCTATCTTTTCATTTTTCTTTCTCCGCCAGTTTTTGGGTGGAAATTCGATAAAGGAAATAAATAAAAGAAAAAATTATAAAAATTATTCACCCATGTGATTTCCAGTGACAAGTGACAATTGACTAAATGAACTACAATGAAAAATCGTTAAAAGGTTTATAACTGAATTGATAAAATTTAAAATATTAAAACTTAATTAGCAATCATGTAATATTTTAAAAAAAAATTCGGACAATTTTTCTTTCTCTCATTTTTTTTAGCGATAAAAAACGACCGATCCTGGTTACATGCAAGCGGTGTTTATCACATTGGTTGCCACGTAGGTTTATTTGGATAGAAAAGATAACAGGGGCCATCTCCGCCTCTATATTAAGAGTAAGTGCTTTTTTAGAAGACATATGAAAAGGGAATCATTTTTGTCCCCTTTAATATTATACAAAATTTTCATCTGGGAAACCTCGTCCTAGATGAAGAAATTGATAATTTTGATTTGTCCCTATCTAATATTTTTGTTGTAAAGTACCTAAATTTTTAAAGTCAACTAATCCACATGAATAAATGTACAATACCGCATTGGTTTACATTGGGACTTATCAAATACTTCTTGAAAGCGTTTTGTTGGAAGAGATAAGGAAAACTCGTGTTCATGATTCCTAAAAGATGAACAAATTTGTAGCGTAATACATGGGGGGTTGAATGTGGAAATCAACTTAATTTTTTTAAACACTTTAAAAGTATTCTGCAATACTAGTTTTCATTAGTTTGGAGAAACGTTCCATCATGAAACGAGTTATGAAGCGTGCCCAAGGAAAAAAGTCACAATTTCTTTGCAATTGGAACTCGTAGGCGTGAGGAAACTTTCGAACCGAGTAATGCTATGGTCAACTTTCGGCAATCGAAAGAAGTATGCTTTCAATTGGTCTTTCGCTAATAGACGTTGTCTAATATTTGGTCTTTCACTAAATGGCGCTGTACTCGACACTTAGGTCTTTGGCAAAAAAGGAATCGATACGTACATTAGAAGACAATGTATTCATACAGGAAACTATGGGGGTGGGGTGGTCTTGTGAGCTAAGACATTATCCGCAAACCCATCCCATTTAATAAGGACACTTTTTTTTATTAATGAGCAATAATTTACATTAGCTCTCCATAGGATGCCCCTTTCTCAATTAAAAATGTGTGGGAAAAGACTAATATTTTATTATTAATTACTTCATCGCCATATATATTTTCTCGGACTAAAATGAATTTATTTATTAATTAGTCTATGAATGAAAATATATAGCTAGTCTGACGACTCATAGTTACGGATCTCTCTCTCTCTGCGAACTTCTATATTAGTAATTCGTTTGTGGATCCTCTCACATAGTATAAAGGACAAAGCAAGGTTAGAGCAATGAAGTCCAAATTCCCGTGGATATAACTTTCATATACCCTTGCACTTTACTTTGGCATCATCGAATGAAGCTTTAATAAATTAAGAGCGAGCTCATCCAGTAAAGAAATTTTTGTGCATAGATACGAGAAGCAAAGTTGAGGTCCCTTAAGTAAAGATTCTCTCCTATCCACCTTTTAAAGTCGGTTATTCCAGAGATCAAAGGTAAATGTTTCGAGAACTGCTCTAGAGTGAGAATTGGTATGCAATTCCACCATGTCCAAACAAACTAACAGTTCATACCGATTGGTTTTGAATAGAACGAATGTCTTAAGAAAAAGAAGCAATATGTGTGACAATTATTTTTAAAAAGAAATGTGAATTTATATGCTTTAAAGGATGTAAAGTGTTCTGCAATGAGTAAGACTCATGTTTTTCATCTAATCAATTATAATAAACTAGAGAATGAAGGTGGGGCTTTTCTAGAGAAGCAATATAGAGATAAAATTTACTATAATGGGATTTGTGTTTTAGAATAAGTTACCTTGAAATAGATCAAGTCATGTCTGAGTCTTGAATGGCAATACAATCGGGGGATTAAGTTCACGCCTCAACCTGTAGTCATCAAAGTAAATATCTCAGAACAAGAAGGAGCATCTTGGTCATTTCTTAGGATTTGCATGGTGTTTCTTACCAATGCGGTTTCTCCTCTTCAAGCACAAGCCAAACAAAGCTTTACTTCTTCTCTTGCCCCAAAGGATGAAAAAGTAATATTTGAATTTGCACTGCACAACAAGTAAAACTCAAATATTTTTCATACCATCAATTATAATAAACTAGAGAATGAAGGTGGGGCTTTTATGGGGGAGCAATGTAGAGATTGAATTTACTATAATGAGTTTTGTGTTTCTGAATAAGTTACCTTGAAACAAATCAAGTCATATCCAAGTCTTGAAATGCAATACGGTCGGAGGTTTAGCTCCACACCTTAACCTGTAGTCATCAAAGCAAATATCTCAGAACAAGGAGTGTATTAGTGATTTCTCAAGATCAATGTAGTGTTTCTTACCAATGCAGTTTCTCCTCTTCAAGCACAAGCGAAACAAAGCTTTACTTCTTCTCTTACCCCCCAACAGATGAAAAAGTAATCTGTGAATTTGTATGCTTTAGAGGATGTAGATTGTCACGCAACAAGTAAAACTCAAAGGTTTTCCACCCTATCAAATTTTAATAAACAAGAAAATGAAGGTGGAGCTTTTCTAGAGGAGCAATGTAGAGATGAAATTTACTATATTGAGTTTTGTGTTTTAGAATAAAATTTCTTGAAACAAATCAAGTGTCTGCATCCCAAAAAGAAATATAATTGGAGAATTTATTTTCACACCTCAATCTATAGTCATCAAAGTAAATATTTCAAAACAAAAAGGAGCATCTGAGTGATTTTCTTACCGGCGTGATTTCTCCACTTCAAGCAGAAAGTAAGCTTGACTTCTTCTCTTGCCCTGAAGGTTGAAAGAGGCGCTTGGTCTATATGAAATCTTGTGATGGTTGCTTTTTCTATAACGAGGCAAATTTACTTCTTTAACCCTTATCTTTTTTAGCAAGACCACCAAAACAACCCTTTCCTCTTAATTAGGCACTAGATTTTAAGGATGTTTTCTTGGGTCTCTTTGTGATTGGCCCACGTGGCCACAGATATGGAAGTGAAAAGGACATTTAGGAATGATGATGAGAACCGCACTCATCATGTGGTCCTCCACAGTTTCTCTTCCTCTATGCTTGTCCTTTTCTTCTACGATCAACAGCGACATGTGCTGTGTTCAGAAAATTTAAAATAAAAAAAAAAAAAAGGAAAGAGAGAACAATGACTGAGTGTATTTCTCATGGTTTTGCTCCTTCATCTACGCGTCGATCGCGAGCGCTTCAAATGCCAAAAATGAGTTTTGATTGAAAACTGAAACACGCATATTGAAGCACATCCATACCCAGTTCAATGGTTTTCTCTGATCTCCTCCACCTCCTCTGCTTCTGTCTCTCCACCGCCATTCGCGTCCTCAAGAACCTGCTTACATTTCATGACCTTCACAAGACGCCACTTCTTATCGCTCATTGATACATTCCTTTCACAAACGCTCGGTCCAACCCCAAGCTGTCATTGTCGATGAAGAAGAAGATGGTGAATAGAAAAAAATAATAATAATAAGAAAAGGAAGAAAAAGAAAAAAAAAAAAAAATTCTTGGCCGTAAATGCCCAGAGCAAAGCTTGGTACTATTTTGAAACAACTTTTGTTATTCCATGCTCTTCTTTTAGACAAAAAGTCCACTTTGAATTCACAATTAGAAGAATAGTCTCACTTCAAATCATTACTTGAAAATTTTCTACATTTTATCACACTAGTCTGCCCAACAATTCATTGAATGCTTGGTTTGATCACTTTCCTTAATTCAAGACTATAAAGTGTTGTGAGAAATATCAAAAAAGTCTCAAACTTGACATAATTCAATCATAATTTTTTTATATGTTAATTCAATTTTAAATATCCGACCAAATTTGATCAGCCGAAACTAACATGGACGCAACTGACCAATGCTTACATTGTAATTTTTAAATAATATTTTTTGAACTTTTTATTTTTATTTTTTTTCCTTTTTTCTTTTCTTTTTCCTTTTTATTTTTTCTCTTCTTCCTCCTTTGGATTATTTTCCCCGCCGTGGCCTGCGAGGCTCATTGGCGACTGGGTGAGGGCCGCGAAGTCGTCGCCGTCACCGGCGGTCGCCTAGCCTCACCTAACCTCGCCGACGGCCTAGGGGCTGTGGGCGAGGCCAACCTCCCCATGGCCTCGCCGTGGGCGAAGGTGGCCTCGCCCGCGGAGTGCAAAGAAAGCGAGAGCAGAACGAGGAAATTCGACCCCAAGAAGAGAATCGAACCTTAAAGCAGGGACGCGAGCAGAATTCGAATCACAGGCGAAACCGGAACATTTCCAAGAATGCGACGCGATTTTGGCGAAACGGAAAAAGCCACCCTCGTACCCACCCACCTGTGAGTCCTTGGAGAACGGTTTGGGAAATCGAGGCAAGAAGCGAGAAATTATGGAAGTGAGAGGAAGGGAGAGAGAGACTCGAGGGCATGGAATGCAAAGGGAGGAGATCGAGAGCTCCTGCTAGCCGAGAACAGGAGGAAGAAGACAGTGAGGAGCGAGAGATTATGGAAGAGAGAGGAAAGGGGACTTCCTCCTCCTTCGAGAGGCCGGCGAGCCTTGCCAGCCGCTGGCAAGGCTGCCATCGCCCTAGACAGGGCCATGGCAAGGCTGGCCTCGCCCAGAATTGGGGGAGGCCGTTGGCGAGGGTGGGTGAAGCCGGATGAGGGCTTCGCGGCCCCCACCTGATGGCCACTGACCCTTGCAGAGCCTCACCGGCCCAAAAAATAAGTGAAAGAATAGAAAGAGAAAAAAGAAAAGGACAAAATGAAAAAGAAAAAAAAATTGCAAAAAAATAAAATATTATTAAAAACTGTCACGACAAGAGTATTAACTAAATGATCGGTATCGTTCGGTATCCACGTCATCACAGATTGGCTCAATTTGGTCGGATGGTACAATTACAAGAGATTTAGGACTGAATTAATAAAAAAAATATATGATAAAATTGACACAATTTTAATAACTTTAGAATTTTTTTGGTAATTTTTCCACAAAGCATTTGAAGTGTTCTTTTATCGAGTGCTCATATGACACGAAATCAAAGACCACATTTGACATTTGGGATACAAAGAAGTCCACAATAACTTTCAAAGGAGGAGCTCGAGTATCAATTGATAGGGACGTGCATGGTTTGAGTGGACGGTTCCCACCCTAGAATCAGGAACCGCATATTAAGTACCTTTTGAAAAATTAGAACAAAAAATCACCCATTAGTTGCACGGTCCAGCTCCTGGGTGGATTCATAAAACCGATCTCACCAAAGATCAATGAAATATTGCCGATCTAGACTTTCGCCACTAGAAGCTAGCAACCAACATTAAGTGTTACTCAAACAATGATAAGGAGCTAAAAAAAAATGTTCTAGTACCTATACCTATACGTTGCTCCTTTCAAACTGCTTTTCTCCTTCCTGTAAAAGCACCATCTTGAAGTCTCATGTTTCCCCCATGAAAAATTTTGGATTTGGCACAGGCTTTCGAATTTTTCCATCACCACCTCGAATGTAGCTTGCATCAATGGGTTGAATCGAGAGCGAGTTTGAAAAAAATCCACATCGAGTCCCGTGGGAAACATACCAATGGCGTGATGGGTGTTTGTTAGAATCTAAAATGGAGAAGCTATTATGCTTGAGCTTAGTCAAATATTTTAGATTTACTAATTTTTGAATTTTTTAATATTAAAAATTAATATATTATTATAATATAATCAGTCCGGTCTGGGTGAACGGATGGGCAAATCCGCCTGTGGAATCAAGAACTAAAGCAGTTCCCTTAAGAACCATAGATTTTGGGCGGGTTCGATTTAATTCTGAACGTTTCAGGCAAGTCTCGATTCTTTTACACACCATTATCAATTGACAATTGTTAAGCCTAGTTTGAGAGACTCAAGCATGAGTATGGAGAATATCTAGTGCACATGTGAGGCAAGAAATTAGAAAATCTCACATTGAATAGTTGGAGTGAATAGGATAGGAGCAATTGATAATATTTTATTAGCCCATAAATTTTCTAAAAGAGGTATGTTTATTAGGAGTGTTGACAGCCAAAAATAATTCAAGTCCTTATAAGTCGACATGGTGTTAGTACTGAGTTGTTGGAGTAATCGATAGGTTAATCATTAATCAATAAGACGAGTGTTCTGTTACCAATGAAAGTGTCGCTAGGTGATGATGGACCAAAATACTTGGCGACATATGATGGCAAATGATCGATTATGTTACGAAAAGATGTAGAGTGAAGATTGTATAAGAATTTTTTACCAATGGTTGAGCTGGAGGACATTCAAGGGATCGTAACTACTTATGAATAGGATGGGTAGTTGAAAATAACCAAGGATTTGTACAAGATTACGAAAAGCCAAGCTTGACCAGTTGTAAAGTATTAGCAATTAGTGAACACTTACACAATTTATCAATTTCAGTTTATCAATTTATTAATTATATCCTCAATTATTTAAATCAGCTATTAGTAGAGGTGTTAAAATAGGTCACTTGTTTATAACAAAAGATAGTTAAATTGGTTTCACAATCAAAGTTTAAGATAGGTGGGTCTTAAGTAGGTTTTTAAATGGGTTGGGTTGAAAACTCATTTTCAACAAAAACAGTATAATCTCTCCCTTCCATCTTTAACTTTATAAAAAAAAATTTTTATAAAAATCAAAACTATTTTTTTTTTCTTCCTTTTTTTTTTTCTTCTTTCTCCTTCCTCCTTCTCCGGTCGCCGGCACGAGATGGCCGGGCAACCGCCAAGCAAGCCTCGAGCTCGCTGGATCTGGCGAGGCGGAGGCCTCGCCAACGCCCAGCGAGGCTCGAGCCTCGCCGATCTGGTGAGACTTGAGCTCGCCGGCGTTGGGCGAGGCTCAAGCTTGCCGGATTTGGAGAGGCGGAGGCCTCGCTGACATCGGGCAAGCTCGAGCTCGCCAAATTTGGCGAGCCTCGAGCTCGCCGACGCCGGTGAGCTCAAGGCTCACCTATGGCCGATCGCCGGCTGTCATCGTGGCCAGCGGTCGCCCAAAGAAGAAGAAGAAGAAGAAAAAAGAGAAAAAGAAAATTGTATTAAAAATAAAATAAAAATAATTAAATTTCAAATTTTAAAAAAATAATTTTAAAAAATAATTAAATTTCAATTTTTTAAAAATAATTATTTTAAAATTTATAAAAATTGTCCATTAAATTTGTATTGTATAAAACTATTTTAGCAATACAATTTTTTAAAACATAATATATATAAAAGCTTGGAAGTATTTTAATAATATAATCTTTAAAAAAAACATAGGAATAAGTTTTTCTAAATTTGGTTAAATATGAAAATATTGGTATAGGTTGGGTATGGGTCGGGTCGGGTTTGGGTCGAAAAATTTACATTAAGCATAAATAGGTTAATTGATCAATTTGGGTTGGACCATTAATGACCCGACCCAAACCCCAATCGACCCACCCGTTTAACGGCTCTAGTTATTACCTTTATTAAGAGTAAGTGATCATTATTACATAAATTCATGGCACCATATCAGTACCGGTAATGGCACTATAGCAGTATTGTAGCTCATCGTAGCAGTGTAATAGTTTCCTCTTTGAATCGCCGTAGTCAACTTTTTTTGATTTGACGGAAGTTAAAGGTCTTAAACGACTCACGGCTAGTTCGTCCTATAAACTTTAGGTCTTTCAACTTTAATCTATGTTATGAAACCTCCCGCTTAAAAATACTGTTGAGATATCATCTTCCTCACATAGAAAGACAAAAGACAAATAGAATTTCAAGTGATTCGAATGGGCTAGTAAACATTTCCCATATAAGCTCGATTGCAAGGGAAGTTGCAAGTCATGATCCCCTCAATTACCGTTTGACATTTGAATTTCAACGCAAACATAAGGTCGTCTAATGCATTCATTTTGTTTTTCCTGAACTCCAGGGATATAGCGATTTGGAGATTACAAGACAGCTAAGGCCAATACACCCCGGAAATTTTGTCGACCTGCCACACAAGAATATCAAAGTTAAGAAAAGATGGGTGTTTATCTTTATGTAGTCCTACTTCGGGACAAAATAAAAAATTCAGTCGATCCACAACCAGGAAGATGTGACATAGAATTGCAGTCAGAGACAATGTAAATCTATAACGAGGAAATGCCACACTCAGCACCTGGCTTCACACATAATACTCAGAGGGAAAAAAGAACCAAAGATGGAAAAAAAAAAACAGTGATAGTGCCAATTTAATATTAAGGCGTGTAAAAGTATGTGATCCCCTCAGCCTTTTCCATTTAAGACTAACTTCTCTACCAGAGGTTGAATAAGACAAGAATCTACCATTGTCACGAGACCCTTGGGTTCATATTGATACAAGCTCTTGAATATGGACAACTGGCAGGCACAGTTGGCAAAGCATGGTGATGTCGATCCCCAAAAAATGATTCAAGAGGATTTGCCGTAGTGTGCTTTTATTTTTGTCGGCCATTACATCTGGCTACAGTGATTAGCATTATTGTCAATTTTTTTTTTTTTTTGCATTATTGTCATTTTTCTATCAATCAAAAAGTGCTCATGAATATGGACAATTGGCAAGGACGGTTGGTAAAGCTTAATGATGTTGATCCTGAAAAGTGACTCAAGAGGATTTGACATAACTACGTGTCTTTTTATTTTTGTTAGCCATTACATTTGGCTACAATGATTTGCATTATTGTACTTTTTCTATCGATCAAAAAGTGCTCATGGTAGTGGACAATTGGCAGCGATGGTTGGCAGGGCTCGGTGACGTTGTTCTCTCAAAAAATTCGTTAGATATAAATATGTTAGACACTTGTGACTTAATTGGTCAAATGTAAAAAGAGCCCGTATCAATATTTATAATTTTATATGGATAATTCCTCAATATCTTATTCATTCGTGACAAAATATTTTTGTATGAGCTTTTAGTTTAATGCTTTTATTCAGCGGGCGTGGTTATTGGCAAAACTTAAGGAATGATGGAAGAGAATAAAAAAAGAAATAAAAAATAGGGGGAATTAGAAGATATGTCTATTTATACAATTCAAATGTCAAATAGATCTATAAAAGCATTAAATCAAAAAAATTAGATTAAGATTATTCAATACCTTTTTATTCTTCTTTTTCTTTATAAAAAAAATCATTTACATTCTCAAAACTCAAATTGAGTAACTCCGAAATATGAAATAACTCAAAAGAAAAACCCTTATGTATTTGATTTTTTGAGTGATCTCTAAGCCCTTTTTCTTTGTCTCATTTAGAATATGTTTGGACTCTTTATTCTTGATCTGGTTGTCGAGACAATTAAAAAAAATATATTTCAAAATGAAAATGGGGTAGGGTTATGAACTTATAATAATGATTCAAGAGGATTTGACATTATCATAATTAGTGTGTTTTTATTTTTGTCGGCCATTATATTTTGCTACAGTGATTGGCATTATTGTCTTTTTTATGTTGACCAAAAAAATTTCGAAGCCTAAGACTCTCATGATATATGTTAATGGTGTTCGGAGACTACAGGCATATTTTTCTCGGATTGTTATTAGTCCTTATCATGTCCCTTTTATGGTGTCAGTGCCAACTTTATCAATATCCTACTAAGGTTATAATTCTACATCTGATGGTACATTTGTGGAACAGGAAAGGAAACAACAGCCTTTTGACCGAAGTGAAAAAGAGGAACGTTGGAGGAAAAAAGTTTATGAATCGAAAACCTACAACATAGAGCATTGGTTTGATGGTTTCAGAAGATACAGAGGAGATGCACTTCATATTTGAATCCACAAGGTTAGGGTTAGGGTGGCCGGTCAGAGAGGCGAGAGAAGGTGAGCGATTGATCGATGGAATTTTAATTAGGGTCAAGTGATTGGTCTATGGCTTCTCCGCCCTTCCTCTAGATAGACATCAAAGATATTTTCTTAGTTCTCCGTTGTAATTGGACAACGTGACCACGCAAATTAAAGTGGAGGCAATTTAGAAATGCTGAGGATGGAACTCTCCGCTGTGGTTCTATCCATCTTGTCCGGATCGTCTAGATCAATAATTGCAGATGACCAGGACTTTTTCACTCTTTAACAAAATATTAGGGGCTCAAACCTAAAAAAAAAAAATCAAATTAAAAGATTTATTTTAAGCCTAGCTGTTCGATGGTCTCTTGACTGATTGCTACCGAATCTTAAAAAATTTCTCACAGTACAAAATTAATAGCATCCGTTAAAAAATTACTGACTTGTTGGAAAATTACCATCACATGGTATTACCCTGTGCTCTTTAAGATGAGATTATACAAGAATGCCCCACCCTAGAGACAAAAACAGTCGTGAATGATTGCCCAACTTACCGAGATAAATAATTACATATCGTACAGAGACAAACCAAACAATGCGTCAAAAATCGACAAATTTGATTGAAAGACATATGGTCCCAAATTGGTCTTCTGATGATTCATGTTCTCACGTAATTGGTCTTTTGGTGGGAAATATATTAAAAAATATTCTAAATTTATTATATTTATATTATTTGGATTAAAAATCTTTTAATTGAAGCTATTTAATTTTATATATTTTCATATTGATATTACTTGAGTCCATCCAGTTAATTTAAGTTAAATTACTAATATAGATGTCGATCGTCCTATAGAGGATAACCCTTCGATAGAGGACGAAACAAATTTAGAGAAAAAAAAATCCAAAACCCCATTATATGCTTACACTACACCTTGAATAAACTTAATGAAATTTTTATAAATTAAGAGCGAGCTCATGCAGAAAATGGCACCAATACATGAAACGAAGTTGAGGGCCGCTTGTAAAGATTTTCACATGCCCTCCTTTCAAGGAAAGAACAGGTGAATTAGAATTGACTAAATTGACCACTCAAGTCTCCGGTCGAAGGTAATGTTTAGAGAACCAACTAAGCTGGTATGTGATTCCAGTAGATCCAACCGTTTGAGCCGATCTAGTTTGAATAAAAAGGAATGTGCTAAGAAAAAGAAGCAACATGATGATGATTTTAAAAAAGTCACATTTGAAGAATTCGTAAGCTTCGTAGGATGTGAGGTGCTGTGTAATGGGTAAAATTGAAATGTGTCCTTTTCTATTTGTGGAGAAGCAACGCAAAGATGAAATAATCAAAAGAGGATCGCGTTTGAGAAGAAAATCAAATTGTATTCGAGTTTCGAAAAGCAGTACAATAGGATAGAACTCATAGCGCGATCCTGTCCACCTTGTCCCAGATGAAATAAATTGCAGGTGACCCCGGGCAAAGACAAAACAAAACGAAGGTGGAAGGCAGGTAATGGGTTATCGCGTTTGAGAACGAGTTATCATGGAGTGGATCAAAGCTGTGTCCGAATTCCGAAGGGGCAGAACGTTCGGATGAATCACACGTGCTTGTCATACACGAAATGTTAAAGAAGGGTAAATTTACCTCTTTAACCCTTCCCTTTTCCATTCCCTTCCTGTTAGTCGGCAAGAATACCCCCAGGCGCATCGCAGACTTTGGGGATATATTGTCCTAGTTCGTTTGTAAATGGGCCACGTGGCCACACAGATCGAGGAAGTGAAAAGATATTTCGACATGGCATCTGGCGAGGACAGAACTAATCACGTGGTTCTGTTCACCTAGTCTTAGATAAATAATTGCAACTGCTGCAACACAAACAAACAAAACACGCCAACGATGATGGTGCGGGCGTGGGTCCCATGAAGCGTGATGCTTTCCTCAAAGGATGAGCTCCCCATAAGATTCCCTTTTCTCTCCAACGAATGCATGGAAAGAGACCAACGATTTTTTTTTTCTTTAGCCACGATTCAAGGTAAAATATTATCTAAAGGACTTAAGTAATAATTTCTTCATCGCCACGTGCATCTTCCCATGCTAATGCACACACCAGAATGTATATATATATATATATATTTCTTAATTACTTTATTTCACTTATGTATCTTTTGTTGTTGTTGTATTACGATATCCCCAAATACAATTTCCCAAGGGCCTTATTTTTGGTTCCGTGTTCTAAAATGTGATAGAAGTGTCTTGCATTTTATGGTTGGTGGTTCACAGTTTAAGAACACGAGGATAGGACAGCAATTTAAACATGTAGAATTTGGAAATTGCAAAATTAGTGTATAAGGTTCTTAAAAGTCGAACAAATCTGCATTATAATCTATCCAGCGTCAAATGAGGAAATTTTTTTAATTTCTCGAAACATTTTGAAAGTATATATAATACCAGTGCACTCACAAGAGAAAAATGGACAATAATGTGCTCTCTGTATATATAAGGAATCTTTTAGAAAGCTCTCTTAAATAAAACTCGTGCGTAAAAACTTAGAGAAAATGTGATCATCAGTGGTTGTCATTTTCAATTTGTTCAATATCCCCTATTTATTCCATCTTTTTATAAGCTCAGCTCTAAATTTTTGCAAAGATACCCAAACACCCCCGGGGTTCCTCCTAGGCTTCAAGGATATTTTTGTAACTGGACCACGTGCCGCTCAAATCAAAGTTCAGGTTATGCACGAATTGTGAGGATATAACTCTTCACTTCATTCATGTCCAACTTGTCCAGACAAATAATTGCGAGCGACCCTCAGATCAAGACGAACGAAACAAGGCAGCAACATGTCCCGAAAATCAAGATGTTTTCCTCAAACGTCATCAACTAATTTCAATGGATGATAATTATTTATTTTTATATTTTCAAAGATAGATTTGAAACAGAAAATTATTTGATAATATAATTTTTTTATTTCAAAATAATTTTTTTAACAGGAATAAGTTTGGAACATAAATAAAAAATAAAAAATTTCATAATTTTTTTTTTTAAAAAAATAAAAATAAAAATCCTTCTTCTTACTCAGCCTCATCACTAACCGGCCGCTCATCTGACATCCACTGGCTGGCCGCTCACTCAAAACGATTGAGAATGAAAATTTTATATCGTTATTAAATCTGTAATTTTTATTTGGAAATTCGTTCTATTTTCAAAAAAAGAAAAAATAATTTCTACACGGAATAATTACTATTCACGATTCAAGCAATTTCGCTCTTTATACAAGCTCTTTTGCACTCGAACCAAAGCTTTGCATTTTCTCTTGTTCCGAAGGACGAACCAGATGTCGCTGTACACTCGTACAGACGAAATCTTGTGGTAGTTGCGTCTCTTTAATGAGGCGATTTACTCTTTCAACGGTCACATCAAAGAAGTCATTCCTCATTGTAATTGGACCGATGTGACTACACAAATTAAAGTGGAGAATATCCAAGGACGGAACTCGTGTGGTTCTGTCCCAACTTGTCGAGGATCAATAATTGCGATTCACCAAGACTTTCTCCTCTCTTACAAAATGTGCGGAAAGAGAGTAACTTTTCTTTTCCTAAGCTACGAGTCGTACACGGTAGAATAATATCTTTTATTAATTGCTCTTTGGTCGAAAATTTTCTATCGATAATGTGAGGCTGAAAAAAACAAAAATTCAAGTCCACTTTTTCTATAAGGTGGATGACTGATTTATCACATCCCGAGTATTTGCTCTGTCTATTGTGAATAAGATTCAAGTCCGACGACTTTTAAACTCTGAATTGTTCAAAATTCTAACTCATCATTTCAATCCTTATTTAATTTGGTCCTTTGAGTATGCATTTTTTCCTAAATTGTTCTATTTATAAGATTTTTCAAAACACTTTAAATTCTTATGATGAGAGAATACTTCTCATGGCACTAAACAAAGTTGGCACAGGATTTCTAAGTTACTAAGTTATTGAGCGCCTTTTGCTCCATAGTCAATGTACCTATTCTAGTGATGGATACTTTTAATTGGTCGATTGTTTCGCTTTATCATCTCACACCAACACAATGGCAAAATTTTCTGTTAAACATGTTCAATATGCCTCTTTAGAGTGGTAGATAGCACGGGCATCATTGTGATATTGTTATTGGCAATAATATCTCCCCAGCCATCCATGAAAGTGAATCAGAAAGTTGGGAAGTCCATATCTTTATTATAATGGCATGTCAATGATCCAAGCTACTACGCTCTTTTAAATATTAATTATCTAATGAAGTACTCAATTTCCTTTCCTCCTCTCTAAGAAGAGAAATGGGCACTTTGACCATTTAACCATAAAACTGAGATATCTTCTCGGGACAAACCAGTCGAATTAAATTCGAGACTCAAAGATACAATGAATGATCAAAATTTGTTTTAGTGAAAAGCCAAAAATGAATATCAAAAGATATGAAATGATTAAAAATGATTGACACACTTTTATGTATCTTAAGTTGTCGCAAGCCTCTCAATGGCCGGGAAAAGACAGGTTTAGAAGTAATGTTGAGTTGAGGACCAATGATCATCAATTGGTGTGGGTTCCCCAATTCTTCTTCTTGTGTAATGTTGAAAAATTCATTTTAATTCGATTAACCTATGAAAATCCTATATGAGGGAGTGGCCACTAGCCTATTCAAGTTGACTAGAAATAAAGTGAATATGCGAAAATAACTCACTTTCTATGCAACCAAAGATATAGGATCAGGGACTTAATTATCTAGTGCCTTTTTGATACCTGGACTTCGTTATTTGTCAACTAAAGTGTTTGCAAAATCTTTTTACCAAATTATCAAGCCTAAGGTTTTCGCCCGCCAAGTGTCTATGCAATATTTTTGTGTTTATTAAGATTCTAAAATGTAATCTAACCTTACATCTAAAACAAGCAAATCACAATACAAAAAAAAAAAAAAAACAATATAAAAGAATTACAATCGATTTATTAAAAATAGTAATGATAGATCGAGTAAAAAGTAAAGTAGTAAAGTAATTCGATATACTTGTCAAAAAAAAAAAGTAATTCGATATAGGTTGGGCAAAGAATATAATATGGCTCGATTATTTAGCTCAAGGACAATAACCCTCATGAGCATAATTCAATCAAATTCAAATTTTCTAAGAAACTAATTTTCCTAAATCTAAACTAGAACTTATAAAAGACCATGGAATTTCCTAAACCATATGTGTACTAATTAAATGAACTAAAATAAATATAATATTGAAATCGAATAACCTAATCAAGACCTATTTTTCTAATTATTTTACAATTTTTTTGACTTTCCGAAGGAAGTCGGGGCCGGACCCAAGGCTCGGTCCGAATGTGGGCCAACACTGAAATTCGCGGGTCCGGTCCACAGACACAGATATCAATCTCATCCCACAACTATTTAAACTAAGTCAAGCCCAGACCTTCTAAGACCCAACTGAAGCCCACTGCACTAAAACCACTCTAAACCATTTTCCATCAGAACCAATATCGACTTCGGGCCCATTTTCAATTATTGCCTCGCCTTTTTTTTTTAATCCGTCATTTTCTATCGTCTTCCCCATATGCCCAATCCAACGTTCTTAGAATTCTGATTATTTTGATGTTAATCATCAGGCCCTTACATAACCGAAAGAAAAACTTTGCTTTTGATCACAACCACCATCATTCGTTAAGCATCTGCCACACTAGCACAAGTTTAACAAGTATATAGAGGCATAACATTACAACGACATTAGTAATCACTGGACATCAGTACATATGTCATCTCCTCTTGGACATCTCTTGCCCATAATTGCCATCAATCGCTATAGGAACATAGAACATAGGACAGATAAGCATAATGATTCAGAATTGTATTTGGCCATTGTGAAAACATTAGAGCTCATGCTTAAATGACTTGAAAATCAATTAATATCACTTAATCTACGCCAACATACTTTCGGGTTTAGAAAATGACGAAAACAAATTCGCATTGAAACATCAGAGACATCGCACCAAATATATTATAGTCAATCGATCAAGTAGATCTTTGCAATTTCAAATTCGTATTGGCAACCATACTCAAATGAAACTAACACGTGAATTTTAGAATCAAATATATGGACTCTGATATGGCCAAGCCTAATTGAAGTTGAACGAGATTTACATCGTCCCCCAGATCATAGCATGGTGGAGAATCGGAGAATTCCCTGTCAATGAAGTCAAGCTAAGTCGCAATAGGCAGTGCAGTCAACTATGGGAGCTCTTTGTGATCGTCGTTGGCTATATTGAAGACTGGTGGAAGAGCTTCAAGCTAAGTCTTGGCCACTTCAATCTTCACAGCAGCAAAACAGAGTTGAATAGGGGCTTCTCGAGAGCGGCAGTTGGGCGATGGCTTTGTTGCCTTGGGCGTGGCGACGAGCCAAAGATGAGAAAGAAGGCTCTAGAAATCGATTTCTCGAGGGAAATTTTCGGTGAAATCTCTCTCAAATGTGCTCTCTTGAATGTTTGGAACTCAATTTGTGTGGAGCACATCTCTCTACTATGTGAGCAACGATCGGCAACAAGGTTGTGGCGGTCGAAGGCAATGACTAGTGGCGAAGGAGAAAGAAGCAATTTATGGAAAGGTTAAAGAAGATAATTTAGGTGAAAACAGAAATAGACTTTGATGCATGTGGATCATTTTATAAAGATATTACTGTCTATCATAGCATGAGTATAACTAAAAGTAATACACTCCCAATATATGAGCTCTCTTGATAAAACTCGTGAGATAACACAGTCGCCAATGTAAGTATCTTTTAAATTGTTCAATACTGTTCCCGTTCTCTCTCTCTTTCTTTTTCTTTTCTTCACAAGGAGCATCTCAATGATTCATAGGGATTGTCACTACCCCCAATGAGGCTCTTCTCCTCGGGCACTTAAAATAAGATTTACCTTTTTTCTAGCCCCAGAGGATGGGATGAACTAGATGTGCTTTAGGACATACACAAAATCCTTTAACGAGGCAATTTACCTCGTTAACTCTCTCGCTCTTGTCCAACACCAGCAAGACTATCCCTTCAAAACCCCTCTCTGGACTTCAAGGACGTTCTTCTTAGTTCTCTTTATGATTGTACCATGTGGCCCCCTCAAATCAAAGATGAGGATATTCAGAAAATTGCGAGGATAGAATTCATCATTGTAATTTTGTCCAAGTTGTTCTGGTAAATTGCGTTCGACCATCGGACAAAGCTAGAAAAAAATGAGGGCAACAGTCATGGTGAGGTGCGTGGATCGCGTGAAATGAGACGTTTGATCAAAAAGCTTCCCATCTAATGAGGACAAGTTTTGATCAGTCAGCAAGGATTCCAATGAGCTCGCTGTAAAGATGAAAAGATGTTTGGCAGGTGAAAGGTAGATTATGCATTTGTACATAATTGGTGGGATTTGAACTAGTGATTTCCAATTCTTGAACTAGAAAGTCTCTAACTACTCATTATCATTGAAGAAGAACCCGAAGCAATGCACCCCTAGTGTATAGCAAAGCCTCTAGAAAAATTATTTCTTAAAACTTGTACGAAAATTTTAAGAATAATGGAACTATTAGAGCCTTTACTTCTTTTTTTTTTTTTTTTGTGTAAATTTGTTCAATATTATTCATGTGCTCTCTCTCTCTCTCTGTCTCTCTCTCTCTCTCTTGTTGGCCAATATGGTCTCTAATTTATATATATTTTTCCTAATCAAGTTAGTCCTTTCATTAAAATTACAAAGATGCTGGCATATCATCCATTAGAGCCATTTTTAGGCTTACTGGATTAATTAAAGATGAGATGCAACTCTTTCGTTAACTAAGACGAAGTTATTAGAAAACTAACCAAAAATCACAAACACTAAGTAAGAGAATTTAACAATTTCGAAATAGGCACATTAGATGCTAATCCAATATTAATGAGAAGAGAACAAAAAAGCAGAGAAAGTGGAAAATACAAGTAAGGCAAATGTACAGGTAAGTTGGGGGACGTAACAAGGAAGAGCTCATGATTGAGTTTGCATGTGGTAGCATTCATCTTTGAAGTTGGAAGTTGCAAAAGAGGTGGAATAATTGGAGTTATGTGGGTGGTTCTCGTATGTATAGGAGGGAACAGTTATTATTAGTATTTAGTTTATAAATACCAATGTTTTGAGATTGTAAAGCTCTCTCTTTCCACCATCAAGAAAATCTATAATCTATGTTTATATTTGCTTTTGACTGCATCATTATATTTTCCTTGAAATTTACCCTTTCAATGCAATTTTTTTTTTGACAAAAAAATGCAATTTACATTTTTCTTGCAATTTCTTTCAACACTTAGCTCCAAATTAATTTGCACCCCATTGAATCCCCTCTTTGTGCACTTTGAGAGTGAGATATGTCACCGTGAAGTGATCTCGGTTACTCTTTGTCGACACATATATTTTAATGATCAGTTTAATTCATCACTAATTGCATAGAAAATTAAAGATTAATTTTTAAGCCCTAGCAAAAATAATATTCATTAAATTGCACAGCATATAGAAATTAGGA
Source organism: Eucalyptus shirleyi (assembly GCA_017140165.1). NCBI lineage: Eukaryota > Viridiplantae > Streptophyta > Magnoliopsida > Myrtales > Myrtaceae > Eucalyptus > Eucalyptus shirleyi. The sequence continues at coordinate 30,691,791 of CM029447.1, forward strand.
GTATTTGCATTAGTAGTAATAGAAATTTTTTTTTAAAAAGAGAGAAAAAAATTAATTAAAAATCTTTACCAAAAAAAGTAATTAATTAAAAAGAATATTGTTATTATTTAAAAAAGAAAAGAAGAAAGGCTAGGCTGGCTGGCCATCTTTTCTTCCTTTTATTTCCGCCTGGGCCGGCTCAGCCTCTTCACTTTTCCTTCTTCCCCGGCCCAGTCTCCTTCCCTCTTCCCTCTTTCCTCTCTTCCCTCACGCTGGCCGAACAACAGTACGCAAGGACAGAGAAGGACAACAGAGAGGGAACAGGACAGAGGCAGAGCGTCGACCGGGAGTTGGTGGTCGGGACCAAGCCGGCAGTGGCAGTCGGCGTCGCAGGAGGCCATGCGCGCCGAACGGATTAAAAGGGAGAGCGGAGAGCGAGCGAAGGGGAGGCTGGCTCGTTTGAGAGGGGACGGAGGGGAGAGCTTGAGGGATCCGAGAGAGAGAGGGAGGCCGAGAGTGAAATCGGAGAGCGGCGCTCAGCCTCGCCCCCATCGATCCAACTACGCGTCCCCGACGACCTCCGAACGGCGTCCCCAAGATCACCGCTCCCCGGCGCACGTGTTTCCGGCGAGTCCCTTTTCCTGGTTCCGAGACCGCCCACCCGAGGATCTAGGCTCGGAGGCGTCGAAGCGGTCGGCCATGGCCATATTTGTGTCGAGCGCACCCTTTAACCGCTGTCTCCAAGCCGGGTAGGGAGCCCCTCGCGATTGTACGCCGGTCCCGTGAACCTTTTGCTGCCTTGCCCGGTTTTGGCCAACTCGTGAAACCGAGGCTTGACATTTTCCAGTTTATCTGCGGGTTTGCTTTCAATCAGCCTTTATTCGTCGTTTTCGAACTTTGTTTATCGGTTCTCTCAAGTTCGGACGTGAGTTCGAGTTCTAAAGATGGTCAGTGTCTTCTTCTCGATCCGTGGTCACCACATGTTTGATAATAGGTCCAAGTCAGCCCGTGCACATGCGTTGCCGATTGCCATTCGTTCTTAAGTTCGTATAGGCAAATTTCACATCATCACAAACTCCTTGTCGCTCGTTGAGCAGTAGTTCCATCGTTGACCCTGGTGGAAGACTAAGAGTTTCTTTGCGTTTCTATTACTCTATGTTTTGCGCGTGAGGAATCGGTTGAGGTCTACGGCCGAAAGGTCAATCTCTTGGGTCATTTGCGTTGGCTTGCTTTCCTGATCTCTGCTCTATTCGGTCTTTTATCTTGCGATTGTGAATGTGGAATGTGTATTGGAAGATGATGGTGATTGGTAGTGACCCGAAGAGGGTGATGTGGTTGATGATGTCTCATGGGCGGATATTCGTCCAGTGGCTGGCGATGGCGTTAGCATGGCAGTGGCGGCGACAACGTGGGTCTGCTGGCATACGTAGGCTATCAAGTGTGATGTTTAAGTCATTCTCGATTTGAAGTCTGAGAGCGTTGATGGTTGAGCCGCGCTTGTTCTGGAGTTGATGTTTAGCTTTGAGAATGAACTTTGCAGCAGGAGATAAAAACGTCAGTAATATGTTGGGGATTCGAAGGGGGAATACTAGGCTAGAAAGAAATGGGCTTGGTGATTTTCTATTTGAATGGGCCGATTAATGTCCATGGCCCAGAAAGGAGAGCCTACGTCAGCCCATATTCGGACCAGGCCCCGGGGGCCCGCCAAAGTTCCTGTTGCATATATTATAAAATTAATTAAAATTTAAAAATTTAAAAAATTATTTTTTAAGAAAAAGCTTAAAAATAAGTTGTTTTTTTTTTTTAACAGTAGTTTTCTCTCAAAATGTGTGAAAATCCTTCATAAAAAATTGTGCTCAAAATTGAACAAGTTCTTATAGCTTTACCATAGGATTTAAGTGTTTTTAGAAACAAATGCTAAGTTGTCATTGGCGCATTTTCATTTCGACTATTATGTGATTGCACACTTTTGATATGTTAATTTTGGTTTCCCTAGTTAAAAATTATTTCTTAGCATTAGATTTTCGCTTTGCCTTACAACTTATTTAATTTTTCCTAGTTGCTGATTTTTATTTTTATGATTGCGCCATTGCATAATTATCTTATATGTTAGTGGATAAGTTTAAAATCAATACAAACATCCTATTGAAATGAACAAGAGTAAGTATCAAAATGGCACTAGTTAATTAATTAGTGTAATCAAGTCCCTAACCTTAGATTCTCTGGTTGTATAGGAAGTGAGGTATACTCTTATGTCTCTCTTGGTTTTTAGCTGGTTCTAATAGACTAGTGGCAACTCATCATTAAAAAATTATTATAGCTTCAATTTGAAAGTAGAATTAAATATCCCAACATTGCACGGGATATGAGTTTGGGAAAGTCCACGCCTAAACGAGAGTTGTAGGCCCGCTCTTTAGGCAATATTCCTAAACTTATGTCCTTTTCCTTCTAGACAGAAAAGGTAGGTTGCGACACTCTTGGTGCTATTTCTTTTTTTTTCTTTAATAAATATTGATCAAAATTTTGGATGTCTTTTGTTAAAATAAATTGTCCCCATTAATTTTCTCTCAAATGTCCATTAATATTGGGAGATAACTTTACAAATCTCACTTGGATAAATATCATTAAGTTTGTACCCAATTTTGAATATGTGCTAAGAACATTTATCAGGGGAGATGTGTATGCGACTGTTCACATCCCTTATTCTGTGATGGACAAAACAAGTATAGACTTGGTGCTACTTTTTGAGATAACTGAGGTTATCGACGATTTGCTATGATCTAGATGAGTTTCTCTAGAGCTCAACAATGCTTACTATATTCTCTTGTTCATGAAGAAGTAAGAAATTTATTTTCTTTTAAGTTTTAAATAGTAACCAAATACCTAGTGTTCTTTATTCAAAATATAGAGGATGATGCCTTGATCTAGAAAAGGATGACATAATGTATTAAACAAAAATAATCAAGCCGAAAGTTGAGCTATAATTTTCAACATATGATTGATCATCAGGTATTACAAAAGGTTGAGAGGTAAATGAAGCCACAATAAGTTAGGCCAGAATTGGTTTAGATAATGTGGTCATGTGCATCATGTGCTAAGCATAATAAAATACATTATTTGCATGTAGGTGATCCATTATTTATAATCTATTGACCAAAGGCATGGTTTGATAAAGTTTCCTTAGGGAAGTACCAAAGTATAGCCCTTTACATAAATTATGGTAAATTTTATTTTTACTATTTTGTTATCAAATTGAGGAAGTTCAGTTAGTGCTTGTTTGCATAGGACTCTCCTATATCTCTCTCCTTCCACATGTTTAAAATGCATGTTTTTAATGGATCCTCTCGCTTAGTAAAAGAATGAACCAGGTTAAAAGTAACGACGCCAATTCTCCATTGTTATAATCTTCATATATACTTACACTTTACTTTGAATAATATTTTAATAAATTAAGGACAAGGTCATCCATTAAAGAATTTTGATGAATAGATATATGAACCAAAGGTGATGGCTTTAAATTAAAGATTTTCATATACCCACCTTTCAAGAAACAAGATGACTTTTAGTCAACTATTCCGGGTTTGATTGTAGGCAATGTTTCAAAATGGTACCAGAGGTTGAACCGGAGTATGGGTGGTATGCGATTCTACTTGTTCAATTGACCCAACTATTTATACCAATCGTTTTGAATATAAAGAATGAAGTGAGAAATATAAGCAATTTTTGAAATGATGATTTTGAAAATGTTATGAGAGAACTCATGTAATATTTTGCATGCTTCATAGTATTTTAGGAGTTTTGCAACGAGTAAAAATCAATTTTTTCCAATCGCATGCTAATGTTCCAAGATCACCCTATTATTTTCAAGTCGCAAACTAGGCTACCAACAAAAATATATTAGACATGATGTCATGCAATGGAAAGAGACTGCGCCTCGTTTTCTTTTTCAATTTATTTTTCCATTGACCGTGCTATTGCGACTTAGACATAGCCAGGATACTGACAACAAGCGTTGGGGCCAGTGGCCATGGCAGGTTGGGGAGTCATTTGAAATTCATACATGACTGGTGTTGTGGGGGTCGATTACAGGGGCACGAGTTGAGCTTGCCATCGTCTACGGTAGCTTTGTAATCGAGGTTGAGAGTTCCGTCGCCATAAGGCTTGCAAGGGATCTTGATGATGATCACCACCACTGCTTATTTTATTGCGAGCGAGTCCATGATTATGGCCATTCCTCTTCATTTATGACTTTCTTTTGCCGAGTGATAAGAGAGATGGTGAGGCCGAGCAAGACAACACCAGACACCCTATCTTGAGCGAAAAACATGCGAATATTGAGAAAGATGAGCTCTAAGTGTGATGTCGAAATTAATTTATCAGGCATGTTATTATCAACAATTAGGTCTTTGGCCAAAAAAGATTGGTAGTATGTTAGCTTGAAGATGTTCATTGTGGAAATTTACATGAACTTATCTAGCATGTTATAATCAACACTTAGGTCTTTGGCCAAAATATATCGGTAGTATGTTAGATTCAAGATGCTCATTGTGGAAATTTATATGATGCGACTTTTTAGGACCTATATAATCATCTCCTTTACTAACAACTTTTGCAAGATGCATGTCCAAAATGATCAAAGGGCCTGTTAGAATGAAGAGTATTAAACTATTTAAAAATGACAGACACCTTTTCATAGCCTTGATGAGAAGCTGGTAAAGTAAATTTTTACCTGTTTCTTTCTCTGTAAAGTTTCCCCAAGTCTGCTATGGACTTGCTGAATTTTACTGTAATAAACGACAAGCAAATTAACACACAAAAGCCCATGTTCTACAAAATGCATGAGAAAAGACATTTATCCTCCATGTGCATGGTTCCCGCTAGTATTGAAGTCGAAGCACTCAATGACTAATGGATTCTCCGGCAACGAGTTCTACAGTATGTCAATTCACTAGTGCCTCTAGGAACATATTAGACAATATGATGACGACTTCAAGGAAATACAAAGAGAACCCCCGGATTCAACTACTCTGGATTGACACAGAGTATTTGATATAAAGCAATCAAAGGATATGGCAAGAAACAATATCAAATAGGACATTTGTTGAGAGATTTTGGACAGTTCACACTTTTAGAAAACAGATCTTTGTTTTCCAAACTAGGAACAGTGAAATATTATTTCAATAGCATTCTTGGAAGCAACAGATTCCTCATCATTAGTGAGTAACCAGGTTTCTCAACCCTACTCGTGCGTTCTTATTAAGAAGCGGCAAGGTCAAACTCTTGACTTTTCTCTGTGACTATCTGCAGAAAATGGAAAGGAGAAGATCTTGATGGATTACCCTTTTATTTCACTGAACCCAAATGCATGGAAAATGACACGTTCATAGTGTGATCCAGGAGTAAATAAAATTCTACTGCACAATCTTGTATTGATTATGTTAAATTCTGGACATTTGACTAGTTAAAAGATAGGCAGTACCATAAGTGCAAACATGCCATGGAAATGAATATGGTGCTTTTAAGTTTGTGAACTATTTGATGTATTTCATAAACTCATTTGAAACAATTGAATAGTCAAATTCCTAAGAACTCATATGATCATGCACTCGAATGATATTTTTTCACAGCTAATAGAGAATATTACTTCCTAATCCACTAAAAATCAATTGAATGGTTCATATTGGCGCATATGGAAAGAGCTATGAGGATGAAGCACCAAAAAAGCAATGAATACAACTAAAACTACAACAAGAGGAAAAGAGCAGAATTCAAACATTATTTGATAATAGCAACTAGCAAGTGAGCCTTTCTTCTTCATACTAGCCTTCCGATTAACACATGAAATTGCAGTAGGCTCCACACCTGAGTGATCCTTAGATCATCTGCTTTTGCAGTAAATGCATCTTAAATAGGTGAATCATGAAGCAATAGATCACCTTCAATCAACTATATTGCTTTTCTGACATGTCAATATTGGACTCTACCTGTGAGTATATTGGATTTTGGACATCTCTCTTGTTCCTCATATATTGCTCATCCTCCAAGGGAGAGGATCGAGAAAAATGAGGATGCCACCATGATCCGAGAATCTCAGAAAGCTCAAGCGAGTGTTTTATAAAAGTATTCTACAGAAAACTAGATCCAAGGCATTTTTTTTTTTGCACTCTTTGATGGTTTGACGATATTCTAACTTGAACTCATTGCAAATTATAGTGATTCTCACATCAGCTAGGCAATAACTACTGCTGTGGTAAAGACAAGGGGATATTAGATTGACATCAAATCTGCAGAAAATTTTTTTTCTTAGTTTCCTCCAAAGTAAATCGGCAAGAATTAACATTCAAAAAGTAGCGAATCACACAAATTCACTTTTCCATGAGGCCTACTCTTCGTGTCCAAGATAGTCAAACTTAGAAGCAGAAGAAAAAGAATGACTAAACACCACTTTTATATTTAGTTTCGTATCTTCCACAAGAATACAATGACCAAAGTTAATTGATTTTTTATCATCAAGTCACTGAGGCAGGCAAAGTAATATCTATGTATCTCTATGTTATGAACTGAAGCAAAACAACTGAAAAGTAGACAACTAAACCAACTTAAGTTATGATAATTTGAGTAGGATATTACTTGTCAATCCAGGTGATGATAGTACTTCGCACTATCAAGAGCTGTGGACCTAATTTTGTAAATAAGTGTCCGCTAAAAGAAGATTGGATGAAACTAATCATTGTGGCATGGACATCCATAATGTTTGAAAAGCAGGAGTCAATATTGAAACCATGTAAAATTAGAGAAAGATATATGAAGCTATGATAGCCATCACAATGCTCATCCAAGAATCCAGAAGGTAAATGTTTCAACAAAGCCAAAACAAAAACGGATTCTGCTCCTGTCAAACAAACAATCACTACTATCTATATTAAACCAGCAAATGAACCAACATTACATCCCGCGTATTCTCAAAAAAATTATCAAAGATGTCAGTATATTCTTACTAGGAGTTGTGCACAAAATCAAGATCATGCTCAAGGAGGGAAAATCAGTCAAGATAAACTTAAATATTAATACCACTGTCAATTAGAGACTAAGGGTTTGGAGAGACTGAAACTACAATGCTAAAAATTTTAACTTCTGATTTTTTTTCAAATCTTTTCAAAAAAATCTTGTCCCTCTCCAAACCTATTCCGGGGAATAGAGTGTAGGAAATCAGTGTTTTATCATGTGCATCACTACTTCCCTTCAAACTTGTCCCTCTCTCTTAGAGTGTGCCAAAATCCCCGCCTCGTCTGCCTAAGGCCAAACATGCCAGTATGTCCAACTGAGACTTCAGTAGGCTCTGATGTCCTAAGAATTGGTACCCACAATGGCAACCTGCTTGCAGCGACCCTGTGAGTGAGCAAAGCCGAGACAAATTGATTGGAGATGAAAACATCTAGCGTGAATGACTCCATGTAGGATCTATTGTACTGCTTAAAGGACATGTGCTTATTCGGATTCTCAGACTTCTTCCCCTTATGGTCAATGTATGGCCGCTGTTGTCATAATCCAAACAGTCCAACTCCAAAGAAACTTCTTGGTGCTAAATGAGGCTGCCCGAAGCCAACCCCATACAAAACAACCATAAAATTAGATAAAGAATAGAGCACCCCTACATTCGATTGATCATTTGCTCAACCATTATGCTACACCAGTACCATTATCAGGGAAATGACATAGAGAGGACATCCCAAACTAGAAAAATGAGATAGTCAATGAAGCACCTACCCACTATGAATACCACATGTTCGCACAAAGGCTTCATGTCAAGAGGCATCAACACCGTGCACTGGAACACTATTAGAGCACAGATTGCAAAAGGATTGCTTCAACATCTTATTACAGGGGACACTTTCTAGCAAATAAAAGCAGCTACTTTGATCGTAGGGAGCAGGACACCTGAAAGAAACAAACATTGTCAGTAACACCTCCTCAAAATTAACCGGAGAAGTGGGCGAGCACACGGCCCCATATAACAAAACCTTGCAATCTTTGAAGCTTTATTGACAGAAATTGTACTAAGCAATTCATCAGACAGCTAGAATGCATTGGTGAGTAATTGCACAAAAGCCCCCAATATTCGAAATATGTAACGATTTTGTTAGAACACAGCCAAACTTTTTATTTTATTTTATGAAAGACCGAATTCATATGAGCCAATATAGAACTCGAAGAAGAACGCAAGTTTCTTCCTTTTGTCACCAAGTTCAGGCAGACACATTAAGCAAATAGATTCACCTGCCTTACTGAATTCATTGTGGATCGTTCCAAGCCGATAAGGTTTGGATGGTGGTATTAAGGTCGCCCTCCCAAAGTCCTTCATCATCCTCTTCGGAGAGGAGTACTTTATCTAGGTTTGGTGTCCTCAAGGCACCCTTGCAGAATATATTCATCTCGGGGCATTGCGTGATGACAATACGCTGCAGTGATGGGAACCTGAAGGCGTGATTCGTTGGGGAGAAGCTCTCAAGGCTTGGTAAACGATCAAGTATTAGCTGTTTCAGCTTGGGGAAAGGGATCTCCTCTTACTCCATCTCCATCATCTGTTACCACATCTTCCATTGCACCACAATCTCTTAGGTTTAGCCAAGTAAGGTGCACCAGACTTGTCATTGCCGAGCAAGTCCCCATATGAACTAAACCAGCGCACTCCTCTACTTCTAATAGCGTCAATCTCTGGAATGAGGCAGGAGATGGAAATACAATCGATAAACTCGGGCACTGCGAAAGGTACAGAAATTCAATCTGTTTGAGGATTTCAGCCATCAAGGAGCCATCTTTCCAGACTCCCCTCAAGTTACACAGCTCATCAGCCAAAGTTGCTTCAGATTTCCAAGTGACTTGAGAGGTTTTTCCACGTCTGTTAATCCTCCACAGGGAGTCGCTCCCCCATGTCCAAGAGCATCTTCTGGAAATATCTCCTCGAAGGAACTACACCGCACAACAAGCACTTCTAGATTGGGGAATCCCTGGAGAAGGAAGTCGGAGGGGAAAGCGACATTTTCATCATGGTAGCACCCCAAAGCCAGCTCTCTGAGATTGCCAAAGATGTAATGCTGCGGCAGCATCGCAACATCCTCCCTCGTCAATTCCAATATTTCCAGGTGAGGAATGACCTGTGGGAATCCATTCAATTAGGCCACCATCCTCCAAAAGTAACATAGGGCACGACCATGGTCCAATGACTAAATTGTCCTTCCATTTATTAGGGAAAAGAGGAAAAAGAACCTATAGGCTTTTGGGTTTTATCCTTTAAAAAGAAATTCTGGAGCCAGATGAGCAAGAATTGATGACCATTATACAAGGGTTGTATAAGTGGGATGTTTGTTTTTTGTTTTTTTTAGTGATATGCCCAATTCAATCAAACCATGTTTCGTGAATTTGGATGAAATAAAGTTATTAGTTGATGATATTAAGCTATTTCAATTGTCAACTAATTAAATCCAAATGGCAAAGTAAACACACGTGAATTTCAACAAGTTCGTAGAAAAAACTCAAAACAAAACTTCAAATTATGTCATTTATATATTAAATAGATGTATTTCAATCATAAGATAACATATTAATATGTTGCATTCTTTTCTAAGCAGTTGTTCTCATATCCATTTTACTTTAGGTCATAAGAAGTGCATGGGTTCACCATGCTATGGCTTTGAGAACTAATAGTAGATGTTTTAGTGATAAGTACATTTAAAAAAAGAACCCAAGTTCGTGTTGGCATGCCATTGATATATCACTAAAATTAAGTGTGGTAATTTCGATTAAATGTTAGTAACTTCAAAACCGTTGGTAACCCATCAGAATAAACATTAGTAGATTATTAAAGTAGTTGGTGATCTTGAAAGTACAAAGAAATATTAGTACTTTTCAAGATCCATAAGATAAAAAGTCAGTGAGTGACTAAAATCAATTTGGTAAAAAAAAAAAAATCATTTGGTATCTTAATTTAATGAATGTTGTTCAAACAATCAAATTAACGTTTATAATTTTAAATTAAAGATAGTGATTTGAAAGGCATTGTTGACCCAAAAAAAAGGCGTTAAAATGTCACAAGAGTAAATATTGGTTGATTATTAAAGTAGTTCATAATTTTGGAAATGTTGGTACTTTTCAAAACCTAACAAGATAAAAACGTTGGCAATTAACTAAAATCAGTTTGTATCTTAATGTGACAAATGTTAATACACCAATCATATTAAGTTCAATTTATTCATATAAAGTTAGTAATTTCAAATACATTGGTGAGCTTCAAGAATAAATGTTGGTAGATTATAAAAGTAGTTGGTAGTTTTGAAAAAAACAGAAAAAAAAAAAAGTTTTGTGCTTTTCAAAGTTTATATAAGAAAATTATCCACTGTACTTAACAGTTATCAATCGGGTTCACAATGTTCCAGCATGTAACTTTGTTCCAAATGAACATAATACTAAAAATGTTTCACTTTTGGTAGATAGTCAGGTCAAATTAAATTAAATAGGCAAATCCTAACCATAAGACAAGAGTGGCTCATTAAAAGCATCATCGTCTATGCAAGTTAATTCAATATTTTTTCTTTTTCAAAGTAAAGCTGGGATCACTAGATTATAAAGTAGAGACTATGAGCTGGAAATAGTTAACATAAATCATATTTCTAAGCAATTCACAAGTGTGTTATGGTGAGCATTAATAAGCACGAAGTGTGACAATTTTAATTTCTTGTAGAAAAATAACAAAGCTCCAACAGCTATGCATATAAACCAATGAAGATAATGGTAGAGAGCTAGAATTATGAATGGTACCTTTTCAAAAGAAAAGAGTGCAAGTTGGTTCTTGCTGGTAGTTGTACCTTGGTAGCTTTGGAATTCACAAGCAAATGAGAATGACCTCATCTTGTCACAATGTCTCACTTGCAATTGCTTAAAGAGTGGCCATGTTGAAGTTTGACTATTCTGGTAGAAGCTCCTCAGTTTCGGCAACTCAAATAAATTTAGTTTGATTAATTGTGAAAAGAAGAGATCACCTGCACTCATCCCTACTCCATCTTCCTCCACAATAATTTCCTCCACCCCACAATCCCATACAAAAGTTTTTTGAGCCGTGTCATACTTTTTGCCATCGAGCTTGGAAATAAACTTTTGAGACTCTCACACTTGACAACCTCCATGCATTGTAAGCATCCAAAGGTAAGACCTCCTTGAGGAAGTCCACTCCACACGTGTTTCATTTTTGAGAGCCGCATCAAAACTAATTCTCTCAATTGAAAAGTATTTGTAGAACAAGTTTCAATAAATTCAAACTCTTGGACTTGAAATACCACTTCTAAGGATCCACAATCGGTCACAATTATCTTCTCTAGGTTTTGAAATCTAGTGAGCATATTATAAGATGAAAATATGGATAAAAGTTTCTCACAATACTGCACTACTAGTGTCTTGAGTTTGCCAAAGGCATTTGAATCAAGATCATCAAGCCATATCTTCTCCATATTATCCATGTGCAAGATCTTCATCGACTCCATACTAGGAAACTCAACCTGTTATTTTTCAATTTAATTAATTAGAGCCAATTCTCTATTCCCTCAAAAAAGAGAATACTTTAATTTCAAGAACAAAGAAAATCACAGGATGGACATTATCAAAGAATAGAAAGAAAAGAAGACTAGATGTATGTTATTTCTTTTTAGAAAATGCCACCTACTAAAATTGATTCTCCTATCATATAGTTTAAAGTAGAAAGCATAAATTTTTCTAATATATATCAAGCATTATGTTTAAGCAATAGCATAACCATAGCCTTCTTAGTTAGACAACCATATTCATTTCATGCATAATTTGTCTCCCATGAACCTCAAATTTAGCCTATCTTAGATTTAGCTCATTACAACATTGAAAAACACAATAACCAATATACTGACCCATTTCTTTGAAGTGCAAACAACAAAAGAAACCAATTCACACAAACAATGCTTCATGGTTCTTGCACTTCAAAAGTTCTCCAACAAAGTATAGACTTAAAGAAAACACATCAAATACTGAAGAAAAGAATCCAACAATTAGATCAAAAGATGGTGAGTGCAGATATGTACTATTTAATTGATGTTGTACGGGATTCTCCGATCACTAGCTGATTGTTTCTTTATAAGTTTGTTATTCGAAATTATCAAGACTAAGGATATTACTCTTGATTTAGTTCGGTTAATAGTTGATCACTATTATTAAAGTTGCCTATAAATATAAAACAATTAAATATTTTTCTTTAGTTCTAATGATGAATTGATTTGAGTCATTTGATAACTAAGTTTACCTATTTGATGTATCTTTTTCCCCACCTGAATTGGCCTTTCTATCTCTTTCATCTTTCTTTAGTTTCTCCATCTTTTACTTATTATATGATTTTCCTCCATTTTCAATGAATCTAGACCTAACTTTCTTCATGCTTTCAATCCACATTAGTTGGTATCGGTTCTAGATCTATTTTTCATCAATTGGTCATTGAGCTAGATCTCTTCAATCTTTATTGGTATCATAACTTCACTTTAAATATGTATTATCGTTGTGCAACTATTCTAGACCAAGGGCCAACTCTATGGTACTTATTTTAGTTGCTACACTTGCATTTCTGATCCGATATGCTCATGAAGATATATGGCATTCATGCCTATTGAAACTTTAGCCGCCATGCTTGTTGATTTGTACCACTTTATGTTTGGTATATTTTCTCTTTGAATAATGTTGCAATATTTATTAACTCTAATATATTGAAATTTGAAAAGAGTAGGGCTTCTCAAGGTTATTATGTCAATTGCTATGGCAATTATTATTATTATGATCATCATGCTATTATGATAATGTTGACTCTTAGGAGTAATCCGACTATTGCTGTAATTGTGGTTATCATAAATCCTTAACAATCTTGAAGAGGTTAAACAAATTTTAGTGGTCTGAGAAAATATTTCAACAATTTTAATGAAAATTGAATAGATTCAATCAAAAACTGTAAGGAAGACAAGAAAACAATCCAAAATCAATTCACTATTGAGCAAAACAGCATGGATAAATGCTCTCAATGTCTTCAAGAGTTAAATAAGGACTTTGCTTGTGGGAATAGTGAAGTGAGTGGAGTAAAATTCTACTAACTAATCTAGATGAATTTTATAGAAACATCTTCTAAAATTTAATAAAATCTGGAATGTAATTTCTCTAATTGATCATTCATAGAATTGCAAATTTGTGATGCTAAAATTTGTACTAAAATACTTAGTATAGCCTTATACTTCCAAGGTGCATATCCAAATCTCCCTTTTGTGGAGATTGATATATGACATGATTCTTCAACCACCTTGCTGTTTATTTGTCTTATTTATGCTTGCTTAGTTTGAATTCTTGATGTCAGCTTTTTCTTCTTTTTTTGAGTATGAATTCATTGACTAATGACTCTTGTTTTAATTACCTATGATATCAATTACCTATGATGTCAGCCAAGATACTAATTTTCTTCAGTTTTGAGGATGAATTCATTGACTAATGAGTTTGCCTATTTGGTGTTTCTTATTCCTCGCCCAATTTGGCATCTCTCTCTCTCTCTCTCTCTCTCTCTCTCTCTCTCTCGTTTTTCCCTAGTTTATTGCTATCTGATTTCCCTTCAGGTTTTATGATTCTTAACCAACCTTGCTATGCAATTTCATTATATATTATTGGTTGCTAATATATGTATCACACACCTAGTAATAAAAAATCCTTAAATTTTTTTGTAGTGAATAATAGCACGTTGAATTATAGATTCCATGTTAGTACAGTTGAATTATTTACATATAATGCATGTAGCAAAGAATATACATGAATGCAGATTTGTTAAGTCCATGATTCCAATTTTACCCTAAAACTCCTTTGATTAGCATTTGATCAGGCTGCCTAGGCTTGACCCAAAAGTGAAAAATATTATGTCAACTACTTGTAGTTTTAGTCATAAAAATAAAATAAAAATAAAGGTGTATTGGAAGTATTAATCTTATATTTGAGATGTAGTCAAGTCCTAACCCTTGCAATTGGTTTACTTAAGTTTTAAATATTTTTGAAAAAGCGTGATCAACTTCTTTTAGTACACAATAACTTAGATTGCCTATGTGGCAACCTCAAATTGCATTTGTTTGCATTAAGTTTGTATTAATTTATGACTTAATTATGCCAACTAAAAGGTCCGGGACTTGATTGCATTTTTTGATAAAGGTTTACGAGTTCATTGCACCAACTAACAAATTTATGACTTGATTGCATTTCAAAAATACATTTTAGGACCTGTGGAACAATTTTCCCATCACAATATTTACAATTGACTTTAGGAATAGTGACAAAATGATCCTAAAACTTATTCCGGTTTGGCATGTTTAAGAACTAAAACTTTTTTTTTTTTTAATATTTATTAGTAAAACTGGTTTCGATTCCGCATTTGAGTCTTTCCATTGCCCAAAATATGTATGCATATTTCATCAAATTTTCCTTTTTTTTTTAATTGTAAAAATGTGGTGCTAATGTGGTGATGCCACATTAATAAACGTGACAAAAAATTAGAAAGTACATATAAGAAAACAAGGTGGGAGAGAGAAAGAAGGGGCTTGTGGGGGTGGGGTCTCTAGGCTTTTGCACTAGCGACGGCGGTAGCCATTCCCCAGGTCATGGATAGGGTGCTCGCCACCCTCACCAGGCCACCAGCTGTTGCCAAACTTGGCTCTTCGCCACCACGTGAGGGAGCGCACTTGCTGTTGCCCAAATTGGCAAAGGCGGTAACAGGCTATTGCTTGCTCACGGTGAGGGTTGTTGGCCCTTGTCGGCAAGAAGGAAAGTAGTAGTGGTGCTCCCTATGCAGCCCTTCTCCCTTTGGTGATCCCTCGTGGGACTTTTTTTCATTTCCAGTTTCATTTTAGTGCTAATTTTTTTTCTAATTTTCAGTAGGCTCTTAATTTTTTTTTTTCAATTCTCGATGTGGCAATAGTGAAACAGCTCCCTTTGTGCTTGAGGAAGCTCCATCACCGTGTTAAAGCCCATGCAAGACCGAAAATATGATAAAAATGCAGAATTTCTCTACAAAAAAAGGGACGGACTTAACAAGTCTTGAAATGCATTAGTTGTGCAAATTTTACAACTTAAGTGCCAAACCAGCAAAAGTTTTAGGACTTGTAGTATCATTAACCCTTGATCTTACATTGAACAATATTTATATTTGAGCCGACATCTTTAGCATTGTCTCGACTCTAGATTAATTAAAAGTTGTTAATTTATGCTTAACCTCTCATTAATATATGTAATTCAACTACAATTTAGTCTAAGACTTGAAAAGGAAAGAACAAAAATATGAAGTTTTTGAATCTTATGAAAAAGTTTTGGCGTGCATTTCTTTATGTTTATATTAAAGTAGCTTTGGGATGTTTCTCATTTGAGGTCGAAAGTTTGTAAAAGAAAATGATAAGTTATCATAATTGACCCTACAAACCCTTACATCGCCTTAGCTCAAACCATCGGGACAACAAACTAGATATGCCATGAAAGAAGAATGAGTGCATACCTTTTCAACGAGTAAAAGTGGTTGATGTGTTAGAACGCTACCCTCTAATTTTCTACAACTGACATCTCCGAGAATCACCTTCACAGCTTTGCAATCTTCAATAGTAAACTCTTTCAAGGAGGGCCACTCTGAAATATGCTTCCCTTGGTAGAAACTTTTGAGTTTTGGCATGTTGTGAAGATATAGAGTGACAAGTTGAGGAATTATAATTTTGTCAGCTGCTTCTTCAAGTTTCTCCTCTTCCTTGGCAACAATGTACTCTATCTCTCCACAACTACCAATAACCAAATATTGGAGTTGTCGTAGACTTTTTGCCATAGACATTGTAAAAATGTTTCTCAGACGTTGGCACTTCTCAACTGTCAAGGACTCCATACAGTGAAGCAACCTCTTCCACATGGATGACGGAATCACATCCATTAGGTTGTGACATTGCTTTAGCTTGAGGACCTTTAGAAGACAAAAGGATTCCACATGGATTTTATCATTCCATATTTCTTTCTGTTGAACTCCCTCAATGTGTAGCTCTTCTAACTTTGGAAATACAAGCTGCAAATGTACAGATATAAAAAAAAAAAATGCAAAATAGCTTAGGGTCAAAGCACTAAAAACAAAGAAAAATAACAGATCGGATAAATTGGGATACCTTCTCATCAAATAGAGGATAAAACTCATAACCAGCACAACTCTCTAAACTAAAGCAAATCAAACTCTTAAGGTCATCAAGCTTGAGTTTGGTTAAATGAGGAAACTCGAATGTCTCTATGGTTTCCCCTTTTCCTTCTTCTATTGCAATTATGCCCCGCAAATTATTGCAACAGGAAACATCAAGCACTACAAGTTCATGAAGAGTTTTGGCCGTGGCACTTGAGAAGAGATATGGCAAATTGTGACAACCCCTCACTTTCACTTCCATCAAACTAGGAAACGCCAAGGTGACCTTGCAGTCACTCTTCAGAATGTCTCTTAGCGTTGATAGATTCAACAACATCAATTCTCTTAATGCAGGGAGGGCCAATGGCTTTTGCTTTTTCTCAGCATTTAGACTTGCTGGTTCAAATAATGCTTCCAAGGATGGACACTCAATTACTTCAATTTTATTCAGGCTCTGCAACATATCCATTGAATTTGATGGAAAAACATGTGACAAATTTTCACAAAGTTTAATGGTGAGGGATGCGAGTTTGCAGAAGGACTGTCCGTGGATTTGATTGTGCCATATTTTCTTTAACCGGCACACGGAAGAAAGCTTCAATTCCTCCAAGCTTGGAAAAAGAACCTGCATAAAAACATCGTTAATGTAGTATGGCTAAAATTTTTGATATAAAATTTTATTATGCTACCAATGTACAAAGATAAACAAAGAGTAGGCAAAATTGCTTAAGGACAAAGCACTAAAAACAAAGTAAAATGACATAAAAGATGAATTGGGATATGATACCTTCTCATCAAATAGAGGATGTAACCCATCACCAGCACGACTCGCTGAGTGGAAACTAATCAAATTCTCAAGGTCATTGAGCTTGAGTGTGCTTAATTGATGCAACTTCAAAGTCTCTAAGGTTTTCCCTTTTCCTTCTTCCACTGCAATTATGCCCCGCAGGTTATTGCAACAGGAAACATCAAGGACTGCAAGTTTATCGAGAGTTTCAGTCCTGGAACTTGAGAAGAGATATGGCAAACTGTGACAACCCCTCACTTTCACTTCCATCAAACTAGGTAACGCCAAGGTGACCTTGCAGTCACTCTTCAGAATGTCTCTCAACCTTGATAGATTCAACAACGTCAATTCTCTTAATGCAGGGAGGACCAATGGCTTTTGCCTTTTCTCAGCGCTGAGACTTATTGGTTCAAATAATGCCTCCAAGGATGGACACCCGATTACCTCAATTTTATTCAGGTTTTGTAACATATCCATTGAATTTGACTGAAAAACATGTGACAAATTTTCACAATGTTCAACAGTCAAGGACTCCATACAGTGAAGTAGCCTCTTCCACATGGATGATGGAATCACATTCGTTAGGTTGTGACACTGCTTCACCTTGAGGACCTTTAGACGACAAAACGATTCCATGCGGATTTTATCATTCCATAGTTCTTTTTGTTGAACTCCCTTGACGTGTAGCTCTTCTAACTTTGGAAATGCAAGCTACAAATGTGCAGAGATCAATGAAAAATATGCAAAACAGCTTAGGGCCAAAGTATTAAAAAAATAATATAACAAATAAGATAAATTGGGACGTGATACCTTATCATCAAATAGAGGATTTAACCCATCACCAGTACAGCTCTTTGAATTGAAACAAATCAAATTCTCAAGGTCACCAAGCTTGAGTGTGCTTAAATTACGGAACTTGAATGTTTCTACGGTTTTCACTGTTCCTTCTTCCATCGCAATTATGCCCTTCATGTTATTGCAACAGGAAACATCAAGCACCGCGAGTTTATCAAGAGTTCTGGCCGTGGCACTTGAGAAGAGATATGACAAACTATCACAACACCTTACACTCACTTCCCATAGACTAGGAATCGCCAATATTAATTTGCAGTCACTCTTCAAAATGTTTGTCAGCCTTGGTAGATTCAACAACTTCATTTTTTCTAAGGAAGAGAGGACCAATGGCTTTTGCATTTCATTAGAGTTGAGACTTACTGGATCAAATAATGTTTCCAAGGAGGGACACCCAACCACCTCAATTTTTTTTAGACTCTGCAACCTATCCATTGAATTTGATGGAAAAACATGGGACAAATTTTCACAAAGTTCAATAGTGAGGGATGCAAGTTTGTAGAAGGACTGTCTGTGGAGTTGATTATGCCATATCTTCTTTAATTGGCACATGGAAAATAGCTTCAATTCCTCCAAGCTTGGAAAAAGAACCTGCATAAAAAACATTTTATATGTAGAATGACTGAAATTTTTGGTACATAATTGTGTTACGCCGAAATTTGTGGGAAAATTTGGGAATGACCCCCCAACGAGTTAGCATTCCCATTGCCAATTGCCAAACTTGAATAATGATCAAGTTTCTACTAAATTGAGTCCCTTGACAAGAACTAGAAGAATGATTGACAAAAAACACTATAGATGCTTACCTTTTCATTGAAGAAGCCAGGTAAGGATAAGCCAGAGTTTATACGGTCAAATGCTTGTTGTAAACCTCTATCAGATGTGATCGACCATTGCTTTGCTTCAAGTGAAGAGAATGTCATCATTTTGGGGCACCGAGATATTGTCAATTTTGTTAAGGATGGACAATGAATACAATACTTCCGATAAGAGAATGTCTTGAGATTTGGCAATTCCACAAGAGACAAGGAGATTAACAAAGGGAACTCTAAAGTGTCGTTGGTTGCAACTTCCTCCAATTCTTCTTCTTGCGCATCAATAATTTCCTCCATTAGTTTACAACTTGCTATTTCTATTTCTTTTATTTGCCCAAGTGCTTTAGCCATGGAAGGAGAAAAAAGAAACCTTAGGTTCTCACAATTTTGCACCTTCAGTGCCCTTAAGTTTCGAAAACACAATGCTCTTCGTGGATTTCTATTCCATATGCGTCCCAAACTTGGTAAGTCACTTAGGGTTAATTCTCTCAATCGCGATAGAATCTCGACTTCCCCACTGCTTGTTAGTCCTTCAAGGTCAAATACTTCCCTTATCAACTGACATTTTTCAATGGTTATGGCTTCCAAACTCTGTAGCATTATTAGCTGCAAAGGGATGAATAACTGATTATCTCATAGTAATGCTCATAATTAAATATACGAGTTGTGTATGATATAATAATTAAAGAAATAATCTCATACGATCGATTTAAATATAATGGAAGAAAGAGCGTAATATTGATTTTTGAATTTTTCCTCATTCTTCTTTAGAATTGATCAACTTTACACCTCTTATTTAGCTATCATGTATCTGGACTTTGCTGAATATATGATAATAAGAGAGAATTTAAAGTCCTTAAATTATTGAGGTTACTAAACGTAAGATTTTGTGCTTTTTACCTAAATTTTTTAAATTCATGGCATAGGCTTAATTAA
Organism: Eucalyptus shirleyi; assembly: GCA_017140165.1. Classification (NCBI taxonomy): domain Eukaryota; kingdom Viridiplantae; phylum Streptophyta; class Magnoliopsida; order Myrtales; family Myrtaceae; genus Eucalyptus; species Eucalyptus shirleyi. The sequence continues at coordinate 30,711,388 of CM029447.1, forward strand.
TTTTTTAGTCATTGACTGTGATCATATATAATAAGTCAAACGAATTATTTCCTATCGAATAGTCTAGAACTAAATTGACAAACAGAGAAAACCTATACTTTTAGTTGATTTGCAGATGCAACTTGAGCCTGCCATATTTTCCAAAGTATTTTAAAGAACATCCTTTTATCGAAAGATTGAAAGCAAAATGTTATTGTAAATTATGAAAGAAATACTAAAGCATTTAAAAGATTTTTTTGTCCCCATGCATAGCACTACAAGATCCATTATTTTCTATCATAGATGTAATGCGGAATATATGCTACATTAGCCGAAAGTAAATAAATAAATAAATAAGGTTCATCACTGCGAGATCCATGATTGGCCATAAAAGGATTTAATTGAGCGAACTGCAACATATGGGCATCGAAGTCAATTTCATTAAAGGATTTAATTTACCTATTTAAGGACTTAAGATGCGCTTCCTTTATCAAATAGCAAAATTATATGGCAAATCTTATTTATGTAGCCAAGAAAATGAATTACTTAATTCAACAAATGATCTTACTCGAGCATGCATATGCGTTTTGGCTCACGTGATAAACATAATCTTAAAAAATAATTTAAAGAAGGGCTTCCATTTTTACTTTTTATTGACAAAAGAGTGAAAGGAATTGTTAAATCAAAGCGATAGTGCACAAATGAATGCTAGATGTGTTTCTAATTAATACTTTCCAGGAATATTTAAAAAAGAAGAAGAAGTTTAAACATGTGCTGGCACATGAATTTTACTGGCAACATTAGAAAAATGGTTAGAATAAAGATTTGTGATAGATTTTATCACCACGAAAGGTCCATAGCTTCTTAGAACAAAAAAAATAAAAAAATTAGTTATCCAACTAAAATCTCGTTAATGTACCAAGGTAACAAAAGCAATCTGACCTACCGGATATTATATTTGATTTTTCATTTGTAGTCACATAATAGTTCCCTCATCTAACAAATAGGAGTATAAAAAAGATTTATATAACGGAATTTTGTGTAGAAACACAATTCCGCAATTCCGCAATGGTGCATTCGCCCACCACAACTCTTTAAAATCATTGGGGGAAAAAAAGCAACTTTATTTTCTCAACTACTCTAATGCTGATGTACTTACGATTGTGACTGCAAAATTATAAGTAATCGATCCGGACGTTATTTGACACATAGTCAGTGTAGTTAAATTCACCTACTAATTTTTTTTTAATTTTTTTAATTTTAGTTATTTCTTTCACTTTAATCAAGCAGATATAATAGGACTCTACATGTGTCCATTCATTATCAAAAAGAGTTCAAAAAAATTGTAAAGGTCGTATATACTTCCTTCAACTTATGAATATATCCATAAATGTTTGTGCATACATATTCGACTTTACCATTAAGCAATGATAACCTACCAGATTATTTGAAATATATATAAATCGGACGGTGCTTCTTTAACTATGTTGATTAAATTACATAGATAAAGAGAGATGTACTTAACTACTGTATAAATATTTCAATGTATTCACATATCACATAGCAATTCCACATTGAAAAATTAAATTATTGTTTGTCTTAATTATTCTGGAAAACTAAATCTCAGAAAAGAATTCTTTATCCAAGCTTTTGTCTGTCCTTTTGTACTCTCACATTTAAAATCCATGCATAAAATCTCAATGACAAATTATATACCTGTTGCCCGTCAAAGAAATCAACTGAGAGGTTCGCGGTTTTGTAGAAGCTTGTCATCTCTGGCAAGTTTCGTAATGTCAGCCTATGCAAATTGCATAACTTCACATTGGGATCATATATTTCATCTCTGTCAACCTCGGCATCTGCAACAATTTGTTGCATCAAATGGCATCTACTTATTTCAATCTCTTCAAGCTGGGGTAATATTCTCGTCATGGACAAAGGAAACAAATGTTTGATTTCACTACAGTTGTCCACTTTCACAATCTTTAATTTGCTGAAGGATTCTAGGGCAAGACAGCCACAACAAATCTTCTTGAAGTTGTCCAGATTCTCGAGAAACAAAGATACCAATCTCGTAAATGCAGTGCACTGGACATTGTTCGTGGGGTGAACAACGTAATGAAATGAGGGGCTATTTTGTACATGAAGATGCTTCAATTCTTGAAATCCTTCGATGCACAAATCGTGAATACTATCACTGCCATCTTGTAATCCATCCAAGTGGAGATGTTGTGTTCTCTGCAAACATCTTTGCACCCACTCTTCAAAAAGAAGATCGCCTGAATCCAGCTTGAGCTTTAAAGTTCTAGATTCTTTATATTCAACTGACCAATCCCCAAAGCCCCCAATTTGGATTTTATGCTTGTTCAGCTTTCCAATCGGCAAGTCTCTTGGGAGATCGGCAGAATGAGGAATGGCAATGTCCAAAGTGCTCAACTTATTCATGTTCTTTAACTCAGTCAGGCTGGCATTTCTTTGCGGTGCTTTATTTTCAACCTCCCACTGATCAAAACTGTCACCCATATACAATTCTTCTAAATTAACCAAGCTTCTAAGCACGCCAGGTTCGATAACTTTAAGCCTAGTGCAACTTGTTAAGTTCAAAAGTCTCAATTCTGTTAGTTCAGCTATTACTTTGGGCAGCCGAGCGATTGTTGATCCAAGGAGATGTAGCATCTGCAATGCTTTTAGCTTTCCAAGAAGAGTCACATCCTCGAGACAGCAAAAGGCAAGACTAAGCGACTTGAGGTTCACAAGGAACTCAATCGACGGAGGTAGAGAAGTGATAGATATTGCAGTTAATTCCAAGACTTGGAGCTTCTCCATAGATTCAAAAAATGTCTCTGGAACTTTGAGAGATGGGTTGTCTTCGAGTAACAGAAAAATCCTCAAGTTTGGGCAGTCCAATTTTTCAGGAAGCTCATTAATGCCAACCCAAGGGAAGGACATCCCAGTGCATTCTCTAAGCTCAGCCTTTGACCATTTTTTAAACCCACAATCCTCCCTCCCGACCAAGGCCTTCCATTCTGTGGAAGCAATCGAGATGGCCACGTCAGCGACTATGTCATGCATTCTGACTTCTACAAATTGATCGCTATCTAGTTTTCCTTCGCCAGAATCATCACTTTCTAGTAATAAAGAGGAATCGCGCAGACAAATTAGATCCATGTTCAACCTATCTCTAGCGTCTTGGATGGTCTTGCTGAAATTGTTAAATAAACCCAAACCCAAGCCATAGACCAAGATATCCACCACTCCCCATCCAGGGTATAGAGCACAAACCAAGAACAACGATTGGATCCTCTTGTCTTTTAAGTCTTTGTAGTTCAGTTCCACTAGGGATTTGAAATCAGACCCTTCTGTAGTCAAAGCATTCCTCCATGCAGCCAAATTTCCACTCCTCAACCTTTTTGCCATCGAAATTATAACAAGTGGCAAGCCTCCGCAATTCTTGACCACTCGATCTATTAGGGGTCTAAACTCAGGATCATAAACTCCGTTCCCCAATATCCTTTCAAAAAGTCTTCTTGCTTCCCCATCGTCTAACTCCTTGAGTCGGAATTCTTGTTCAGAGACCATGTCAATGTGTAAAACTTCTCCATTTCTAGATGATAGCAATAGCTTGCAGCCCTTCACTTTATTATCGTCACCGCAAGGAATTCCAACATCTTTCAATTCTAGCTTCTTCCACAAATTATCCAAAATTATGAGAATTTTTTTCTCATGGTCACACTCTAACCTCTCACGCAAACAATCGGCTCTCCCACGTGCAGTTTCCACATTGATTAGCTTTAAGCCTAGAGCGTCAGCAATTTCTCCTTGGATTGTTTTTAAATCTGGATTGCGTGATACATTTGCTGTGGCAACCACATCAAATAGCTTCTCTTTCTTAACTCGCTTTTCAACATCCTCCAAAAGCTTGGACTTGCCAACACCACCTGGTCCATACACCCCAACCACACAGATCTTGTCATCAGTGATAGCATTTATTACATCCTCTGTGATTGAAGCCCTCGACTCCAAGACATCTTCTTTCTTGTCAACAGATCTTGCAGCGGAAGTAGTAGCAATAACAATTCCTTTTGGAGTATTCTCATAGTAGACCTTCTGGAAGTTATTATTTGCAGTTTCATCATGGAGTTCCTGAATGACTCGAGTCATTTTCTTCACCTTCCTGCCAATTGGATGGCGCGCCATTGGGTTGGGAAGCCACCCATGGAAGCAAGCAGTTTTTGCACTTTCACCTTGTGTTAACAAATTTTGTGCTTCATTAGCCTTATTCTTCACGCTATCCAACCATTTCTCAATATCAGTGTGTATAGATTTTCCACCATACACGGCTTCATCGACGGAGCGCTGCACCCTTTCCCTCGCGTTCTCCAGCTTCTCGACTCCCTTTTCGAGATCTTCGACATAGCTATTGTAGCACAACACGTATCCAAATTGGCGTCCAATGGGAGCAAACAGGTACTCATCTAGTTTTGACACAAGATTCGGTGCAACGGAGGAAGCCAATTCCGCCATAATTTATTCTTTAATGTCTAGAAATTCCTTTCCCCTCTCTTTTGTTTCTTTTGTTGTTGCCCCCCTATGATTAATTGCTTAAATAAATCTGTGCCAAGGAAACTGGACAGAGAACAGAACTAATCACTCGCGATGTATAAAAAGAAAGGAACAGCGTAGTGATAAAACAATGTGAACAACGAAACAAAACCAACGACGAGAGAGAGAGAGAGAGAGAGAAGCGGCACAGTGCATGCAAAAAAAAGAAAGAAAAACGTACAATTATTGCACTCGGTGCACCCAAATAACACGTTACTGGTCTACGTGGACGATTTGCAGATATTCTTACGAGGACAAACGAACAACACGTTCCTGATCAACCGCGTGCAGTAGTGTGCTAAATTTCTTTCATTTAGTATTTTCTGTTGTCCGTGTTTTCTTTGCCTTATGTTTCTTGAAAATGGGGACGACTCTTCGAGGGTTCCAACAAATTTTGCAGTCACCATCACAATTTCACGCTCTCCGAGTGTTTCTGAGAGAAAGCTAAACCGTGCTCCGTTTTGAATCCAAAGCATGAGGAGAAACAATACAACATGCATATTGTCGATTCTTTTAAGTATTGATGGTTAGAATTGTTTAGAACCATCTCTCAATAATTTAAAGCTTAAAACATTTTTTTTTTCATTTTCACGATTTTGCAAGAAAGCAATTTGTTCTTTTTTAAAAATAGTGAACAAATAACATTTGACGGCTGGTACGTGTTTGTATGTTTGAAACAGCCACCATCTGGATTTGAATAGAAAATATTGGGTGCTCCTGGACCTCATCCCGGGACTGAGTAGGCCCACTTTTCATATTTCTGTCCCATCTATTCTATCGTCCAATATCGAAACTCCATTAATGGCGAACAAGAAGTTGAGGACCTTCGCCACCCGTCCCAGCCCCAACAACCAGCAGCCAAGCCCGGTGGCGGGCCGCTCACCGTATCTGGAGTTCTCCAGATCCAGATCTGGACGAGCGGCTCACGAGCGACGCCGATGCTCGCCCATGGCCGTCGTCGGCGTCCTTCGGCCAGGTCTGGTCGGAGGAGGTGGTACAGCTGTCGGAGGAGTCGCTGGAGGAGGTGGTGGCGGAGTCGGAGGTGGAGGAAGAGGCGAGGAAGATACGGACCATGAAGAGGCGTGGGGAGAGCTGAAGGGGGAGGAGCTGGCCCATGTAGAAGAGCTCGTTGGCGACGCGGAGGGTGGAGGCGGAGCGTGGGGAGAGAGAGATGGCGAACTCGAAGTCGGAGGAGGACGAGGACGAGAAGGAGTGGGAAGGCGACGAAGGGAGGGTGTGGGAGTGGGTGATTCACCAGGGTTTTTGTCTCTTATCTTCCCCATTGTCGATGCTTGATGAAGACGATGAGCTTGGGTTGTTGAAGCGTTTTAGAGAGAGATGGAAAAGTGGCTGACGTGGAGGTCCAGGATCACTCATTATTTTCTATGTGAAAGATCACAATCAATTCCTAGCGTCTAGCAGATGCTATGTCCCCTTTCAATAAGAAGAGAATTTTTTAGAACTGGCTACCTCATAATGTGAGGAATTCTAAATTAAACGACAACATCCCTCCGTGTAAATTTACTTTTATTAAACAAAAAAGAAGGCGCGGCTATTTCTATCTCTTTTTGAGCTTGATACGCATCTTTTATTATCAATTGATCAAACTATCAATTAATGATCAGAAATAACGTCAATCACCCATTCATCCTACCCTTTTCCTCTCTCATCTTCACCTTTTATGTTTATTATTCATTATTCATTGACTAAAATATCCTTCCATGAGTGAAAATAAACTAAAGGTAAATGTCGCATCCTCCTAGAACCTTTACGCATCCATGACGGTTAATAGCTAGCTAAGTCTAGACTTAGTCCGAGCTCTCTCAAGTCCACAAATTCGCAACTTATATTCTGAATTTTTTGACCTGCAAATCAACTTCATTTAGGAGTTGTTGCCAATCTCTAATCAATTTGTGATGGATTGATTAGAAATCCAAATAAAATATTATAATAAATTTTTTACTCCTATGCAATGGGAGAAACTAGAAACGGTAACTTGAGTCCACTTATTACCACTAATTAATCAATTAATACCCTTTCGCTTTGATTTTTTGAAGGATTAGGCTCAAAAACCATTTTTAGGCCTTTTCGCTAATAACATAATTTTTTAAAAGTTTCTAAATTTTTTTAGTAAAAAATATCTTTTATATTAAATTAACAATAATATATTATAAAGCGAGGTTGGGTCGGTATCCGGATCCGGCCCGGACCGTGACACAGTCGGAGCGCCCTCAGCGGACTCCGCATGATTCACGGCCCACCAAACTCCCAAAAGTAAGCCCACCGAAAGAACATAGAAAACTAAGCCCGGCCCAACACAAAATAAAAGACCCACAACTGAGTTAAGCGGGCCCACTAAGATTGAAAACCCTAGCCCAAAAGGAACCGGCCCGCGCGCGCAAGTCCGGCGAGACCCGGGCCGAGCCGGTCCGACCGGCTCGACTGCCGCGAGGCGCGGCTCCGCCGCGACGGAGACAGCGCGGCAAAAAGGGTGCTACGTGTCTCCGTCGCGCTCGGGGTGCGGCGGCGCGCGCCTCGAGCAAGCCGAACTGTGCTCGGCCTTCGTCCGGCCGGCGGCGCCTCCAGCGGGCCGCCGCCATCGTGCCCGGAGCAAAAAAAGGCCCGCGGCCTCCGTGGCGACCGCGGGTCGAGCGGCGTGAGCTACGCCTGGGATGCTAAAGGATCGCGGGAACGCCTCGACTAGGCGGGACGGTGCCCGGACGATTCCACGCCGGCTCAAAACAACGGAACAAAAACTGGATCTCATTCACGCATTTCATCAAACAGGTGACAAACGCGGTATGAGGGGCGAGAAACGGGGACGATTGGACTCGGACTCGAGCCAGGATTCCAAACAAATAACACATACGATTCCAGAACAGCAGCACATGCACAAGGAAGGCCGGAAACTCGCGCGAACCGGGCAACGGCAGCTCGGTCTGGCTAGCCCGAAACAGAGTACGAGGAGAAGGAAATGGGGGCCGTCGGTGGCGTTCCCTACCTGGCTCGGCGGTGTCGGACCACGGACGAGCTCCATGGATCGGGCTATGTCCGTCCGCCTCGCTCGTCTCCGGGCCGGGATCCTCGGGAAACCGGCCCCAAAATGGGACAAATCGAAAACCGGCAAAAATTCGGAATCGGAACCTACCGAGGCTTGGCGCAAGGAAAAGGGGGAACGTCCGTAGGTTATCGACTACGGTGAAGGCACAGCGGTCGCCGGGGGCTCAGTCGCTCTCTGCTTTCTGGCTACGTTTGGTTCAGCATTTCCAAGGGGCTTTCAGGCTTGAAAGCTCCTTGGGGAAATGCTGGACTGTTTGGTTCAACTTTGAAGCCGGCTTTCAGCTTTCAACTTGCCTTCAAAATGCTGAAAGCCCAAAGCTGGTAGGGACTAGCTTTGGGCTTTCAGCATTCTGTCAAATGCTGAAATTATTTACCAAACACAATTGCATTTCCCAAAGTAGCTTTGGGCTTTCAGCATTTGCATTGAACTCAAAGCCTCTTGCAAATGCTGAACCAAACGCAGCCTCTCTCCCCCTCCCTCACGGTCTCTTAGATCTCTCTTCTTCACCCCGTCCGGAAAACTCCCCCATTTTTAGCCTCATCCGCCGTATGTGGGGGCAGGTCGGCGCGCTGCCGGCCGGTTGCCCCCCATCGCGTCGCCCACCTGCCCCTCTGCCCGCTCTGCTTTGCTCTGGTCACACCCTGTCTCAGTCATCCTCGGTAGCGTGAGGAGGAAGAAGGGGGAAGGAGGCTTGGAGAGGAGCCCTCGCAGGCTCTTTTTGCCCTTTTTTTTTTTTAATATACATAATTAAGTTTTTTAAAATTTCTATTTATCCGAATTAAAGTAAAATGAAATAAAACTTATCCAATGCAGATAATATTAATACCTATGTGATATGAAAATATTTTGGGCAAAGCCAAATTAATCCATAATTTTCTATACAGTTTAATCCTAAATATTTAACCAAAACTTAAGTATCAATAGTTAATTAACCATACTTTTTGTTTCTCACCAACAACATTGCGTCTCCCATCTTCGTTTTAAACTATGACGGATTAAATTGTGTAATACTTTTAATTTTGGAAGTTTGGTCCATAAATACTAATGTGCTCAAATTGTTAATTCTTTAATCTCTCTCTATCTCTCTCACAACATATATACTCATGTTCCGTGTTCATCAACAAACACTTGCAATTAAGAAAATGATTAGTTGAGAAATGTTTTGTAGAACTAGGGGAAATGATGAGAACAAAATTCGTCCCATGGTTCCATCCAACTTGCCTAGATAAATAAGTGCAAATGACCATCGAACAAAGACAAAACAAAAAGAAGGCAAAAAAAAAAAAAAATCACAACTTATCCACACACGTCTTGTTATAAAGAAATTCATTTTTTTGGCTATATAAAGAAATTGATTGGCTGAGATATAAAATAGGGAAATGACAAAGAGGGATATGACCAAGTATCTTGATCCCCCTCAAGATATTTTTGAACCCCAGCTCAGCTGGAGCCAGTCATTTCCGCCTAGTCAACAGCGACGACCTTAATGTCTTTCTTTCTCCATTCTCGATGACATGGAAAGAGACCGCACTTCTTTTTCTTTTTTTCTTTTTTTTTCCCTTTTTTTTTCCCTTCGATATGCTATTGCGACTTGGAAAGACCGAGTTGCTAACTTGGAGGGTGATTTAGGCTGCTATTTGAAGTTCTCGCAACACTAGTGGGCCAACTCCAGAAAAAGAAAAAGGAAAAAAAAAGCATGTTTTTACATCAGAGAGATAAAAATGATTTCGCTTTTCTATATATGTCAAATTAAAAAAAAAAAAAGCACGTATTCTTTCTTCATGAACAAACATGGCCACTATCATATTTTCCAACTAGCCTACGTGACAGACGGTGCTCATGTGGGGGAGGGGTGGCGTGGTTTAGACTGCTATTTGAAGTTCTCGCATAACTGGTGGGCCAACTCCAGGAAAGAAAGAAAAAAAAAAAAAAGAGCGTGTATTTATATCAGAGAGATAAAAATGATTTCGCTTTTCTATATATGTCCAAAAAAAAAAAAAGCACGTGTTCTTTCTTCATGAACAATCTCAACATTCTCGCAGGAGCAGAGGGAGCAGGGAGCGCAAAGCAGGAACAGGAAGGTAGAGAGAGCAGCTGGCCGGACGTACGGCCTTGGGTACCGACGCATGAGTCGTCCGCCTCCGTGAAAAGGGACGGGGAGAGAGAGGGAGGGGGGCCGAGAGGAGATCGGTGAGAGAGAGAGACCCGAGAGAGAGAGCGACCGGAACAGTGAGAGTGGGAACGAGCTCGGTGACCACCGCGCTTGAACCTCGCCGACGAGCCGCCGCCATGCCGTTCCCGAGCCGAACCGGTAGCCCTTAGTCCCTTTGTTCTTGCCCGTTTGACGGGCTCACCCGGCCGGAGCTCGTGGTCGTCCGGCTCACGCGGATTCCAGCCCACCGCCTCTTGTTTGGACGTCGTCGGTTCCAACATGGGTTTTTTTGTACATCATAATATTATTTTAATATTAAAAATTATATTTTATTAAAAATCAAAAGAATTTTATTTTTTCTAAAAAATTAGCAAAAGGTTTAAAAAATGGCTTATGAGTGTTTTCCTCTTGGCATGAAAAAGAAAAAATCAAACCATGATGTTTAAAAATGGCTTTTAGTTAATTAACTGGTGTAATTAATTTTTCAACCCTAATTTCTTTTATTGTGCAAAAGTGAACTATTTCTTTCAATATTTTACTAGGGTTAATGGCAAACATAATCGGACTAAGTGCATTAGAGAGAGTTTGAAGATATCGTGACAACTACGTGAGATTTTGTAAGATCACTAAAAAGTTTAAATATTTAATTATTTGCATATTAGCATTTGCAGACTATGTTCCCTTGGGAAACTAGCTAAGGCATCAACCACTAGAATTGAAAAGACCACCGAGATTTTGACGCGATGGTGGTTGTGGTCATGCCTAACTCAACAAACCACCCGATGCACCCTTTCTACTCTCTCCGCTTCTAGTTTTTATTTTATTTTTTTCCTTTCTCTCTGAAAAAAGTCAATTTATTTTGAGCATAAAATTATTATTTCTCTTTTAATAATAGAAAGGACATGTTAGCTTACATCTAAGAGCCGTTTGTCACATGATTTGCCACGGAGTTCATTTGGATGGAAAAAAAAAATAACGGTAGACATTCGAGTAAGAGTAATTACATTTTTTTGTGGACTTTTGAGAGTTTGGTCATTTTTGTCTTTTTGATATACATACATATGTGTGTACATTATTTTACAAACTAGGAATGTTCATGTTAGGAACCTTCTTGTCCTAAATAAAAGATAATGAAATAGTTGATTTTTCCTTATGAAATATATTTTTTTTCTTTTATTAAATGAAAGCATGGAGTAGCTGAACTTTTTAAAGCCAATTAATTCACATAAACGTACGTAAATCATAAACATACACATCGAGACTTATCAAATACTTTTTATAAACATTTTTATAGGAAGAAGAAAAAGGAAAATTCAAGTTAAAGGTTCCTAAAGGTTGAACAAATTTACTGCATAATCTATTCGGGATTGAACGTGGAAGAAACCATGATTTCACAAAATGCTTCAATAATAGCTGCGACACCAGCACTCATTAGATGGGAGAAAGCTTTCCTTGAGAAAGAAGTTTTGAGGCATAATCAAGCAAAAAATATCACCGTATTGTTGCAATTGGAGTTTGTGGGTTGGCAAATTGGATATCATGACGAGACTACCAATTAATGCTATGATCAACCTTTCAGAGACAAGAAGAAATATGGTCTCAAGCTAATAGATGTTCTCAAATGATTGGTTTTTGTTAAAAGACAATTTAATCAACACTTAGGTCTTTGTCTGAAAAAAAGAAAAAAAAAGATACTTTTCTAGAGAGACCCGTAGTCATCGCTTGTATTGGCAATTTTGGCAAGATGTTGAATAGCATGCCTCGGATTATTTTCTTTAACTCAACCAAAAGATATTGTTCTACTAACACAGTTTCCTCAAACCCTTCCCATGTAAGAAGGACGTGTTTTGATTAATAAGCATTAATTCGAATGAGCTTGACATAAGATTCCCCTTTCTCACTTACAATTTGTGGAAAGAGACTAATATTTCTTTTTCTAAGCTATGATTCGTATAAGATAAAGCATAATTGTAAGAGCCGAAGCAATAATTTCTTCAAATAAAGCAGATGGAATTTTAATGAATTAAGAGCGAAGTCGTCCATCAACCAAATCTTATCTATAGATATATGAACTTAAGGTAGGGCCCTTAATTAAAGATTTTCACAAAACCACCTTAAAAAAAAAAAAAAAAAAAAACGGATGCCTTATGTTTATTAGGGTTTGATCAGTTGCAGGTTCTTTTACCCATTTTTGTTTCCTCTTCCCTTTTTTAGGTTTATTGGGTTTAATCAATAGAACCAGATAACTGAACAAAGAGGGCAAAATTGAAACAAGCACTGATAACACATACCAGGAGTGGCTTCAACGTAAGGATGCAAGAGGAGCTGAGATTTCTTGGCCACTAGCTTGTCTGTGAAGATGGATGAAGAGGACCGCAGGCCAAAAGCTCTCCTGATAACACTAGAATATAAATGGAAATATCGACACAACGCAAAAACAAGTGAACACCTTGGGGGAAGGAAACAGCAGGGAACTGAAAATTTCATTTATGAAAAAAAAATGTAATCGAGGGAGATGTTACCGTACCTTCAGCTTCGACTTGGAAGGACCAGAGGAAGAAGGGATTCTATGCTCAGTTCTTGCAATGGACCAATGACACACATAATTGCCAAGAATATATTTGAACCAATACGTCTAGAGGGCCAGCGCTTGGTTGGCCATTTTTATAATGAGCACTATTGACTCTACTTTTTGACTTGTTCACACAAACAACTTGCCATTAAGAAAATGATTAGTCGGGAAATAATGAGGACACAATTCATTACTGTAATTCTGCCAACTTGCCCAGATAAAACAATTGCAAAAGACCATCGGACAATGACAAACGAAACAGGGCAACGACCTCAACGTCAATCTTTCTTTCTTTATTCTGGGTGGGGTGGAAAAACGCGGTATTTCTTGTTCTTTTCCTTTTATTTTCCTCGAGCATGTGCTATCACGACATAAACATAGCAAGTTGCTAAAGAGCGTTGGGCCCAGTGACCACGGTGGGTTGGAGTGTCATTTGAAGTTCTCATATAACTAGTGGGCCAAATCTTGTTAAAAAAGATAATATTTTTACATGAGAGGATAAAAATGATGTCATTTTCAATAAAGGCACGCGCTCTTTTTTTACGGATAAAAATGAACACTATTATTTTTCCGTCTAAATGAGTCTACGTGTTAGAAAGCACTTATGTAGTAAGTTGACACGGCACTTTTTATTATTAAAAAAGTAAGAAAAAACAAAGTTAACGATTTTAATTTCAAATTAAAATTATTTTTGCTTAAGACGAAAGAGAAATTAACAGAATCTAAAGCAAATGTCTTATTTTACTTCTCTTTCTTCCTTTCAAATTGCAGAGAGATTGCAAACATAAAACAAAATCACAACGAAAAAGAGGCAACGACTTAAGGGGAAGCAAATTATGAATTTCGTGTTATACCTACGACAGAGAGCATGACGGTTTTAGATGAGACAGAGGAGCTGCCATCAATGCACTTTGGATTTGATGCTACAAGATTAGGGTTAGGGTTGGCAATTAGAGGGGCGTAAGCACGAATTTGCTGTCATCGTTGTCCTCGGGTCTTAATCGGGGTTGAGAGATAGGTCAATGGTTTCCCTGCCCTAGTTGAGGCAAGGCTTACAAGAGGTCTTGATGGTGATCACCAGCACCACTTATGTGATTACCATGAACGGATTTGTGATTGCCGCCATTCTTTTCTTTTAAATCTTTTCCTTTTATTTTTTTATTTTTTGTCTTTGGATCTAAATGCAAAGAAGCTAATTGCCCAAATTATGATGATAAGCTAGACCCACAAGGCCCATCCATGGAATGTCGGATGAGCTCATTAATCATGAACTTTGAATAAGTACATGACATGTGGCAACAATCAATTGACTCGAAGCATGCATGGACGTTAGAGACTGAGTTAAGGAAAATCCATTGACTGGGAAAAATCAGCGCTAAGAAATCAGGAGTCGTTGCGAATCATTCTTAGAGTAGCGCATAAGTCAAGATATCTAGGGATTCTTATGAAAGATTGAAATGCATAATGGAAGTATCGATTTAAAGGCACAACACAAATCAACGACGGGCATTACAAATCCGTAACAACACTTCAAAATGACTCTGAAGATACGAGAAGATTTTAATAGCAGAGTAGATTGGATTAGATGGATTTGAATTTCGAACTAGATTAGGTTTTCTATTTCTAATATTTTTCTTTATTTATAAAAGCATTGCCACCATATTTTATAAATTTTTTTAAACTTTTCCTATGCATTCTGGTCATCTCCATCGGCAGTTCATGTTTTGTTTCAATCATCGAGCAAGCAGTACCTCCAAGAATGTAAACCATATGCTCTTTTTCCAAAGAATTTCATGTAATTCTTTTGTTGTTTTCATTTTACTGTTTACCCATCAATAATTATTTGAATTTTGCAAAGTCCATAAGGTTTCAAAGCATATTAAAATTTTATTTACTTCTGGGTAAGTAAACTGCAAGTGCCAAAATTTTCATACGAGCTCACTTTGGTGGTAAAATTTTTTTTCACTCACTTAAGTGCCACTTCCGATTTGGCCCATCAGAAAAGCTGATGTGGACATAGCCACCGGAAAATATTATTTTAATATTTTAGTTTTTTTAATTATTTTTTGAATTTTTTGAATTATTTGTTGTTTTTTTGTTTTTATTTTTTTCTTTAGGGTTGGCAAGGATCACTGGTGACCCTCGCTGACTGTGGCGCCTCGCCCAGATTTGGTGAGGGCAACCTTGCCCTTGGTTGTGAAGGCGTTGGGCGGGGCCATCGAGGCCACTCTAGGTAGTGTCTAGCTCTGTGTAGCCACGAGCAACGTTGCCTAGAGCGGAAGAGGGTTGTCGCGGCCTTGCCGACCTCGCCGGCGGTCAGCCAGGCCATCGTTGCTCTGGGCGGCATCGCCCGCGGCCGCCTAGTAGCCGACAAGGGCCCCCGTGGCCAAGAGCAAGGTGACTACAGCCAATGAGGGTTACAACCCTTGTTGGCGTTAAAAGAAAAAAAATACAAATGGAAATCAAACAATTCAAAAAAATTAAAAAGAAAAAAAATTCCACATAACATATTTGGTCGGAATTAGCACTCAAGTGATCAATTTCTTTTGATGTGGCACTCGAGAGAGCGAAAAAAAAAAAATTAGTATCAAAGTGAGCGCTGTACGAAAGTTTTGGAACTTGTACTGTACTCACCTCATTTACTTTTAATTTGAACCAAAATTAACGATTTAATAGGCCATCAATCATCTAGAGTTTAGTTACTAATTGAAACAATCGAATGTCTAACTAAACCTTGCAAAAGTTCACGTGACACCATGCTATCGCGCCTTGGAGATAGCAAGTTAGTGACGAGGAGCGCTGGACCCAAATGGCCATTGTGGGTTGGATGTCACTCATAAAATTATCATATAACTGGTTGGTCCCCTAATTGGCGATGTTAATACAGTATTTTACAGT
Organism: Eucalyptus shirleyi; assembly: GCA_017140165.1. Lineage (NCBI taxonomy): Eukaryota > Viridiplantae > Streptophyta > Magnoliopsida > Myrtales > Myrtaceae > Eucalyptus > Eucalyptus shirleyi. The sequence continues at coordinate 30,726,652 of CM029447.1, forward strand.
ACTTTACGGACTCTGATTTTTGATCTTGGGAATTTTTCTCGTCTTAAATAAGAAAAAAAGAAACATTTGAATTTTCCATATCAATTTATTTATTTTTATTCAAAAACATGAGGCACTTGAACTTTCAGAGTTAGACTAATCCACATTAATGCATGTAAATTACCAAATTTATGTCAGTTGGGACTTATCAAATGCTTTTGAATTGTCGGAGTAGAATAGGAAAATTCAAATTTATGGTTCTTAGAAGTTGAATAAATCAACGGGGTCATCCACTGAGGGTCGAATGTGGGAAAAAGATCTTAATTTCTCAGAACACTTTGAAAGTGTATTTAGTACCAGTACTAGTTAGGTTGAAGAAACGTTTCATTAAGAAAGGAGTTATGAAGCGATAATCACAACATCTTTGCAATTGGAACTCGTAGGAGGGCAAATTGGATAGCATAAGCAAACTTTTGAACCAATTAATGCTTTGGTCAATCTTGAGGGATTGAAAGAAATATGGTCTCAAATTGGTACTTTTCTGATAGACGTTCTCAGATAAATGGTCCTTTGCCAAAAGAAGTTTTAATCAACACTCAGGTCTTGGCCAAAAAAATTCAATGCTTGTGTTACTCAAGATCTTTCTTTTTTTTTTTCCTTTTTTGGTTGAAATATTAGTCAAGGCCTTCATTGTAATAAATTATTACATGATGCAATTCTGTAAGAGCCATGTAATCTTCTCCTTTACTGGCAACTTTTGCAAGATGTTGAATTGCATGCCTTGAAGCATTTTTTCTTCAACGCAACCAAAACGCGTTATTCTCTCATTACCTGGCTTTGCGTGGTCCCGCAAACTGACACGGTTTCCGCGAACCCTTCCAATCTAATAAGGACAAGATTTGATTAATAAGCAATAACTAAGTACGAGCTCGCCATAAGATTCCCTTATTCTCTTACAAATGTGGGGAAATAAACTAATAGTTCTTTTTTTAAGCTATGATCAGTAAAGGACAAAAATGTTATCGTAAGGGCTTACGTAATAGTTTCTCCATCGACATATACCATTTCTCACACTAGTCTGCAGGATGGAGATAAGTATATTTATTAAGTATTCTATGTTTGAAAATATATAGCTAACGAATGGGTTGTAGTTAGGAACTTCCACTGTTGTCGTAATTGATAACAAACCGACACGTTATTTTTTAGTCGGGGGTACAACAATTATTTCTTGCATGTGAGAGGGAGAATTTCTAATCAAAATTCGATGGGATAATGACATCCTAAATAATCGGGGGTACATCTACTCCTCATAATTATGTTTTATATTTCAATAAATGCATCATATCAATTGGTTACAAGATCTTAATATCAATCGTGTAAAAAAAAAAAAAAAAATGGACATGTATCTTTCTAATTCATAAGATTTAACGAAAACTAAAGGTTCAAAACTTGATTTTGTCAACAAAATTATGTAGTATAATCATATGCTCCCTCATCTATCATTTTTGCCTAGTGAAGATAAAGTTCACTTAAACCACCACAAAAACCTTAGTTGTTACCTGAAATATTATAGTAACATACCATATTCTTTTTCACCCAATTATTATAATGGATTAAAGCATTGAAAAGTTACATTTATCATATTTAATTTTTTCATAGTCATACCTAATCTTTAGTTGCGCCTTTTTTTTTTACAAGTTGTCACTATTGACCTTAATTAATTTTGATGATTCTAAAGCATACTTTGTATATTTGTAATTGTTACAAGCTGTTTGAACATGTTTTCTACAATTTTGTGTAGGCTAGCAAGAGTTAAAGAAGGCCTAACCTGGTGTGAAAATAACTTTATTTGTATACTTGTTTGTGTTGAGTTCAAATTTGAATCTCGACTGCTCAATCCAGTGAGTGCCCGGCCAATTCTTTTAAATGCTGAAATCCTCAACGGTCGAAAAACTAGCTCTTTGAAGTGTTAGTAACGCTAATTGAGTTTGTTTTCCTATAGATAGGGTAAACCATTGTCTTAGGCATGCATACATGAATATTACTTACAAAAATCTCTCTTGTATATACTTTGGATTCAACTTCTTGTGAGATTAAACTTGCAGGACAAGTTCTTTTCGAAAGACTACATCTTCTTCATAGAGGACTATCATCTATACTATAAACCAACATCTGTATGAGGCTTCAAGTATAGTGGATTGGGCAATACTACCCTATGGTCTCGAGAGTGGAGAAAGTGCCGATTTGGGCCGAACTAGTATAAAATTGGTTGAGCATCTCTCTCCCCTTCCCTGTCTTTATATCTACACTTGCCAAGTGATTGATATATTGATTGCCGTTAAACATACTTAAGATATTTTTAAGATACACCATCATTAGGAGTGTGGTATTAAGGAATTAATCTTTTTCCCTTTTAATCTTTTTCCCTTCATGCTTATATGGATGTGAATATTGATGATTTTAAAATCAATAGAAAAGGTACTAGTGTCTAAAGGGCCAGTAGTTGGTTGGCTATTTTTATAATGAGCACTACTGACTCTATCTTTTTGACTTGAGTAAAGTTGCTAAAAGGCAAGCTCGAATTAAGTAGTCGAAACTGTTCTTAGATCAAATACTAAGCCCAACTTGTTGAACTTGGCAACTATCCACAATTTCCCCAATAGCCTCTCTTTTTCTCATCCTCCGTTTTAAACTCATATTTAGATTAATTTGTAATTTGTGTTGAATTTGTTTCATGAGGAATGTGCTTTATATTTATATTGAACTTGCGTTATGTTTATGCTGCACTTAATGGTTGTAGACCTTACTTCTATTCAATTGACATTTTATGAATATCTTTGAGATAAAAATGGCCATTGTGTGCTCGATGATACATTTCACCTTACTCCCTTTTTGATGTTATGACAAAAGAGGGAGAATGGTATGATGTTTACATTATATGTGATGATTCACTTGATTTATTTCCCTTGTAGTATGTTTAGGGGGAGTTTTGGTTGAGGTTTTTAAAAGTGATTTTGTCTTCACAAGAAAAGGGGAGATGGTTGACCTTAAATTAATTTTAATGATTCTAAAACTCACTCTTGTATATTTGTAATCGTTGCTAATCATTTGGATGTGTTTTTGTAAGTTTGTGCAGGTTGGAAAGGATGAAGGAAGGCTGGATCCAGTCTAAAAACATATCCAGGTTCCTCGCCAAGTGATTACAAGATAATCAGCTAAGATTGGCCGAATACCCAGCTTTGCAGTTTAGATTTTAATTTTGCTCACCCAACCCAATGGGTGCTGAGCCATTTTTTGAATGCACACTTGGAGGCCTCATTGGTTTCTTTAAAAAAAAAAAAAAGTCATTGAAGTGTTAATAATGACTCGGAGACTACCGGCCTTGATGGGGATTAGCCGTGAGAGTTTGGGCCGAGGCCGATAGATACAACTCGTAAATTTCAATCTTCTCGATGACTGCAACTTCTTCAACGATATCCTCTTCACCTGCAACTTCTTCTTCGCCGAACCATCACCGATGCTTGCAGCCGTTGAACTCGAATCGAGCCGATGTCAGCAGAGGCACCGACGCCAATGTAGGACTACACCGCCGGCTGTCGCCGGCCTATCGCCAGCGATGGCCAAGGCAAACTCGATTTCGAATGGCCGTTGATATCCGGCCAAAACAGCATTAACAACTCTCAAACGACATAAGGAATACACACACACACACACACAATAGAGAGAAAACTACAGAGAACTGACGGTGACGGCCTTTAACCGTGGGCAACACCTCTAAGGAAACGGTATCTCCAACGCAAGCACTCATCCATGGCCGATGCCGAAAGTTGAAGCATATGCAATGACATCGAGAAAAATCACCGAAAAAGCACAAAGAGGAAACATTTCAGTAATCGTGGAAGGATTCGAATGTCAATCTGAGTTTCCAAACATCAATTACACAATCCTTAGTTTACTATCTCGTTCTGGCAAATCATCAAACAGATAGAAGGCATTTTCAAATATAAATAAACTCCAGATTCGATTGAAATGCATCTCTCGACCTATGCGTAGTAAATAAAACTTTCATTCGGCATTATTCATTGCAAATCGACCCGAGTTTTATACAATTCGCTCACGATTTCATGAATGAATATTGTATCTCAGCTTCAACAAAAACAGGGCAAAGTAGAGCGTTAGGAGCGAGGAGCTTACCTGCTTCGGAAATGGAGTCACTGTCTTCTCTCTCGTCTTCTCTCCTCTTTTTTTTTTTTTTCCTTTTTTTTTTCCAGCGAAGCTCTCTTCAGCTGAGCTCCTTCGTGGCTGAAGATCCCCCCCCTCAACAAGAGCGCAGACTTTCCTGTCCATTTTGGCACTCATGTACATTGATTCAGCATGGAATGGGCTGCTCTCGCCCAAAAAAATGAGTGTCTTGCAGTGCAAATTCTTCAAGTTGTCTGTCAGATCATGCCTCCTAACAATGGCCTCAAGAAAGCGCATGACATTCAGACTTTATCTTTCATCCAGCAACTTTCGACAAGTTTGAATGACGTCAGATTTTGAACCGTGCATGCCGCAGCGAATTTCCTTACTGAAGTACCGCTGGAGAAGAAACTCCTTCAGGAGGTTCAGCAACACCTTGTTATCAAGCCATTCAGTCCATGAAGGTGCCTTTCAAATTGGGGAAACAAAGGTCAGACCAAGAACCCTCTCTTCATACTTCTGCGCAAAAGAGAGTCAGGATTGTAAGCACTGGCCGTTACACCTAAGCACAGAACTTCCTTCAGCCCAAAGAAGTCGAGCACTTCGACGACCTGGTCCGCAAGGTCATCGGCACTCAGAAACACGACGTATAATTGAGATCGACGTCGGGAGGCGTCACCAGAGCGGGCTTCTCCCGATCGCCGCAGACGAACACGGAAACCGAATCTTTGCTCCTCTTCGCCGCATGCTCCTTCCCTTCGAAAGGTACGGCCTCGACGCCGACGTGGACACTGAGTCGCTCAACTCGGCCATGGCTCGGCTCGCGCGAAGCCTAGGAAAATGCAGCGGAGCTCGAATCAAAGATATCGACCAGAACGAAGCTTGAAAATCCGAAACACTCTCTCTCTCTCTCTCTCTCTCTCTCTCTCTCTCTCTCTCTCTCTCTCTCTCTAAAGGTTGCTTTCTCTCCACTGGCCTTTTTCCTCTCTCTAACCAGCGCTTCCTCTCCGGCCGAACCTTGCTGTCTTGCCCCAGAATGAGCGCCCTGCCCTCTTTTTCCTCGTGAAGCCCTCGGCCGTTTTTCCTTCTCTCGCTCGAACGGAATCTTTTTCCGTTAAGCCCGACTCCCCATACGCCAGCTAGCAACCTTCTAGAAACACTGGATTCCCTCGCCTCACCTGCCTGTGAGTCTCGCGGACGTTCTCGTTGGATCGTTCCTTCCTTCGCCGCTCGTCTCGTTCTTGCTCACAGGCGCGCGCGTGCGCCAGGGAGGAGAAAGGCAAAAGGGCCGGGCTTTGGAGGAAACAAAATGGGCTGAGAAAAGGAGAAAACCGAAGAAAAGGGTTGGGCTGGATTAAAAATAAGAAAGATAAGAGGGAAATTGGGCTAATTCAGGGATTAAGCCTGAGTGGGCCAGGAATCTTGCTAAAGGAACCGGGCCGGGCATAAATGGCCTACCCGAATTTTATTGTTATTATTATATTATCATTCATTTTTCATTTTCATTTTTTTATATGTTTTAATTTTCTTGTTTATTCATTTTTTTGTTGATATTTTTAACTTTTTATTGTTAAAAGAAAATTTAAAATGTCAACAATCTTTTATTTATTTATTTTTTCAATCGGCAACTCTCTTGCTTGATATCTTATTAGAGTTCAAAAATTTGGTTGTACATTTCTAATTTGATTGGTACCAAATCTGCTCCTTTTGAATTTTCTTTCTACTTCACCAATTGGATGACTATAGTAGATTTTAAAAATTGCTTGAATTGTTGCTTTAGAGACACTGAAACATGCATACTAGGTAATTAATCTTCATTTTTTAGATTAAATTAAGGTTTTCCTATTGAATTCAGGTCTCCTATCTTTAAGCCAACGAGGAAGATGATGGTAAGCTAAGCAATCGCTCTCTCTTTATTAATGGCAATGCGTGGCAGCAATTCAAGTGTGCTCAGGTGATTTATCATTGCATCATTCGTGTTCATTTGCTTGCATTTTTTTTTCCAATTTATATTTGAAATATCTGTAAGTAACATTTTACTAGGAAATCTTATCCTATCTAGTTTATGTTGAATTTGTGGAGTTCCCTCCCACGCAACAAGCGGACATTTAACTAGTGTAGAAATATGCCGTAAGTTTAGTGCAACCATGTCATGGAATTGAATATGGTACTTTAATTTTGTCAGATATTTGACGTGGACCCCAAATTTGGCCTAGGTGGGCGAAAATATTACTTCCTCATCCAATTAAAAACTAATTGAACGGTCCATATTGGCGCTTTCGAAAAGAGCAATGAGCATGAAGCACCAAAGAAGCCATAAATACAGCTAAACTACAACCAAAAGGAAAAGAGCAGAATTCAAGCATTATCTGATTATAGCAACTAGCAAGTGAGCCTTTCTTCTTCATACTCGACTAGCAAGTGAGCCTTTCTTCTTCATACTCGCCTTCCAGTGAACATTTGAGATTGCAGTATGCACAGTAGCTTCGACAGTCTAATTTTATCGAGTTAGTCCTTTTGTTAAAATTGCAAAGATGCCAGCATATCATCCATTAATGCCACATTTAAGTTGATCATATGAACTAAAGATGAGATGGAACTCTTTTGTTGACTAAGATGAATTTATTAGGAGAGAGTATCATAAGCACTAAGTGACAGAGAATGTTTAACACTTTCAAAATATTAGTTATCATCACAAGTATAGTTATGAGAAAGGAAGAAAATACAGAGAAAGTGGAAACAACAAATAAGGCATATGTACACACAAGCTGGGGCAAGTAACTTGGAAAATCTCATGTTGCACGTGGTAGCATTCATCTTTGAAGTTGGAAGCCGCAAAAGAGGTGGAATAATTGGAGTTATGTGGGTTGTTCTTGTATGTGTAGGAGGGAATGGTTATTATTAGTATTTGGTTTATAAATACCAATGTTCTTGGCATTGTAAAGCTCTCTCTTTCCCCGATCAAGCAAATTCTATAATCTATGTTTATTTTCCTGCAATCAAGCAAAGAGCTCATTATTTTTTACTACACCGTTTTTATTTTTCTTGAAATTTACCCTTTCAATGCAATTTACATTTTTGTTGCAATTCTTTTTTTATCTGTATCCGCACTTTGCTCCACATTAATTTGCACTCAGTTTGAATCCCCACTTCATGCACTTTGGGAGCGAAGTATGTAACTATGAAGCGATCTTGGTCGTTCTTGGCACTATTCTTTTATTGCTTTAATAAATATTGATCAAAATTTTGGATGTCTTTGTTAAAATTAATTGTCCTCTTTAATTTTCTCTCAAATTTCATCAATATTGAAAAATAACTCTACAAATTTCACTTGGATAAATATCATTAACTTTGTACCTTATTTTTAACATGTGCAAAGAGAATTACTTACTCAAAAAAAGAAAAGAGAAAAAGAGATGTGCTTGCGACCATGTACATCCTTTGTTTTGTGATGAGCATGACAAATATAGAATTGGTGCTACTTAACGAGATAACTGAGGTTATTGACAACTTGCTACAATCTGGATGAGTTTCCCTAAAACTAAATGATGTTTACTATCATCTCTTGTTCATGGAGAAGAAACGAGTTTATTTTCTTCCAAGTTTTTAATGTAACTAGATACCTAGGGATCTTTATTCTAAACATAGAGGATGATGCCTTGATCTAGAAAAGGATGACAAAATGTATTAAACAAAATAATCAAGCTGGAGGTTGAACTATAATTTTCACCATCTGATCTATCATAAGTTATTACGTGAGGTTAAGAGGTCACTGGAGCCACAACAAGTTAGGCCTAATCTGGTTAGAAAATGAAGTCATTTGTAATTTTATGTGCTTAGCATAATAAATTACAAGACAGGATAACATGAACTTCACTCATATTTTTATTTGCTTGAGGCGATCCATAATTTCTACAATCAGGGATGTATGAAAATATAGCCCTTTATATAAAGTATGATAAATTTCATTTTTTTTTTATACTTTTTTTCATCAAATCAAGGATGTTCGGTTTGTTGGAGAAAACTTCTTTGAGTGTTTTGAAGTTAACAAAACGTTTCTATCAATCTAGTGTGAAGACTTCCAGACTCTTCCATCAAAGTCTGAAGACCACTGGACTACCAGACTCAAGACTCAAAGTCTATCTTCATTGACAGTTTCTAGACCGTCGAAGAAGGCTTATCCAAAACTGAGTATTTCATTAAGGATTTGATTTTATCAACTGAAGAAGATCTCTTTGCTGAATATAGCATGTTAGAATCTATTATTCAAATTAAGATTGATTCAGGGATTTTGAATCCGTTGATTGGTAAAGTATACTTGGAAGGTTCTACTTATGGAAACCTAGATCCTAATTGTATGGGTGAGCAGGATTGGTGAGCTATCGACATATTCCTTAAATAACTCGAAATCTCCCTAATTGATTCTGTCCAACGGGTAGATTGGAAGAATTCATTTGGTAAGTGCCAACGGATGTGATGACATGAAGGAGTATATAAGGAAGACGTTTCAGTTATTCGAGTGTGTGCGTGATAGAAGAATTCCAAAGTCTGAAGCTTATTATTCTTAGTCAATTCAATTGTTAAGCGAAATTTTGTACTCAAAAGAAATTTTATATTTCTGTGAGACCTTGAGGAAGAGTAGTAGAGTCTCTACACTGTGGAATCAAGGAAGAGCTATACTGTAACAACTATTTTGATTCATAGCGAAATCCAGCCGGTAGACTATCAGTGCGGAAGAGTGAACGTAGGCTTGAATTAAGCCGAACTACTATAAATATTGTGTTATTATTCTCTTTTCTAAACTTGTTTACTTTGATCGTAACTCAATTTGTTTACAAAAGTCTAATTTCTTTTTCAAAATCTATTGCTAATTAGATTTGCTCACTTCACTCTAGAAAATTTATTTTTGCACCTATTCAACCCCCTCTAGGTGCTCGTACTAGCTTTTACAATTGGTATCAAAGCCTGTATACTCACTTAAGTTGAAGTGTTTTACTTCAAAGTTAAAGATCCATGACTAGTATGTTGGCTCTAGGTCTGGTTGAAGGGTAAAGCAATACTAAATTGCCTTATTTTGATGGAAATGAATACAACATATGGAAAAACAAGATGAAGACATTTCTAAGATCAAAGGATCCTTTGGAATAGGACGTGGTAGACAAAGGAATCATTCCTAAAGCTGCAACAGTCTCAGAAAGAGGAAAAGAAACTATTGAGTCTAGTAAACTGACTCAAGAAGAGATAACCAAGAGACAAGCTCTTGATGCATAAGCAATTTATTCTTTATATTGTGTATTATCTCCTACTAAATATAACATAATATCTTCTTGTGAAACAGCTAAAGAAGTATGGGATAGATTACATCACCTATGAAGGAACTGATCGAGTGAAAGAAACCGAAATCAACATTCTGCTCGGTCAATAAAGATGTAGTCTGCTTTAAATACAAGAAAAATAGACACATCAGACCCAATTGTCCTATTATGAAGAGAAAGAAAGGAAAAGCCAAGAAATATCGAAAGGCACTTAAAGCAAAAACTTGGAGTGATACCGAATGTGAGGAAAGTAATGATGATTATGCCAATATTTGTTTCATGGCACAATCAGACTCAGATTCAGACTCTGAGACAGACTCAGACTCAGACAGTGAAATTGAGGTAAGTAATTTTAAAATTCCTACTAAAGTCTCTAGATACATTAATGAATTGTGTCTTAGTCTTAAAATCTCTCTCAAAAGGATTTCCGAACTTAAAATGGAAAATTCTGCTCTAAAACAACAAGAAAATGTCTGGAAAGAGAAGGTCAAAAGTTTAGACAAAAGTGTTACTACTTTGAAAGAAAATGCAGATAATCTTTCAAAAGAAAATGCATTCTTGAAAAATGATATCTCAAATGTTTCTAAAAGATTTTCTATAAGATCTCGAGAAACTTGAAAACAAAATTTCAGCACAAAGACCTTACTTTAACAAATCAGGTTTAGGAATGACTGCTGAAACCATTCCCCTAATTGATTTTCCTAAAGTAAAGGAAAGAATTAAGCAAAAACCTACAAAAGATTCTTACAAAAATCATTTCCAAAAAGTTTTTGTAAAATCTGTAGGCCACAGTGCTCTTAAATATTCTAAGTGCAATAGCTCATATCATTTTGAGAAAGAATGTCCTATGGTTTGTAAACCTATTAAGAAGGTATGGGCAAAGACTGTATATTACACTAACACCAATGAACTTAAGAAAATATGGGTACCAAAGAAAGCTTGAGTTTCTTTTCTAAATGTAGGTCACTATCAAGAAAAAGGTTAAATTGTACTTGGATAGTGGATGCTTAAGACATATGATAGGAAATTCAAATTGTTTCATAAAACTTGTACAAGTTAATGGTGGAAAAGTTTCTTTTGGAGGAAATAGAAATGGAAGAATTGTGGGATATGGAACTGTAAAGATTGGAAGCCTTATGATCTAGCGGTGAGTAGCGGTCTAGGGTCAACCCTGGACCGACCCTGGACCAGCCCAACCTTGCCGGTCCTGGTCCGATTCCCAAGGGGATTGGGTCGGTCCTTGGTCTCAAAATTCTAGGAACAACACTGTGCGGGTTGGTCCTCGATCCTAAGAGTTTTGGGTCGGTCCAACCCTGGACCAACCCTGTATATTATATTATATTCTATTATTTATAATTCTTTTATATATTCAAACCTAAGTAAAATGTCTATTATATTATATATATTGAGATGTTCTATCAATAGCACTAATAGTAATTTCAATTTAAAACTTTTGTTGAGTATTATTAATTAAGTGTCATTTGTTTTGTTTTTAGGTATTTAGAAGTTCAAGTGAATTAACAAGATATAAAGTTATATATTCATGGTTTATGTTAAGTATTTTGAACTTTTTATGGTTTAATTGTATTTTACTAATGAATTTCAGCTGCACTTTGCTTTTTCAATTTATGTCAAATGGTAAAAGTTTTTGAAGAGTAGAGTAGTACTGTAGTTGCTACAATGATTTGCTAGTCAAGTGGTGTAAAGCTCATTTTTTGGTTGAGTGGACTCTACATGATCAAATGTAGGAAAACGCTTTTGCATATGATGTTATGAATATTAAAAATATATGATTACAATAAATTTTTCAACTTGTCCCACATCTCGATGAGCGGTTAGCAGGTACGAAATTTATATTATTGTGTCATCTTAAATTTGCTAAATATATGTTGGTATTTATAATTTAGTTGCGCAATGTCACATTGTCGATGGATGTGTAATTTGAATTTGTAGGTTTGCTTTTTTAGGGAGTATAAAAAATAAGACGAAAAAAATTATCGATCAGTCCCGAGTTGATCCTGGAACCAGACCGAACCCATTAGGTCGGTCCGGTCCTTGGTCCTAGGCTCAATAGAGTTGGTCCTTGGTCCTAAAAATTGAGAATCGACACTGTACGGGTTGGTCCTAAGGTTAGGGGGTGGCTCGGACCAACCCGGACCATGCTCACCCCTATCACGATTAATAATGTTTCCTTAGTACAAGGAATCAACTACAACTTGCTGAGTATCAGTCAGCTGTGCAACACTGGTTTCAAAATCAACTTTCAAGAAGGAATATGTTTAGGAACCAGTAAAGACTCCTCTCAATCCTTCACGAGGCGAAGACATGGGAATATTTATCTCTTGGATATCAAACCAGATGAAACCCAATGTCTAATCTCAATTCAAGAGGAAGCAAACTTATGGCACATAAAACTTGGGCACATCAACATGAAGCAAATAGCCAAAATCTCAGTAAAGAAACTTGTTCGTGGACTACCCAAACCGACATACCAAAAGTCTGATCTATGCACACCATGCGTGTTGGGAAAATAGGTAAGAAATTCATTCAAACCAATAAATCAAGTATCCACTAATCGTGTACTGTAGCTCTTGCATATGGATCTTTTTGGACCAATTAGAACTCAGAGCATTGGAGATAAGAAATACTGCTTAGTAATTGTGGATGATTATTCACGATTCACTTGGGTATATTTCTTGACAAGTAAGTCTGAAACCTCTTCTTATTTTATAAAGTTTGCTAAAATGGTCCAAAATGAGAAATTGTATGTTATTTCAAGTATACAGACAAACCATGGAGGTAAATTTGAAAATCAAGACTTTGTAAATTCTGTGATGAATCTGGCTTTCAGCATGTGTTCTCTTCACCATATACTCTAGAGCAAAATAGAGTCGTGGAAAGAAAGAATAGATCACTGCAGGAAATGGCTATAACTCTTTTAATTGAAAGTAACATCTCTTTTCAATATTGGGTTGAAGCAGTTTCTATAGCGTGCTATATTATTAATAGAGTCATCTTAAGGCCTATTATGGAGAAAACTCCCTATGAGTTATTCAAAGGAAAGAAGCCAATTGTTTCGTATTTTCAGGTGTTTGGATGTAAATGTTTTATATTGAAAAATGCAAATGATCGAGTTAGTAAGTTTGAAGAAAAATCAGATGAAGGTATTTTCCTTGGATATTCTATCATAAGCAAAGCTTACAGATTATACAACAAAAAGACTCAATCTGTGAAGGAATCGATGAATGTCAAATTCCAAGACTTTATGCAAAATCAATCGATTCAAACTCAACTTGAAGAATCTGAACCTGCTCCAGACTCTACAAAGTCTAAATCTCCAGAAGCATCTCAGACTTCAGAAGACTAGAAACAAATGATCATCGAAGATTCAAATGAGAGAAATGATCAACAGTCTGACAAGTCAACCAGCAACTAGAAGCATAAGTCCAGTCATCCCAAAGATCTCATTATTGGTGATATTAATGAAGGAATTTGCACAAGATCCAAAAGGCATGAAGAGTCTAGTGCTGTGACTCTTATTTCTGCAATAGAACCCAAAAGTATAGAAGAAGCTTTAATTGATGAAAACTGGATTGAAGCTATGCAAGAAGAACTCAGGCAATTCAGTATCAATGATATCTAGGAATTGTCTCATAAACCGAAAGGTAAATCCATCATTAGAGCTAAATGGGTTTTCAAGAACAAGATGAACGAGAAAGGAAAAGTCGTAAGAAACAAAGCAAGGCTCGTGGCTAAAGGATATACGCAAGAAGAAGGGATAGACTATGATGAAACTTACACGCCAGTAACAAGGTTAGAAGCAATTAAATTATTACTTGTTTTTGCTTATCATAAGAATTTCAGGTTATTCCAAGTCGACGTCAAAAGTGCTTTCCTAAATGGATTTATCAAAGAGGAAGTCTATATGGAACAAACACTCGATTTCAAAGACCTAAGGAAACCAGATTCTGTATTCAGACTAAAAAAGGCTCCATATGGCTTAAAATAAGCACCTCGAGCTTGATACGACATACTAAGTAAGTTTTTAATTCAAAATGGCTTTATCAAAAGTAAAGTAGATACTACACTATTTATCAAAAGAGAAAGCAAAAACTTTTTACTTGTTCAAATTTATGTTGATGATATTATTTTTGGATTTTCTAATGAAAATCTGTGCAAGAAATTCTCTAAGTCTATGTAGGATAAATTTGAAATGAGCATGATGGGTGAACTAACTTTCTTTCTCGGGCTTCAAGTGAAACAACTGAAGGAAGGAACCTTTATTCATCAAGAAATATATGCTAAAGAACTTGTCAAAAAGTTTGGATTGGAGAATTATAAAAAGACTGATATACTAATGTCAAGTTCCTTGAAGCTAGACAAAGATGAATGAGGAAAGAAAGTTGACCATAAGCTATACAGTAGTATCATTGGTTCACTTCTTTATCTTACTGCTTCTAGACTTGACATTCTGTTTAGTGTTTGTAGTTGTGCCAGATTTCAATCAGATCCCAAAGAATCTCATTTAAGTGCTGCAAAACGTATTATCAAATACATTGCCCCAACTTCAAATTTAGGCCTCTAGTATCCTAAAGAAGGAGACTTCACTCTTCTTGGATACTTAGATGTAGACATAGCAGGATGCAGAGTTGATAAAAAGAGCAACTCGGGCACCTGTCAACTACTTAGTAACAGGACAGTGTCTTGATTTTCAAGGAAGCAAAGTACCGTAACTCTTTCTACAGTAGAAACAGAGTATGTATCTCTTGAAAGTTGTTGTTCACAAATTCTATGGATAAAACAATAGCTAAGAGACTTTGGAATTGAATATTCATGCACTGAGATCAAATGTGACAACACCAGGGCAATCAATCTCACCAAGAATCTAATTCTTCACTCAAGAGCAAAACATATAGAGATTTGATATCATTTCATTAGAGATCATGTTCAAAATGGAGAAGTTTCGATTCAGTTTATTGATTCAAAGAATCAACTGGCGAACATATTTACAAAGTATTTGGAGAAAAATCAATTTGAAATTATTTGTTCCAAACTCAATATCTTAAAGTCTGAGGAAATTCAGACTTAGGGTTGAAAGTCTAAGGACACTCAGACTCAGACGATCAAGATTCATGACTGTAAGTTATTTCTATTTTAGAAACTTATCTCTCGAATCAAATCTCGAAAAAGGTACGATCATCTATCTGTAATTGATTGATGTTATTCCCCAGTTTTCGTAATTATTGCAATCTTTCCTTTTCAAAAAAGAAGTCATCTTTGAAATGACGGTTATCTAATTTTTTGAAAAGGCATTTTTATATTTTCTTTTATGACGTTCCGTATGCTTCGCTTTGACAGTCTTATATATTGTTGGTTCTTTTTCATTTTACTCACAAAAGCCCTAAGAGAACACAGATCTTCTACTTCTCTTTTCTTCTCTTGTTTAATCCTCGAAAAGTTTTCACCTTTCTCGCGAAACAAGCCTGGAATCTCTCAAAGACTGTGAAGGATGTCGTCTTTAAGAAAGTCTTCAAGGATCCCAAACAGGGGACCACAGCAAATGTGTGAGGGTCCTATGTATTTTGATCTCACCGAGAAAGAAGAATCTCCTAGATAGAAGCAGAGTCCACAACATTCTCAGCAGCATCCACCTCCTTCATCTAGACCTCAGAATATTGAACATCGAGAAGAGGAAGAAATCATCGAAGATGCAAAACCTGTAATAACTCAAAAGCCCACTTTTACTTTTAAGCTTTACCGTACTCTGAAGAAGGGTGGTACTCCTTTGAACTATATTGATGAATTTTTGAAAGACAAAGGGTATCGAAATGAAACCTACTTTTTATGCACAATGGAATGATTGGGAATTGCTCTTGCAGGGTCAGCGGAAGAAGCATTAGCAAATATCCCAAACGATCCACGTGTTGGAGGGCTGAGTCCACCTGATGGGAATGATGATGATAGGATGTACACTCATTTTAAACCTAAAATGGGTGTTACGGCGAAAATCCGAAGCAAAAGGACAGATTTGTTTCGCTCGGAGGAATACAAGCAACTGTACTCTAAGTTGCTAAAGCGTGGTGTGATTAACACTAGAAGTGTGGACTTTGATTTTTTTTTTTTTATTCTCTGAATGTCAAGCTGCAAGAGAAATTCAATCTTCGTCAACTAGAACGGTTTTGTTCTGAAATGATAGAGGCTCATGCTAAACTCACTGCTTACTTCTATTCTAATCTAAGTTTCTTAGATGCGAATAGATTCTCTTTTAGTGTTCGAGATCAGGACTATGTAGTTGACATGGATATATTGGCTAATGTGATTGGGGTTGAAAGAAGGAAATACCAACCAATCAGTGTGTTTATTGGTCGTGTGACGGTAGAGCTTGTTTGGGATAGAATGGCGGAAGGAAAGATTTCATATTTGAGGATGAATGCCTCAAATATTTTGCTTCACAAGATAGTGATCAACTGCCTCAGACCCAAATCGACTTTGAAGACCGATGTTTCAAACTCGGAGGCAAAGTTGATGTATGCTATTAACACTGGAAAAAAGTTCTCTCTTCCATACACTATTATGTTCCACATGTATAGAACGATGGTGAAAGACAAGGGCCAACTTCCTTACTCAGCACTTGTCACTAAGTTATTCAGACATTTGAACATTCAGCCTCCTAGGATTCTTTATGTTCGAACATGCGATTAATGGTGGTGGGATTGAAAATGGTCTCTAAAATGCGTATGAAGGAACTTAACAAGGCTTTGGAGTGATTCAACGATAAAACTCCCGTCAAGATTCACCCAGTCTCTTCGGCTGCAAAACGGATAGGGAAGGAGCCTATGGTTGCTCCATCCAAGAAAAGAAGAGCACTCATCTTTGAGGATGAAGAGGATAAGGATGATATCACAATTTCTAGTCTTGCATCGAAGAACTTAAGTCGTTCTGTTCTAGAGACAGAGGTGAGATAGGAACAAGACAAGGAGGAGATCGAACAGAGGACTGGAGAGAGAGAATCAATGGAGAAAGAAGCAAAGGAAGAAAGGATTGAGGAAGAAGAAGAAGAGGGCAGAGGTGAACAAGAAGAAGTAGAGCATGAAGAGTACTTCTCACTGCCTGAAGGCCATGAAACAGGGGGGAGATGCTAAGAAAAGAGGTACATCTTCAATTATTGCTACTAGTGAAGGAGTAAGTCGTTTTCCAGCAGATCCAGAAAATATCTATGCCTCTTAATTTCCTAAGGAATGCCATGAGGTTTCATTGCTCAATCTGAGTGATTGTGCTGACTTGCCATCATCTACCAATACACCTTCTGATCGTGCAAAAGCCAGTACTCAGATTGATAATTCAGTAGACTTTTGCAGAGTGCTTGATGTTCTCTTGGAAATGCGAGGCCAAATTTATGCTATGGGATGCGAAGTTCATAACTTACAGAATGCAAGTCAAGCCTCTTCAGTTTCTTTGCATGATCAAATCCATACCCTTGCTCTTCAAGTTCAAGCAAATGCTAAGGGAGAAGATGTGGCTTAACTGAAGGAGGATTTGAAAAAGCTGGAAGGGATTGTCCAGTCAATGGGAAATTTCCAGCTTGTTCGTGTTCCAAAGCAATCCTAATTCCATTCTCTTTTCATCTCTACCTTTTTAATGCTGACAAAAAGGGAGAGAGATGTGATGCAGATTTGAGATTTAAACTCATGACTGTTGTGTTTGACTGACTTTACTTTTGTGTTTGGCTGTTTGGCTGTGACTGGATGGGGATTTGGATTGTTTGATCATTTGTTTATTTTAAGCACTACTGGTATTTCATGGCAAAAATAGTTGCTCATTTACAGGACTAACTTATTTTCTGTGGATGCATATTTTAATGTTATCTTTACTAAACCAATTATCTTTTGTGAGATATCCATGTTTGCTTGAGTATTATTTTGCAGATCAAAGTTATCCAAATCTGCAGAAAAGTTTTGTTACCATAAAAAATGGGGAGATTGTTGGAGAAAACTTCTTTAAGTATTTTGAAGGTGACAAAACATTTCCATTAGTCTAGTCTGAAGACTTGCAGACTCTTCCATCAAAGTCTGAAGACCACCGGACTACTAGACTCAAGACTTAAAGTTTACCCTCATTGATAGTTTCTAGACCGTCGAAGAAGGCTTATCCAGAACTGAGTATTTCGTTAAAGATTTGATTCTATAGACTGAAGAAGACCTCTTGGCTGAATATAGCATGTCGGAATCCATTATTCAAATTGAAATTGATTCGAGGATTTTGGATCCATTGATTGGCAAAGTATACTTAGAAGGTTCTACTTATGAAAACCTAGATCCTGATTGTATGGGCGAGCATGATTGGTGGGCTATCGACATATTCCTTAAATAACTCAAAATCTCCCTAATTAATTATGTCCAACAGGTAGATTGGAAGAACTCCTTTGGTAAGTGCCAACGGGTGTGATGGCATGAAGGAGTATATAAAAAAGACGTTCCAGTTATTTGAGTGTGTGCGCGATAGAATAATTCAAAAGTCTGAAACTTCTTATTCTTAATCAATTCAATTGTTGAGCGAAATCTTATACTCAAAAGAGAGTTTATGGGCGTACATGTTTTCGTTTCTTTTTTATGTTTAAGAATAGATTTTTTGCTTTTTTATTCCCGGGAACAAAAAAAAGAACAGAAATGCGTTTGTTTGCGTTTCCGTTCAAAAACTGTTTTTTTGTTCCCGGAACAAAATTGGAACAAAAAAAAGAAACAAAAAAAAAAAACTTACTTTTCCGTTCCAGAAACACTTCTAGAAGGGCTAAAAAGAACAAAAATGAAAAGAACAAAAACGAAACACTTCTTAAAGAGTCAATCACTGCGATCTTCCTTCTCTCTCAAGTTCTCTCTTTCTCTTTCTCTCTCTATCGGGATCTCAAAGGAAAGAGCTTTCGCTAGCTGGGCAAAAGAGCTCCGTTGCTTCCTTCTCTTTGCTCGGTATCTTCTTCCCTCCTCAGATCTCTCACGCCATTGCCACCATCTCCCTCAATCCTCCGCGATTCTTGCTCACGAAGGAACGTTCTTTACTGGGAGTACCGCGCGCGGGGGTGTCACCAGTGTGCTTTTGCTCTCGGCGATGAATATGACGATGCCAATGGCAAGGCAGTGACAATGGGTCCCGCTTGCATGGATCTCGGGGCATGGGACTGCTAGGGTTGCGGGGCGTCGGTGGGATTCGCGTGGTTCGGCGGGCGTTCAGGCATGGACGCAGACAAAGGGATGTCCTCGGACAACATCAAGGGGCTGGTGCTCGCCCTGTCTTCTAGCCTCTTCATCGGTGCCAACTTCATCATCAAGAAGAAGGGCTTGAAGAAAGCCGGGGCTTCTGGCATTAGGGCAGGTAAGATCTCGTCGATTTGGCTTGGGTTCGCAGGTGTGTGGGGCTTTTTGAGTTTGGATTCGATTGGGATGTGATTCGTTGAGGTGGTTCTTCGTTTGTAATGTGTTGTGCGGATGTGGATTTACTTTTGAGTATTGTTTGTCTTTGGCACTCTAATGCTGCTGGGACTAGGGATTTTATCACTTCAAGTGGTTTTACATGAGATTAACTGGCATGCTGGCCGCGGATTCTAATTTGTGTGTGAATTGAGTGTATGATTTGATAGTTCTTGATGGGATCTCCGTCCGGCCGAGATGTGTAAGGTTGCTATGAACTGCATAGCCGTAAAACTGGGGAAGTGACTCTCCAACTATTGATCTGGCTCATTCGATACCATGGTTTAGTGGCTCTTGTATGGAATACATCTTACATAGGTTGCCACTGAACTTAAAGCAACAAATCTAGTTCTCTCTTTTATCTTCCTTGCTCCTTTCTATTTGTTGTTCTATCTTTGGATGAGGAGGGCTTCTCAAATGGCTTGATCTTGCCACAGGTGCCAGAAGTTTGCTTCTCTCTTTTGATATTAGCTTTCCCCTTAGTCTTGCTCATTTCTTGTGCTGTGGCAGCTGCTGGAAGCTACTCATTGCTGCATTACTTAAAAAGCTTTTTACTTAAAGTCATAGAAACACACTTCTATGCCAGATGAAATGTGATTTGAATCCTGGACACATTGTTTGTGTTGATTTATCACTAAGTTGGGGCTGCTGCTGAAGGAATTTGGTTCTAAGTCTTCTGGCATCTTGTACAAGGATCTGGAGGTGCTGAAATATGCACATGATGGTTCTCCAGCTATGGTTGGGCTGTGGTTGGAAGAGAGTATGTTTATGGTGTTGGTTTTTATGTTGCTGGTCATTTTCATATGTGACTATCTTGCAGGATGTCTGTTGAGGTGAAATACTGAGAAACATGTTGGAAGGTGGTTATATTGGAACCTTGCAAATATTATAAGATGGATGAAGCAACTCTGATATTACAACACTAAATAATGAGCTTAGTGTGATTGTTTGTGTTGGACAACAAAGACTATCCCTGAGAGATTGTTTCCCGTATCCAGTATGCTGGGATGGAAAGAAAAATGATGGTACATTTGAGAAAGACAAAGAACAATGAAGCCTTTTGTGAATGTCAATCTATTTAGATCTGCCAATGTGCAGATGTTACTGATCCCAATTCTTATCCAATGGGGGACACAGGTTGCCTTCTGCAAAGTTGCTTGTGCTTTGCATTAGGCACTTCTGTGGCAGTACATGGCATTTTCCTGATTCAGCTTTTCAAGTTCTTAGGCAATTTTATGACATTTCACATAGTTTACAATTCGAAAGCAAGCACTTGTTGTAATTGTATGTTGTGCTCTTCATAATTACATTCGTGATCAAGATAGGATGGACATAAATTTTTCCATATATGGAGATCTAGAGTATCCGTTTGGACCTACAGAAGTAAATGTTGCAGATGATACATCGGATGAGCAGGCATCTGGGATGAACATGCTTAGGATAAGTATTGCAAATAAAATGGGAATGAATCACAATATACATGAGATTTGTTGACTTTTGTAATATTGTTTTTAAATATTCACTGTGATAAAGTTGAGCAATGAACTATATTACTTCATTATTGTGATGTCATGTATGGAAGGGTTCATGTTGAGATGTATAAGATACTCTTCTTTTTGCTAGTTCTTATTGTACGAACTTTACTTATAAAATTTTCTTTTAAGTATATACATATGATCATGTTGAAAATATTTTTCTTCACTCACCATTATCAAAATTAAATTGATGAGCATTTCATGAGAATAATAATTCAATATCAAGTTTATATGTTATAAAAATAAAAAATAAAAAAAGTACTTGAAAAAAATTTGATACAAACTTTACTTATAAAATTTTCTACCAACTATGCCATATGATCATGTTCAAAATGTTTGTCTTCACTCACCATGAATAAAATAAAATTAATGAGCATTTCATGAGAATGAGAATTCAATATCAAGTTTAAACTTTATTAAAAAAAACATTTTTTGAAAAATTTAAAACAGAAATTTTGTACAGTTTATCAAACTTATTTCTGTTCTTTTTCTATTCTAGAAACAAAAATTGAATGCGATTACCAAACGTGTTTCTGTTCTTTTTTTATTTCAAGAATAGTTTTTTTTTTACACTTACCAAACGCGTTCTTTTGTTCAAAAAATGTTCCTCGGAACAAAAACACTTCTTTTATTTTTTTTTTTTATGTTCCCTAGAACAATTTTTGAACAAAAACGTTATCAAACGCGCCCTATATTTCTGTGAGACCTTGAGGAAGTGTAGTAGAGTCTCTACACTATAGAATCAAGGAAGAGCTATACTGTAACAACTCTTTTGATTCATAGTGAAATCCAGCTGGTGGGCTGTCAGTGCGGAAGAGTGGACATAGGCCTGGATTAAGCTGAACCACTACAAATATTGTGTTTTTATTCCCTTTTCTAAGCTTTTTTACTTTGATCGTAACTCAATTTGTTTACGAGAGTCTAATTTCCTTTTCAAAATCTATTGCTGATTAGATTTGCTCACTTCACTCTAGAAAATTTATTTTTACACATATTCACCCCCTCTAGATGCTCGTACTAGCTTTCACATGGTTAGCGTGTCTTTGCATAGGACTCTATCTCTCCTTCCACATGTTTGAAATGATGATAGTGAAATTGTTATGCGAGAACTCACACATAATATTTGCATGCTTTAAAATATTTTGGGGGTTCTGCGATGAGTAAAATTCAATTTTCTCCTATCACTTGCGTGAGCAAAGATATGTTAATTTGGTAAGATCACCCTATTAGATTGAAGTCACAAACTAGGCTACCAACAAGAAGACATTAGACATGATGTCATGCAATGATGGAAAGAGATGGTCCTTCGTTTTCTTTTCCACTTTTTTTCCCATTGACGGTAATATTGTAACTTATACATAGCTAGTAACAAGCGTTGGGGCTAGTGGCCATGGTAGATTGGGACGTCATTTGAACTTTACACATAACCGATGTTGGTAGGGTCGATTGCAGCAGCGCGACCGTAAGCTTGCTATTGCCATTGGTAGAATCATAATGGGCGTTGAGAGATCTGTCGAGACAAGGCAGGCAAGCGGTCTCGGTGGTGATCACCAGCACCACTCATGTAAGTGCTATAAGTGGGTTTGCGATTATGACCATTTCTTTTCATATATATTTTTTCTTTTGCCAAGTGATAATAGAGAGCGTGAGCCAGATCAAGGCAAGACTAGACACCCTGTCCCAATCAAAAAGCATGTGAATATTGCGAAAGATGTGCTCTAAGTGCATTGTCAATATTAATTTATCTAGCACGTTGTCATCAACACTTAGGTCTTTGGCCAAAAAAGAATCCAAACTTATGTTAGATTCAATATGTTCATTGTGAAAACTGACTTTTAAATGATGCCACTATTTAGGACCTACATAATCATCTCCTTTACTGGTAACTTTTGCAAGAGGAAAGTTAAATATGATCAAACCACTTGTCAAAATGAGAAGTATTAAACCATTTAAGAATGACAGGCACCTTTTCATGGCACAACAAACACCTTTTCATCGCCTTGATAAGAAGCTAGTAAAGTTAAATTTTCACCATTGCTTTCTCTGTGAAGTTTCACCATGTCTGCTATGGACTTCTGAAGTTCACTGTCATAAACGAGAAGGAAATTAACATACAAAAAGCCTAGATACTACAAATTGCATGAGAAAAGGCATTTACCCTACAAGTGGATGGTTCCCACTAGTATTGAAGTCGAAGCACTCAAATGTTCTAATTGATTCTCCAGCAACAAGTTTTACAATATGTCAAATCACTAGTGCCTCTAGGAAAAAATTAGACAATATGATGATAGCTTCAAGGAAATAGGAAGAGAACCCCTAGGATAGAGGTTGGGACACCTGGAGTGCCATAACTTGGCACGAAGAGACACTTAAGTGCCATAACTTTAAAATGGTACACTTGAGTGCCAATATTGGAGTAAAATGGGATACTTAAGTGCCACTCCAGCGAAAATCCGGCCAAATGGCTGACGTGGCCATTTTCCAGCGAGTTTTGTTCAAAACGGCGTTGTTTTGCACGCTGACATGGCGAAGAAAATGCAAAAAAGACCCCGTTTCATGTCTACGTGTAAATAATAATATAAAAATTAATTAAATTAGATTTAAAATATTCAAAAAATAAAAAAATTAAGAATTTTTTTTTGAAAAAAAAGGGGGGAGGTCAAAGGGGCGGCTGAGGGCTGAGCCCTCGCCACCGCCGCCTCCCCGCCATCGCCGGGAAGGGCCGGTGACGGAGGGGAGAGGGTCGGCCGAGGTTGCTGGCCCCTGGCCGACCGACGGGGAGGGCCGCGAGCCCTCGCCGCGATCGGCCGGGGGCCGGCGACCTCGGCCGACCCTCCCCCCTCCATCGCCGGCCCTTCCCGGTGACGGCGGGGAGGCGGCGGCTTGGAGGGCTCAGCCCTCAGCCGCCCCTTTGACCTCCCCCCTTTTTTAAAATAAAAATTCTTAATTTCTTAAAATTTTTAAAATTTTCTTAATTTTAAAAAAAAAAAATTTAAATTTTTTGAATATTTTAAATAAATTAATTTTAAAACTAATTTAATTAATTTTTATATTATTATTTATACGTAGACACGAAACGGCGTCGTTTTTGTATTTTCTCCGCCACGTCAGTGTGCAAAACGATGCCGTTTTGGACCAAACTCGCCGGAAAGTCTCCACGTCAGCCGGTTGGCCGGATTTTCGCCGGAGTGGCACTTAAGTGTCACATTTAACTTTAAAACTGGCACTCAAGTGTACCATTTTAAAATTATGGCACTTAAGTGTCCCTCCGTGCCAAGTTATGGCACTTGCGTTGTATTTATGCCCCCTAGGATAAACTCCTCTGAATATTTTCAGGAAAGAACCCTGAGAAAAGGCAACACTGGTATACGAGATACAAAGCAATGAAAGATATGGCAAGGAACAATATCAAACGGGACATTTGATGAGAGATTTTGGACAGTTTGCACTTTTAGAAAACATATCTTTATTTTTTCAAATTGGGAACAACGGAATATTATTTCAGCAATCCTGGAAGCAATAGATTCCTCAGCATGGATTGTCAGTGAGTAACCAGGTTTCTCAAGCCTACTTATACATTTTTATTAAGAAGCGGCAGGGTCAAACTCTGACTTTGCTTTGTGACTATCTGCAGAAAATAGAAAGGAGAAGATGCTTCGCACAAGATCTAGATGGCTTGCGCTTGTACTTCACCGAAACCAAGTGCATGGAAAATGACATGTTCATAATGTGATTCAGGAGTAAATACCTCCGATGGCACACAGCTAGCTTCTCCTAGGAACTCATGAATAACGTTTTACCACACAATCTTATTATATATAGTTTATGTTAAAATTGTGGAGATTTGACTAGTACAGAGATAAGCAGTACTTTAAGTGCAAACATATCATGGTAATGAATAGGGGTGAGCGCGGTTTCCGGGTAGAACCGGGAACCGGAGAACCGCACCAGAGGGTCTAGTTTGGTTTCCGGTTCCAAAGGAACCGGTTCCGATTCCCAGTTCCTTTTTTCTGGAAACCGGCATTTCTTGTTCCAGTTCCGGTTCCAAGCGGAACCGGAACCGCCCCCCAGAACCGCTTATGGAACCTGTTATGGAACCGGTTAGAACTTAGACTTAGGGCTCCAAACCAAAAGCCCCAAATCTCTCGACGCTTTTAGCCTTTCTCAGTTTCACTCATAGTTTCACTCTCGATTTCACACTCACTGATGCCATGGCAGGACGCCGCTCGCCCTCGACGCCGCCTTCGGACACCGCTAGCCCTCACCAAACGCCGTTGGACGCTAGTCGCTGACGCCGTTCGCCCTAACCCTCAGGTCCCTCGCCACTCGACGCCAGTCAAAGTCTCTCCCTTTCTCTACCTCTACCCGTCGGCGACGCCGCTTGCCCTCAACACTGCTGCCGGACGTCGCTGAACACCAGTCGCCGACGCCGCTCGCCCTAACCCTCGCCACTCAACGCCAATCAGACTCTGATTAGTTCTCTGCCTCTGCTCGTTGCCGACACCGCTCGCCCTTGACGCTGCCGCCACCGGACGCCACTCGCCGGCCCAGTCTCGTTTGAATCTTCTCCGCTAGTCGTATCTTCGCTTGTGAACAATTGTAAAAGCTTTCGATCACCAGCTCGTATGCTCGTTGCAGTCCTGGCGTAGCTTAAAAAATCCAGGTAACCTATTCTATTTGTGCTGCCCTATTTCACTCAAAGTCTAAGCTGAAGCTCGATTTCTTCAGATTAGAGGACTATCAGGGAAGAGACGGCAACTGATAACCTGGTTCAGAGGACTATCAGGGAAGAGACGGTAATTGCACTATCATAACCGTTGCTCACCGGATTCCCACTGTCATGAGTATTCATTTTTAGGTCCTTAAAAGTAGCACTACCAATTGTGTCTTATGAGTATTCATTTTTCCCCTCTAGTCTCTTATAAGATCTGTTTGAAGGACTTGCAATATGGGAAAAATAGGAATACTCTTTCTTGCATTTGAACAGCGTCATTATGAACAGTTTATTTTGAACAAGCTATGCGTTCAACATTTGCTACTTTTATCCTACAAGTATTCTAATTTCATGGTTAGCTCAACTTTGAGGTTTCTGTCCAGCAACTTTTAGTGGTGTTGGCTTTTCTTTGTCTTGTTTTCAATGCTAAATCTCATGAATGCTGGGTTTCCCCTTACACTTCTTTTGACTTGGGTAGTTTTTTCAGTGTAGCCTGGAAAATTTACATGTCAATCAAAACTATTTGCTAAAGGCAGTTTCTTGCATGGTGCCAACTAATCAACCATTTTATGGCCCTGGAGAACTCTAATCTGTTACCACAAATTGCGATTTCCTAGGTGTGCTGTGTGGACTGTTGGCTAGTAGTCATTGCTGAAAATTGATTTTAAACCGTTTGCTGTGAACTATTGTCGTTCAAACCATTTCATTTTCTATGGACTGTTTGCATTGACAGGTTCATTCATGATATTCCTTCAGGGAAGTATCTGTATACAATGGTATGGCTAGATATAGTTGTGACCTGTATCTCTTGCAGGTGTAAAAAGATTCGTATACATCTCTGCAGCTGACTTTGGTGTCGTGAATTATTTACTCCAGGGATATTATGAGGGAAAGGTATTGTCTATAAAATTTACATCTTGTCAAGTGTACAGAATTTGGTAGTTAAGCTTCGATTATTGGGAGGCCTTATTTATTATCCATAAATTGCTCTAATGCTTTTTGATGAAGCTTTTTTCAAGTGCAAATTTAGTCAAATATGAGTAAATGCTTTCTGAGTGCAATGCCAAATCTATAAGCTGGATTCAACTGCTTAACATATAGATGACATATGCTTCACATCAGCTTGAAGAATAATGAGCACTACGTTAGATTTCGATCTTACTGATTTCTCTTTCATTTATTTTGGCTACAGAGAGCTGCTGAAACAGAGCTGCTGACAAAGTTCCCTTATGGAGGTGATATAACTGTTTTTCCTTTACTTGTAAATAGGCCATGTTAGGAATCTGCACACTAAAAAGGGCTAGTGATTTACTAAAGTGCCTTGCAACCTGTACCTAGATGGATTTGTATAGAATTGGGGTCAATAACTCTTGAGCGATTATCTTATTGTTGGATTAAGATTGATGTGCTTATGCAGGCCATATGGTTTTTAAGTGCATGACTGTTGATGATGGATGTTGTCGTGCTGTTCTAATCCTGTGAGCCTTGCGGGTATCAACCTAGAGTTTTCTGAACAGTGCTTGATGCATGTTGTCGCGCTATTCTAATCCTTTGAGCTTAATTGTCAATTGTTTGACTTTTCAAATCTGAAAATGAAAAAAAAAAAAAAGAATATGTTGGAACCTGGAACCAACCCTGGAACCTGTGACAAGGTAGGTTCCAGGTTCTTGATTCTAACAGGTAGGTTCCATGTTCCAAAAAATGAGTAACCTGTACCCAAGGGTAGGTTCCAGGTTTCGAATGGAACCGAACCGAAACCGGGAACCGCTCACCCCTAGTAATGAATATGGTGCTTTAAGTTTTTTTTGGTAAAGAATATGGTGCTTTAAGTTTGTAAGCTATTTGATGTATTTTATGAACTCATTCGGAAAAATTGAAGAGTCAGATTACTAAGAACTCTTTAGATTGTGGACCCCAAATGATATTTTTTCCTAGCTAGGAGAGGGTATTACCTCCTAATTCAATTAAAAAACAAATGACTAGTCCATATTGGCGCTTATGGAAAGAGCTATGAGGATGAAGCACCAATAAGCTTTGAATACAACTAAACTCTCAACAAAAGAAGAAGAGCAAAGTTTAACATTATTGGATAATAGCAACTAGCAAGTGAGCGTTTCTTCTTCATACTAACCTTCCAAAGAACACACGAAATTACGGTATGCTCAGTAGCTGAGTGATCCTTAGATCATCGGCTTTTACAGAAGACGCATATAAAATAGGTAATTCGCAAAGCAATTATATCACCTTCAATCAACTAGCTCACTCTCGCTATTTCTTTGGGAAAGATTGGATGCTACTTGTGAGCATAGGATTTTGGACATATCTTTATTTTACCTGATATATTGCCCAACCTCCAGGGAGAGGATCGGAGTAAAATGCGGATACAATTGCAATTCGTGAATCTCAAAAAGCTAGGATGGGTGGTTCATAAAGGAATTCTACAGCAAATTGGATCCAAGGCCTTTTTCTCTCTCTTTGATGCTCTGAAGAAGTTCCAGCTTGAACTCATTGTAATTTAGAGAGACTCGCATATCGACATGGTCAATACTACTGTTATGATAAACCCACGGGGATACTAGAATGGCATCAAATTTTTTAAAAATGTTTTTCTTAGTCCCCACCGAGTAAATTGACAACAATTTAAATGTAAAAGCAGCATATCATACAAGTTCGGAAACAAAACAAAAAGAATGACTAGACACCTTATAATCAGCGTGAAAATTATCTACAAGAATAAAATAATAAAATCATGTTATATCGAGTCAATCGATTATTTATCATCACACGAAGGCAAGCAAAGTAATATCTATGTATCTATATTTTATGAACTCTAGTAAAACAACTGAACAGTAGACAACTAAGCTAACTTAAGTTACGATAATTTGTGTGGAATATTACTTGCCAATCCATGTTATGATATTACTTCGGATAATCAACAATTGTGGACCTAACCTTGTAACAATTGTCTGCCATAAGAAGTTGAACCAAACTAACCATCCTGGCATGAACATCCATAACGTTTCAAGAGCAGGAGTCAATGCCGACACCATGTAAAATTGGAGAAATATATATGAAGCTATGATATTCACCACAATGCTCATCCAATATCAAGGTAAATATTTGGACAAAGCGAAAACAAAATCTGAATCCCCTACTACCAAACAAACAGTCACTATCCTCTACATATAACCAGCAAAAGAACCAACATTACATCTTGCACATTCTCAAAACAGTGTCAAAGATGTCGGTATCTTCCTATTTGGAGTAGTGCACATTAACAAGATCGTGCTGAAGGAGGAAAAATCAGTTAAGATAAATTGTAATATCAATGCCATTGTCAATCAGAGATTGAACTACTGCCCTGGTTTTACCTTCAAACTTGTCCCTCTCTCTTGGAGTATAGGAAGCTTGCACACATCAGCTTCCCTCGCCTGGTCTACCAAACCCAGCCTATGGCCACACATGCCGGTATGTCCGATTGAGACTGAGCACAGCTCTGATATCCTTAGAATAGGTACCTGCAACAGTGACCTACTTGCACAGGACCTTGTGAGTGAGTGAAGTCAAGATGAGGCGCTTGGAGATGAAAACATTTAGCTTGAATGGCTCCATGTAGGCTATGGTCTGCTGCTTGAAGGACACATGCTTATTTGGATTCTTGGACTTCTTCCCCTTTTGGTCAGTGTATGGCCGCTGTTGTCGTCATCCAAATAGTGCAACTCCAAAGAACAACTTGGTGTTAAATGATGCTGCTCAAAAGCCAACACTCATACAAAATCTCTATCCCATTCGATAAAGGATAGAACACCCCCACATTCAACTGATTATTTGCTTAACCGTTACGCTGCACTAGTACCATTATCAATCGAAATGACCGAGAGGACATCCCAAACCGAAAAGGGAATGAGAGATTCAATGAAGCACCTGTGCCCCCCGATACCACATGTCAGCACAAAGAAGTCACGTCGAGAGGCATTAACACCATGCATTAGAACACTATTAATGCACAAGTTGCAAAAAAGCTTGCTTCAACATCTTACTAGACACTTTCTAGCAACCAAAAGCAGCCACTTTGATCGCAATGAGCATGACACCTGAAAGAAATAAACATTGTCAGTAAGACAATGGCCAACTACTAGACTTGTCAAGATTAACCAAAGAAGTGGGCAACAACACAGCCCCATATAACAAAACCTCTCATCCTTTGAAGCTACATTGACAGAGGTTATGCTCAGCAATTTATCAAACTGCTAGAATGTTTTGGTGAGTAAGTTCCTACAAGCACCTAATATTTGGTGAGTAAGTTCCCCCAAGCACCTAATATTCGGATAAGGTTACAATTCCTTTCAAACCCAGTCAAACATTCTATTAAGAAAGACCAACATCATATGAGCATATATAGAACTCAAAGACTGCAAATGTCTTCATTTTGACATCAGAATTAGGGAAAAATGATTAGGCACACAAATTTACCTGCCTTGCTGAATTTGGAGTGGATTAGTTCAAGCCAATAAGGTTTGGATGGTGGTATTAAGATCACCCTCCCAACGCCATTCATCATTCCTGTAGGAGAGGAGTACTTTATCTAGGTTTGGTGTCCTCAAGGCACCCTTGCAGAATATATTCATCTTGGGGCACCGTGATGACGATACGTGCCAATGATGGGAACCTAAAAGTGCATGATTCATGGGCGAGAAGCTCTCAAGGCTTGGTAAATCGTCAAGTATCAGCTCTTTCCAGCTTTGGGAAAGAGATATCCTCTGCTCCATTTCCATCATCTGTTACCACGTCTTCCATTGCACCACAATTTCTTAGGGTTAGTAGAGTAAGGTGCACTAGACTTGTCATTGATGAGCAAGTCCCCATATGAACTAAACCAGCACAATTATTTACTCCTAAACTCCTCAATCTCTGGAATGAAGTCAAGGATGGAAGTACGATCGATAAACTCGGGCACTCCATAACCCACAGAACTTCAATCTGTTTGAGAATTTCAGCCATCAAGGACCCTTCTTTCCAGACTTGTCTTAGGTTACATAGCTTCTCTAGCCAAAGTCCTTTTAGATTTCCAAGTGCTCCCCATATCCAGACGCATCTTCTGGAAATATCTCCTCGAAGGAACTACAGGACACACAAAGATCTTCTAGATTGGGGAATCTCTGGAGAAGGAAGTCAGAGGGATAAGTGACATCTTCATCATGGTAGCATTGCAAACCAAGCCCTCTGAGATTGGCAAAGATGCAATGCTGCTCCAGCATCACAACATCCTCCCTCGCCAATCTCAATATCTCCAAGCGTGGAACGACCTACGGGAATATGCGTTTAATTAGGCCACCAGAAATGACAAGGGGCACAGCCACGGCCACAATGACTAAAATGCCATTCATTTTAAAGAAAAGAGGAAAAAACAATCCAAAAGCATTATTTTAAGGGATGTTTGTTGTTCCAGTTTCGCGCAATTCAATCAAAATATGTTTCGCGAATTTGGATAAACACAGTTATTTGTCAGTCATACTTGAGCTATTTCAATTGTTGACTAATTCGATCCAAATGTAAAAATATGTGAATTTCAACAAGTTCATAGCAAAATCTTAAAGCAAAAGTTATTTGTTTTACCAAATCGTGATTCATATATACTAAGTAGATGTGTTTCAATAGAAAGATGTTGTATTAGTAGGTTGCACTTTGTTTCTAAGCTGCAATTCTCATATCGATTTTATTATAGATCATGAGTAGCGCATGGCTTCACTGTTCTATGACTCTGAGAAGAATGCATTCAAACTGAACAAATGATTGCCAATAAAACGTCAGATAACCTCAGAACCAAACCAAACGTACATAACGCCAAATAGACGAGCGTTTCAGCATTCTGTGCGGTTCGAAACGGAACCTAATTCTGTGTTGGTATATCATTGATATAACACTCGAATTAAAGTTGGAAATTTTTATTTAATTTGTGAGTAGCTTCAAAAGCATAGGTAAGCAATCGGAATAAACATTCGTAGTTCATCAAAGTAGTTGATGATCATGAAAGTACAAAAAAATATAAGTTATTTTCAAGATCTATAAGATAAAAAGTTTGCAAGTGACTAAAATCAGTTGTAATTTTAATTTGTCGAATGCTGGTACATCATTCATTTTATAGTTTGTAATTTCAAATTAAAGTTAGTGATTTGAAAGGCCATGGTTTGTAACAAGAATAAATATTGGTTGATTTTAACACAAGAATAAATATTGATTGATCATTAAAGTAGTTCGTACTTTTGGAAATGTTGGTACTTTTCAAAGCCTAACAAGATAAAAGGTCAGTAAGTAACTAAAATTAGTTTGTATCTTAATGTGATGGATGTTGGTAAATCAATCAAATTAAGTTGGATAAATTAAAATAAAGTTAGTAAAGTCAAATACAATGGTGAGCCACAAGAATAAATTTTGGTATATCATTGAAGTAGTTGGTAGTTTTGAAAGTAGAAAAAGGTTCATGCTTTTCAAAGCCTATTGATAAATTACTAACATGTGACTGGATAAGCAAGTTATTTGTGGTACTTTTACCAACTATGTTCCTGATGTTCAAGCATGGAATTTTGTTCCATAGCTAAGCTAGCAATATGCCAAATATTATTTTTTTTATAAAAAAAATTATGCGGATGGTGTAGATCAAATTAAATTAAATGGGTAAAACCCAGCCATAAGACATGAGCAGCTCATTAGAAGCATGATTGCCTATGCAAGTATTTCAATAAAACAAACTTTTTTTGTTTTTTTGCAAAGTAAAAGCTAGGATCATTCCGAAGAATATGATACAGAAATAATTAACTGCAAAAAATCTTTGAATTTCTAAGCAATTCACAAGTGTGTTTAGGTGAGTATTAATAAACATGAAATGTTTGTCAATTTCAATCTTCTATAGAAAAAAAACAAAGCACCAAAAACAACGAACATAAACCAATGAAGACAACAGAGAGCGCTAGAATTAAGGACAATACCTTTTCAATAGAAAAGAGTACAGGTTGGTTCTCTTCAATAGTTGTACCTTGGCTGCTTTGGAATTCACTTGCAAATGAGAATGACCTCATCTTGCTACAATGTCTCACTTGTAATTGCTTCAAGAATGGCCATGTTGAAGTATGACTATTTCTATAGAAGTTCCTTAATTTCTGGCAATTCAAATAATCTCAAGTCAATTAATCATGGAAAGAAGAGATCTCCTACATTCATCCTTACTCCATCTTCCTCCACAATAATTTGCTCCACCCCACAATCCTGCACTACTAGTTCTTTCAATTGTGTCATGCGTTTTGCCACTGAGCTTGGAAATAAAATTTTGAGACTCTCACACTTGTCGACCATTATGCATTCTAAGCATTCAAGGGTAAGACCTACTTGAGGAAGTCCATTCCACACATGCTTCATTTTTGGGAGTCGCATCAAAGTTAATTCTCTCAGATGAAAAGTGCTTGTAGAACAAGCTTCACTCAAATTGATCTCTTGGACATGACATAGCATTTCTAAAGATCCACAATCAGTCACAATTATCTTCTCTAAGTTTTGAAATCTTATGAGTATAGCATAAGATGAAAATATGGACGAAAGTTTCTCACAGTACTCCACTACCAATGTCTTGAGTTTGCTAAAGGCTTTTGAAGGAAGATCATCAAGCCAGATCTTCTTTGTGTTATCCATATGCGAGATCTTCATTGACTCCATATGAGGAAATGCAACCTGTAATTTTTCAATTTGATTAATTACAGCCGACTCTCTGTACCCCTAAAAAAGGAGAAGACTAGTTTCAAGAATAAGGAAAATCAGATGCACGTTATTTTCTTTTTGGCAGATGCCACCCCTAAAAACCATTCTCCTGCCATACTATTTTTTAATAGAAAGCATATATTCATCTAATATATATCAAGCATTATCTTTGATCAGTAGCATGACTCATAACCACTTTAGTTAGACAAGCATAATCATTTCGCGTGTCATATGTTGCCCATAAACCTCAAATTTAGCCTATCTTAGATTTCACTCATTACAACACACAAATGCACAATAGCCAATGAACTCTCCCATTTCTTTGAAACATTTTAAAAAAATATAGCTTGTGCATTATTAGGTATTGATAACAGCAAAAAAAAAAAAAAAAAACAATTGGTACAAACCCATGCTACATGGATCTTACACTTCAAAATTTTTGCGACAAAGTATAGAGTCCAAGAAAACATGACATATACCAAACAAAGAAATCCAACAATTAACACAAGTTCAGTTATTCAAAATTTTCAAAGTTTTAGGATTTGATCTTGAATTATTTCTCTTAATAGTCAAACTCTCTTTTCTAAGTTTCCTATAAAATTATACCAAGAAAATAATTTCCTTTAGATCTAATGTTTAATTGATTTGATTACTAAGTTTACCTCTTTGATGAATCTTTTTTCCTTGCCTAATTTAGCCTTTCTATCTCTTTCATCTTTCTCTAACTTCTCCCTCTTTTTTTATTATCTGATTTTCCTCCACTTCTAACCAATCTAAAGCTAACTTTCTACATGCTTTCATTCGACATTAGTTGGTATTAGATCTAGATCTATTCTTCATCAATTGGTCTTTGAGCTAGATCTCTTCAAAATTAATTTGTATCATAACTTTGCTTGAGTATGTCTTATCGTTGTGCAACTATCCTAGACCAAGGGCCAATTATGTGGTATTTATTTTGGTTGCTACACTTGCATTTTTTTGATCTGATATGTTCATGAGGATATATGGCATTCATGCCTAGTCAAACTTCAATAGCCATGCATGCTGATTTGTAGCCACTCTACATTTGGTTGCTTTTTTCTTTTAATAATGTTGCAATATTTATTTACTTTGATATATTGAAATTTAAAAGTTGATTAATAAATTATCATCATCTTCATCATCATCATCATGATGTTATCTAAAATAATTTTGACTGTTAGGAGCAATATGACTCTGGCTCTGATTATGATTATTATAAATCTTAATAATCTTGAAGAGGTTAAAGAAACTTTTATGCTCTGAGAGAATATTTCAATAATTTTGGTGAGAATTGAATAGATTCAATCAAAAATTGTAAGGAAGACGTGAAATTGGTCCAAAACTAGTTCTCTAATGATCGAAGCACCAACAGCATGGATAAGTACTCTTACTGTCTTGAAGAGTTAAATAAGAACTTTGCTTATGGAAATAGTGAAGCAAATGGAGTAAAATCCTCCTAACTAATCTGGATGAATTTATTGAAACACCTTCTGAAATTTAATAAATTCAGGATTTAATTTCTCCTATTGATCGTTCACAGAAGTAAAAATTTGTGGTGCTTAAATTGGTACTAAAATACTTAAGTGTAGCCCTATACTTCATAGGTGCATATCCAAATCTACCCTTTGTGGAGATTGATATATGACATCATTCTCTAACCACCTTGCTGTTTATTTGTCTTATTTATGCTTGCTTAGTTTGAACTCCTTGACTTCATCTTGGTGAGGGAGATTGATAGATGACATGTTTTAATTACCTTGCTGATATTGACCAAGATACTTTATTTATTTGGTTTAAGGATGAATTGATACTAATAATTTGCCTATTTGGTTTTTCTTCTTCTTATTTGGCAACTCTGCTTTCTTAATTTGAACTTTTGTTTTCTTCTATAGATTTTCCCTAGTTCATTGCTATTTGATTTGCCTTCGGATTTTATGATTTTGAACCAACCTTTTGCTATGCAATTTCATTCTATATTTTCAGTTATATATGTATCATTCACCTAGTAAAATCTCTTCAAATTTTTGTGATGGTGAATGACACCGAACATTGAATTATAGATTTCATGTCAGTGCAATTAAAAAGCTCCTAAATTTTTTTGTGATAGTGAATGACAGAACATTGAATTGTAGATTCCATATCAGTGCAATTGAGTTATTTACATATAATGCATGTTGCAAAGAAAATATTGGCTTGTGTGGAGCCACGATGTACACTTCTTAAGTCCGTGATTCCAATTTTACACCAAAGCTCCTTTGATTAGTATTTGATTAAGCAGACTAGGTTTGACTAGAAAGTGGAAAATTTTATGTCAACTACTTGCAAATGACTAAAGTTGCGTTGCAAGTATTAATCTTATATTTGAGATGTAGTCAAATTCTAGACCTTTCAATTGGTTTACTTAATTTTAAATATTTTTGAAAAAGCGTAATCAAGTTCTTTTAGTACACAATAATGTAGATTGCCTATGCAGCATCCTCAAATTACATTTGTTTGTATTAATTTATGACTTAATTACACCAATTGAAAGGTTTATGATTCGATTTCACTTCTTGATAAAGGTTTCAGAGTTCATTGCACCAATTGAAAAATTTATGACTTGATTGCATTTCATAAATACGTTTCAGGACCTATGGAATGATTTTCCCATCACAATATTTACAACTGACTTTAGGAATAGTGACAAAATGACTCCTAAAACTTATTCCGATTTGGCATGTTTAAGTACTACAACTTTTTTTTCCTTTATTAGTTAAATCTATTATGGTTTAGCATTTGAGTCTTTCCATTGCCCAAATTAGTTTCAAGGACGGAAAGTATATATGGCAATTTTCATCGAATATTCCTTTTTTTTTAATTGTAAAAATGTGGTGTGAATGTGGTGATGCCAATTTAAAAAAGGTGACAGAATTTTTAAAAAGTACATATAAAAAAAACAAGGTAGGAGAGAAGGGAGGGTTTGTCTCAAGACTTTTGCACTGGCGAGGCCCACAACCGTACCCCAAGTCATGGCTAGGGCGCTTAGTAACCTCGCCAGGTCACTAGCAGTTGCCAACTTTGGCTCCTCACCGCCACATGAGTGAGCTCACTTGCCTTCACCCAAATTGCCAAGGGTGGTAACAGGCCATTGCTTGCTCATGGTGAGGGCTAGCCCTCATCGGGAAGAAGGGAAGCATGACTCTAGTGTCGCCCCTATGCAAGGGAAGTATGTGCCCTCCCCTTTGACTGGTGATCTCCCGTAGGACTTTCTTTTATTTATTTCTAATTTTTGTGTTTTCATATTACTTCTGATTTTTTTTCTCTCTAATTTTTATTCTTTTAAAAAATTCAAATTTTTTGATGTGGCAATGGTGAAACAACTCCTTTTGTGCTTGAGGAAGCTCCATCACCACGCCAAAGCCCGTGCAGGACTAAAAATATGATAAAAATGCAAAATTTCTCTACAAAAAAAGGGATGGACCTAACAAGTCTTGAAATGCATTAGTTGTGCAAAATTTAGGACTTAAGTACCGAACCAACACAAGTTTTAGAACTTGTAGCGTCATTAATCCTTGATCTTACATTGAACAATATTTAAATTTAAGTAGGCATCTTTGGCATTGTCTAGACTCTAGATTAATTAAAAGTTTTAATTGAAGCTTAGCCTCTCATTAATATTTGTACTTCAGCTACAAAAATATATGAAGTTTTTAAAACTTATGAAAAGGTTTTGATATACATTTTAGTATGTTTATATTAAAGAAGTAGCTTTGAAATATGTCTTATTTGAGGTCAAAGATTTGTAAAAGAAAATGATAAGTTATTAGAAGTGACTCCACAGACTCTTACATTATCTTATCTCAAATGATTAGGACAACAAACTAGACATGCCATTAAAGAAGAATGAGTGCAAACCTTTTTGACGAGTAAAAGTGATTGCCATGTCGGAATGCTACCTTCTAGTTTTCTATAATTGGCATCTCCGAGGATCACCTCCACAACTTTACAATCTTCAATAGTAAACTCTTTCAAGGAGGGCCATTCTGAATTATGCCTTCCTTGGAAGAAACTTCTGAGTTTTGGCATGTTGTGAAGATACAAAGTGACAAGTTGAGGAATTACAATTTTGTCAATTGCTTCTTCAAGTTTCTCCTCTTCTTTGGTGACAATGTACTCCATCTCTCCACAACCACTGACACCCAGATATTTGAGTTGTCCTAGACTTTTTGCCATAGCCATTGTGAAAAGGTTTCTTAGATGTTGGCACTTCTCAACTGTCAAGGACTTCATACAGTGAAGCAGCCTCTTCCACATGGATGATGGAATCACATTAGTTAGGTTGTGACACTGCTTCACCTTGAGGACCTTTAGACGACAAAATGATTCCACACAAATTTTATCATTCCATAGTTCTTTTTGTTGAACTCCCTTGATGTGTAGCTCTTCTAACTTTGGAAATGCAAGCTACAAATGTGCAGAGATATATGAAAAATACACAAAACAGCTTAGGGCCAAAGCATTAAAAAAATAATATAACAAATAAGATAAATTGGGATGTGATACCTTCTCATCAAATAGAGGATGTAATCCATCACTAGCACAACTCGCTGAGTGGAAACTACTCAAATTCTCAAGGTCACAAAGCTTAAGTGTGCTTAATTGGCGGAACTTCAAAGTCTCTGTGGTTTTCCCTTTTCCTTCTTCCATCACAATTATGCACCGCAAGTTATTGCAATAGGAAACATCAAGCACCACAAGTTTATCAAGAGTTTCAGCCGTGGCACTCGAGAATAGATGTGGCAAATTATGACAATGCCTTATGTTCACTTCCATTAGACTAGGAAATGCCAATGTTACTTTGCAATCACTCTCCAAAATGTCTCTCAGCCTTGGTAGATTCAACAACTTCATTTTTTTTAATGCAGAGAGAACCAATGGCTTTTGCATTTCATCAGAGCTGAGACTTACTAGATCAAATAATGTTTCTACAGAGGGACACCCAACCACCTTAATTTTATTCAAACTCTGCAACCTATCCATTGAATTTGATGGAAAAACATGGGTCAAATTTTCACAAAGTTCAACAGTGAAGGATGCAAGTTTGCAGAAGGACTGTCCATGGAGTTGATTATGCCATATCTTCTTTAAGTGACACATGGAAAATAGCTTCAATTCCTCCAAGCTTGGAAAAAGAACCTGCATTAAAAACAATTTATACGTAGAATGACTGAAATTTTTGGTACATAATTGTGTTATGCCGAAATTTGTGGGAAAATTTGGGAATGACCCCTGACGAGTTAGCATTCCCATCGCCAATTGCCAAACTTGAAAAATGATCAAGTTTCTACTAAATTGAGTCCCTTGACAAGAACTAGAAGAATGATTGACAAAAAACACTATAGATGCTTATGACAAAAAAACACTATAGATGCTTACCTTTTCATTGAAGAAGCCAGGCAAGGATAAGCTAGAGTTTATACGATCAAATGCTTGTTGTAAACCTCCATCATATGTGATCGACCATTGCTTTGCTTCAAGTGAAGAGAATGTCATCATTTTGGGGCACCGGGATATTGTCAATTTTGTTAAGGATGGACAGTGAATACAATACTTTGCATAAGAGAATGTCCTGAGATTTGGCAATTCATCAAGAGACAAAGATAATAACAAGGGGAACTCTAAAGTGTAAGTGGTGGCAGCTTGATCTGATTCTTCTTCTTGCACTTTAATAATCTCCTCCATTATTTTACAACTTGCTATTTCTATTTCTTCTATTTGCCCAAGTGCTTTAGCCATGGAAGAAGAAAAAAGAAACCTCAGGTTTTGACAGTTTTTCACCTTCAGGGTCCTTAAGTTTCGAAAACACAAGGTTCTTGGTGGATTTTTATTCCATATGCATCCCAAACTTGGTAAGTCACTCAAGATTAATTCTCTCAATCGCGAGAGAATCTCAACTTCCCCATTGCTTGTTAGTCCTTCAAGGTCGAATACTTCCCTTATTAACTGACATTTTTCAATGGTTATGGCTTCCAAATTCTGTAGCTTTATTAGCTGCAAAGGGGTGAATAGGCAAAGGGGTGAATAGGGGGGAATAATTGATTATCTCATGGTAATGCTCATAATTAGATAAACGAGTTGTGTGTGATATAATAATAAAAGAAATAATCTCATTCAATAGATTTAAATATAATGGAAGAAAGAGCGGAGTATTGATTTTTGAATTTTACCTCATTCTTCTTTAGAATTTATCAACTTTACACTTCTTATTTAGCTATCATGTATCTGGACTTTGCTGAATATATAATAATAAGAGACAATTTAAAGTCCTTGAATTGTTGGGGTTATTAAACGTACGATTTTGTGCTTTTTACCTAATATTTTTAATTTCATGGCATAGGCTTGATTAATTTTTTAGTCATTGACGGTGATTATATATAATAAGTCAAACGAATTATTTCAGTCATGAACTGAATTGACAAACAGAGAAAAACTATACTTTTAGTTGATTTGCAGATGCAATTTGAGCCTGCCATTTTTTCCAAAATATTTTAAAGAAAATCCTCGTATCGGAAGATTGAAAGCAAAAAGTTATTGCAAATTATGAAAGAAATACTAAAGCATTTAAAAGATTTTGTCGTCCCCATGCGTAGCACTACAGGATCCATTATTTTCTATCATAGATGTAATGCAGAATATATGCTACATTGGCCGAAAGTAAATTAAAAAATAAAATAAAAAAGCAGGTTCCTCACTGCGAGATCCATGGTTGGCCGTAAAAGGATTTAATTGAGCGAACAGCAACATATGGGCATCGGAGTCAATTTCATTAAAGGATTTAATTTACCTATATAAGGACTTAAGATGCGCTTCCTTATCAAATAGCAAAATTATATGGCAAATTATATTTATGTAGCAAAGAAATGAAATACTTAATTCAATAAATGATTTTACTCCATCATGCTTCTGCGTTTTGGTTCAAATGATAAACTAATCTTAAAAAATAATTTAAAAAGGGTTTCCATTTTTTTTTTTACTGACAAAACAGTTAAAGGAATTGTTAAATCAAAGCGATAGTGCACAAATGAATGCTAGATGTGTTTCTAATTAATACTTTCCAGGAATATTTAAAAAAGAAGAAGAAGTTAAACATGTGCAAATGAATTTTACTAGCAGCATTAGAAAAGTGATTATAATAAATATTTGTTGGATTTTATCACCACGAAAAGTCCATAGCTTCTTAGAACAAAAAAAAAAAAAATATCCGACTAAAATCTCATTAATGTACCAAGGTAACAAAAGCAATTTGACCTATCGGATATTATATTTGATTTTTCATTTGTAGTCACATAATAGTTCCATCATCTAACAAATAAGAGTATAAAAAAGATTTATATAATGGAACTTTGTGTAGAAACACAATTCCGCAATGGTGCATTCGCCCACCACAACTCTTTACAATCATTGGGGAAAAAAAGCAACTTTATTTTCTCAACTACTCTAATGCTGATGTACTTACGATTGTGACTGCAAAATTATAAGTAATTGATCCGGACGTTATTTGACACACAGTCAGTGTAGTTAAATTCACCTACTGAATTTTATTTTATTTTTCGTTATTTCTTTCACTTTAATCAAGCAGATATAATAGGACTCTACATGTGTCCATTCATTATCAAATAGAGTTCAAAAAAATTGTAAAGGTCGTATATACTTCCTTCAACTTATGAATATATCCATAAATGTTTGTGCATACATATTCGACTTTACCATTAAGCAATGATAACCTACCAGATTATTTGAAAAATATATAAATTGCACGGTGCTTCTTTAACTATGTTGATTACATTACATAGATAAAGAGAGATGTAATTAACTACTGTATAAATGTTTCAATGTATTCACATATCACATAGCAATTTCATATTGAAAAATTAAATTATTGTTTGTCTTAATTATTCTGGAAAACTAAATCTCAGAAAAAAATTCTTTATCCAATTTTTTCTCCGTCCTTTTGTACTCTCACATTTAAAATCCATGCATAAAATCTCAATGACAAATTATATACCTGTTGCCCGTCAAAGAA
Organism: Eucalyptus shirleyi; assembly: GCA_017140165.1. Lineage (NCBI taxonomy): Eukaryota > Viridiplantae > Streptophyta > Magnoliopsida > Myrtales > Myrtaceae > Eucalyptus > Eucalyptus shirleyi. Next base: position 30,767,670 of record CM029447.1, read on the forward strand.
ATCAATTGAGAGGTTTGCGGTTTTGTAGAAGCTCGTCATCTCTGGCAAGTTTCGCAATATCAGCCTATGCAAATTGCATAACTTCACATTGGGATCATATATTTCATCTCTGTCAACCTCGGCATCTGCAACAATTTGTTGCATCAAATGGCATCTACTTATTTCAATCTCTTCAAGCTGGGGTAATATTCTCGTCATGGACAAAGGAAACAAATGTTTGATTTTACTACAGTTGTCCACTTTCACAATCTTTAATTTGCTGAAGGATTCTAGGGCAAGACAGCCGCAACAAATCTTCTTGAAGTTGTCCAGATTCTCGAGAAACAAAGATACCAATCTCGTAAATGCAGTGCATTGGATATTGTTCTTGGAGTGAACAACATAATGAAATGAGGGGCTATTTTGTACGTGAAGATGCTTCAATTCCTGAAATCCTTCAACGCACAAATCGTGAATACTATCGTTGCCATCATCTTGCAATCCATCCAAGTGGAGATGTTGTGTTCTCTGCAGACATCTTTGCACCCACTCTTCGTAAAGAAGATCGCCCAAATCCAGCTTGAGCTTTAAAGTTCTAGATTCTTTATATTCAACCGACCAATCCCAAAAGCCCCCAATTTGGATTTTATGCTTGTTCAGTTTCCCAAACGGCAAGTCTCTTGGGAGATCGGCAGAATGAGGAATGGCAATGTCCAAAGTGCTCAACTTATTCATGTTCTTTAACTCAGTTAGGCTGGCGTTTTTTCGCGGTCCTTCATCTTCAGCCTCCCACCAATCAAAACTGTCAGCCATATATAGTTCTTCTAAATTAACCAAGCTTCCGAGCACGCCAGGTTCGATAACTTTGAGCCTAGTGCAACTTTTTAAGTTCAAAATTCTCAATTCTATTAGTTCACCTATTTCTTTAGGCAGCCGAGCGATTGTCGATCCTAAGAGATGTAGGATTTGCAATGCTTTCAGCTTTCCAAGAAGAGTCACATCCTCGAGATGGCAAACAACGAGACTAAGCGACTTGAGGTTCTCAAGGAACTCAATCGATGAAGGGAGAGAGGTGATAGATATTCCTTCTAATTCCAAGACTTGGAGCTTTTGCATAGATTCAAAAAATGACTCGGGAACTTTGAGAGACAAGAATTCTTTGTACAACAAAAATATCCTCAAGTTTGGGCAATCTAATTTTTCGGGAAGCTCATCAATGCCAGCATTAGGGAATAATATCGCAGTGCATTCTCTAAGCTCAACCTTTGACCATTTTTTAAACCCACAATCCTCCCTCCCGACCAAGGCCTTCCATTCTGTGGAAGCAATAGAGTTGGCCACGTCAGCGACTATGTCATGCATTTTGACTTTTACCATATGATTGCTATCTTTTTTTTTTCTGCTAGAAATATCACTCTCTAGTAACAAAGAAGAGTCGCGCAGACAATCTAGATCCATGCTCAACCTATCTCTAGCATCTTCGATGGTCTTGCTGAAATTGTTAAATAAACCCAAACCCAAGCAATAGAACAAGATATCCCCCGTTCTCCCTTGGCATAAAGTACAAACCAAGAACAACGATTGGATCCTCTCGTCTTTTAATTCTTTGTAGTTCAGTTCCACTAGTGATTTAAAATCAGACCCTTCTATAGTCAAAGCATTCCTCCATGCAGCCAAATTTCCCCTCCTCAACTTTTTTGCCAATGAAATTAGACAAAGTGGCAAGCCTCCGCAATTCTTGACCACTCCATCTACTAGGGGTTTAAACTCAGGATCATAAACTCTATCCCCAACTGTCCTTTCAAAAAGTCTTCTTGCTTCCCCATTGTCTAACTCATTGAGTCGGAATTCTCGATCAGAGATCATATCAATGAGTAAAATTTCTTTGTTTCTAGATGATAGCAATAGTTTACAGCCTCTTACTTTATTTTCGCCGCAAGGAATTCCAATATCTTTCAACTCTAGCTTTCTCCACAAATTATCTAAAATTATGAGAATTTTCTTTTCACGATCACACTCTAACCTCTCACACAAACGATCTGCTCTCCCACGAGTAGTCTCCTCAGTCATTAACTTCAGACCCATTGCGTAAGCAATATTATTCTGGATTCTTTTTAGATTCACATGGCGTGATACATTTACCGTAAAAATCACTTCAAATAGCTTCTCTTTCTTAACTCGCCTTTCAACATCCTCCAAAAGCTTGGACTTGCCAACCCCACCTGGTCCATACACCCCAATCACACGGATCTTGTCATCAGCTATAGCCTTCATTACATCCTCTGTAATTGAAGCCCTCGACTCCAAGACATCTTCTTTCTTATGGACAGATCTTGCAACGGAAGTGGTAGCAGTGACAATTCCTTTCGGAGGATTCTCGTGGTAGACCTTCTGGAAGTTATTTTTTGTAGTTTCATCATAGAGTTCTTGAATGACTCAAGTCATCTTCTTCACCTTCCTACCTATCGGATGGCGCACCATGGGGTTGGGAAGCCAACCACAGAAGCAAGCAATTTTTCCACTTTCACCATGTTTCAATAGGTTTTGTGCTTCCGTAGCCCTATTCTCCACACTCTCCAGCCAATTGGTAATATCATTTTCTATAGGTTTTCCATTATTCATGGCTTCTTCGATGGAGTGTTGCACCCTTTCCCTTGCAGTATCCAACTTGTCAACTCCATTTTTGAGATCTTCAATGTAGCTATTGTAGCATAGCACGTACCCAAATTGACGTCCGACGGGAGCAAATAGACAGTCTCCAAGTTTCGACACAAGATTCAATGTGACAGAGGAAGCCAATTCTGCCATAATTTCTTCTTTAATGTATAGAAATTCCTTTTCCCCCTCTTTTGTTTCTTTTGTTGTTGCCCCCTATGATTAATTGCTTAAACAAATCTGCGCCAAGGAAACTGGACAGATAACAGAACTAATCAATCGCGATGTATAAAATGGAAGGAAGAGCGTAGTGATAAAACAATGTGAACAACGAAACAAAACCAACGACGAGAGAGAGAGAGAAGCACAGTGCATGCAAAAAAAGGTACAATTATTGCACTCGGTGCACCAAGCAACACGTTACTGGCCTACGTGGACGATTTGCAGATGTTCTTACGAGGACAAAGGAACAACACGTTCTTGGTCAATCAGTGCAGTAGAGTGCTAAATTTCTTTCATTTATTATTTTCCGTTGTCCGTGTTTTCTTTACCTTATGTTTCTTTAACATGGGGATGACTCTTCGAGGGCTCCAACAAATTCTGCAGTCACCATCATAATTCCACGCTCTCAAAGTGTTTCTGAGAGAATGCTCAACCGTGTTCCATTTTAAATCGAAAGCATGAGGAGAAACATTACAACATGCATATTGTCGATTTTTTTAAGCATTGACAGTTAAAATTGTTTAGAAACATTTCTCAGTAATTTAAAGCTTAAAATATATATTTTTTTCATTTTAACTATTTTTCAGGAAAGCAATTTGTTATTTTTTTAAAAATAGTGAACGAATAACATTTGACAGCTGGTACATGTTTGTAAGTTTGTAACATCCACTATCGGGAATTTAATAGAAAATATTGGGTGCTCCTGGACCTCATCCCGGGACTGAGTAGGCTCACTTTTCATACTTCTCTCCCATCTATTCTATCGTCCAATATCAAAACTCCATTAATGGCGAACAAGAAGTTGGGGACCTTCGCCACCCGTCCCAGCCCCAACAGCCGGCTGCCAAGCCCGGCCACGGGCTGCTCACCGTATCTGGAGTTCTCCAGATCCAGATCTGGATTGTTGGCGTCCTTCAGCCAGGTCTGGTCGGAGGAGGCGGTGGAGCTGCCGGAGGAGTCTCGGGAGGAGGTGGTGGCGGAGTCCGAGGTGGAAGAAGAGGCGAGGAAGATACAGACCATAAAGAGGCGGGGGGAGAGCTGGAGGGGGAGGAGAGGGCCCTTGTAGAAGAGCTCGTCGACGATGCAGAGGGTGGAGAAGGAGCAGGGGGGAAGAGAGAGATGGTGGACTCGAAGTCGAAGGAGGAGGAGGACGAGAAGGAGTGGGAAGGCGACGAAGGGAGGGTGTGGGAGTGGGCGATTCACCAGGGTTTTTGTCTCTTCTCTTCCCCATTGTCGATGCTTGATGAAGACGATGACCTTGGGTTGGTGAAAGCGTTTTAGAGAGAGATGGAAAAGTGGCTGACGAGGAGGTCCAGGATCACACATTATTTTCTATGTGAAAGATCACAGTCAATTCCTAGCGTCTAGCAGATGCTATGTCCCCTTTCAATAAGAAGAGAATTTTTTAGAACTGGCTACCTCATAATGTGAGGAATTCTAAATTAAATGACAACATCGCGCCGTGTAAATTTACTTTTATTAAACAAGAAAGAAGGCGGGGCTATTTCTATCTCTTTTTGAGCTTGATACGCATCTTTTATTATCAATTGATCAAACTATCAATTAATGATAAGAAATAAGGTCAATCACCAATTCATCCTACCTTTTTCCTCTCTCAACTTCACCTTTTATGTTTATTATTCATTATTCATTATTCATTGACTAAAACATCCTTCCATGAGTGAAAATAAACTAAAGGTAAATGTCGCGTCCTCCTAGAACCCTTACGCATCCATGAAGGCTAATAGCTGGCTAAGTCTAAACTTAGTCCGAGCTCCTCTCTCAAGTCCACAAATCCGCAACTTATATTCTGAATTTTTTAACTTGCAAATCAACTTCATTTAGGAGTTGTTACTAATCTCTAATCAATTTGTGATGGATCGATTAGAAATCTAAATAAAATATTAGGATAAATGTTTTACTCCTATGAAATCAGAGAAACTAGAAGTGGTAACTTGATTCCACTTATTACCACTAATTAATCAACTAATGCCATTTCAAAGTATTTAATCTTATTTAAAAATTTTGATTTTTTGAAGGATTAGGCTCAAAAACCATTTTTAGGCCTTTTTGCTAATAACATAATTTTTTTAAAAGTTTCTAAATTTTTTTATTAAAAATATTTTTTATATTAAAATAATAATATATTATAAAGCGGGTTCGGGTCGGTATCCGGATCCGGCCCGGGACCGCTGACCTGGTCGGAGCGCCCTCAGCCGGACTGCGCATGATTCACGGGCCCAGCCCAGCTCCAAAAGTAAGCCCACCCGAAAGAAAACATAAACAACTAAGCCCGGCCCAACACAAAATAAAAGTAACCCACAACTGAGTTAAGCAGGGCCCACTAAGATTGAAAACCCTAGCCCAAAAAGGAACCGGCCCGCGCGCTGCAAGTCCGGGCAGACCAGGCCAGCGAGCCGGTCCGACCCGGCTCTCGACCTGCCGCGAGGCAGTAGCTCTGCCGCGACGGAGACAGCGCGGCAAAAGGGGTGCTGCGCGTCTCCGTCGCGCCCTGGGGGGCTGCGGCGGCGCCGCCGCCTCAGGCGAGCCGAACCAGGTGCTCGGCCTTCGTCCAGCCGGCGGCGCCTCCGCAGTGGCCGCCACCGGTCGTGCCCCGGAGCAAAAAAAGGCCCGCGGCCTCCGTGGCGGCCCCGGGTCGAGCGGCGTGAGCTACGCCTGGGATGCTAAAGGATCGCGGGAACGCCTCAACTAGGCGGGACGGTGCCCGGACGACTCCACGCCGGCTCAAAACAACGGCACAAAAACCGGATCTCATACACGCATTTCGTCGAACAGGTGACAAACGCGATATGAGGGGCGAGAAACGGGGACGATTGGACTCGGACTCGAGCCGGGATTCCAAACAGATAACACATACGACTCCAGAACAGCAGCACATGCACAAGGAAGGCCGGAAACTCGCGCGAACCGGGCAACGGCAGCTCTGTCCGGCTGGCCCGAAACAGAGTACGAGGAGAAGGAAATGGGGGCCGTCAAAACCTATCGGAAGGTCCTGAATTAGACCACTGGAATTCTGTCTGCTATAATAACTAAAAAAGCACTTCTGAATTGATCTCATCCTTTAATAATTTGAATTTTTCTTTGTTGAGTAATAACTTAATCCTTCAATAAAATACTCTTTCTAGAAATATTAATAGATATTTCAACCCATTTTTTTTTATTACGAAAAAAAATTATACATTAGTTCCTGAAAAATACCACGTTATCCCTATGAATATAGGAAAGAAGAAAAAGATCGCGGCGTTCCCTACCTGGCTCGGCGGCGTCGGACCGCGGACGAGCTCCATGGATCGGGCTACGTCCGTCCGCCTCGCTCGTCTCCGGGCCGGGATCCTCGGGAAACCGGCCCCAAAATGGGACAAATCGAAAACCGGCGAAAATTCGGAACCGGAACCTACCGAGGCGTGGCACAAGGAAAAGGGGGAACGTCCGTAGGTTATCGACTACGGTGAAGGCACGGCGGTCGCCGGGGGCTCAGTCGCTCTCTGCTTTCTCTCCCCCTCCCTCACGGTCTCTCAAATCTCTCTTCTTCACCCCGTCCGGATCACCGCCGAACTTCCCCATTTTATAGCCTCATCCACCGTACGTGGGGGCACGTCGGCGCGCTGCCGACCGGACGTCCGGCCGGTTGCCCCCCATCGCGTCGCCCACCTGCCCCTCTGCCCGCTCTGCTCTGCTATGGTCACACCCTGTCTCAGTCATCCTCGGTAGCGTGAGGAGGAAGAAGGGGGAAGGAGGCTGGGAGAGGAGCCCTCGCAGGCTCTTTTTGCCCTTTTTCTTTTAATATACATAATTAGTTTTTTTAAAAATTTTATTTGTTTTAAATTTTTATTTATCCCGAATAAAATAAAATGAAGGAAAATGAAATAAAACTTATCCAATACAGATAATATTAATACCTATGTGATATGAAAATATTTTGAGCAAAGTCAAATTAATCCATAATTTTCTATACAATTTAATCTTAAATATTTAATCGAAATTTAAATATCTTAATTAACCATACTTTTTGTTTCTCACCAGCAGCATTGCTTCTCCCATCTTCGTTTTAAACTATGAGCCCGTTTGGTTCGGCTTTTGGGGAATGTATTTGCGAAATGCAAATACCTTTGGGTGAAGGAGGTTTTCCGAAATATAAATGTCGTTTGGTAAAATTTACATTGAGAAATAATTTTGGCCAAAATACTATTGGGTAAAATTTACATTTGTAATTAACTTTTATTAAATTAAAAAAGCAAAAATATGTTTATATATTTTTTTAAGTCTCAATTGGATCGCCGAATTCAACGGCCGAATTACTCGAATAAAAAATATAAACATATAAACATAAAATATATATAATAGATATATTTATATAAAAAAATCAGAGAAAAAAATAGATATGTTTATATTTATAAATATATATTTATTAAACATAAAATATATTTATATAAAAAAAATGGATATGTTTCTATCTATATAAAATATAAAAAATATATATATTTTATATAAATATATATATATTATATTTTTTTATAAATATATATTTATTAAAAATAAAATTAAAAAATAGATATGTTTATATTTTTTATATAAACATATTTTTATATAAAAATTATAAAAATATAAACATAAAATATATTTATTAAACATAAAAAATATCTAAAAAATAGATATGTTTATATTTATAAATATATATTTATTAAAAATAAAATATATTTATATAAAAAATGGATATGTTCATATCTATATAAAATATATATAAACATAAAACATAAAAAATAGATATGTTTATATATTTATATAAAATATAAAATATTTATTTTTATATTTATTTTCATTCGTAGATGACCGATTGACGCTTCTCTACTGTAGAGATGAACAATACCGGAAGTTGCATTCCGAAAATACAACTTGCCAAAGAACCTCAAAAGCTACATTGGGCTAAAGGCTCACTTGGAGATGTAATTGCATCTCGCCAAAGTCGCGCAAAAAAAACAGCTTTGTATTTGGTTAAGGGATTTTAGAGCCCAAATGAGCATTCCAAATGCTGAACCAAACAAGGCCACGGATGCTATTTGAAGTTCTCGCATAACTGGGGGGCCAACTCCAGTTATGCGAGAAAGAGCATGTATTTATATCATAGAGATAAAAATGATTTCGCTTTTCTATATATCTCAAATAAAAATAAAATAAAAAAAGCACATGTTCTTTCTTCATGAACAATCTCAACATTCTCGCAGGAGCAGAGGGAGCAGGGAGCGCAAAGCAGGAACAGGAAGGTAGAGGGAGCAGCTGGCCGGACGTACGGCCTTGGGTACGGACGCATGAGTCATCCGCCTCCATAAAAAGGAACGGGGAGAGAGAGGAAGATGGTGGAGGGGAGAGGAGATCGGTGAGAGGAAGAGACCCGAGAGAGAGAGAGAGAGAGAGCGACCGGAACAGTGAGAGTGGGAGCGAGCTCGGTGGCCACCGCGCTTGAACCTCGCCGACGAGCCGCCGCCATGCCGTTCCCGAGCCGAACCGGTAGCCCTTAGTCCCTTTGTTCTTGCCCTGTTTTTGGGGCTCACCTGGCCGGAGCTCGTGGTGGGCCGGCTCACGCGGATTCCGGCCCGTCGCCTCTTATTTGGACATCATATGTCGTTTGTCAAAGGGGCGCGGGCGCGAGTTGAGTCGGGATATCCTCGTTCCGCGTCGCGCGCCATCCGCTCGACGAAATGCCTAAGCTAGATCTAAAAGTCCGTGTTGAGAAAGTCCGTTCCCGAGCTCCGATCAATCGTCTACTCGACGTTTGGGTGTCACGCGGATGGGTCGAGACGGGGGAGACGGCATTGGGGAGGCCTCGGGTCGAGCGGCTTCGGCCGAGCTGGTTCTCGGCGGGGGACGGTGGTCGGCCGAGAACTGGCCCTCGCCCTGGGCTGGCCGAGACGTCGCCAGACTGGATGCGTGGCCAGCCCGATGCGAGCGGTGGCACTCGCCGCGGCCGCCCTCGTCGGGGCGAGGTCGACAGAGCGCCGCGAGAGGCAGGGGGAGGAGAGCAAGTCGGGTCTGCCTGGGTACCGTGTCGGATGCGGGTCGGAGTGGATCCGGGTCAGGTCTTTAGGGTTTGGTATTCGGGCTGGGATGATTTAGGCACATTGGGCTTATTCTGCTTTAATGGGCCAGGCTTAGTTCATTTTGTTTTTAAAGGGTTGGGCCTTTCTCTCTAAGCCGGACTGGGCCCGCGTTTCAGGCCCATCTGGGCCGCTGGTTGGCGACTCGAGTGGGTTCCAACACGGGTTTTTTTGTACATCATAATATTATTTTAATATTAAAAAAATTATATTTTATTAAAAATCAGAAGAATTTTATTTTTTTTCTAAAAAATTAGCAAAAGGCTTAAAAATGGCTTCGGAGTGTTTTTCTCTTGACAATGCATGAAAAAGAAAAAATCAAACCATGATGTTTAAAAATGGCTTTTAGTTAATTAACTGGTGTAATAATTTTCAACCCTAATTTCTTTGATTGTGCAAAAGTGAACTATTTCTTTCAATATTTTACAAGGCTTTCTAATCAATTAACTATAAATTGATTAATGGCGAACATAATCGGACTAAGTGCATTAGGGAGAGTTTGAAGATATCATGACAACTAAGTGAGATTTTGTAAGATCATTGTTAATTATATAAAAAGCTTAAAAATTTAATTATTTGCATATTAGCATTTGTAGACTATGTTCCCTTGGGAAACTGCCTAAGGCATCAACCACTAGAATCGAAAAGAGCATTGAGATTTTGACGTGATGGTGGTTGCGGTCATGCCTAACTCGACAACCCCCCCAACGCACCTTTTCTAATCTCTCCACTTCTAGTTTTGATTTTCTTTTTTTCCTTTTCTGTCTGAAAAAAGTCAATTTATTTTGAGTATAAAATTATTATTTCTTTTTAAATAATAAAAAAGACATGTCAGCTTACATCTAAGAGCCGTTTGTCACATGATTTGCCACGAAGTTCATTTGGATGGAAAAAAAAAATAACGGTAGACATTCAAGTAAGAGTAATTACATTTTTTTTTGTGGACTTTTGAGAGTTTGGTCATTTTTGTCTTTTTGATATACATACATATGTGTGTACATTATTTTACAAACTAGGAATTTTCATGTTAGGAACCTTCTTGTCCTAAATAAAAGAAAATGAAATAGTTGATTTTTCCTTATGAATTTTGTTTTCTTTTATTAAATGAAAGCATGGAGTAGCTGAACTTTTTAAAGCCAATTAATTCACATAAACGTACGTAAATCATGAAGATACACATCGAGACTTATCAAATAGGTTTTATGAACATTTTTATAGGAAGAAGAAAAAGGAAAATTCGAGTTAAAGGTTCCTAAAGGTTGAACAAATTTACTGCATAATCTATTCAAGATTGAATGTGGAAAAAACCATGATTTCACAAAACGCTTCAATAATAGCTGCGACACCAACACTCGTTAGATGGGAGAAAGCTTTCCTCGAGAAAGAAGCTTTGAGGCATAATCAAGCAAAAAATATCACCGTATTATTGTAATTGGAGCTTGTGGGTCGGCAAATTGGATATCATGAGGAGACTACCAATTAATGCTATGATCAACCTTTCAGCGACAAGAAGAAATATGGTCTCATGCTAATAGACGTTCTCAAATGATTGGTTTTTGTTAAAAAGACAATTTAATCAACACTTAGGTCTTTTACTTTTCTAGAGAGATCCGTAGCCATTGCTTGTACTGGCAATTTTGGCAAGATGTTGAATAGCATGTCTCAAATTATTTTCTTTAACTCAACCAAAAGATATCGCTCTCTAACACAATTTCCTCAAACCCTTCCCATGTAAGAAGGACGTGTTTTGATTAATAAGCATTAATTCGCATGAGCTTGACATAAGATTCCCCTTTCTCACTTATTATTTGTGGAAAGAGACTAATATTTCTTTTTCTAAGCTATGATTCGTATAAGATAAAACATAATTGTAAGAGTCGAAGCAATAATTTCTTCAAATAAAGCAGATGGAATTTTAATGAATCAAGAGCGAAGTTGTCCATCAACCAAATCTTATCTATAGATATATGAACTTAAGGTAGGGCCCTTAATTAAAGATTTTCACAAAACCACCTTTAAAAAAAACAAAAACGGATGCCTTATGTTTATTAGGGTTTGATCAATTGCAGGTTCTTTTACCCACTTTTGTTTCCTCTTCCCTTTTTTAGATTTATCGGGTTTAATCAATAGAACCAGATAACTGAACAAAGAGGGCGAAAGTGAAACAAGCACTAATAACACATACCGGGAGTGGCTTCAACGTAAGGATGCAAGAGGAGCTGAGATTTCTTGGCTACTAGCTTGTCTGTGAGGATAGATGAAGAGGACTGCAGGCCAAAAGCACTCCTGATAAAACTAGAATATAAGTGGAAATATCGGCACAACGCAAAAACAAGTGGACACTCTGGGGGAACGAAACAGCAGGGAACTGAAAATTCATTTATGAAAAAAATGTAATCGAGGGAGATGTTACGGTACCTTCAGCTTCGACTTGGAATGACTAGAGGAAGAAAGGATTCTATGCTCAGTTCTTGCAATGGACCAATGACAGACATAATTGCCAAGAGTATATTTGAACCAATACGTCTAGAGGGCCAGCGCTTGGTTGGCCATTTTTATAATGAGCACTATTGACTCTACTTTTTGACTTGTTCACTCCAAACAGCTTGCCATTAAGAAAATGATTAGTCGGGAAATGATGAGGACACAATTCATCACTATAATTCTGCCAACTTGCCCAGATAAAACAATTGCAAAAGACCATCGGACAATGACAAACGAAACAGGACAACGACCTCAACGTCAATCTTTCTTTCTTTATTCTGGGTAGGGTGGAAAAACGCGGTATTTCTTGTTCTTTTCCTTTTGTTTTCCATGAGCATGTGCTATCACGACATGAACATAGCAAGTTGCTAAAGAGCGCTGGGCCCAATGACCACGGTGGGTTGGAGTGTCATTTGAAGTTCTCATATAACTGGTGGGCCAAATCTTGTAGAAAAAGATAATATTTTTATGCTAAGAGGATAAAAATTATGTCATTTTCAAGAAAAGCAAGCGCTCTTTTTTTACGGACAAAAATGGCCACTATTATTTTTCCGTCTAAACGAGTCTACGTGTTAGACGGCACTTATGTAGTAAGTTGATATGTTACTTTTTTATTATTAAAAAGGGAAAATTACACAAATAGTCCCTATATTTTCACTCAATGTCCAATTTCGTCCCCTTGTACTTTGATTGGCCACTTTGGTCCTCGAACTATTGATAAAATGTCCGATCTACCCCCGAACTTTCGAATGGCTCGGTTTAGGTCCCCTCGAACTATTAATAAAATGTCCGATCTAGTCCCTGAACTTTCGATCAGCTCAAGTTGGTCCCTGAACTATGATGAAATGTCCGATCTAGTCCTTCGTTACTATTTTTTCTTTTTTTTTTCCTCTTTTTTTCCCTTTTTTTCCGTTTTTTTTCCTTTTTTTTTTCGCTTTCCCTCCACCGGCTCCGGCGGAGGGCCGGCGTCCGGCAAGGGAGCCCCTCGCCAGATCGGCGAGGGCCCCTCGCCGGCGTCCCTCGCAAGCGGGCGAGCCCCTCGCCGGCGTCTGCGAGGGAGAGCCCCTCGCCGGCGTCGGGCGAGGGCGAGGCGAGGGGCTCCCTCGCCGATCTTGCGAGGGAGCCCCTCGCAGATCTGGCGAGGGGCCGTCCTCGCCGGCGTCTGCGAGGGAGAGCCCTTCGCCGGCGTCGGGCGAGGGCGAGGCGAGGGGCTCTCCCTCGCAGATCTGGCGAGGGGCCGTCCTCGCCGGCGTCTGCGAGGGAGAGCCCTTCGCCGGCGTCGGGCGAGGGCGAGGGCGAGGGGCTCTCCCTCGCAGATCTGGCGAGGGAGAGCCCCGCGCAGACGCCGGCGAGGGCGAGGGTGAGGGGCTCCCTCGCCGGCGTCCCTCGCAAGCGGGCGAGCAAGGGGGCGAGGGGCTCTCCCTCGCAGATCTGGCGAGGGAGAGCCCCGCGCAGACGCCGGCGAGGAGGGCCCCTCGCCAGATCTGCGCGGGAGAGCCCCTCGCCCGCTTGCGAGGGACGTCGGCAAGGGAGCCCCTTGCCCTCGCCCTCGCCCGACGCCAGCGAGGGGCTCTCCCTCACAGACACCGGCGAGGACGGCCCCTCGCTAGATCTGCGAGGGACGCCGGCGAGGGGCTCCCCCGCCGGACGCCAGCCCTCCGCCGGCTCCGGCGGAGGGAAAGCGAAAAAAAAAAAAAGGAAAAAAAAAAGGAAAAACAGGGAAAAAAAAAGAGGAAAAAAGGGAAAAAAGGAAAAAAAAAAGAAAAATAGTAACGAAGGACTCAATCGGACATTTCATCATAGTTCAGGACCAACTTGAGCCGATCGAAAGTTCGACTAGATTGGACATTTTATTAATAGTTCAGTGGACCAAATTGAGCCATTCGAAAGTTCAGGACTAGATCGGACATTTTATCAATAGTTGAGGGACCAAATTGAGCCAATCGAAAGTTCAGGGACGAAATTGGACATTGAGTGAAAATATAGGGACTATTTGTGTAATTTTCCTTATTAAAAAAGTAAGAAAAAACAGAGTTAATGATTTTAAATTCAAATTAAAATTGTTTTTGTTAAAGACGAAAGAGAAATTAACAGAATCTAAAGCAAATGTCTTATTTTCCTTCTCTTTCTTCCTTTCAAATTGCAGAGAGATTGCAAACATAAAACAAAATCACAGCGAAAAAGAGGCAACGACTGAAGGGAAGCAAATTATGAATTTCGTGTTATACCTACAACAGAGAGCATGACGGTTTTAGATGAGACAGAGGAGCTGCCATCGATGCACTTTGGATTTGATGCTACAAGATTAGGGTTAGGGTTGGCAATTAGAGGGGCGTAAGCACGAATTTGCTGTCGTCGTTGTCCTCGGGTGCTTAATCGGGGTTGAGAGATAGGTCAATGGCTTCCCTGCCCTGGTTGAGCCAAGGCTTACAAGTGGTCTTGATGGTGGTCACCAGCACCACTTATGTGATTACCTTGAACGGATTTGTGATTGCCGCCTTTCTTTTCTTTTAAATCTTTTCTTATTATTATTATTATTATTATTATTATTATTATTATTATTATTATTATTATTATTATTATTATTTATTTATTTTGGTCTTTGGATCTAAATGAGAAGAAGCTAATTGCCCAAATTATGATGATAAACTAGACCCACGAGGCCCATCCTTGGAATGTTGGATGAGCTCATCAATCATGAACTTTCAATAAGTACATGACATGTGGCAACAATCAATTGACTCGAAGCAAGCATGGACGTTAGAGACTGAGTTAAGGAAAATCTATCGACTGGGAACAATTAGCGCTAACAAATCAAGAGTTGTTGCGAATCATTCTTAGAGTAGCGCACAAGTCAAGATATCTAGGGATTCTTATGAAAGATTGAAATGCATAATGGAAGTATCGATTTAAAGACACAACACGAATCAACGAGGGGCATTACCAATCCGTAGCAACACTTCAAAATGACTCTGAAGATACGAGAATGAGAAGATTATTCATAGCAGAGTAGATTGGATTAGATGGACTTGAATTTTGAACTAGATTAGGTTTTCTATTTCTAATATTTTTCTTTATTTATAAAAGCATTCCCACCATATTTTATAATTTTTTTTGAAACTTTTCCTATGCATTCTGGTCATCTCCATCGGCAGTTCATGTTTTGTTTCAATCATCAAGCAAGGAGTACCTCCAAGAATGTAAACCATATGCTCTTTTTCCAAAGAATTTCATGTAATTTTTTTTGTTTGTTTTCATTTTACTATTTACCCATCAATAATTATTTGAATTTTGCAAAGTCCATAAGGTTTCAAGGCATATTAAAATCTATTTACTTTTGGGTAAGTAAACTGCAAGTGCCAAAATTTTCGTACGGTGCTTACTTTGATGCAAAAATTTTTTTCATTCACTTAAGTGTCACTTCTGATTTGGCCCATCAGAAAAGCCGACGTGGATGTAGTTGCCGGAAAATATTATTTGAATTTTTTAGTTTTATTATTATTATTATTTATTTTCTTTTATTTTCTTTTTATCTTTAGGGCTGGCGACGATCATTGATGACCCTTGCTGGTTGTGGCCGCCTTGCCTAGATTTGGCGAGGGCAACCTCGCCCTTGGTTGTGAAGGCCTTGGGCGAGGCTGTTGAGGCCACTCTAGGTAGTGTCTAGCTCTATGTAGCCACGGGCAACGTTGCCTAGAGCGGAAGAGGGTTGTCGTGGCCTCGTTAGCGGTCGGCGAGGCCATTACCTACTTTGGCCGATGTTGCCCACGGCCGCCCAACAGCCGACAAGGGCCCTCACAGCTGAGGGCGAGGTGACTGCGGCTGATGAGGGTTACAACCCTCGTCAGCGTTAAAAGAAAAAAAAATACAAATGGAAATCAAAAATTTCAAAAAAATTAAAAAGAAAAAAATTCTACCTAGCATATTTGGCCGGAATTAGCATTCAAGTGATCAATTTCTTTTTGATGTGGCACTCAAGAGAGCGAAAAAAAAAATTTACTATCAAAGTGAGTGCTGTACAAAAGTTTTGGGACTTGTACAGTACTCACCCCATTTACTTTTGATCTAAACCAAAATTAACGATTTAATAGGCCATCTCGAGTTTAGTTACTAATTGAAACAATCGAATGTCTAACTACACAACCTTGCAAAAGTTCACGTGACACCATGCTATCGCGCCTTGGAGATAGCAAGTTAGCGACGAAGAGCGCTGGGCCCAAATGGCCATGGTGGGTTGGATGTCACTCATAAAATTATCATATAACTGGTTGGTCCCCTAATTGGTGATGTTAATACAGTATTTGACAGTATTTTACGGACTCTGATTTTTTGTCTTGGGAATTTTTCACGTCTTAAATAAGAAAAAAATAAACATTTGAATTTTCCATATCAATTTATTTATTTTTTTCAAAAACATGGGGCACTTGAACTTTCAGAGTCAGACTAATCCACATTAATGCATGTAAATTGCCAAATTTATGTCAGTCGGGACTTATCAAATGCTTTTTGAATTGTCGGAGTAGAATAGGAAAATTCAAGTTTATGGTTCTTAAAAGCTGAATAACTCGACGGGGTCATCCACTGAGGGTCGAATGTGGGAAAAGATCTTAATTTCTCAGAACACTTTGAAAGTGTATTTAATACCAGTACTAGTTAGGTTGGAGAAACGTGTCATTAAGAAATGAGTGATGAAGCGATAATCACAACATCTTTGCAATTGGAACTCGTAGGAGGGCAAATTGGATAGCATAAGCAAACTTTCGAACCAATTAATGCTTTGGTCAATCTTGAGGGATTGAAAGAACTATAGACGTTCTCAGATAAATGGTCCTTTGCCAAAAGAAGTTTTAATCAACACTCAGGTCTTGGCCAAAAAAATTCAATGCTTATGTTACTCAAGATCTTTCTTTTCTTTTTCTTTTTTTTTTTCCTTTTTTGGTTGAAATATTAGTCAAGGCCTTTATTGTAATAAATTCTTACATGATGCAATTCCGTAAGAGCCGCTTAATCATCTCCTTTACTGGCAACTTTTGCAAGATGTCGAATTGCATGCCTCGAAGCATTTTTTCTTCAACCCAACCAAAACGTGTTATTCTCTTATTACCTGGCTTTGCCAAACTAAAAGACTACGTTTGGTCGTCCGGATTTTTAATCGGGATAAAACTGGATAGGATATGATATGAAATCCTGTGATTTTTTTATATCATATCCATTGTTTGGTGAATCACAGTATTAAAGTCGGATATATTCACATCATATCATGTACATTTTTTAATATAAACAACATATCATTATAAATGAACCTAAATGTTCATAAACAGATATGGTGAAATTTCTCGTAACACTTTTTGTCAATTTATTTTAATTTAAATTTATTTTTCCTCTTTTTTATATTATTTTCTTTATTATTTCTTTTTTCCCCTTTCATCATTCTTTAATAAAATTTTATCAAATAGTAAACTGTACTAACATACCTAAATATATAATAAATATAAATATTTAATTTATAGATTGAATGTTTATTATAAGATAGAATTAAAGTTGAATATCTAAAATAAGATTAATTAAAAATAATTTTTTTATTTTTTATTTCTTAAATTGGAATTCAAATATTATTTATATTGAAATATAATTTCAGTTTTGTTAATGTAATAAGTTTGCTATTCGAGAAAAATAACTTTCCTATTATAAATGTTAGAAAGCCTATTTACCTTTATCTCACCTCCCCCATGAGATAATTTTATCTTGTCTATATCCCTCTTATATCTGACTTTATCTTGTCCTAAGCGAGCACCAAACATAGGATAGGATAAAACATATTCTATCTCGAATTTTATCCCGACTGCCAAATGCAGCCAAACGGTTTCCGCGAACCCTTCCAATCTAATAAGGACAAGATTTGATTAATAAGCAATAACTAAGTATGAGTTCGCAATAAGATTCCTTTTTCTCTTACAAATGTGGGGAAATAAACTAATAGTTCTTTTTTTTAAGCTATGATTAGTAAAGGACAAAAATGTTATCGTAAGGGCTTACGTAATAGTTTCT
Organism: Eucalyptus shirleyi; assembly: GCA_017140165.1. Lineage (NCBI taxonomy): Eukaryota > Viridiplantae > Streptophyta > Magnoliopsida > Myrtales > Myrtaceae > Eucalyptus > Eucalyptus shirleyi. Next base: position 30,785,171 of record CM029447.1, read on the forward strand.
TCATCGACATATACCATTTCTCACACTAGTCTGCAGGATGGAGATAAGTATATTTATTAAGTATTCTATGTTTGAAAATATATAGCTAACGGATGGGTTGTAGTTAGGAACTTCCACTGTTGTCGTAATTGATAACAAACCTAATTTATTTGACCACATGGACTCGTGAAGCTTCTGCTAGTTTATTTGGCAATTTTCACTTGGAATGTATATCACTCAAATCATTTTGAGCGCTTGGTGATCACTTAAAATAAAAAAATTAAAAAAAAAAAGTTGAAGGTTTGCTATACAAGCCAGTCCTAGCTAGGTTTGGCCGAGTACGTGGCTGTGCGGTTTCAATTTCAATTTCAATTTCCCAACTCGTCAGGTTTGTAGGCCAATTTTTTTTGGAGGCACAGAAGCCTCGATGGTTGAAAACCAAGTTGTATGATGCGTTAGGGATGGCATAGAGACTACTACAACCGATAAGGATTAGTCGAAAGAGTTTGTCTTCCTATAAGAAAGGTTGCTCGTTGTATTGGGAATGTTTGTCCCAAAAAATACTTGCAAAATCTCTCTTGTATTCTCTTTGCAAATGAGCTTCTTGCGAGAGATTGTTGGTAAAAGGATTTTACCGTATTTGCATAGGAGTATTGGCTTCATTATAAAACAAACTTTATACCATACTTCAAATAATAGAGGAATGGGTGTGACTCTCAAATAGTCTCAAGGAGTGGACTAGGCATTGATTTGTGCCGAACCATTATAAATCGGTTGAGCATCTTTCTTCCATACTCTCTTTTATATCTACAGACACCAAGTCCTTCATATATTGCTTGTATGAAATCTATTACATATTCAATATATTTTTGAATAAATTGAATTTCTAGGACAACGTCCGCATGATAAATTTTTTGGATTATGTTATTTTAATGTGTTAGTGATTATATATGAAAAGAAACGTGCTGGATTATGACTAGCAGAAGTGCCTAACATAAGTAACATGGATACACCAATCTATCCTAGACCTACTCTACTTCCGACTTAATTTTCGGGTATGACTTCATCATATTTCATATTCACCATAAATCTAGTGACGGTACAGTTACACTTTTTAACGTATGGAAAATTAAGGGAAATGGAGAAAATGAATGGTTGGGTGGGAAATGCAGAAGAAGTTAAAATTTTGTTGAGAAAGAAAAGGGTGAAATTGAAATTCTATTGTAATATCCCTCGCCCCCTCATCTCAAACGCAGCAAGAAATGGAACTACTGTAAATATTAAGTACAATTTTGTTTTTGGGTCTAGGGTTTTCTCAGATTGTCACTTCTATTCGTGACACATGGGGAAAAAGATTCAATTTGGTCAGCAATCTTTTATTAATTTCAATCTAGTCTTGAATGGTCAACGAAGTCAATGATTTTATTCTCGACCACTTTTAGAGTCAAATAGTCTGCCTTAAGTTTTCTGTCAATTGTGAAAAATAACCTTGAAAATGAAAAAAAAAATGTTTATACTCGATTCATTAACCTTTACTCTCTTAGCTCCATCTTCTTTTTTTAATATAATTGTTAAAGCTAGCGTAATTGATCAGGACATTAGGGGATTTCTAGATTAGAACTTGGAGGCACTTATTCGAATATTGCCAATAGCATGCAATCTCTTTTATGTCACAGCCACCCATGCATAGGCAAAAGGCATAAATAGTTGATAAGTTCATCTTTTGAATAGTTCATAGTGCTATTAGAATGAAATTAAATCATGAGTGAAAAAAGTATTGATTATAATAGTCTTGAAGCATAGATCATCGGTAGTAGATAACTTTTTTAATGGGCTGTACTCGAAAAAAAGGTACAATAAAATCTACAATATCTATTCTTTATATATATAGACTCCACCCAAAGCCTATTAGCAAGTCTCCTAATTGAAGTTTTATTAGCTGGTTACATAATTCCTAAAGAGGTGGTAGAAGAGTGTATCGGCTTGATTGGTAGCATACTCTCTTCCTCTCATCTCCTTTTGAGTTTTGTTTCCATTCGCACCTTCTATATAATGGCAACATGTGGCAGAAATCCACGCGTGCTCAGGTGATTTTTTTTTTTTTGGCTTTTGGTCATAGTACTCAGATGAATTGACATCTCATCCTTTGTGTCCATTTGCATCCAATTTTTCAGATTTATGGAAACATTTATAAATACCATTTTATTGCGTAATCTTGTCATATATTCGTTAAACTATCGAGTTTTTTCCACACAACATACATACATCTAGAATAGAAATACACAATACGTTAGGTGCAAACGAGTAATAGAAATAAATAGAGTTCTTTAATTTTGTGCGCTTATGTATGAACTAATTTGAAAATATTGAAGAGTCAGATTGCGTAAAACAATTGAGATTGTGGACCCCAAATGATATTTTTCTCTAGCTAGTAGAGGATATTTTTTCCAAATCCAATTAGAAGACAGTTTTATAGTCCATGTTGCGCTTAATTTGCAACAAAATTTGGCCAGGTCGTTAAGTTGAGTAGGCACGTGACTAGACTCAATGTCATTGTTAAGCAGGTGAACCATTGTTAACTACTATAGAAATTATTATTGATACTAAAGTACATTGATTAACATTGATCAGTCGTCGTTATACGAAGACACATGGTTAACAATCGACAATATATCAATCCTAAAGATGCAATCACTTGAGGACATGATCATGGCATCATGAGAACATGGACACAAGATTTTCAGAGATGAGGGAATATGGCTACAACCATGGGAGAAGTCATAGAGTAATTGAAACACGATTGTAAGGAAGCAATCGCTTGGGGTCAAGATCATCACATCATGAGATCATGGACACTAGATTTTCGGACATGAGGGAACATGGCTACACCCGCAGGAGAACTACTTAGAGATGGCTATGGCACAATCACTATAAATACTATCATTAGCATACTGGAGATGCGCCCCCCCCCCCACCACCCCAATATACGCGTGCACGTGCATCAAGAAAAAATTTACTATCTTTTAGTTATCTTTACTTTCCTACATTATATTAAGGAAATCCCTTATGATGTTTTGAAGATGACAAAATAAATCAAAGGCTACTAACATGTTTAGTTGTTAAGTAATAGACCATGCAGATGATAGAACATGTAAAGGATATTGTCACAGTCAGAAGACTGCCAGAAGACTGAACGTAACATATGTCCAAAGTACATTCTGAAGATTTCCAGACTTCTGTGTCAAAGTCTGAAGACTGTCAAACTTTAGTGTCAAAGTCTATTCTACATCAGAAGTCTGTTAACTCTGACAAATTCCAGATTGAACGTGAATGATGAAATAGAAGACAGACTCTATACTAAAGCTGAACTTATTCAGACGGTGTTCATACCTTAAAAGTAAATCTGTTCAGAAGCAGAATATGTTCAGACCCAAATTGTAAAGTCTATTGCACTCAGACTCAGATTGTAAAGTCTATTGCTATCAGACTTTACATCCAGATTCGACATAACGTAACACAAGCCCAATCATATAACAGCTAGTGATCTGGTTTGGATTCCACATCAAGATTGATTTAATTGACTCAATCTAATTGATTGACGATTGGATATTGAAGATAAGAATTTTCTATACGAAGAAGCTTTACTTATGGAAATCAAGATTCTGTTTGTATGGGGGATCGAAATCAATTTGAGATTCTACATTTGTCACTCAACGGCTACCAAATCTTCTAGATACAGAGCTGTCCAATGGGTAGATTGGAAGACGATCCTCAGAGATACTGTCCAATGGCTAGTTTGGAAGTAAATGAGTATTTAAGGAGATGAAGGACCGATGAGCAAGTAGGAGACGGAGCATAGAATTTATAATTCCAAAGTTTGAGCAACCTTCGATCATACACTTGTCTCTTGTGAGCTTAAACGTTTGTGATCGTGAGAGAAATACCAAAAGAGTGACTTAGTGAGATAGTGTAATCTACTAAGTGTTTGCACTCGAAGTTGTAATCTCTTGTTGATTGCATTGTGGAATCCAGCCAAGAAGGCTGTTAGCATGGGAGAGTGGACGTAGGCTTGGATTAAGCCGAACCACTATAAATCTTGTGTTCTTATTCTCTTCCCTAACTCCTTTGTTTTACTTGAAGTTTATTTTATTCCGCATATATTTGCCAAGGTTTAGTTTAAACACCTATTCATCCCCCTCTAGGTGTTCATACTAGCACTCTCACATTATATCTTAGCTATAGTTTCCATGGTTGTGTCGTCAATTAAATTGCAATGTGTATGGTTATCCTGTGTGTCATGTTGTTGATTAAATTCCAGCGTTGCATCTTTGCATTCTTTATTTTGGTCATCAATTAAACTCCGGCATAGTGATATTGCTAGTATGAGTACCTAGAGGGGGGTGAATAGGTATATAGAAAATTTCTCGAAGCTTGCACGATATTTAACCAGTTAAAAATTCAATCGCAAGAATTAAATATCAATCGAGAGACTAAGTAAGGGAAAGAGAGAATTGAACACTCGGTTTATAGTGGTTCGGCTTGATTCAAGCCTACGTCCACTCTTTCGCACCGACAGCCGATTGGCTGGATTCCACTATAATCAAAGAGCTGTTACAAAGTTGTTGATCTTCCTTGAATTCTAGGTGTAGATGATCTACCACACTTTCTCAAGGTGTCACCAAGTACAACCACTCTCTCGTATACAATTTCGCTCGAATGTCTCAAGTAACAATCAAGGATCTTCGACTCGGAATTTTTCTATCACTCACACACTTAAAATAACTAGAACGACTTCTTTTTATACTCCTTCATGCCATCATAGCCGTTGGCACTTACCAAAGGAATTCCTCCAATCTACCCGTTGGACGGAATCAATCAAGAAGATCATCCGAGCTATTTAAGGAATCTGATGATAGCCCATCAATCCTGTTCGCCCATACAATCAGGATCTCGGTTTCCATGAATAGAACATTCCAAGATTATTTCGTCGACCAACGGATCTTCAATCGATCTTAGATAAGAATTAAAGAATCCGAAATGATTATCCAACCAAAGAATCTATTCCAGAGAATAGGATCGAATCCTCAACCATAAACCTCGGCTTTAGATTTCCTTCGTCACTGGATTAGAAAGACTCAAGAGAACAGACTTGAAGTCTTGAGTCTTGAGTCTTGAGTCTTGAGTCTTGGGTCTTGAGTCTTGAGTCTCGAGAGAACAAAATCTTCGACTTTAAACCGACGGTCTCCGAACATCCAGACTTTAGATCGAAAGAAACGTTTTGTCGGCTTCAAAATATTCTCGAAAGATTTCTCCAACAATCTCCCCCTTTTTGATGGTGACAAAACTTTCTTGAGGATTTGAACAGCTTTGACCCGCAAAACATTTCTCAAGCAATATGGCTAACTCATAAAGATTAATAAAACAACCGACTCGCATCCACGAAAATTGGTTAGACTTTCATGAGAACCACCATATAACAACACTTGAATAAATGCAACCAGTCAAGCATCATAATCCACATCAATTCAGTCAAATTCACACCCAAGTTCAAGTTCTCAAGTCATTCTCAAAAATAAACTAAACATAACCACAAAAGTCAAAGTTTTAAATATGGTTCAAATTTTGGTTCTCCCCCTTTTTGTCAGCATTGAAAAGGGTGAGAAAGGAGTCATGTCTCGCTTGGGAATGCGCACGATCCGGAAATCCCCAATAGACTCGGACTACTCCTTCGAGCTTCTTCGATCTTCTCTCGATGAGCTACCTCTTCTCCCTTGGCATTTGCTTGAAGTTGCGTAGCTAGGTCTTTGAATTTATCCTCTAGAGAGACCGAAGATACTTGTCCAAATGCTCTTCAAAGCTTGGATTTCACAAATCCGTAACATATATCCGGCTACGCATTTCCGAAGAATATTCATAATACTCCGAAAATCTGCAATCATCCGTCTCGTGTACTGGCATGAACTTTCTCTGATGCAGACGATGGCGCTTCAGTATAGTCTGGCAGATTTGGAATCGTCGTATTACCTTCTTCAGGCAATTGAGAGACCTGAACTTCTTCTGGGTCTTCTGGAGATTGTCTTAGATCTTCACTGACAGCAGCATGAGGTGTAGACCTCTCTTGCTCACTAACTCCCCCTGTCTCTAGGACATCGAAAGGGGAAGAGTGATGATCATGCTCTTCATTTCCCTTCTCTCCAGAATTGTCAGCAGACTTTTCTTTTTCTCCTTCTTCTTTTTCTTCTTCAACTTCTTTCTCCTTTTCTCTCTGTCTTTCCTCTTCTCTGTTCTGCTGAAGATCTGTTTGATGAGACACAGAACGTCTTGTTCTTGTCAGCGCTTGAATAGTGGGATCTTCATCATCTTCATCGTCATCTTCATCCTCAAGGATGAGAGTTCTTTTCTTCTTCTTCAATGGAGCACCAATGGCCTCCTTTCCTTTCCTTTTGAAGCAGACGGACTCGGAGATTTCACTTTGAATTTCTCCATTGCCTTGGAGAGTTCTTGCGACGCATCTTCATTAACATTTTCAACCCTACCACCATCTTATCACACGGTCGAACACAGAGAGTATGTGGTAGTTCAATGTTCGATGTCTCAAGATCTTGGTCACTGCACCAGATAAGGCAATTGTCCTTTGTCCTTTGACACCGCTCCGTACATATGGAAGAGAATAGTGTGCGGGAGAGAAAACTTCCGTCCCGAGTTGATCGCATACATCAACTTTGCTTCGTAAAGAGACACAGAGGTCTTTGATGTAGACTTCGGTCTAAGACAGCTTGATCACAATCTTATGAAGCACAATGTTGATGGCTTTCATTCTCGAATAGGTAATTTTCTTCTCTACGTCCCTATCTTTGACAAGATCCGAGTAGTACGAGCAGGTGAGACTTTGATTGGAAGATAGCGCCCCTTTCAACTCCGACTATGTCCGCCAACATATTCACGTCTACCATGTAGACTTGATCTCGAACACCGAATGAAATTCTATTCGCATCCAAAAAGCTAAGATTTGAATAGAAATAAGCGGTCGCTTGATCATACCCGTCCGTAGAGTCGAGCAAAAAGTCTCAAGTTGAAGCAAATTCAACTTTTCTCTTAAGTTCACGTTGATGGTGTCCAGAAGTCAAAATCAACACTTCTAGGGTTTATCACCCCTCTTTTCAACAGCCTGAAATACGCTTTTTCCTGATCCTTGGATTTAAACAAATCCATCCGATTGCCTTTCACATTCGCTGCCACACCCATTCTAGGTTTAAATTCAAGGAACATTTTGTCATCATCGTTCCCGTCAATCAGATTTTGTCCTGGCATGCGAGGATCACTAGGAATGTTCTCAAGAGCCTCCATTGCCCTTCCTTTAGGAGCAATTCCCAATTCCTCCATTTTCCGCAGAAAAAGATACTCATTCCCATAATTTTTGTCCTTAAGGAAGTCATCTATATACTTTAATGAAGTGCCGGTGACTTTCAACGCACGATAAAGCTTATAGATAACAGAGGGTTTTTGGACTCTTACTGGGTCAAGATCCTCGATTATCTCTTCTTCCGCATTTGCATCTTGTGGGGCAGAGATGCTGAATGACGTGGAGGAGAGCGAATCGGACTTTGTCGCCGACTTGGTAAGTCTTCATCTTCGCAAGATCGAAGTGTGTCGGTCCCTTCTCCATTCTCTCGTGGTCCCCGTTTGCGATTCTTGATGATTTCCTCGAAGACGACATCTTCCTTTGTCTATAGGAGGATTCCTTCACTTGCTTTTCCCAAGAAAAATGACCACTTTCTCGACAATGAACAAAGAGTAGAAACAGTATCGAGAGGAGAGTGCTTTTTAGGGTTTTGAAAATTTGGGGGTAGAATAATTGTATATATATACATTCCTCGGATTTGAAAAGAGAAGTTTAAACGGCACAAGGAAAGTGTACGAACACTTCTTTCCAAAATCAATAACTCGCTAAAATTAACTTCCTTTAAAAAGACAAGTTTTCAAATTTCACACGAATTATATCTGAATAAAAGAACGTACCTTTTCGAGATAAGATAAACAAGAATTCGTACCTTTTAGATAGAATATCAACTTACGGTCTTTTAGCCATGAATGATTGAGTCTCGTGGATTTAGAGTCTTAGAGTTGGTGAGTCTCTAGACTTTTACTTCTTCAAGCTTCAAAATGTTGAGTCTTGAGCGGATAAAATCGAATTGATTTTTCTCCAAAGGCTTTGTAAAGATATCTGCTAGTTGGCTCTTTGAATCAACAAATTGAATAGAGATTTCTCCATTTTGAATATGATCTCTAATAAAGTGATGACGAATCTCAATATGCTTTGCTCTTGAATGAAGAATTGGATTTTTGGTGAGATTGATCGCTACTGGTGTTGTCACATCTGATTTCTCGTGCATGAGTCTTCAATGCCAAAGTCTTGTAGCTGTTGTTTTATCCATAGAATCTGCGAACAGCAGCTTCCAAGAGCTACATACTCGCTTCCGTCGTTGAGAGAGCTACGTGCTTTGCTTCCTTGAAAACCAAGACACCGTCCCGTTTCCAAGCAGCTTGACAAGTTCCGAAGTGCTCTTTCTATCGACTCGCAACCGGCCAGATCTCGCATCTCGAGTATCCTAGAAGATTAAAGTCTCCCCTCTTTGGATACCAAAGACCGATGCTTGCAGATGAAGCAACGTATTTGATAATACGTTTCACAAAGCAATGAGATGTGATTCTCTAGGATCTGATTGAAACCTAGCACAGATACAAACACTAAACAAAATATCGGTCTAGAAGCGTAAGATAAAGAAGTGAACCGATCATGCTCCCGTATGCTTTTGATCTACTTTCTTCCCTTCTTCATCCTTGTCTATCTTCCGAGAACATGACATTGGTATATCGGTCTTTTTGCACTTTTCCAATCCAAATCTTTTGACAAGATCATTAGCATATTTTTCTTGGAAGATAAAAGTTCCTTCCTTCAATTGCTTAATTTGAAGGCCAAGAAAGAATGTTAATTCTCCCATCATACTCATTTCAAATTCATCCTGCATAGACTTAGAAAATTTCTTGCAAAGACTTTCATTAGAGGATCCAAAAATAATGTCATCAACATATATTTGAACGAGTAAGAAACTTTTGTTTTCCTTTTTGATGAACAGAGTAGTATCTACTTTACCTTTGACAAATCCATTCTCAGTAATAAGAACTTACTTAGTCCGTCGTACCAAGCTCGAGGTGCTTGCTTTAGACCATACAGCCTTTTTTAGTCTAAAGACCGAGTCCGGCTTCTTTGGGTCTTCAAATCCAGGCGGTTGTTCCACATAAACTTCCTCTTGGATAAATCCATTCAGAAAGCACTTTTGACGTCCATTTGGAATAACCTGAAATTTTTGTAACAAGCAAACGCAAGTAATAGACGAATAGCTTCTAACCTTGCAACTGGTGCGTAAGTCTCGTCATAGTCTATTCCTTCTTCTTGCGTGTATCCCTTGGCCACGAGTCTTGCTTTATTGCGTACGACTTTTCCTTCTTCGTTCATCTTGTTCCCGAATACCCATTTGGCTCCAATAATGCTTTACCTTTCGGTTTAGATGTCAATTCCCGACATCATTAATATTGAACTGTCGAGCTCCTCTTGCATAGCTTCGATCCAGCTTTCATCGATAAGGCTTCTTCTATGCTCTTTGGTTCAATTTCGAGATGAGAGCAACAAAGACTGGACTCTTCACGCCTTTTTGATCTGGTGCGGATTCCTTCATTGATTTCGCCAATAATGAGATCTTTGGGATGACTGATTTGTGTTTCCAATTACTCGGTTGATTTGCTTGGTTGATGATCTCTTTCTTTATTTGAATCTTCGAGGCTTCTTGATGTTGGACTTCCGTAGTCCGAGATGCTTCTTGAGTTGAAGACTTTGGAAGGTCTAGAGTGAGTTCGCATTCTTCATATTGAGTCTCGGGCTGATTCATCTTGCGCTCGAGTCTTGGAATTTGACATTCATTGATTCTTCCACAGACGGCTTTTCTTGTTATAGACTCGTAGGCTTTGCTTGATGTAGAATATCCAAGGAAGATGCCTTCATCTGATCTTTCTTCAAACTTACCAACTCGATCATTTGCATTTTTCAAAATAAAGCATTTGCAACCAAACACATGAAAGTATGAAACGATTGGCTTTTTACCTTTGAACAATTCATAGGGGTTTTCTCAAGAATAGGTCTTAGAAAGACTCTATTTATAATATAGCAAGCAGTTGAAACAGCTTCAGCCCAAAATCGTGAAGAAATTTTACTTTCAATTAAAAGTGTTCTAGCCATTTCTTGAAGAGATCTATTCTTTCTTTCCACAACTCCATTTTGCTCGGAGTATACGGAGAGGAAAACATGTGATTAAAACCAGATTTATCACGTAACTTCGTAAAATCTTGATTTTCAAATTCACTTCCATGATCTGTTCTTATACTTGAAATAGCACATCCTATTTCATTTTGAACCTTTTTAGCAAACTTCTCAAAGTACGAATAAGTTTCGACTTACTTGCAAGAAAATATACCTGTGTAAAGCGAGAGTAATCATCTACAATTACTAGACAATACTTCTTACCTCCAATGCTCGGGTTCTTGTTGGTCCGAAGAGATCCATATGAAGCAACCGTAGTACATGATTAGTAGAGACATGATTTATTTGCTTAAATGAATTTCTTACCTGCTTTCCCAGAATGCATGGAGTGCATAAGTCGACTTTTGGTATGGCAATTTAGGTAGACCTCGAACAAGCTGCTTAGAAGAGATTTTGGCTAATTGCTTCTTGTTGATATGGCCAAGTTTTCTGTGCCATAGAACTGCTTCATCTTGAATTGAGATTAAGCATTGTTCTTCATTTGGCTTTACATCAAGGAGGTAGATATTTCCATGCCTTTGACCCATGAAAGACCGAGTCGAATCTTTACTAATTCCAGAACATGTGCCTTCTTGAAAGAAGATCTTGTAACCGCATCACACAACCGGCTAATGCCGAGTAGATTGTAGTTGAGTCCTTCCACCAGAGAGACATTGCTTATTGTGAGATTTCCAATTTTTACAGTCCCGAATCCCACAATTCTTCCTTTGCTATTTCCTCCGAAAGAAACTTTTCCACCATTTACTTGAATAAGCTTAATGAAACAATTTGAGTCTCCCGTCATGTGTCTTGAGCATCCGCTGTCAAGATACCACTTTATCTTCTTTTTGACAGAGACCTCGCATTCAAAAGAGAGTCTCAAGCTTTCTTTGGTACCCAAACTTTCTTGGGTCCTTTGGTGTTAGTAGGATGAGCATTATTAGGCCATACTCTCTTAACAGCTTCCAAACCATAGGACATTCTTTTTCAAAATGATCCCGATCACACTTAGAACACCTTAAAGCATTTCGACCTACAGTGCTTTACAAAAACTCTTTTGAAATGATTTTTATAAGCCTCCCTTGTCGGTCTTTTCTTAATTCTTTCTTTTACTTTCGGAAAATCAATCAAGGGAATTGTTTCCGCTGTCATACCTAGACCCGACTTATTGAAGTAAGGTCTTTGGATTGAAAGAACTTTTTCAAGTTTTTCAGATCCTATTGAAAATTTCTTTGAAATATTTGATAAATCAGTTTTTAAGAAAGCATTTTCTTTTGAAAGATTGTCTTCACTTTCTTTAAGAGTAGAAACATTCAAGTCTAAATTTTTTACCTTTTCTTCCAAAATGTTTTCCTTTTGTTTTAAAATTGAGTTTTCTTTTTTAAGTTCGGAAATCTTTTTAAGAGAAGTCTTAAGACCGAAACATAACTCATCAATATATTTAGAGACTTTGACAGGGATTTTATAATCACTTACCTCAAATTCACCGTCGAGTCCGATCCAGAGTCTGATCCAGAGTCTGAGTCTGATTGTGCCATCAGACACAGGTTGGCATATTCCTCATCACTATCTTCACACTCAGACGCTCCAGTCTCGGCTTTGAGAGCTTTTCGAGACTTCTCAACTTTTCCTCTTTTCTTTTTCGAAGAGGACAGTTAGGTCTCGATATGTCCCTTCTTTTACATTCGGCGTACTACATCTTTGTTTGGTTCCACATCATCAACGACTTGGTCTCGCTGTCTCTCGAAAACTTTGTTTCCTTGGGATGAACCTTCTGCCTTTTCTATTCAGTTTTCTGAATCTTCTTATCATGAGAGCGAGCTCCTCATCATCCATATCATCTTCGAATCTGCATCATCGAATCGTCATTTGATTTTAGTGCAATAGATTTCTTACCTCTTGGATCTTCGTCTTCATTAATTCGCTCCACTTCGTAAGACCGAAGAGTTCCAATCAGCTCGTCTACGATAATGGCATGATTCTTTGCGTCTCTCTTATTGAAGTCTTTATATGATTCCAATCTTTAGAGAGTCCACGCAGAAGCTTGTTCACTTTCATGGGATCAGAAATTTTTTGACCTTGGTTCTCAAGACCATTGACAATATCTCGTAAAACGACTAAACATGTCGCTTATAGATTCTCCCGGTTTCATTTTGAATGCTTCATATTGACCAAGGAGAATGTTAATTCTGGTCTCCTTCACTCGCTCGTCCCTTCATAGGTGATGTGTAGTCTATCCCATACTTCTTTTGCTGTAACACAAGAAGATATTCTATTATATTCAGTTGGAGATAAAGCACAATATAAAGAGTAAATTGCTTTTGCATCGAGTGCTTGTCTCTTGTTTATCTCTTCTTGAGACATTCCGCTGGTTTCAATAGTGTCTTTCCCTCTTTCGAGATTGATGCAGCAGAAGGAGTAATTCCTCTTTCCACAACGTCCCATTCCGTAGGATCCTTTGATCGTAGGAAAGCTTTCATCTTGTTCTTCCGATGTTGTAATCCTTTCCATCGAAGTAGGGAGGTCTGGTATTGCTTTGCCCCTCCATCGCCCCGGTGCTAGCATACTAGCCATGGATCTTTTACTCCCAAGTAAAACACTTCAAATAAAGTAAGAACACAGTGCTCGATACCAATTGATATTGCTAGTATGAGTACCTAGAGGGGGGTGAATAGGTATATAGAAAATTTCTCGAAGCTTGCACGATATTTAACCAGTTAAAAATTCAATCGCAAGAATTAAATATCAATCGAGAGACTAAGTAAGGGAAAGAGAGAATTGAACACTCGGTTTATAGTGGTTCGGCTTGATTCAAGCCTACGTCCACTCTTCTGCACTGACAGCCGATTGGCTGGATTCCACTATAATCAAAGAGCTGTTACAGTGTTGATCTTCCTTGAATTCTAGGTGTAGATGATCTACCACACTTTCTCAAGGTGTCACCAAGTACAACCACTCTCTCGTATACAATTTCGCTCGAATGGTCTCAAGTAACAATCAAGGATCTTCGACTGGAATTTTTCTATCACTCACACACTTAAAATAACTAGAACGACTTCTTTTATACTCCTTCATGCCATCATAGCCGTTGGCACTTACCAAAGGAATTCCTCCAATCTACCCGTTGGACGGAATCAATCAAGAAGATCATCCGAGCTATTTAAGGAATCTGATGATAGCCCATCAATCCCGTTCGCCCATACAATCGATCTCGGTTTCCATGAATAGAACATTCCAAGATTATTTCGTCGACCAACGGATCTTCAATCGATCTTAGATAAGAATTAAAGAATCCGAAATGATTATCCAACCAAAGAATCTATTCCAGAGAATAGGATCGAATCCTCAACCATAAACCTCGGCTTTAGATTTCCTTCGTCACGGATTAGAAAGACTCGGTTGAGAATGACTTAAGTCTTGAGTCTTGAGTCTTGAGTCTTGAGTCTTGGGTCTTGAGTCTTGAGTCTCGAGAGAACAAAGTCTTCGACTTTAAACCGACGGTCTCCGAACATCCAGACTTTAGACTGAAAGAAACGTTTTGTCAGCTTCAAAATATTCTGGAAAGATTTCTCCAACACATAGTACATTCAGTTTTTTTCAGTTGAAATGGTTGTATTTCCAAGCTTTGTCGTCAATTAAATTTAGATATCGTTTGTGTACGTATGCCTCTGTTTGAAGTAAAGTTGCCGATTTCCTCATCTAACTAGGATATTTCCTATTCATAACTATTATAGAACTCGTCTCCTTTAATAAAAAACCAAAAAATGATTTTCGGTTAAAAATATTTTTTTGTTGTGGTGTCCAATTCGTGCAAAACATCTTTTTGGCACATCTAATGGGACTAGTGTGGTTGATTTGAGGAGATACAATGGTGATAATAAGGAATTTACTCAATTTTGACAATGCTTGCGGTAGTCACTCATCACCACCACAACTTGGTAATGACAAGACATGACGTTTTGAGTCATCGACTGTTCGATCGGTGGTAGAACATGAGCAAGGTGAAGATGTCAACAGCCTAAGATAACTTATCGATGAGGAGAGGAAGCTGTTGGAGCCAAATCCTGTGATGTTGGCTACCATGAGATGGATAAGGAGCATAAGAATGAATTCACTAACCACATAATGAAACACATACTCGATGTGGTCTAGCCAATGAACATCAACGTCCTTCATGAGGTCATGACCAAGCCAAGAACATTGAGCCACTCAACTTAGATGCAAGCGAATCCTATTAATCTTGCACCTGTCGAGTATGTTCCATTATCTTTTTTTGCTCAAGTTACTTTTGGTGCCATAAGACAAATTCCATCGATTAAATTTTGTTGTCGAACCCAATGGGTTCAGTGATGAGTGAGGTCAGCTAAGAGAGGTGAGTGACGAGCGTCGAGTGGGGCGAGCGTCAAGCGTCGAGCATCGAGTAGGGCAAGCATCGAGCAACAGGTAGGGCCAACATCAAGCGGCAAGCGGCATGAGTGACCAAAAGCAAACGAGGCGAGTGTTGAGTAGCGAGCGGAGAAGTTGTTTCTTTTGATTTTGGCAAATTAGAGGAGGATGGAAAAGAAAAGAATGAATACTAGAGGAGGATGTTGTGATGAGCTGTTTATACTCTTTTGGACTCCTTACAAAAATATTTTCCTTATTTGTAAATTATGATTGTTAACGCCGTAAAATACATTAAAATTCTAAGTTATTAAAGAAAAAATATGAAATTACTTGGACTCTTTACTAAAGAGTTGTTTAATATTATTGACACCATTTGTTTTAGGATTTTCTCTATACAAAAATTATAAATAATATTATATATATATATATATATATATATATATATATATAGAGAGAGAGAGAGAGAGAGAGAGAGAGAGAGAGAGAGAGAAAGAGAGAGAGAGACACACACACACACACACACACACACACACACACACACACATGCGCGCGCGCACACACACAATTAGAATTGGTCCAAGTTGGACCGACTCTAAATTCTTAGGATCGAGAACCAATCCACATAATGCTAGTCCAGAAATCCCAGGACTAAGAATCAACCTAGTCTTCTTGGGACAGACCAGGACCAGTAGGGTTGGGCCGGTGTAGGATTGACCCTAGACCGATGCTCACCCCTAAACTTTTGTGAGTATGTTCCACGAAGAAACTACTAATGAAGTAGGGCATCGAATTTGAAAAGAGCACTGAGGGCAACATCACAGCAGCTGCGGCCATGGTGACCTTGATAGTGGTGTGGCCACCACCATCGAACGCTCCCCCTTCCCCACTCTCTTTCTGGTTCTAGATTTTGTTTTCCCCCCTTCTCTCTTTGATAAAAATCATTTTTTTTTAGTTTAAAATTTTAAATTTGAAAGTTTTTGCTTTTCTAATAATAAAAACGACACATTAGTTTACCCTATTGCCACGCAGGCTCATTTAGACTTAAGAAATGATGGTCGCCACTTTGTCCCTCAATTAAGAGCACGTGCTCTTTTGAGGACATTCAAAATGTAGGGACATTTTTGTCCTTCCAAAGTATACACATACTTTCCTTTCTTTATGATGTTATGGAGCATGACTAAGTTCAAGAATCACAAGATGTGCAATTGGAACTCGTAGGAGGGCAAATGGGATTGCATAAACAAACTTTCGAACCAATTAATGCTATGGCCAACGTTCAGTGATCGAAGAAACATGGTCTTAAATTGGTCTTTTGCTAATAGACGCTCTCATATAATTGATCTTGTTGCTAAAAGACATTTTAATCAACCCTTTGTCTTTGGCCAAAAAAGAGTCGATACTAATGTTAGAATCAAGGTGTTCGTACTAGAAATTAATATTTAAATGATGCTATTCTCTTAGAGCCAAGTAATCATCTTCTTTACTAGCAACTTTTGGAAGCTATTGAACAGTATGCTTCAAATTATTTTCTTCAACTCAATTAAAAGAAATTGTTCTCTATTGACCTTGCTTTGTGGAAATTATGGTGGGTGTGGTCCCATAAACTAAGACATTTTTTTCAAACCCTTCCCATCTAATAAGGACAAGTTTTGATTAACAAGCAGTAATTCAAATGAGCACGCCATAAGATTCCCCTTTCTCGCTTACAAATGTGCGGAAAGAGACTAATATTCTTTTGTTTAAGCTAGTACAAGACAAAACATAATCTCAAGGTCCTAAGTAAAAATTTCTTCATCACCATAGTTTATTAATTAATTACTCTTATCTTTGAAAATATCTAGGTAATGGTGTAGCTAGGAACTTGCACTATTGTCATAATTGATGACGAGCCTATTTTATTTGACTGTATGGACTAATGCGAAAACTTCTCTTAGTTAATTGGGCCCTCTTCACAACAAATGAATTTAAATAAGTTGAGTGCTTCGTGAGATCACTTCCCTTCCAGAAAAAAATAATAAAGGGGAAAAAAAAAACGCTTCGAAGTTGCCTATAAAAACCAATTTTATGGCCCACTGAAGATTTTTTTTTTTTTGTGCAATATAAATACATTTTGAAGCATTCCTTTATTGAGTGCACATATGAGGCCAAAGAATACGACATGTGACCTTTTGGATAAAAATAAGTATTCAGTGATTCTTGAAAAAGAAGGTCATGTATCAATTGGCAATGATTGGCCCTAGAATAAACTCGCATGTGAGAGGAAGAATGTCTAGAGCGCATGTGAGATGTGGGAAATAAAAAGAAAAAAGAAAAAAAAATCTCACACTAGATATTTGGAGTCCAATTAAAATTCGATGGGATAATGACATCCTAAATAATCAGAGGTATATCTACTCCTCATAATTATGTTATATATTTCAATATATGCATCATATCAATTGGTTACAAGATCTTAATATCAATCGTGTAAAAAAAAATGGACATATATCTTTCTTATTCATAAGATTTAACGAAAACTAAAGGTTCCAAAACTTGATTTTGTTTCAAAACTTGATTTTGTCAACAAAATTATGTAGGATAATCATATGCTCCCTCATCTATCATTTTTGCCTAGTATCATTACTCCTTAGTGAAGATAAAGTTCACACAAACCACCACAAAAACCTTAGTCGTTACCTGAAATATTATAGTAACATACCATATTCTTTTCACCCAATTATTATAATGGATTAAAGCAACGAAAAGTTACATTTATCATATTTAATTTTTTCATAGTCATACCTAATCTTTAGTTGCGCCTTTTTTTTACAAGTTGTCACTATTGACCTTAATTAATTTTGATGATTCTAAAATACACTTTGTATATTTGTAATTGTTACAAGCTGTTTGAACATGTTTTCTACAATTTTGTGTAGGCTAGCAAGAGTTAAAGAAGGCCTGACCTGGTGTGAAAATAACTCTATTTGTATACTTGTTTGTGTTGAGTTCAAATTTGAATCTCGCCTGCTCAATCCAGCTGAGTGCCCGGCCAATTCTTTTAAATGCTGAAATCCTCAACGGTCGAAAAACTAACTCTTTGAAGTGTTAGTAACGCTAATTGAGTTTGTTTTCCTATAGATAGGGTAACCCATTGTCTTAGGCATGCATACATGAATATTACTTACAAAAATCTCTCTTGTATATACTTTGGATTCAACTTCTTGTGAGATTAACTTGCGGGCCAAGTTCTTTTTGAAAGACTGCATCTTCTTCATAGAGGACTAGGCTTCAAGTATAGTGGATTGGGCAATACTACCCTATGGTCTCGAGAGTGGAGAAGGTGCCGATTTGGGCCGAACTAGTATAAAATTGGTTGAGCATCTCTCTCCCCTTCCCTGTCTTTATATCTACACTTGCCAAGTGATTGATATATTGATTGCCGTTAAAAATACTTAAGATATTTTTAAGATACACCATCATTAGGAGTGGTATTAAGGAATTAATCTTTTTCCCTTCATGCTTATATGGATGTGAATTGTGATGATTTTAAAATCAATAGAAAAGGTACTAGTGGCTAAAGGGCCAGTAGTTGGTTGGCCATTTTTATAATGAGCGCTACTGACTCTATCTTTTTGACTTGAGCAAAGTTGCTAAAAGGCAAGCTCGCATTAAGTAGTTGAAACTGTTCTTAGATGAAATACTAAGCCCAACTTGTTGAACTTGGCAGCTATCCACAATTTCTCCAATAGCCTCTCTTTTTCTCATTCTCCGTTTTAAACTCATATTTAGATTAATTTGTAATTTGTGTTGAAGTTGTTTCATGAGGAATGTGCTTTATGTTTATATTGAACTCGCGTTATGTTTATGCTGCACTTAATGGTCGTAGACCTTACTTCTATTCAATTGACATTTTATGAATATCTTTGAGATAAAAATGGTCATTGTGTGCTTGATGATACATTCCACCTTAAGCCCTTTTTGATGTTATGACAAAAGAGGGAGAATGGTATAATGTTTACATTATATGTGATGATTCACTTGATTTATTTCCCTTGTAGTATGTTTAGGGGGAGTTTTGGTTGAGGTTTTTAAAAGTGATTTTGTCTTCACAGAAAAGGGGAGATGGTTGACCTTAAATTAATTTTAATGATTCTAAAACTCACTTTTGTATATTTGTAATCGTTGCTAATCATTTGGATGTGTTTTTGTAAGTTTGTGCAGGTTGGAAAGGATGAAGGAAGGCTGGATCCAGTCTAAAAACATATCCAGGTTCCTCGCCAAGTGATTACAAGATAATCAGCTAAGATTGGCCGAATACCCAGCTTTGCAGTTTAGATTTTAATTTTGCTCACCTAACCCAATGGGTGCTGGGCCATTTTTTGAATGGACACTTGGAGGACTCATTGGTTTTTTATTTTTTATTTTTTAAATCAGTCATTGAAGTGTTAATAATGGCTCGGGGACTACCGGCCTTGATGGGGATTAGTCGTGAGAGTTTGGGCCGAGGCCGATAGATACAACTTGTAAATTCCAATCTTCTCAATGACTGCAACTTCTTCAACGATATCCTCTTCTCTTCGCCTGCAACTTCTTCTTCGGCGAACCATCACCGATGCTTGGAGCCGGTGAACTCAAATCGAGCCGACGTCGGCAGAGGCACCGACGCCGATGTAGGACTACACCGCCGGCTGTCACCGGCCTATCGCCGGCAATGGCCAAGGCAAACTCTATTTCGAATGGCCGTCGATATCTGGCCTAAACAGCATTAACAACTCTCAAACGACATAAGGAATACGCACACACACAATAGAGAGAAGGCTACAGAGAACTGACGGTGACGGCCTTTAACCGTTGGCAACGCCGGTAAGGAAACGGTATCTCCAACGCAAGCACTCATCCATGCCCGACCCTGAAAGTTGAAGCGTATGCAATAACATCGAGAAAAATCACAGAAAACACACAGAGGAAACAGTTCAGTAGTCATGGAAGCATTCAAGTGTCAATCTGAGTTTCTAAACATCGATTACACAATCCTAAGTTTACTATCTCGTTCTGGCAAATCATCAAACAGATAGAAGGCATTTTCAAATATAAATTCCAGATTCGATTGAAATGCATTTCTCGACCTATACGTAGTAAATAAAACTTCCTTTCGGCATTATTAATTGCAAATCAACCTGATTTTTATACAAGTCACTCATGATTTCATGAATGAATATTTTATCTCAGCTTCAACAAAAACAGGGCAAAGTAGAGCGTTCGGAGCGAGGAGCTTACCTGCTTCGGGAATGGAGTCACCTTCTTCTCTCTGGTCTTTTCTCTTTTTAGTTTTCTTTCTTTCTTTTTTTTCCAAAGAAGCTCTCTTCAGATGAGCTCCTTCATGGCCGACGATGCCCCCTTAACAAGAGCGCAGACTTTCCTATCCATTTTGGCACTCATGTACATTGATTCAGCAAGGAATGGACTGCTCTCACCCACAAAAATGAGTGTTTTTCAGTGCAAATTCTTCAAGTTGTCTGTCAGATCATGCCTCCTATTCATGGCCTCAAGGAAGCGCACGACATTCAGACTTTATCTTCCACCCAGCGACTTTCGACAAGTTTGAACGACGTCAGATTTTGAACCGTGCATGCTGCAGCGATTTTCCTTACTGAAGTAACGCTGGAGAAGAAACTCCTTCAAGAGGTTCAGCAACACGTTGTTATAAAGCCATTCAGTTCATGAAGTTGCCCTGCAAATTGGGGAAACAAAGGTCAGACCAAGAACCCTCTCTTTTTGCCCTGCAAAAAGAGTCAGGATGTAAGCACTGGCCGTTACACCTAAGCACAGAACTTCCTTCAGCCCAAAGAAGTCGAGCACTTCAACGACCTGGTCCGCAAGGTCATCGGCACTTAGAAACACGACGTATAATTGAGAGCGACGTCGGGAGACGTTATCAGAGCGGGCTTCTCCCGATCGCCGCAGACGAACACGGAAACCGAATCTTTGCTCGTCTTCACCGCATGCTCCTTCCCTTCGAAAGGTACGGCGTCGACGTCGACGTAGACACTGAGTCGCTCAACTCGGCCATGGCTCGGCTCGCTCGAAACCTCAGGAAAATGCAGCGGAGCTCGAATCAAAGATATCGACCAGAACGAAGCTTGAAAATCTGAAACTCTCTCTCTCTCTCTCTCTAAAGGTTGCTTTCTCTCGGCCGTTTTTCCTTCTCTCGCTCGAACGGAATCTTTTTCCTTTAAGCCCGACTCCCATACGCCGGCTAGCAACCTTCTAGAGCACTGGATTCACTCGCCTCGCCTCCCTGTGAGTCTCACGGACATTCTCGTTGGATCGTTCCTCCCTTCGCCGCTCGTCTCGTTCTTGCTCACGGGCGCGCGTGTGCGCCAGGGAGGAGAAAGGCAAAAGGGCCGGGCTTTGCAGGAAACAAAATGGGCTGAGAAAAGGAGAAAACCGGAGAAAAGGGTTGGGCTGGATTTAAGACGGATAAGAGGGAAATTGGGCCAATTCAGGGATTAGGCCCCAGTGGGCCAGAAATCTTGCTAAAGGAACCGGGCGAGGCATAAATGGCCTACCCGAATTTTGTTGTTATTATTATATCATCATTCATTTTTCATTTTTCATTTTCTATATATGTTTTAATTTTCTTGTTTATTCTTTTTTTAATTTTTTTACCTATCTAAGTTCCTTTTTTTTTTTTAAATTTTGCAAAAAGAAAAATTTGAACGTCAACAATCTTTCCTTTATTTATATTTTCAACTAAAGGCCTATCATCAAGTCTCCTGCTTGAAATCTTATCGGTGTTCAAAAATTTGGTTGCACATTTCTAATTTGATCGGTAGCAAATCTTCTCCGTTTGAATTTTATTTCAACTTCACCAATTGGATGACTATTGTAGATTTTTAAAATTGCTTTAATTGTTGCTTTAGAGACACGGGAACATGCACGCCAGCTGATTAATCTTCATTTTGCAGATTGGATTGAGGTTTTCCTATTGAATTCAGGTCTCCGATCTTTAAGCCAACAAGGAAGATGATGGTAAGCTCAGCAATCGCTCTCTCTTTATTAATGGCAATGTGTGGCAGCAATCCACGCGTACTCACGTGATTTATCATTGCATCATTTGTGTTGATTTGCTTGCATTTTTTTTTTAAATTTATATTTGAAATATCTGTAAGTAACATTTACTGGGAAATCTTATCCTATCTAGTTTATGTTGAATTTGTGGAGTTCCCTCCCCACATAACAAGCGGACATTTAACTAGTGTAGGAATATGCAGTAGTTTTAGTGCAACCATTTCATGGAATTGAATATGGTACTTTAATTTTGTCAGCTATTTGATGTGGACCCCAAATTTGGCCTAGGTGGGAGAAAATGTTACTTCCTCATCCAATTAAAAACCAATTGAACGGTCCATATTGGCGCTTTCGGAAAGAGCAATGAGCATGAAGCGCCAAAGAAGCCATAAATACAACTAAACTACAACCGAGAGGAAAAGAGCAGAATTCAAGCATTATCTGATTATAGCAACTAGCAAGTGAGCCTTTCTTTCTTCATGCTCGCTTTATAGTGAACATTTGAGATTGCAGTATGCATAGTAGCTTCGACAGTCTAATTTTGCTTTGGTTTGTCGTACAAAAATCGGCCTTGAGAGCTTAGCAGCAGTAGATACATCCAAAATAGTTGATTCGCAAAGCAATAAAATCACATTTAATTGTTTTGCTCACTTCCGCGACATGTTACTCATCTTCCAGGGGAGAGGATTAAGTAAAATGAGAATAGTATCGCAATACTAGATTTCGGAAAGATGGGGTGAGTGTTTCATGAAGGAATTTTGTAGTAAATTGGATCCAATGCCTTCTTTTTTCCTCTCTTTGATGGTCCAGCGATATTCTAGCTTGAACCATTGCATCGAGAGACACTCACAATAGCATGTTGACTTTAATGGTAAAAACACGGGAATATTAGATTGAAATAAAATTTGTAGAAAGTGATTTTTTGGTCCACTAAGCCCATCAAATGAGTGGATCAAGTTGGGTTTAGTTCAGGTTGAAAATAGTCTAATCCAAATTACCATTTCATCCACTTTGATATGATACAATTATAATGACTCTATACCCAATCCTACCTGGATCCAATCCATATTATTAAAACGCATTCATGTCCAACAACATTATGAAGAGTTTTATCCACCATTTGGCCCACTTTAAACTTTCATGTGAATATGTTACATCTATAAAAAGTTTACATCAAATATAAATAGTAAATAAACATAATTAAAATTTGTCAATTGTGTTACTTGGCCCGATTCAGTTAATGTAGTCTTGCCTCAGTTCGAGCCCCATAATACCGCCGTTGAGCCCCCGAACGTGGCCGCCACTAGCCCGTGCTCTCTCTATCTCTCTCATGACATTGGATTTGAGGTCCTGACTCCTAGGTTTATCTTCACCGGTTGCGGTGCTTGTTGTCCATACTTATTGTTTGAAAATTTTAAATTAATGCAGTCTAATTAAATGTATTGATGAGTTTGGACTTGAATTATGCCTAGCGACAGAAAAATATTGTAGCAAAATAGAGTGGTTTTTAATTAAAGTAAGGTGGCCCAATAAATAAATATATACACACATATATCCCTTTTTCCCTGAAGGGTTTAGTTGCTCGGAGACAAGGGATCCTCTTTCATGTTCTTGAGTTTCCAAGTCATGATTCTTGCCCGATATTGTAGGTCGGAGTCTTCCTCCATTTAAAAAGATAGAAAAATCTGATAAATAGAGGGGTATAGATAAATATCAGACAGAGACAGTTCTGATTTTGAGTTCATTTGAAGCTGTCTTCTCCTAACTCCACAGATGTTAATGATCATTAAATCGTAAATTCAGTTGATTAAAGTGAGCGTTTGTTCGAAATTTGGGTCTTCTCGATTAACTGATTCATTATATCATCTTGAGATCACAACGCATCATCATCTGGTTAAGTTTTTGTTTTGGGGAATATTTTTGAAGGGAGTAAACTGAATCGATTACTTTTTCTCCAATAAATTGGGAGGTCCATATCCAAGAGCGTTCCAAAAAAAGGCTCATACTAACATTATCGGAGCATATAGATTCTGGGCATAAATTAGAAGTAAATGGGCCTATGATAACCATAAAGTTGACTGGTGATTTGGGTTTTGGGTAGGGTGCGGACACCGCAAGTACCAAAACTTGGCAAAGGATGACACTTTAAATGCCAAAAGTTTCAAAAGGTGTATTTAAGTGCCAAAATTGGAAAAGAATGGAACACTTACATGCCAATATCCAAAGACTTTTTTCTCAATTGCGTATCATTCCTGGAAAAATGTCTTAAGTATAAGGATCAATTCTCCGAATTTGTCAATATCCAAAAACTTTTTTCCATTCAAATGAGTTTGTTAGATCCGATCATGCAAAAGTTGTTGGAATCTTGTTCAGAGTCTCATTCTGCGGTCGCCCAAAAATGTTCTCACCCTTTATGGAAAAACCCAGAGTTCTTTGTTCACCTCCCTTTCAAAAAAAATAAAGATGTCAATCCAACCAAGGCAAGTCATATGGGAATGAATCCATAACACTTAGCTTTGGCTCAAAGAGAATGCTTAGAATTACTATAACAAGGCCTTATTGAGGTCTTTCATTATCAATGGGCTTGTGAAGCCTTCTATGTCAACAAGCGTGTTGAGCAAAACCGAGGAAAGATGAGATTGGTAATTAACTACCAGCCTCTTAACCTTTTCCTTCAAAATGATAAATTCCCTCTACCTTCCAGAAACTCTCTTTTTGCTAGATTATCCAAAGCCTAGATCTATTACAAATTTGATCTCAAAGCTGGATTTTAGCAATTGGGCATTTATCCTGAAGACAGACCCAATACAGGGTTTTATATCCCAAACCAGCATTTTTAATGGAAAGTCCTTCCTTTTGGTCTAAAAGTGGCATCATCTCTATTCCAAAGGGCCATGTGTCGAATTTTCCAACAAATACTGTCAAGTGCAGCAGTATATATTAATGACATCTTGCTCTACAATTCTGATGAGCACTCGCACTACCGACTTCTTGAGTAGTTTCCAGAAATAGTGAAAGAACATGGGATCATGCTTTCCCAAAGAAAGATGAATATCGCCCAGATAGAAATTGAATTTCTTGGTATGCATCTCAACAAAGGGACATACTATTCAGGGCCACACATTGCTCAGAAATTGTTGAAATTTCCCGAGGAAAACTTCATAACAAAGTAAGTTCAGTAATTTTTTGAGATAATCAATTATCTCAGAGATTTTGTTCCACTGTTGATTCCCTTGCAAACAATGCTAAAGAAGAATCTCCCACCTTGGGGAAAAACTCAAACTAAAGTAGTTGCTAAACTTAAGGAAATCATGCACTCTTCCTCTCGTTACAAATCCCATCAACTGGGAAGAGAATTCTCCAAACTAATGCTAGTGATGAATATTGGGTAGCCATCCCGTTAGAAGAAATCGATGGTAAAAGACATCTATGTGCCTATAAGAGTGAAAAGTTTTCTCAAGCTGAAATGCATTATCATTCCATTTTCAAAGAAATCTTGGCGGTCAAAAATAGAATAAAAAAGTTTGAATTCCATCTCATTGGCCACCACTTCCTAGTAGAATTGGATATGGCATCTTTCCCTTAGATGACCAAATTCAAATAGAAGCAGGTTCCAAATTCTCAACTGCTTCGATGGGCTAAATGGTTTTCAAAATATTCTTTTGAAACCAAACACATTCCCGGGAAGAAGAATGTGCTTGCTGATTTCTTGTCAAGACCAAAAGTACCGGCAAAATTCAACATGTATATCATGAGGCATGCTTTCCATACTTCCCATCATAATGAGAAGTATAAAATTGAGAAGATCAAAGATTGGCCAAGCTGGCGATACCCCCAAAAGATTATTGAGCAAATCCAGAAGGAGAGTCTTACTTAAAATCTGGATAAACTCATGTGGCAATGCCACACAGATCTATTCAAACTTAATGAAGGTTCAATTCTTTACCCTTTTGGATTAAATGTAGATTGTCCATTCATACATTCTCTAATCTGGAAAGAAGATGATTTCTCTAATCAACTTCGATGATTAATTAGGTACTTAACCAATAAGTACTTAATAGCTATTGAAATTTCAACCAGAAGATTCATTGCCAACCTCACTAGGATATTCGAACTCGGTAGAGGTAACACTGAAAATGAAAATGACAAAAATCTTTTAGATTTTCTTAATTTGTTTTATCCTTCAACTCATTGGAAATGGCTCTTGCAAAAGGAACGAGAACCACATAGCCAAACCCTGAAGTCCATACTATTCTGTTTTTCCGACGTCCATTAAATTTCTTTACAAATAATGGCAACATCATCAATGCCCCCCTGAGTATAGGTACCTCATCCTATAAACCTGTTCCACAAAGTGTAGAGGCTCGAATTCACAAATCTTATCCAGAACCTTTTGGTTGCTGTGAGCACTAATATTGAGAACTTCAAAGAATCTTATGCCAGAAAAATAAAATCATTCCTGAAGATGCATGTAATTATAATGTATTCACTGCATGGGATCATTATGATCTAGCATCAGAAGTCAACGAAGTACTCAAACAATTCAGACAAGCTGCGTCATCATAGGAGCATGAAATGACAGACACAAATGACATTGCGTAGTCCTCTCAAGACTCTTATGCTAAATGAGGAGGTCCTCTTTCCCAAGACCCCTATGACCAAGGACCTTTGTCCTATCTCAGGGCATGAATACATCTTTCTATATACAACCATCCAATTAGTCTCAGCCAAGCATTCTTGCAGACACTATAGAAGCCGACAATGTAGATTGGGCGCAAGAGGAAGCATCCACATCCGCATCATATTAGCTGAACCAGATCCTTTCACCAGAAAACCTTGAAGCATTTGAACAAAAATATGATGAACATGTTCTAGCAATCGCGCACAGCTCAGATGACTCGACTATGATTATAATACTCGTGATGAACGAGATCACTGAACAAAACCACTGTCCGCACAATTTCACTATAGCATGTTACTGTTCACTTTTACTGTAGTAGTAGGCTAGTGAAATCATTGTTCATTGTCACTGTTCATACCGTGCGAATAATTCCATACCGAGATTTTCAGTCGCCTCTGCTTGTTCCCAGACCCATGAGCTCGGTCCTTGTTTGTGCGTAACCTCTTATTACCTATAAAAGGCGAGATGAGAAATTTCGACCAAAGTGCTGATATGACATTTTCTAACAATTTTTTTTAATGACGTGGCAATTCTTTTTAAAAAATTATCCACATGACAATTTTTTTTTTCAAAAAACTATCCAAGTGGTGCTATAAGCCCCCAAAAGTGATTTTTAATATAAACATTAATTAAAATAAATTAAAGAACTAAATTTGGAAAAAAAAAAAAAAAAGAAAAGAGGTAGCCATAGCTTTAGTGAAGGCCTCCATAGCCCTCCTTGTTGCTGCCCCACCATTGCCGAAAAGGACTAGTGATAGTAGGGTGAGGGTCAACTGGGGACTAGTGACTAGTGACCCTGGCTAACCGCTAGTAGGCCCTCGCTAATTTGCTACAATTCCTCCTTTTTTTAATCTATTTTTTAAGTTTAATCCAATTAATATTTATATTAAAAATCAATTTTGGGGCAAAAGGATGTTATTTTGCACATTATTGTTATGTAAGCAACTCCAAATGAGCCATGTAGGCCAATTTATTCTTAAAATAATGCCATGTCACATTTCTAGCTACCCTCGCCAGAATTGGCACTTGCAAATTCCAATTTTTTTTTTTTTTAAAAAAGGTGACACTTTAGTGTACTTTTAGAAGTTTTGACGCTTACATGTCTATCAATGTCAAATTTTGGCACTTGTAGTGTACTTTGCCCGGTTTTGAGCTATATTATGAGTTAGGTTTTGCTATAGTCTTTAGAATGTCAAATGAGTTATAAAATAGGTTTGTCATCCATTTTGTTAGCTCTAGTTTCCACAAAAGTAAATTGTCAAGAATTAACAATAAAAAAGAAGCAGATCAGATGAATTCATTTTTTAGTGTGCCTTACTCTTCTTGTCCAAGATAGTCAGAAAATAGATTAAAAAAATAATGACCAAACAAACTAGACAATAGAACTACCTTAAAGTTAAGATACGGTAAATTATTACCTACCAATCCACATTTTGGACTGTCAACAGCTGTGGACCTAAACTTGGAAACATTTGTCCGATGAAAGAAGATGGAAGGAGCGTACTATCCTGGCTAGGACATCCATAATGTTTCAAAAGCTGGAGTCAATGTCAACACCATGTATACTTTGAGAAATATATATATATATATATATATATAAAGCTGTGATAGCCATCACAATGCTCGTTCAAGAATCTAGGAGGCAAATGCTTTGATGAAGCGAAAACAAAATCTGATTCCACTACTGTCAGATTAACAATGACTAGTGTCAACAGCCTTAGGCTCCGTTCGTTTCGCGGAAAATAACTTCCAGGAAAATATTTTTCGAATTTTCCGGTGTTCGGATGGACGGAAAATCACGGTCAACGGAAAACATTTTCCGTTGACCGGAAAATTCCTTCTTTGCAGCTTGGAAAATGTTTTCCTCTTTTGAAAAGAGGAAAACATTTTCCAGGCCTCGCCTCTTCTCTCCTTCGGTTCTTGTTCTCTCTCTCTCTCTTGCTCTCCTTGCTGCGAAAGTCGTCGGCCGACGACGTCCTCTCCGAGACCAGCCTCCGCCCTCCCCGCTCCTCCGCTCCTGCCCGCCTGCTCCAGCCGGGAAGCCACCGCCGCAGCCGCGCTCCGCTTCCCCCGGCGGCTCGAAGCCGCTCTAACGGCAGAGCTCGGGCTCCCGATCCGGGCGAGCTCGAGCTCTGTCGCCAGATCCGGCGCGCTCGGGTGAGATCGGCCGAGCTCGATCTCACCCGAGCTCGCCGGATCTGGCGGCGCAGCTCGCGGCTTCGCCGGATCCGGCGACGAGCTCGAGTCGCCGGATCCGGCGAGCTCGGGTGAGATCGGCCGAGCTCGATCTCACCCGAGCTCGCGGATCCGGCCACCGGGTCTTGGTCGGCCGGGAGGAAGGAGGTGGCGGCGGCGGAAGCCGCTCGGGAGGAAGGAGGTGGCGGCGAAGGAGGAGGAAGGAGGCCACGGCCGACGACGCCGCTCGGGAGGAAGAAGGAGACGGAAGAAGGAAGGAAAAAAAAAAGAAATAATAAATAATAAAAATTTCTATTTTAAAAAATATAAATAATTAAAAAATCATTTTAAAAAATATAAATAAAATAAAATAAAATTTTGGGTAAATTAAAAATATTAAAATTTAATTTTTGATAATTTTTTCCAGGAAAATGTTTAAGTTAACGAACAGTGGAAAATATTTTCCACTCAAATTTTAGATGTTGGCCGAACACCGGAAAATAGAGTTATTTTC
Organism: Eucalyptus shirleyi; assembly: GCA_017140165.1. Lineage (NCBI taxonomy): Eukaryota > Viridiplantae > Streptophyta > Magnoliopsida > Myrtales > Myrtaceae > Eucalyptus > Eucalyptus shirleyi. The sequence goes on from CM029447.1 coordinate 30,814,310, forward strand.
CTGGAAAATAACTTCCAGGAAAATGTTTTCCGGAAACATGATATTTTCCGTGAAACGAACGGAGCCTAAAGTCCTGCACATTCTTAAAATAATGTCAAAGATGTCACTATACTCCTATTAGAAGTTGTGCACATAAACAAGACCATGCTCAAAGGAGGGAAAACCAGTCAAGATAAACATGGATGCCACTGTCAATGAAAGACTGGACTACTGCTCGGATTTTCCCCTCAAACTTGTCCCTCTCTCTTGGAGCACGGGAAGCAGTGTACACATAAGGTTCCCTTGCTAGGTTCGCCAAAAGCCGGCCAATGGCCAAACAAGTAGGTGTGTTTGAATGAGCACAATGGCGGAAACTTCAAGGACACGTGCTTATTTGGATTCTTAGACTTCGTCCCCTTTTGTTAAATGTATGGCCGGCTATTGTCATTTTTCAAATGGTCCCTAGTGCTATTACAATGATATTAAATTTTTTGCAAGATCTAAATTGGGATTTAAAAAAAAGCATGGATTACGATAGACTTAAGACGCAGGTCGGATGTTGTATATGACCCTTTCAATAGGACGTACTAGTAAAAAAAGGTACAAGAAAATCACAATGGAAAACTTACAAAATCTTTTCTATATATAAGCCTCTTACCAAATCTCCTACTCGAAATTTTATAAGTATTAAAAAAATTTGGCTATATAAATCCTCAAGAGGGCATAGGAGCGTGGATCGGTTTGATCGGTAGCGTGATTTCTTCCTCTCATCTCCATCTTAGATTTGTTTCCACTCGCCCCTTCTTTTGAATTTGGTTCCTACTTCACCTATTTGGACCGACCTAAAAATAATGACGACCTAAATATTGTATATTTTAAAATTTGCTCAAATTCTTGCTTTAGAGACACAAGTACATGCGTATATCAGGTGATTATCTTCATTTTGCGGAATGGATCAAGGTTTTTGCATTGAATTTTGATTTTTTTTATTTTTATTTTAACTAACGAGGAAGATGATGTGTTTGCTTAAGGTCTATTTGGTAACGTTTCTATTTTTCTAATTTTTGTTCTTTTGTTCCCTAGAACAAAAAAAAAAAAAAAAAAAGAAAAAGAATAGAACTTCATTTGATAACGTTAATTAATTTTTTTTATTCCTCAAAATAGAAAAATGACTAGGGAATGGATTTGGAACAAAAATAACAAATAAAAAAAAGTAGCTTCTTGTTCCCGTGAACAATTTCTAGAAATAAGTTATTTTTCCTTTTTTTTTTTTTCCTTCCTTCTTAGCCCCCATCACCACTCTCTAATGTCCGACAGCTGCTAGTCGATAGCTGCTAGCTGACCGCTACCCCCGGTGCAAACTGCCGCGGCGACAAGGAAGATTAATAAAAGAAAAGCATACAAAAATCTTTAAAAATATTAAAAAATTAAAAGAAATTCTACATTATAAAAAAATTGTGATTCGTACCAAAAGTATTCAATTTTTTTTTTCCATTCAAGAATAAAAATTTTGTATAGTTAGCGAATGTATTTTTTTACTTAGAAATTATTTCGGAGAATAATAAAAAAAAAGACTATTTTTCAAAAGAAATTATTCCTCGAAATAAAAGCGTTATTATACGGACCTTAGCAATCACTATCTCTTCATTGCCTCGAACGAGTGGACACCGTGACGGGCGAAAGCAGCAGAGAACAAAAGACATTGTCGACCGAAGCTCAAACGTAATCGGTCGTTTTTTGACATTGTCGATGGTAGTCAAATTCGTCTTTTGCTCACGTGCGTCTCAAATAAATGGTCTTTTGCTTAAAAAAAAAAAACCTTTAAATCAAGACTTAGGTATTTGGTTAAAAAAAAAAAATCGATGCTTATGATAGAGTCAAGATGTACATAATGGAAATTAATATTTACATGATGCTATTCTTTGAGAGCCCCGTACGTACGTAATCATCCATTTTATTGACAACTTTTGCAAAATGTCAGAATGGCATGCTTCGAATTTTTTTCTTCAAGTCAACTTAAAGGCATTATTCTCTAATGACCACGTTTTCTGAAAATCATGGTGTGGTATGGCCTTGTAAACCAAGACTTTTCCTCAAAACCTTCCCATCTAATAAGGACAAGTTTTTAGTGAAATAAAAAAAATAATAAGGACAAGTTTTGATTAGTGATTAATAATCTACATAAGGACGCCATAAGATTCTCGCTTACAAATGTGTAGAAAGAGACTAATATTTCTTTTCTCAAGTTACGATTCATACAACACAAAACATAATTATAAGGTCCTAAAAAATAATTTCACGGCCATTTACATTTTCTCACACTAGTATGCACAAGAGAATAAGTTTATCAATTAATTACTCTATGTTAGAAAACATATAGCCAGTGGATGGCTCGTAGTTTGGAACTTCCACTGTTGTTGTAGTTGATAGCAAGCCTATCGTATTTGACCGTGTAGACTCATGTGATGTTCTTGTTAGTTATTTCGGCCCATTCCACAAGAAAGAGAAGGTGATGTATCAATTGGAAAGGTTAGCCTCGGTTTATTAGTGATGGTAGAATTCCTTGTTCAATGTTTGGGTAGCGAAGGAAATGGAGAAAGCGACAGTTTGGGTGGAAAATGCAGAAGAATTTAAAATTTTGTTGAGAAGGAAAATGGTGAAATTCTGAAATTTTCTTCCATAATTTACCTTACCCCCTCATCTAAAATATAGCCAGACTCGGAACAACAGCAAATACAACTCTATCTTGAGCCCCTCTGGTCCTACAAGTTATCTGTAGTTTAAACTTAATTTGGATTGAGACTTAGACATAACTCATGGCCCAATCAGGTTTTGGGCCGAGCCCAATAGGTACAACTCGTAGATTTTAATCTTCTCCAGGATCATATTTGCAAAAATGGATGTTTATGGTTGATAAGCCAATATCCAGAAAAGTTCATAATGATATTAGAATGACAATAAAATTTCGGCGAGATCTACATCATGAGGAGACAAAAAGGCATTGACTATAATAGACATGAAACTCTAGGAAAGCCCACAGTGATATTATAATAAGATTAGATTTTTATCAAAATCTGAATCATGAGAAAGAAAAGCATTGACTATGATAGAGTTGAAATATAGGTCGTGTGTGTGTGTCGTGAGTAACCTTTGCAATGAGCTGTACTTGTAAAATGGTACAAGAAATCACAATTGAAAAACTACATAATTTTTGTCGCGACCTACCCCTTGATAGGGAGAGGAATTACGTTTAGAGGTATTATCAAATTCGAGCCAATGGCCTTCAATTGACTTGGGTTTCTCTCATGTGGCATTTGGACATTCGATTCCAATTCAATCAATTATAGACAAATTTCTATATAAAAAGTTGCTAATGAGATACGGGAGAATATCTCATTTCACATGCAACTAGAGATCTTGGAACAAGGACTTAATTAAATTAATTCAAAGACTAATGCCCTTTTGATACTTAACTCCATTGCATGCTAACTAATGCTATAGTAACCTATCGAAGATTTTTTAAATTTCACCCTAATCATTTTTTAAAAAGTAACACTCAAGATATTGAAATGCGCAATCAAGTATAATTGAAGTATAAAACACACAAGTAACCTAATATCATTTCTAAAAAAATGGCAATCCAAAAATCCCTGTTGTAAAATCCTAAACACTTGTTTCCAATTTTAATTTTTTTAGGATTTTCCTAACTTTAATAGAAAACTATTTGAAAAGGTAATATTTTTTTAAGCTTTTTCCAAGAATTTCTGAATTTTCTGAATTTTTTTTTATGATTTTTCAAAGCTTTTTCTGGATTTTCTACAATTTTTATGAATTTTTAAATTTTCTGAATTTTTTGATGAATTTTCCGATTTTCTAAATTTTTTATGAATTTTCGGAATTTTTTTAATATTTTCGAATTTCTGAATCTTTTGATCTTTTTTTGGAATTTTTTAAAGAATTTTTTAATGATTTTTATGATTTCTGAACCTTTTTAAATATTTATTATTATTATTATATTCTAGAAAGGGAATTCGACGGGTAACCCGCCCGATCTACTAAAATTAATCCGCCTATCCGTATCCGACCCACCTCAGAATAAAACCGAATTTTTTAAAGCTTTTTTTTATTGATTTTTTCTTTTTCTTTTATTTTTGTTTCTTCTTCTCCTTTTGTAGTAGGGGTGTGCAACCGGTCCGGGTCAACCCGGTTCCCGGATCGGCCCACCCGGAAAACAGGTCGGAACCGGTTCCGGTTGAAACCGGTCCGGAACCGGTTCCCAAATATCGACTGTTTGAACCGGTCCGGGAACCGGTTCCGAGGGATTACCCACCCGGAATCGGATCGACCGGACCGGTTTGGGAACCGGTTGGAGAACCGGTTTGGGAACCGGTTTGAAGCCCCCAAAACACACGAGCGAAGCTGCAAAACCTAACTGGCTCCGTGTCTTTCTCCGTTCCTTTCCATCTTTGCCGAAATCTTGAAATCGCGAAGCACCCAAGCACCGAGTCACCGACGCCGCCCGGCCCCGCGCTCTTCGTCGTCGTCACCCCCCTCGCGCTCGCACCACCGCCTCCATTCCGCCGGTCATCTGAAGCTCCGCTCAGCCGCTGACCCCCACCGAGCTCGCACCTGAGCACCGACGCCCCCTCCGTTCAATCGCCTCATTCCACCTGCTGCTGTTGCCTCGCCAACGCCCCTGACCCGCAAATCTCGCGTCCGCAAATCTCCCCTGCTGCCGATCTACCACCGCCCGAACGACACCCCTACTCTGCTCGCTGACACCAGCTGAAGCCGCGTCAATCCTTGCCGCCCTCACCAGCTGCAATACCAGCAGCCTGTTGAAGCCACTGCTGAGCTGATTTGCTCGACGCCCGACAAATTTGCTCCGAGGTTTACCTCTCTCTTTGCCTGAAATGAAGCTTCTCATAGCTGTTTCTGTTATTTGGTTGTTTAGATGTTTATTCCCCTGCATTGTTAGATTCGTTGAAGCATAAGCAAGCTAAAGCATGAGCATGTTTCGGTTCAAAGCATCATATAAAGTATGTTAAACTAGTTTGAGGCGTGGGACAGGATTTTTGGGCGATTTTTGGGCTTAAGAAGCATTCTTTTGGATTTTCGTAGTTGGCGGTTGCTAGATTGGGATCGCTTTGCGGGGGGTTTTTGGCCGTTAACGATGCGGAAACTTGAAGTGAGTTGAGGCTGGCTCCTCGCCTGTTGTCAATCGGAGCGAAATCGCTTTGTGTAGAATTTATGTTTGGTGTGCAGATTGTAACAGTTCGAGTCCTCGAAGCGAGTTGCAGTTTTTCTAGTTGAATGATGAAAGATTGAGAAAGAAACGAAGAGAGAGGGAGGTCGCACAAATGTGGATTGGTAGGGCAGCAGCAATGTGGCTAGTTATCCGGAATGTGGCAATTGCCGGTTTTCTTGTCTCGTTGCAAAAAAACAAATGGGTTGCTGCCTAGTAAAGTTTGAATACTTCGTAGGACTAATTCCATCTTAGGGAAATTTCGGCATGGAAAGTTCTTTTGGGTCAATGGCACTGGGAGGATGTTCACGGGGTGCTGAATCGCTGGGTCGGAAGGTTCGCGAGGAAGAACTTCCCGCTTCTCATCAAGGTATCGTCGTAAGGTATAGAACCTGTTAGTAAAATCAGGAGTGGTATCGTTTTGGCTTTGAGAGTTGAGTTTGCCGGTTGATTCATGGTGGTCGCTACTTGGTTTCTAGGATATGAACCGCATGTGAGAGGCGAGAGGCATTGAATTCGAAGTTCGAAATTGAGAAATTCAACATTAGCGTGTACACGTTACTTTGCATATGTATCGAGTAGGATTGTGGGGGAGGAACTTCGCGAAGTTCATTTCCAGGTTTAACAGGTATTCGTGCGGTTGGCTGTATCATTTCGAGCTAGGAACAAGTCTGATATTTGCATGTCGCTTCTTATTTGAATTAGGACACGACGATAGACAGGTTTCTTCATTAATTTGTCGAACAAAAATAGACTGATGTTTGGATGTTGTTTCCCATTCTGCTTGTGAAGCTGATGTTTCTCTCTTGGTTAAATCCTTCATGGAATTTGAGTGAAACTACTCACTTTTTGTCTTTTATGTTTTGCAGGAGATTACAAAAACGGGGTCTATTGGACATAGCAACGAAGTTTTTAAATGGATGAAGAATCAAAAGAACTACTGTGCTCGTAAAGACATCTACAATATGATGATAAGGCTGCATGCTAGGCATAACCCGACGATCGGGCTCGTGGTTTGTTCTTTGAGATGCAAAAGTGGAGGTACCGTGAATGTGCTAAATTGCTCCTCTATGCTTTCCTTAATCCTCCTTGTAGTCTTCCATTGCTTCGAATCTCTCTTGGTAGAAGACAAGAATGTTCCTGTGGCAATCACATAGTTTCCAAGGCACATTCTCTCTCTCTCTCTCTCTCTCTCTCTCTCTCTCTCTCTCTCAATGCTCTTTTTATGTGTAATATGCGGAGTAATGCTGATTAAGCTATGGTCACTGAAATAGGAGGGCTAAAACAATTTGTCTTACACAGATGAGCATTGGCAGACCTTAGTAATATCTCAGATTTTGCACCATGGTTTCCCTTTAGCAGCACATAGACTCTTTGTTTTGTTTGTTTCACCTGCATATTATCTTATCTTAGAATGCAGTGTTGTTGCATTGAAAGTTGTGTATGCTCATGGAGCCATAAGCCGAGAAATCCCCTTATTGATGATGATTCCAAGTCAGCTTAAGTTTCTTCTCTGCAGGTGCAAGCCTGACGCCGAAACCTACAACGCTCTTATAAATGTACATGGACGAGCGGGTCAATGGCGCTGGGCTATGAATATCATGGAAGATATGCTCCGCTATGAGCAACGCTCTTATATACTTGGTTGTTTTTTTCAAGAGGAGTCTAAATTTTATACATGTTCCCAATGAGTTTGGTCGAAGGATGTGCTTGGTCCGGCCTTTTTGTTTAAGCGGATAACTTATTTAGAATTGTTTTTCTAAGGTTAATTTTTATGCAAAACAGGGTCCAATGAAAACAGGGTCGACCCTGTTCCCGGACCGGAAAAACAGGGTGGGCCGGGAACAGGGTCCAATGAAAACAGGGTAGGGAACAGGGTCCAAAAAAGGAGAACCGGTTATAACAGGGTAGGGAACAGGGTCCAGGTCTAGACCCTACCCACCCTGGACCCGCTCACCCCTATTTTGTAGGTCTTCTTCCCGCTCTTCTTCTTCAGCGATATCCTCTTCGTCTGCAACTTCTTCTTCGCTGAACCATCACCGATGCTTGCAGCCAGTGAACTCGAATCGAGAGGACATCGGCACAGGCACCGACGCCGATTTAGGACTGCATCACCGCCTATCGGCCAACAAACTCGATTTCGAATGGCCATCGATATCTGGCCAAAACAGCATTAACAATCTCTCAAACGGCATAAGGAATACGCGCACACAAAAAAGAGAGAAGGATACAGAGAACTGACGGTGATGGCCTTTAACCGTGGGCAACGCCGGTAAGGAAACGGTGTCTCCAATGCAAGGACTCATCCATGGCCGACCCCGAAAGTTGAAGCATATGCAATAACATCGACAAAAATCACAGAAAAAACACAAAGAGGAAACAGTTCAGTAATCGTGGAAGCATTCGAGTGCCAATCTGAGTTTCTAAACATCGATTACACAATCCTAAGTTTACTGTCTCGTTCTGGCAAATCATCAAACAGATAGAGGCATTTTCAAATACCAATTCCAGATTCGATTGAAATGCATTTCTCAATCTACACGTAGTAAATAAAACTTTCATTCGGCATTATTCATTGCAAATCGACCTGATTTTCATACAAGCCACTCACGATTTCATGAATGAATATTGTATCTCAGCTTCAACGAAAACAGGGCAAAGTAGAGCGTTCGGAGCAAGGAGCTTACCTGCTTCGGGAATGGAGTCACCGTCTTCTCTCTCGTCTTTTCTCTTTTTTTTTTTTTTTTCCTTTTTTCTTTCCAGCGAATCTCTCTTCAGCTGAGCTCCTTCATGGCTAATGATCCCCCCTCAAAAAGAGCGCAGATTTTCCAGTCCATTTTGGCACTCATGGACATTGATTCAGCATGGAATGGACTGCTCTCACCCACAAAGATGAGTGTCTTGCAGCGTAAATTCTTCAAGTTGTCTGTCAGATCATGCATCCTATTCATGGACTCAAGAAAGCGCACGACATTCAGACTTTATCTTTCATCCAGCAACTTTCGACAAGTTTGAACGAGGTCGGATTTTTAACCGTGCATGCTGCAGCGAATTCCCTTACTGAAGTACCGCTGGATAAGAAACTTCTTCAAGAGGTTCAGCAACACCTTGTTATAAAGCCATTCAGTCCATGAAGGTGCCTTGCAAACTGGGGAAACAAAGGTCAGACCAAGAACCCCCTCTTCATACTTGTGCGCAAAAGAGAGTCAGGATGTAAGCACCGGCCGTTACACCTAAGCACAGAACTTCCTTCAGCCCAAAGAAGTCGAGCACTTCAACGACCTGGTCTGCAAGGTCATCGACACTCAGAAACACGACGTATAATGGAGAGCGACGTCGGGAGGCGTCATCAGAGCGGGCTTCTCCAGATCGCCGCAGACGAACAAGGAAACCGAATCTTTGCTCGTCTTCGCCGCATGCTCCTTCCCTTCGAAAGGTACGGCGTCGACGTCGACGTGGACACTGAGTCGCTCAACTCGGCCGTGGCTCGGCTCGCACGAAGCCACAGGAAAATGCAGCGGAGCTCGAATCAAAGATATCGGTGGCCAGAACGAAGCTTGAAAATCTGAAACTCTCTCTCTCTCTCTCTCTCTCTCTCTCTCTCTCTCTCTCTCTAAAGGTTGCTTTCTCTCGGCCGTTTTTCCTTCTCTCGTTCGAACGGAATCTTTTCCCGTTAAGCCCGACTCCCCATACGGCAGCTAGCAACCTTCTAGAGCACTGGATTTGCTCTCCTCACCTGCTTGTGAGTCTCACGGACGTTCTCGTTGGATCGTTCCTCCCTTCGCCGCTCGTCTCGTTCTTGCTCACAGGCGCGCGTGTGCGCCAGGGAGGAGAAAGGAGAAAGGCAAAAGGGCCGGGCTTTGGCGGAAACAAAATGGGCTGAGAAAAGGAGAAAACCAGAGAAAAGGGTTGGGCTGGATTAAAAATAAGAAAGATAAGAGGAAAATTGGGCTAATTCAGGGATTAAGCCTGAGTGGGCCAGGAATCTTGCTGAAGGAACCGGGCCAGGCATAAATGGCCTACCCGAATTTTATTGTTATTATTATATTATCATTCATTTTTCATTTTCTTTTTTTATATATGTTTTAATTTTCTTGTTTATTCATTTTTGTTGTTGATATTTTTACCTTTTTATTGTTAAAAGAAAAATTCGAATGTCAACAATCTTTTCTTTATTTATTTTTTCAATCAGCAATTCTCTTGCTTGATATCTTATTAGTGTTAAAAAATTTGGTTGTACATTTCTCATTTGATTGGTACCAAATCTGCTCCTTTTGAATTTTCTTTCTACTTCACCAATTGGATGGCTATTGTAGATTTTAAAAATTGCTTTAATTGTTGCTTTAGAGACATTGGAACATGCATACTGGGTGATTTTTTTTTTTTTTTGGTAAGGTAAGTGGTATTATAGCTTTGAACAAATTTACAAGAAAACTCGACCGACTCCTAATCTTGCATCTCGATAAAAATGCAGGGAGAGTGGAAGGGAGCACAATCAACAACAGGAAAAGAAGAACAACACGGACTAAACAGAGCAAGGACCGATGGTCCAGGAAAGACAACAAAGAGCTAAGACTAGCAGAGACCCTCCGTTGCTAGAAGAGAAGCCAACGTCCGGATACCAAAGAGGCAGGATGTTGAAGGACGCCGATCTAAGCATGCTCCTGTCGATCTCTGAAGATAGCTGGGTGGAAGCCCCAACTCTGCTGGAGACGTTTATTCCTCGGGATATTAGGGATATTAGAAAAACTTGCAGCTTTGTCCTTCACACTTTTGATAATGTGATTTTTGATTGAAGTAAGGACGACCGACTCTCCACGAAAGATAACGGCATTCCTTTTCTTCCAAATGATATAGCACATAGCAGCAAAAGAATGTTGTGCTATAATGTGAAAAAAATTCTTTGCCTTTGAGGAACCGCATAGCCCAGAGGAGGTTATTCTTCCAAGGCCTAGGACGCCAGGGAAGATTGCAGCGAGTGGCCCAGAAGTAAGCAACAGAAGCCGTTAGATGGCAATAAAAAATAAGTGGTCAGTGGAATCAGGGACCTCATTGCAAAAAACATAGGTGGTGTAATCAATTCTACCATATGATAGAAGGAGTTGCTGCGTGGGTAGACGATTTTTAGCAATCAACCAGAGAATGAATTGGAACCTAGGAGTAATGTCGCCTGCCCAAATGAGAGAAGCCCAAGGAGCAGGGGGTCTCTTCCTTCTGAGGCGGTCCCATGCGGACCCAATGGTGAAGCGACCCGAAGGGTGCCATCTCCAGGAAAAGCAATCCGGAGAGGAGTTTGGCGCCGGAGAAGAGAGACCCCAGCTCAATAGAAGGAGGCGTGTGGAACAATCCATGGGCGAAAGAAGATCCGCCACCACTGCATTTCCTAGAAGCTCGGATCTCCAGATGATTGGTTCCGGTAATAGGATGTGAAGAGGCCCTTTCAGATGCCAGTGGTCATACCACAGGGAAACTGAGAGGCCATTCCCAATTTTCCAAAGGAAGGATAGACGAGACTCGCTTCTTAATTGCAAAATCTTCTTCCAAGCCCAAGAACAAACTGTGGGAATGGTGGCGATCCAAAAGTTTTGCCACTTTAAGAAGTTGGAATGAATCCAACGACACCATAGGGATACCTTGTCCATGAAAAGGGTCTAGATATACTTTATCATGGCTGCTTTGTTATAGTCTCTTAATTTTCGGATGCCGAGACCTCCTTCATTTTTTGGCAGACAAATGTCTTCCCAAGAGACCTTTGCCCCTCCCTTACCGAGATCAGCACCTTTCCATAAGAATTGGCGCAACACTTGCTCAATGTCGTTTATGACCGAGATTGGTAAGGTGAAAACACTCGACCAGAAAAGCCTGAATTGAATGTAGGACTGACTTGATTAGTTGAAGTCTTCCAGCATAGGAGAGTAGGCGATGGGCCCAGGATTTGGCTCTAGAAGTAATCCGCTCAATCAAGGCAATACAATCAGTCTTCCGAAGCCTGGAGGAAATAATAGGTACTCCAAGGTAACGCACCGGGAATGAACCTTCATGAAATCCAAAGGCTAGCAATATGTAGTTGCGGATAGTTGAAGAGCCTCCTGAAATGAAGACTTCACTCTTGTTCTTGTTTGGAAGTAATCCACTCCAAGAGGAGAATAAGTCAAGTCCTTTCTTTAGCAATGTGATGGAACCCCAATCTGCCTGGCTAAACAGGAAAACATCATCTGCAAAGAACATGTGAGAAAGCCTAACCGGTTTGCATCGCCAGAAATAGTTGAAATTTGCATGGGATGTGCGAGCACTCAATATTCCCGAAAATACCTCCATTACTAGGGTAAAGAGGTAAGGGGACATGGGGTCGCCCTGGCGAAGGCCCCTCCCGCTTGAGAAGAATCTGTGCAGCTCACCATTAATCGAGATCGAGTACTTGGGGGTCCGGACGCACACCATAATCAACTTGATCATAAACTGAGGGAATCCAAAGGCTAAGAGTGTCAGTTGAAGGAAGTCCCAGTTGACAGTGTCGTAGGCCTTTTGGAAATACACCTTAACAGCACATTTGGGGAGATAGGGTTGTAGGTGGAAGCCAACAAAAAGTTCCTGGGCAATTAGAATATTATCTATAATCCTCCTACCTTTTACAAAGGCATTTTGCGTCAGATCTACCACATCTCCCAAGACTGAGGCCAGGCGATTTGATAAGATTTTTGTGATGACCTTATAGATGGTATTGCAGCATGCGATTGGTCTATAGTCCGTGACCGCACACACGCATTTAGCACTTTTGGAACTAAGGTGAGGATAGTATTATTTACCTTCTTGAGGAGTCTCCTAGAGGAAAAAAATTCCTTGACCTCATCGAGGACAGATGGGCCAACTATGTCCCAATTACTATTGAAGAATTCCACCGTGAACCCATCAGGGCTTGGGGCTTTACCTCTCCGGAGAGAGAAAAGCGTATCACGAATTTCCATATCAAGAACCGGCCTAGAAAGAGTACTGACCTGGTCCATAGTCAAAGGCCTCAGGATGTAATCTGTAACCTCCTGTAAGGAGGGCTTAGACAGGGCTGAGTGAGGAGCAAGCAAGTCAGTGAAGAAGGAAACAAAGACCTGCGGAACCATAAGAGGGTCAGTGATCAACTCCCCCGCCACATTTTTAACCGATAAAATCCTATTACGGAGCTCTCTCTTCTTGACCGAGAGGTGGAAAAATCTTGTATTACTATCGCCTTCTTTAAGCCACCGAATTCTGGACTTTTGCCTGTAGAAGGATTCTTCATCATGGCACAAGTCCACAAAGTTACGGCATCGTGTCTGCTCGAGCTTAGCCAACTGTGGGTTCTGCGGATCAAGGACCAGTTCAGTCTGTACCAACCGAAGGCTCTCCCTAGCTTCCTCCACTCTAGCCGAGATATTGGAGAAAGTGTCCCTGTTGAGTTGCTTAAGTCTGCCCTTGAGCAATTTCAGCTTGGAAACTAGTTTCTACATAGAAATGCCCTGTATGTGTGAATCCTAAACCTGTTGCACAATAGAGGTAAAGTTTGGATGCTCCGACCAAAAGTCAAAGTATTTGAAGGGTCTTCGCCTAAACATCGGGTCAAGAATTCTAACCACCATGGGAGAGTGATCAGAAATGCCTGGATTGAGTAAGGATGCTTCAGAGAAAGAGAACTCAAAGTTCCATTTGGAATTTACCAAGACCCTATCGATTTTCCTCATTTTTCTAGCTTGGCCAGAAGACGTCGACCAAGTGAACCGAAGGCTTACAAATCTGAGATCCTCTAATTCTGACTGGGCCAGGCAATTGACGAATTCATCAAAGTACGAGATTCAGGCATTAGAGCCTCCATTTCTGTCAGATGGATCCTTTATGGCATTAAAATCTCCAGCAACAAGCCAGGGTGAATTCTGCAGAAGATTACTCATACGTAGGAGGTTTGCCCAAAGAGGACGGCGTTGTAAGAAGAAGTGTTCACCATACACAACTGAAAGACAGCAACACTTTCCAGAAAGATTGATGGTTACTCGCCCGTGGATAGCCTGGTCGGTGATGTCCATCGATTCAAATCTTATAAAGTCTAGGTTCCATCCAACCCATATCCGTCCCTTAGGAGAGTACTCATAATTTGCGACCCATTTCCAGCCAGTAAGCAAAAACAAGGACAAAGAATCGAAATCCGCTTCAGAGACTTTCGTCTCAACAAGACTAACAAAAGAAAGATTATATTTGGAAACTAACTTTCTAACTTCCGCCCGCTTTAACGGGTCATGAAGGCCCCTAATGTTCCATATTCCTATATACATGAAGAAAGAGGGAAGGTCACTTACCTTGTTTAGAGGCCTTTTTCTTCGCCGGCACAAACTTGGGATCCAAGGATGGGGCCGGGTCGGGGCGAAGTAACAGTAGCTTATCCTGGATAGTAGCCAAATCAGTCGCAGGAAAGGATGTTGGGGATGGCCACCCAATCGAAAGAAGGTCCTCATCTTCAATTCCAACGTGCACGCTGGAAATTTCATCAGAGCATTCCGCTTGCTCAATTATGGCAGCCTATTTCGGTCTTGCTACCGAGGAACCTGTATGCGTAATGGAAGGAGCAAGGGGGATACCAACCGGTTTTCGAGGCATTAGAGGCAGGCTCGATTTTTGGGTAGTCCCTTTCAATTTTAGTGAGCCATCTTCAGAAGGCTGGGCCAGGCTAGAGGAGGCCACCTCTTTCGGGATCTTCTTCTTCTTAGTCATGACCTGTTGCCACGATGAGTCCACAGCAGGGGTCGGAAGAAGAGATTGGGAGTGAAGGTCCTTCTCCTGGTGGGGAGGACAATCAGAGGCAGCAGGCGCAACTCCAGGTGAGTGAGCGGCCAGCGGTGCGTCTAGAGGAGCTGGGCGCTCATCCGTCTGCACCAGCAAATCAGCAGGTCTAGTTGAGAATAATGGGTTGTCACGCATCCTCTCTCCACTTTGAAGATGCTGTGCAGGAGGGGAGGTAGGTCCAGGGGCGGAGGCGTTTCCATCATCTCGAGGGCTCTGGGGTGAAGGTTCAGCACTCGGCACCTTGCATTTATGGCCGAAGACTTCGCATCCAACACAAGCCAACGGCTTCCACTCATATTCAACTTCAACGATGCACGATTCACCTTGCAGGACCACCTCAATGGAGTCATAGGGTTGTTGCCTCGCTGTGATCTCCACACAGACTCTTGCAAAAGCGAGCATATCTAGTTGCTCAGAACCGAAGGAAGGGACTCTTTTCGGAAGTCTAAGTTTGGTCGCCATTGCTGTAGCACGATGGGAATCCTCGAAACGGACAAAGGCGGCCCCTCAAGGACCTTGCGGCGAAACTTCCTATCCGGGAGGTGGAAGAGAAATAATCCCTTGCCATTGGCCATCACTTTGGCTAAATTCAACCCTCAAGCTCTCCTGAAGGCAACTTTAGTTACCTTGAAAGGTATACGTCAGCCTATGTAACAGCCCACGAGGCATTCCTGGAGCAAAGGGTCTGCAGCATCGAGGTCTTCCTCGATCATTTGAAGGATCGCTCGATCCTGGACATAAGTCGGGGGGCAGAAATCCAGATCATATCCTTTTGAGGCCACCTTTGCAACTGCAACACTAGCCCAAGCCTGCAGGTTGGACTTCCCCGCCACCCCATGTTGAGGACGCTTAGAGCCAGACCTAGTCCTACCATGCGGTCCAGCTGTGGGATGATCATTGCGCATAAGGGATGAATCATCTTGTCCATCGGAGTTGGGCATCGGTCTCTTAGAAGCTAACCGCCAACGGCTCTGGCCCCTCGACCTATTCGGTCTTGATGAGGGGTCCTGCTGAGTTTGCTGCTTGTTCTTCAGACCAGCTAGGATCTGGTGGGTTTGATGCTTAGGAATTTGAGTATTAGGCTCAGAGGAAGAAGCTAATTGCCTCCCGGGCACCTTTGGCATGGCTCCCGCACCAAGGGAGTGGTCGGGTAGCTCCATGGAGGAGACAGATAGAGGCTGACCTGCAGAATCTGTGTTCTGCCCCACAACAGCAGATGGGGGCATTACATCAAACACCTAGACGGTACCATTCCTGGGTCGATTAGCTGGGCGAGAGCTGTAAGGAGGGTGATAAGAGGTGCTAACGCAATCACAGCCTCTGTAGATAGGGCACCGAACAAACGGAATCACAAGAACCCGCCCAAACAAGCCCAGGCCCTTATAGGAATATCGTCAAACAGTTTGTGCGCACGCCTAAACTAAGGCTCTTTAGCTGAAATCCTCTGGTGGGAATGATGAAATAGGTAGGAGGAAGCTTCCTTAGAACTATCAGCCCAATCCAATTGAAGCTGATCTAGTAAAGAAGTAGAAACCAGGCGAAGAACCCAGAAACTGATCTGCAGAAATCGAAACCTAAGTCGCTGGTTTCCTCGAAATTTAGCCCATAGATTCCAAATTCGAACGGTGGAGTTGAAGATGATGTTGCATAGAGGCTACACTCCAAAAATCAATCCAATTGAACAGTTAGATCTCCTTGAAATGCAGAAAACCAGAAGCGAAATCCAGAACTAGAAAACTGCAGAGCCCGACCCCTAGGGCAGGGAATAACTCGAGTTGTAGTCCTTCTCTTGTAAATCCCTCCGGTGGGAATGTAGAGGGGATAGAAAGGGACCTTCCGTCCAAAATTTAGGCCAATCCAACGGCTAGATCTTCGGGAATGAGCTTCACACCAAACCGATGAACAGTTACACGGGAATCCAGTAAAGAGGATTCCGCCTCTTATCAGAAGGGTTGCATACTGGGTGATTAATCTTCATTTTTCAGATTAAATTAAGGTTTTCCTATTCAATTCAGGTCTCCTATCTTTAAGCCAACGAGGAAGATGATGGTAAGCTCAGCAATTGCTCTCTCTTTATTAATGGCAATGTGTGGCAGCAATTCAAGCGTGCTCAGGTGATTTATCATCGCATCATTCGTGTTCATTTGCTTGCATTTTTTTTTTTCAATTTATATTTGAAATATCTGTAAGTAACATTTTACTGGGAAATCCTATCCTATCTAGTTTATGTTGAATTTGTGGAGTTCCCTCCCACGCAACAAGCGGACATTTAACTAGTGTAGAAATATGCAGTAATTTTAGTGTAATCATGTCATGGAATTGAATATGGTACTTTAATTTTGTCAGATATTTGACGTGGACCCCAAATTTGGCCTAGGTTGGAGAAAATATTACTTACTCATCCAATTAAAAACTAATTGAACGGTCCATATTGGCGCTTTCGAAAAGAGCAATGAGCATGAAGCGCCAAAGAAGCCATAAATACAACTAAACTACAACCAAGAGGAAAAGAGCAGAATTCAAGCATTATCTGATTACAGCAACTAGCAAGTGAGCCTTTCTTCTTCATACTCGCCTTCCAGTGAACATTTGAGATTGCGGTATGCACATTAGCTTTGACAGTCTAATTTTATTGAGTTAGTCCATTTGTTAAAATTGCAAAGATGCCAACGTATCATCCATCAATGCCACATTTAAGTTGATCGGATGAACTAAAGATGAGATGGAACTCTTTTGTTGCCTAAGATAAATTCATTAGGAGAGAGTATCATAAGCACTAAGTGAGAGAATGTTTAACACTTTCAAAATATTAGTTATCATCACAAGTATAGTTATGAGAAATGAAGAAAATACAGAGAAAGTGGAAACAACAAATAAGGCATATGTACACACAAGCTGGGGCAAGTAACTAGGAAAAGCTCATGTTGCACGTGGTAGCATTCATCTTTGAAGTTGGAAGCCGCAAAAGAGGTGGAATAATTGGAGTTATATGGGTTGTTCTTGTACATATAGGAGGGAATGGTTATTCTTAGTATTTGCTTTATAAATACCAATGTTTTTGGCATTGTAAAGCTCTCTCTTTCCACAATCAAGCAAATTCTATAATCTATGTTTATTTTCCTGCAATCAAGCAAAGAGCTCATTATTTATGTATCTATATTTTATGAACTCTAGTAAAACAACTGAACAGTAGACAACAAAACTGACTTAAGTTATGATAATCCGTGTGGGATATTACTTGCCAATCCATGTTATGAGATAATCAACAACTATGGACCTAACCTTGTAACAATTGTCTACTAAAAGAAGATGAACCAAACTAACCATCCTCTCATGGACATCCATAACATTTCAAGAGCAGGAGTCAATCTTGACACCATGGAAAATTGGAGAAATATATATGAAGCTATGATATCCACCACAATGCTCATCCAAGATCAAGGTAAATTTTTGGACAAAGCCAACACAAATCCGAATGCCCCTATCGCCAAACAAACAATCACTATTATCTACATATAACCAGCAAAAGAACCAACATTACATCTCGCATATTCTCAAAACAATGTCAAAGATGTCAGTATCTTCCTATTAGGAGTAGTGCACATCAACAAGATCGTGTTGAAGGTTGGAAAATCAGCTAAGATAAATTGTAATATTAATGCCATTGTCAATCAGAGATTGAACTACTGCCCTGGTTTTACCTTCAAACTTGTCCCTATTTCTTGGAGTATAGGAAGCTTGCACACATCAGCTTCCCTCGCCTGGTCTACCAAACCCGGCCTATGGCCAAACATGCTGGTATGTCCGATTGAGACTGAGCACAGCTCTGATATCCTTAGAATTGGTACCTACAACAGCAACCTACTTGCACGTGACCTTGTGAGTGAGTGAAGTCGAGATGAGGCGCTTGGAGATGAAAACAATTAGCGTGAATGGCTCCATGTAGGCTATGGTCTGCTGTTTGAGGGACACATGTTTATTTGGATTCTTAGACTTCTTCCCCTTTTGGTCAATGTATAGCCGCTGTTGTCATCATCCAAATAGTCCAACTCCAAATAACAACTTGGTGTTAAATGATGCTGCCCAAAAGCCAACACTCATACAAAATCTCTATACAATTCGATAAAGGATAGAGAGCCCCCACATTCCAACCATTATGCTACATCAGTAACATTATCAAGGAAATGACACAAAGAGGACACTCCAAACTAGAAAAAGAATGAAATATTCAATGAAGCACCTGCCCATTGTGAATACCACATGTCAGCACAAGACGCCATCTTAAGAGTTGTCAACACCATGATTAGAACACTATTAGTGAACACATTGCAAAAAGCTTCATTCAACATCCTCCTATAGGAGACAATTTCTAGTAAATGAAAGCAGCCACTTAGATCGTATAGAGCATGACACCTGAAAGAAACAAACAAACATTGTATGTAAGACATGTCTAACTACTGATAATCCTCAAGATTAACCAAAGAGGTGGGCAAGAATACATCCCCATATAACAAAACCTCACAATCTTCGAAGTTGCAGTAACAGAGGTCATGCTAAGCATTTCATCAAACAGCTAGAATGTATGGTCGAGTAAGTGCTTAAGAGGCCCTAATTGTCGAATCGTGTGACAATTCTTTTAAAATCGAGTCAAACATTCTTTTAAGAAAGACCGACTTCATATGAGCCAATATAGAATTCGAAGAATGCAAATTTCTTCTTTTTGACACCAGATTCATGCAAACATGATTAGGCACACTGATTTACCTATCCCACTGAATTCGGAGTGGATCATTTCAAGCCAATAAGGTTTGGATGGTGGTATTAACGTCGCCCTCCCAACACCATTCATAATCTCGATCGGAGAGGAATACTTTATCTATGTTTGGTGTCCTTAAGGCACCCTTGCAGAATATATTCATCTTGGGGCACTTCATGACAACAATAGTCGCCAATGGTAGGAATCTAAAGGTGCAGTTAGTGGAGGAGAAGCTCTCGAGGCTCGGTAAATTGTCAAGTATCAACTGTTCCAGCTTTGGGAAAGAGATTTCCTCTACTCCATTTCCATCATCTGTTACCACGTCTTCCATCGCACTGCAATTTCTTAGCGTTAGCCAAGTAAGGTGCACTAGACTTGTCACTGCTCAGCAAGTCCCCATATGAACTAAACCAGCGCAATCCTTTACTTCTAATCTCATCAATCTCTGGAATAAAGTCGGGGATGGAAATACGATTGATAAACTTGAGCACTTCGAAACGAGCAAAGTTTCAATCTGTTTAAGGATTTCAGCCATCAAGGAGCCATCTTTCCAGACTCGCTGGAGTTTACACAGCTTATTTAGCTCAAGTCGTTGCAGATAATTGAGTGCCTTGAGAGTTGTTTCCATGTCAGTTAACTCTCCATAGGAAGTTGCTCCCCCATGTCCACACGCATCTTCTGGAAATATCTCCTCCAAGGAACTATAGGACAGAGAAAGTACTTTTAGATTGGGGAATCTGTGGAGGAGGAAGTCGGAGGGGAAAGCGACATTCTCATCATGATAGCATGTCAACTCTAGCTTTTTGAGATTGCGAAAGACGTAATGGTGCTGTAGTGTCATCATTATAACATCTTCGCTCATCAATGTCAATCCCTTCAAGTTTGGTATGACCTGTGGGAATTTCTTTTAATTAGGCTACCAAAAGTAAATACGGGGCATAGCCACGACACAATAACTAAAGTATCATTTTATTTTAGGGAAAAGAGGAAAAAGAACCCGAGAGCCAATAGAAGGGATGCTTGTTAAGGTTTTGCCTAATTCAATCAAAATAATTTTTGCTAATTTAAATAAAGATAGTTATTTGTCGATCATACTATTTCAATTATCAATTAATTCAATCCCAAAGTTAAAATATATGAATTTCAACAAGTTCGTAGCAGAAAAGTTTTTTTAAAAAAAACTTATTTATTTTTTCCAAATCATGTCATATTTATAGGAAGTAGATGTGTTTCAATAGTAAGAAATTGTATTAATAGGTTGCACTCTATTTTCTAAGCTGCTGTTCTAATATCTATTTTATTATAGATCATGAGTAGCGCGTGGCTTAACCTTTTTTTTTTTTTTCTACTTTGAGAAGAATGCATTAAAACTGAACAAATTATCGGCAATAAAACATTTCATAAGCTAAGAAACAAACTAAAAATACTCGACCCCAAATGTAAGGACAGTTTGAGCGTTCCGTGTAGTTCGAAATGGAACTTAATTATGGGTTGGTATATCACTATTGTAACACTCAAATTAAGGTTGATTATTTTGATTAAATGTTATTAACTTTGAAAGCGTTGGCAAGCCATCGGAATAAATGTCGGTAGATTATTAGAGTAGTTGGTGATCATGAAAGTGTAACCACATATAAGTACTTTTCAAGATCTATAATATAAAAGGTTTCTCAGTGACTAAAATCTATAGGTATCTTGATTTGAAATATGTTGGTACTGTGGTACATCAATCAAATTAACGTTTGTAATTTAAACTTAAAGTAAGTTATTCAAAAGTCATTGTTTTGTCACAAGAATATTATTGGTTGATTATTAAAGTAATTCGTAATTTTGGAAAGTTGGTACTTTTCAAAATCTTAGAAGATAAAAAGTTGGCAAGTAATTAAAATTAGTTTTTATATTATGTATGTTGGTACACCAATCAAATTAAATTCGGTAAATTCAAATAAAGTTAGTAATTTCAAATACGTTGGTGATCCACAAGAAT
This sequence comes from Eucalyptus shirleyi, assembly GCA_017140165.1. Taxonomy (NCBI): domain Eukaryota; kingdom Viridiplantae; phylum Streptophyta; class Magnoliopsida; order Myrtales; family Myrtaceae; genus Eucalyptus; species Eucalyptus shirleyi. The sequence goes on from CM029447.1 coordinate 30,835,082, forward strand.
AATGTTGCTAGATTATTAAACTAGTTGGTTATTTACAAAGTAGAAAAAAGTTTGTGCTATTCAAGGCCTACTAATAAATTACTAACACGTGACTAGATAAGCAAGTTATTTGTGGCACTTGACAGTTACCAATCATTTTCACAATGTTTAAGCATGGAACTTTGCTCCATAGCTAAGCTAGCAATATGCCACATGAACATAATACTATTTTTTTGTTTTAAATTTTAGGGGATGATGTCGGTAAAATTAAATTAAGTAGGTATAACCCAGCCATAAGGCACAAGTCACTATTAGAAGCATGATTATCTATGCAAGTTAATTCAATAATTTGTTTTTTCAAAGTAAAAGCTGGGATGATTTCGAAGAATATGAGCTAGAAATAATTAATCGCAAATGATCTTTAAATTTCAAAGAAATTCATAGGTTTGGCTCGGTAAGTATTTGTAAGTATGATATTTTTGACAATTCCAATTTCCAATAGAGAATAATAGAACCAACGAAGGCAATTGCAGAGAGCTAGAATGGAGGACTGTACCTTTTCAAACGAAAAGAGTGCGAGTTGATTCTCACTGGTACTTGTATCTCGACAGCTTTGGTATTCACAAGTAAATGAGAATGACCTCATCTTGCCACAGTGTCTTACTCGCAATTTCTTCAAGAGTGGCCATGTTGAAGTATGACTATTCCTGTAGAAGCTCTTCAAATCCAGCAACTCAAGTAATTTTAGATCGGTTAATCGTGGAAAGAAGAGATCCCTTGCATTCATCTCTACTCCGTCTTCCTCCACAATAATTTCTTACACCCCACACTCCCGTACTAAAAGTTCTTCAAGTTGTGTCATACTTTTTGCCACTGAGTTTGGGAATAAACTTTTGAGCATCTCACACTCAACAATCTCCATGCATCGTAAGCGTCCAAAGGTAAGACCTCCTCGAGGATGTCCACTCCACACGTGCTTCATTTTTGGGAGCCGCGTTAGAACTAATTCTCTCAATTGAAAAGTGCTTGTAGGACAAGCTTCGCTAAAATTGAACTCTTGGACGTGAAATACCACTTCTAGGGACCCACAATCGGTTACACTTATCTTCTCTAGGTTTTGAAATCTTGTGAGCATAGTATAAGATAGAAATATGGATGAAAGTTTCTCACAATACTTCACTACTAGTGTCTTGAGTTTGCTAAAGGCATTTGAAGCAAGATCATCAAGCCATATCTTCTCCAAGTTATTCATGTGTGAGATTTCCATCAACTCTATATTAGGAAACTTAACTTGTTATTTTTCAATTAAATTATTAGAGCCGATTCTCTATTCCCATAAAAGAAAGAAGAAGGGAAAAATGTAATTTCAAGAAGAAGGAAAATCACTAAACAAGCATAATCGATAGGATAGAACAAAAAAAAAAAACTAGACGCACGATTTTTTAGTAGATGCCACCCCCTAAAATCCATTTTCCTGTCATATTATTTTTTTAGTAGAAGGCATATATTCATCCAATAGATATCAAGCGTTATGTTTGAAATGTAGCATAATCCATAACCACCTAAGTTAGACAAGCATAATCATGTCACGCGTCGGATGTTTCCCACAAACCTCAAATTTAGCCTATCTTAGATTCCTCAAATGTAGTCTCCCATTTCTTTGAAACATTTAAAAAATATAGCTTGTGCATTGTAGGGTGTCGATACCCACAAAATAAAAACCAATTAGCACAAATCAATGCTTCATGAATCTTGCACTTCAAAATTTTCTTTGACAGAGTATAGACTTCAAGAAAACATGACATACCGACCAAAAAAAGAGAAAAACACAACATAAACCAAAGAAAGAAATCCAACAATTAAATCAAAAGATGGTAGGGGGGATAAGTACACTAATGGTGCCATAAGTTGTGTACGGCGCTCACTTTGGTGTCAAAAGTTTCCGTTGGATCACTTAAGTGCCAAATCGGAGGAAAAACGATCACTTTGGTGCCACCGGCGAAAGATTCCGGCCACCGACGAAAAATTCCAGCCAAAATGATTACATGGCTTTTTTTTAAAAAAAAAACGATAGGCCTTTAAATGACGTCGTTTTTTGTCCTCCTTAAGAAAACGACGTCGTTTTGCCGTCCTTCATGGATGGCTTCACGGAAACGACGCCGTTTAGCTCACAGGGGGATTGAAATTAGGGTTTCCGCCGCTCAGCCACTGTCGTTCGCCCACCGTCGCTCGGCCACCGTCGCTGCTCGGCCTCCATCGCTCAGCCACCATTGTAGTTGCTCAACCAGGTGAGCGAGGAGAGACTGAGATTGTTGCAGGAAAAATGGAAGGCGAGGGCGGAGGAGGAGGAGGAAGAAGATGGGTCAAAGGTGATGCTGGTGCGCTACTGCTACTGGTGCGTTGCTGGTGTCGCTGCTGGTGTGCTGCTGGTGCTATTGCTGGTGCCGTGCTGGTGCCGTTGCTGGTGTGGGTCTTCGAGGAAAAAGAAGACATGAAGACGAGCCTTCCCGCTCTCTCAATTTGGGGATTAGGGTTTCAAAGTTGGGGGAAAGATGCCAAACAGCGTCGTTTTGGTGTTTGGATGCTGACTCAACTCTCTGACGAGCTATGTCGCTTAAAAAATTAATAAAAAAAAAAAAGGCCACGTCGGATTTCTGGCCAATTTCGTTGGCGTTGACACCAAAGTGATCGTTTTTCAAATTTTTTGGCACTTAAGTGATCCGACGGAAACTTTTGGCACCAAAGTGAGCGTCGTACACAACTTATGGCCATTAGTGTACTTATCCCGATGGTCGGGTGTAGGTATGTACTGTTCAATTTGGATGTTGGACAGGATGTTCCACCACTAGCTAATTTGTTTCTTTATTTATTTTAGTTATTCGATATTATCGAAGATTAAGGAAATTTATCTTGATTATTTCTCTTAATAGGTGCCTACGAAATAATTAGATTGATTTGATTACTAAGTTTGCCTATTTGACGTGTCTTTTTGTCGGCTTGGATTGGCCCTTCTATCTCTTTCATCTCTCTCTAGTTTCTCTTTTTTCCCCCTTATTATCTTATTTTCCTCCATTTTCTACAAATCTAAACCTAACATTCTTCATGCTTTCATTCAGCACTAGTTGGTAATGGATTTAGATATGTTCTTCATCAATTGGTATATGAGCTGGATCTCTTCAACATTTAATTGGTATCAAAACATTTTTTCGTGCATGTGGCATTGTCATGCGATGATACTAGACCAAAGGCCAATGCTTTGGTTTTCATTTTCATTGCTATAGTTGCAATTTTGATCTGATATGCTTATAAAGATATATGGCATTGATGTCTATTGAAACTTCAGCCGCCATTTTTATTGGTTTGGAGCCACTCTATACTTGGTCTAATTATCTCTATGAAAAATCTTGCAATATTTATTAATCTGTTATTCTGAAATTTGAACAGAGTAGGGGTTATTGCTTTTATTACATCATGTGATTACGATTACAAAGATTACAATGTTATTCTAATAGTGTTGATTGTCAAGAGTAATACGATTATTACCATCCTTATGATTATTATAAATCCTTAGTAATCCTGAAGAGATTAAAAATTTGTTTAACAATATGAGAGAAAATTTCAACAATTTTGATGAGAATTGGATAGATTCAATCAATAATTGTAAGGGAGACATGAAAACGGGCCTAAATCATTTGCCAATGTTGAGCTAAATGACATGGAAAAATAATCTCAACGTCTTGAAGAATTGAATAAGGATCTTTGCTTTTGAGAATAGTGACGTGAGTAGTAAAGTTTAACAAATAATCTGGATAAATTTATAGAAGCACCTTTTGAAATTTAATAAATTCAAAAACGTAATTTCCCCTATTGATGATTCACATAAGAGAAAAATTAGTTATGCTAAAATTTGTTCTATAATAAATACTTTGTATAGCCTTACACTCCCTAGGTGCATATCCAAATCAGGCGCTCTGCATGTAGCGAAGATTCTTTGTGGGGCAAAAGTTGTGGTATTATCTCTTACTCACAGGAAGAGCCACTGGAGAAAGGACTTGACTTCATTTCGGTGGGGGAGATTGATGTATGACATGATTCTCCAACCACTTTGCTGATTTGTATCTTCAATTAGTTTATTAAATTTGATACTATTAATAATTTAAGATACTTATCTTGATTTATTTCTTTTATTTTAGATATACTTACTTAGTTTGAACTCTTGTTTACCTGTAAATATTGACCTAAATACTCGTTTTCTTCAGTTTTGAGGATGAATTCATTGACTAATGAGTTTCCCTACGTCGTGTTTCTTCTTCCTCATGTGCATTGGCATCTCTCTCTCTCTCTCAACCCCCCTATTTTGGCTACTTGGTTTCCCTTCAATTTCCATGATGTGTAGCTCTTCTAACTTTGAAAATGCAAGCCACCAAAAAATATGCAAAATTGTTTGAGGAAAAAGCACTAAAAACGAAGTAAAATAACATATAAGATAAATCGGGAGATGATACCTTCTCATCAAATAGAGGTTGTAACCCATCCCTAGCACAACTCACTGAGCAGAAACTAATCAAATTCTCAAGGTCACCAAGCTTGAGTGTGCTTAATTGACGAAACTTCAAAGTCTCTAAGGTTTTCCATTTTCCTTCTTCCATCGCAATTATGCCCCGTAGGTTATTGCAACAGGAAACATCAAGCACCGCAAGTTTATCGAGAATTTCAGCTGTGGCACTTGAGAAGAGATATGGCAAACTGTGACAACCCCTCACGTTCACTTCCATCAGACTAGGAAATGCCAAGGTGACTTTGCAGTCACTCTCCAAAATGTCTCTCAGCCTTGATAGATTTAACAACGTCAATTCTCTTAATGCAGGGAGGACCAATGGCTCCTGCCTTTTCTCAGTGCTGAGACTTATGGGTTCAAATAATGCTTCCAAGGAGGGACACCCGATTGCCTTAATTTTATTCAGGCTTTGCAATATATCCGTTGAATTTGACGAAAAAACATGTGACAAATTTTCACAAAGTTCAACAGTGAGGGATGCAAGTTTGTAGAAGGACTGTCCGTGGAGCTGACTATGCCATATCCTCTTTAATTGGCACATGGAAGAAAGCTTCAATTCCTCCAAGCTTGGAAAAAGAACCTGCGTAAAAACATTGTATATGTAAAATGGCTGAAATTTTTGGTATATAATTTTATTATGCTGAAACTTGAGGGCAAGGGGAAACTTTGGGAATGACCAGTAGTGAGTTTGTTTTTCCACCGCGAAGTGCCAATCTTTTGATATAGAATAATGATCCAATTTCTACTAAATTGCTTCACTGACTAGAATAGAAGAATGATCACTAGAAAAAATACTATAGATGCTTACCTTTTCATTGAAGAAGCTAGGCAAGGACAAGTCAGAGTTGATACAACCAAATGCTTGTTGTAAACCTGTATCATTTGTCATCAACTGTTGCCTTCCTTCCAATGAAGAAAATGTCATCATTTTGGTGCATTCGGATATTGTCAGTCTTGTTAAGGATGGAAAGTGGATATAGTACTTTCCATAAGAGAATGTCTTGAGATTTGGCAATTTCACAAGAGACAAGGAGGTTAACGAAGGAAACTCAAAAGTGTTGGTGGTTGTAGCTTCCACTAATTCTTCTTCTTGCACATACATAACTTCTTCCATCAGTACACAATTCGCTATTTCGATTTCTTTCATCTGCACAAGTGCTTTAGCCATGGAAGAAGAAAAAAGAAACCTCAAGTTCTCACAATTTTGCACCTTCAGTTTCTTTAAGTTTCGAAAGCACAATGCTCTTCTTGGATCCTTGGTCCATATGTGTTCCAAATTTGGTAAGCCGCTCAAGGTCAATCTAGTCAATTGACATAGAATCTCAACATCCCCCATAGTTGTTAGTTCCTCAAGGTCGAATACTTCTCGTATTAATTGACATTTTTCAACGGTTATAGCTTCCAAATTTTGTAGCTTTATTAGCTGCAAGGGGTGAATAACACCACACTCAAAACAATGCTGTTAACTAGAAACTGTGAATATGGGTTGCATGTGAAATAATAACAGAAGAAATAATCTCTCATGACAGATATAAGGATAATGGAAGATGAAGCGGGGTAGTGATTTTGAATTTTCCCTTATTCTTCTTTAAAATTATCTACTTTACACTTACTTATCATTTACCTATTATGTATTTGGACTTTATTATACATATATTAACAAGAATGAATTATTGAGGTTATTGAATTTACCCTCACATTTATGCAATCTGCCTAAATTTTAGAAATTCATGGCATAGGCTCAATTGATTTTTTTGATCATTGACTGTAGTATGATACAATATCTCGAATGGCAGTGCAAAAAAAAAAAAAATCTTAATTATTTTCTCTGGAATTGTTATAAACTAAATTGATAAACTGATAAAAAAAAATACTTTTAATTGATTAGCACGTGTCAGTTGAGCCTCGCATTTTTTTCCAAACTATTTCCAAAAAAAAAAAAAACCTCTTATCGAGAGAGTAAAAGTAAAAAGTTAATATAAATTTATGAGAGAAATACTAAAGTAGTCCTAAGATTTTACTGTACCCATGCATAGCACTAAAAGATCCATTTTTAACTGGTATTGATGTAAAGCGGAATAGATGCCACATCGACCAAATGTTAGAAAAAGGGTTCATCTCCATAAGATGTTAGAAAAAGGGTTCATCTCCATAAGATCCATTGGTGGCTGTAATATCCATGAATTGGTCATAACAGCGCCATATGGTCATCAAAGTCAATTTCATCAAGGCATTTAGTTTTAAAATATGAGGACCCAAGATACGCTTCCTCGTCATAAAAAAGTTGCTTACTTTATGTAGAAAGTAGAAAGTTTTAGTCATGTGGCCAAGAAAGAGAATTGATTAATTTGATGATGATTTTAACCGAGTATAACGCTTCTGTGGCTTGGGTCACGTGATAAACATAGTTATAAAAAAATAATTAGAAAAGGGTTCCCAATTTTTTATTTTATACTAACAGAATAGATATAAAATTTGATGATTCCGAACAATAGTGCACAAATGAATGCTAGATGCTTTTCTAGTTAATACTTTCAAGCGACATTCTATTACAGAAAAAATAAAGTTAAACATGTGCCACACACATAAATTCTACTAGGAATATTGGAAAAGCTGCTAGAATGAAGATTTGCGGTAAATTTGTTCGCTACAAAAAGGTCCACATCTCACATAAATTAGGGAAAAAAAAATTAATTGTTCCACTAACATCTCAATAAAGTACCAAGAGTAACAGACGCAAATTGGCCTTATTATATATGATTTTTCATTCCATCGTCACATAATAGTTCCATCAACTAACACATAAAAGTAAAGAAAATTTTATATGATGGAACATTGTGTAGAACCACATTTTCACTAAGGTCCGTTCACCTACCCAAACTTTTTACAATTATTGGAACAACAACTTAATCGTCTCAATTGTCTTAGCATTGATGTACTTAAGATGAAAATTGCAAAATAATTTAATGTAATCAATTGATCTGGATGTTTCTTCCCACATAATCACTAAGTTCAATTCACAGGGAATTTTTTATTTTTTTTTTAGTTCTGGTTTTTCCCCTTTAATCAAGTGGATGTAATAGAATCTTACAATTTTCCATAATTACTAAATGAAGGTCATGCAAGTTATATAGGTCTTATATACCTTCTTTAAGTTACAATTATATCCATAAATGTATGTGTATATATACTTGACCATAAAGCAATGACAAACTTTTAGACTTTTTAAAAAAATTGATACATTACATGGTGCTTCTTTAACTATGTTGATAACATAACACATATAAAATGGGATGTAATTAACTAATATGGCTGTTTTTATGCATTCACATATCACATAGCAATTACATTTTGAAAAATTAAATCATTATTTTGTCTTAATTGAAAGAATCTGTATATATTTCCAATTTCTCTATGTGCTATTAGACTCCTCTAAAATACCCATGCATATAATTTCATTTACTATAAAATGCAAAATGTATCACACCAGTACTCACCCACATATCAAATTGAGATAACTCTGAAGTCAATATTTCAGTGTGTTTATAAATCAAATGTTTAAGTAATCACAGTCGGATAAAATCAATAGTTTTTAGCACAAAATACTAATCGATTCAACTGTTGGTAAATAAATTTTTTGTCTAGTTGATAAATGCATATGACTTTATCAAATTACACAAAAGTCGTTACATTATATCTCCAAAGTAAATATTTCAACAAGTCAATACTTTTTTAAGTCCGCACAACGCGTGGGAACTAAATTAATTGAAGGCAATGTTCATATTTGTAGCTCATGGATCTCAAGACTGGGTAGAGAAAGTATTCTCCAATTAGGATGGCATGGATGGAGGAAAATATGACCATTTTAGAAAATATGAAATTTACCTGTTGTTTGTCGAAGAGTACGACCAAATGGTCCGTAGTTTTACAAAAGCTTGTCATCTCTGGCAAGTTTCGTAATGTTAACCTACGTAAATTGCATGACTTCACTTTGGGATCAACATCTATTTCATCTCCGTCTTCGTCTGCCTCGACATTTGCGACAATTTGCTTTATCAAGTGACATTTACCTATTTCAATCTCTTCTAACTGCAAGAAATTTCTTATCATGGAGGAAGGAAACAGATATTTGATTCCACCACAGCTAACCATTTTCAAAATCATTAATTTGCTGAAGGATTCTAGGGCAAGGCGACCGCAACAAATCTTCTCCAAGTTGTTTAGATTCTCGAGAAACAATGATTCCAATCTCGTAAATGCGGTACACTGGATATCCTCTATGGAGTGAACAACATATTGAAGTGCGGGGCTATTTTGTATGTGAAGATGCTTCAATTCCTGAAAACCTTCGAAGCACAAATTGTGTATGCTGTGATTATCTTGCAATCCCGTCAAGTTGAGATATTGTGTTCTTTGCAAACATCTCCACACCCACTCTTCAAGAAGAAGATTGCCCGAATCTAGCTTGAGTTTTAAAGTTCTGGATTCTTTGTATTCATCTAACCAATCCCAAACGTCCCCAATTAGGATTTTATGCTTATTGAGTTTCCCAAACGGTAGGTCTCTTGAGAGATTGGCTGAACGAGGAATGGCAATGCATAAAGTGCTCAACTTATTCATGTTCTTAAACTCAGCCAGGCTAGCGTTGCTTCGCGGGGTTTTATCCTCGGCCTCCCACTGGTCAAAACTACCTTCCATATTCAATTCTTCTAAATTAACCAAGCTTTCAAGCACGCCAGGTTCAATAACTTCAAGCGTGGAACACCATCTTAGGTCCAAAAATCTCAATTCTGTTAGTTCACCCATTTCTTTGGGAAGCCGAGCAATTGTAGATTTGATAAAACTTAGGAACTGCAATCCTTTCAGCTTTCCAAGAGCAGTCACATCCTCCAGATGGCATTCATCAAGACATAGTGACGTGAGATTTTCCAGGAATTCCATCGATGAAGGTAGAGAGGTAAAAGATAAGCTAGTCAAGTCCAAGACTTGGAGCTTCTCCATAGATTCGAAAAATGACTCAGGCACTTTGAGAGATCGGTTGCGTTCAAGTAACAAAAGAATCCTCATGTCTGGGCAGTCCAATTTTTCAGGAAGTTCATCAATGCCAACAAAATCGAAGGACATTGCGGTGCATTTTCTGAGATCATACTTTGACCATTCTTTAAACCCATAATCCTTTCTCCCGACCAAGGCGTTCCATTCCGTGTCAATAAATTTGTCATGCATAGAGATGGCCACGTCATTAAATAAGTCATGCATGCTCAAAAAGTCCCGGTTATCACTGCCTAGCAACAAAGAAGAGTCAAGCAGGCGACGTTGATCCATAATCAACCTGTCTCTAGCGACTTCAAGGGTCTTGCTGAATTTTTTATATAAACCCAAACCCATGCAGTAGATACGGGTATCCCTTATCCAAAGTTCCCCAAAGATTAGAGCATGAACCAAGAACAGTGCCTTGATCCTCTCATCTTTTAGGTCATTGTAATTAAGTTCCACTATTGATTTTACATCGGACCCTTCTTTATTGGTCGAAGCATCCCTCCATTCAAGCAAATCTCCACGCTTCAACCTTTTAGCCACCGAGAGAATCAAAAGAGGCAAGCCTCCACAATTCTCGACCACTTTATCCCCCATGATCTTAAATTCAAGGTCGTTAACCTTGTCCCCCACTATCCTTTCAAAAAGTATACATGCTTCTCCATGCTTTAACTCACTGAGTTGAAATTCTCGATCAGAGCCCATCTCAGTGTACAAAACATGTCGGTATCTAGATGTTAGTAATAGCTTGCAGCCTCTTACTTTATTATCGTATTCGCAAGGGATTCCAACTTCCTTCAATTCTAACTTTGTCCACAAATTATCTAAAATTATGAGAATCTTTTTCTCAGAATTTTCCTTTAACCTCTTGCACAAAAGGTCTGCTCTCCCATAAGCAGTTTCCTGATTCACTAGATTTAGACCCAGTGCATAAGCAATTTCTGCCTGGATTCTTTTTAAATCTGGATTTCGTGATACATTTGTCGTGGCAACCACATCAAATAGTTGCTCTTCCTTAACTCGCCTTTCCACGTCCTCCATAAGCTTGGACTTGCCAACCCCACCTGGTCCATACACCCCAATCACATTGACCTTGTCATCAGTTATAGCCTTAATTACATCCTCTATAACTGAAGCCCTCGACGCCAGGACATCTTCCTTCCTTTGAGCAGATCTTGCTGTAGAAGTGGCAGCAGTGACGATTCCTGTGGGAGTATTCTCATGATACACCTTCTGAAAGATATTATTTTTGCTTTCCTTATGGAGTCCTTGAATAATTTGAGCCATCTTCTTCACCTTCCTGCCAATTGGATGGCGCACCATGGGATTAGGAAGCCACCCACGAAAACAAGCATCTTTTGCACCTCCGTTAAGTTTTAAAAGGTTATCTGCCTTCTCAGTCTCCTCCTTCACGCTCTTCAACCAATTCTCAACATCCACGTGTATAAGTTTTCCGTCATACACAGCTTCATCGACGGAGCTTTGCACCCTTTGCCTTGCAGTCTCTAGTTCTTTGACTCCATTTTTGAGTTCTTCGACGTAGCTCTTGTAGCACAGCACGTACCCAAATTGCCGTCCAATGGGAGCAAATAGGCACTCCCCGAGTTTAGACAAAAGATTCGATGCAACGGGGTAAGCAATTGCCTCAACCATAATCTCTTCTTTAATTTTTCAAATTTCCTTTTTCCCCCCTCTTTTTTTCCTCTTCTCGTTGCCTCCTTTTATTGTTCGCTTAAACAAATGGGTGCGGAGAAAACTGAAGTGAGTACAGAACTAATCAGTTAGAATTGTGAAACAAAACCAGAGAGAGAAAGCGAGAGAGAGAGAGAGAGAGAGAGAGCTCGGAGTGTACAGAAGCAGGAGCGATGTAAATAAACAGAGATTGAGGAATGTCAGCAAGAGCAACTTAGAGCATAGGGTGGGTTAAGAAAAATCTTGGTCACTCAATAATGGCTCACTACGCTCGGTGCTCCCAAGTAACACGTCACTGGTTTACGTGGAGAACTTGCAGTTGATCTCACGTGGACAACACGTTACTGCGCTACCATGTGCACAAGAAGCCTAAATCTTTATTTTTTATTTTTTTATTTTTTGTTCCTGTTGTCCATGTTTCTTTTCATTTTCATGATTTCATAAGAAAGCAGTAAGTAGAGGTTACAAATCAAAAGTTGACGGGTACTTCTTAGAGAGCTAGTAATTGTTTTGATGTTTCTATCATCCACCACTTATTTTGACAGCATGTGCTTCTTAGAGCTTAACAGATGTTGTGTCAACCACAAATTAAAAGATAATTTCTTTAAAATTGTCACATCCAAATGCGAGAAATTCTAAATTGAAATATAACATTGCTCCAAGTAAAAATTTTGATGCTTTCTTTATTTTAAATAAAATATATAGGGTGGGGCTATTTTTATCACCTCTTTGTCGTGGGCAAATATTTTATTTGATCGAAATAACCTTCTATAATTTAATAGCCAGTGTCCTTAAAGCTTAGTAGATACCGTGTCAACCATAAATTAAAAGATAATTTCTTTAAAATGGGCACATCCAAATGTGAGAAATTCTAAATTAAGGTATAACATTGCTCCAAGCAAAGATTTTGATGCTTTCTTAACTTTAAATAAAATAAATAGGGTAGGGCTATTTTTATCCCCTCTTTGGCTTGGGACAAATATTTTATTTGATCAAAATAATCTTCTATGTATGGAAACAAGCTGAATCACCATTCACTCTACTTTTTTTTCTCTCTCATCTCCTCTTCAACTTCTATGTTTATTTAAAATTGACTCTGTATCCTTCCATGTTTGAAAATCAATTAATCATCAATTAACCACGCTTTTCATAATTTCTGATGGATTAAATTTTGTAAAATTATTAAGTTTGTAATTTTGGCCCATAAAATACTTCTTTGCTTAGATTGTTAATTGACATAATCATAACGGGGTGACGTGGAGTTATTTTTATATGAAGCACTACTAACTCTACTTTTGGACTTAAACAAGTTTGCATGGTCTAACTCTCTCTGTTGTGCTTACGCCCACAACACATATACGCAACTTCATTATTCATCAATAAAAAAATTTGCAATTGAGAAATTGATTAGTTGATGATTGTATAATACTAGGGGGAAATGACGAGGATAGAAATCATCACTGCGGTTATGTCCAACTAGCCTAGATCAATAATTGCAAATGACCATTAGACAAACACAAACAAAACAAGACAACATAAAATCACAACTTTATTAACACACAACTTGCTATTAAGAAATTAATTAGTTGAGAACTAGTATGTAATATTAAAGGGAAACAAAATGATGAAGAGGAATAGATATCACAAGGTATCTTGATCCCCCTGACGTGTTGCGCGCCATCCGCTCGACGAGATGCCTAAGCTAGATCTAAAAGTTCGTGTTGAGAAAGTCCGTTCCTGAGCTCCGATCGATCGTCTACTTGCCGTTTGGGTGTCACGCGGTGGGTCGAGACAGAGGAGACGGCGCTGGGGAGCCTCGGTTCAAGCGGCTTCTGCCAGCCATGCTTGGCAGAACCAGATCTTGGCCGAAGTAGGGGAAGCCGAGCTAGTTCTCGGTTGGCCACAGTGGTCGGCCGAGAACTGGCCCTCGGCTTGGGCTGGGCGAGACATTGCCGGACTGGGTGTGTGGCCAGCCCGGTGTGAGCGGTGGCACTCGCCGCGGCCGCCCTTGTTGGGGCGAGGTCGACAGTGCGCCGCGAGAGGCAGGGGGGAGGAGAGTAAGTCGGGTCTGCCTGGGTACCGTGTCGGATGCGGGTCGGAGTGGATCCGGGTCAGGTCTTCAGGGTTTGGTATTTGGGCTGGGATGATTTAGGCATATTAGGCTTATTCTGCTTTAATGGGCCAGGCTTAGGTCATTTTGTTTTTAAAGGTTTGGGCCTTTCTCTCTATGCCGGACTGGGCCCGCTTTTCGGGCTCAACTGGGCCACTGGTTGGCGACTCGGGTCGGTTCCAACACGGGTTTTTTTTGTATATTATAATATTTTATTTATATATTAAAAATGATATTTTATTAAAAAATCAGAAGATTTTTTTTTTTCTAAAAAATTAGCAAAAGGCTTAAAAATGGCTTTTGAGTGTTTTTCTCTTGAAAATGCATGAAAAAGAAAAAAATCAAACCATGATGTTTAAGAAATATTAATTATCGAAATGGAAAGGGATAAATCAAGTTGCAGATGAAATGTGGAGTATGAGCCTGTAAGCCTTGGGTGATACAACCACTTGATGAATGTTGAGATGTCAATATTATAAATTGTTTAGTCGAAGCATTGCTTGAATTGGTAGACGTTGTGGCGGAGTGTACTTTCTCGCCCCCATCCTTTTAGTAGATGACAAAAACATGGTTAGATTAGACTCATGAGTGTTCAATCGAAAAAAGACTAGACTCGAGAATGACCGACCAAAAAAAAAAAAAAAAAGACTAGACTTGAGAGTGACCGACAAAAAAAGAAGAAGACCAGACTCATGAGTGAGTCAACATACTCGACACTCAAGTAATTGACAAATGAATCCGAAATACCAACTCAAATAGAAATAGAGCGAAGCAGGTGAGATCAAGAGCAAGATGCAGTGTTCATTGCATGATTTGATGCGATTGATGGGCTTGGCACAACGGTGGCCCGGAGAAAGCGACCGTGCTCACAAGGGCGAGACGGGTCGAGTGCCCCCTTTTCAAAAAAAAAAGGAGCACCACCAATGTTAAGAGCGTGGGCATCTAGAAAGAGAAGGGAAGTGTGGGAGCTCAAGGCAGTAGAGAGAGAGAGAGAGAGAGAGAGAGAGAGACGGGTCATCCCTGGGAGTCGGCCCAGAGAGTCGTCGTTCAGTGGTAAAACGCTGAAAGCGCGTTGATGAGATACCGCGGAGGGACCGAGTTGGAGTTGGAGTTGGGTGATGCACACGACGACGCGACTGCGCTCCACCTTTTTGATCCGACTAGAGAAACCGAGTGCTCCCGCGCCATACGCCCGCGACACATATACGCATATTCATTGTTCATCAATGAAAAAACTTGCAATTGAGACATTGATTAGTTAAGAATTGTATAATAGAAGGGGGAAATGATGATGACAGAAATCATCACTGTGGTTCTGTCCAACTAGCCCAGATCAATAATTGCAAATGACCATTAGACAAACACAAACAAAACAAGACAACCTAAAATCACAACTTTATTAACACACAACTTGCTATTAAGAAATTAATTAGTGGAGAACTAATGCGTAATATTAGAGGGAAAAAAAATGATGAAGAGGAACAGATATCACCAGGTATCTTGATCCCCCTAACGCGTCGCGCGCCATCCGCTCGACGAGATGCCTAAGCTAGATCTGAAAGTTCGTGTTGAGAAAGTCCGTCTCCCGAGCTCCAATCGGTCGTCCACTCGACGTTTGGGCGTCACGCGGATGGATCAAGACGAAGGAGACGGCGCTGGGGAGGCCTCGGGTCGAGCGGCTTCCGCCGGCCATGTCTGGCCGAGCCAGATCTCGGCCGAAGTAGGGGAGGCCGAGCTGGTTCTCGGCTGGCGACGGTGGTCGGCCGCCAACTGGCCCTCGGCCTGGGCTGGCCGAGACGTCGCCTGACTGGGTGCGTGGCCAGCCCGATGCGAGCGTTGGCACTCGCCGCGGCCGTCCTCGTCGGGGTGAGGTCGACAGAGCGCCGCGAGAGGCAGGGGGAGGAGAGCAAGTCGGGTCTGCCTGGGTACCGTGTCGGATGCGGGTCGGAGTGGATCTGGGTCAGGTCTTTAGGGTTTGGTATTCGGGCTGGGATGATTTAGGCACATTGGGCTTATTCTGCTTTAATGGGCCAGGCTTAGTTCATTTTGTTTTTAAAGGGTTGGGCCTTTCTCTCTAAGCCGGACTGGGCCCGCGTTTCAGGCCCATCTGGGCCGCTGGTTGGCGACTCGAGTGGGTTCCAACACGGGTTTTCTTGTACATCATAATATTATTTTAATATTAAAAATTATATTTTATTAAAAATCAGAAGAATTTTATTTTTTCTAAAAAATTAGCGAATGGCTTAAAAATGGCTTATGAGTGTTTTTCTCTTGAAAATGCATGAAAAAGAAAAAACCAAACCATGATGTTTGAAAATGGCTTTTAGTTAATTAACTAGTGTAATAATTTTTCAACCCTAATTTCTTTGATTGTGCAAAAGTGAACTATTTCTTTCAATATTTTACTAGGGCTTCTAATCAATTAACTACAAATTGATTAATGGCAAACATAAACGGACTAAGTGCATTAGGGAGAGTTTGAAGATATCATGACAACTAAGTGAGATTTTATAAGATCATTGTCAATTATATAAAAAGCTTAAAAATTTAATTATTTGCATATTAGTGTTTGTAGACTGTGTTCCCTTGGGAAACTGACTGATGCATCAACCACTAGAATCGAAAAGAGCACCGAGATTTTGATGCGATGGTGGTTGCGGTCATGCCTAACTCAGCAACACCCCCCCCCCCGATGCATCCTTTCTACTCTCTCCACTTCTAGTTTTTATTTTATTTTTTTCCTTTTCTCTCTGAAAAAAGTCAATTTATTTTGAGTATAAAATTATTATTTTACTTTTTTAATAATAAAAAAGACTTGTCAGCTTACATCTAAGAGCCGTTTGTCACATGATTTGCCACGAAGTTCATTTGGATGGAAAAAAAAAATAACGGTAGACATTCGAGTAAGCGTAAGTACATTTTTTTGTGGACTTTTGAGAGTTTGGTCATTCTTGTCTTTTTGATATACATACAAATGTGTGTACATTATTTTACAAACTAGGAATTTTCATGTTAGGAACCTTCTTGTCCTAAATATAAGAAAATGAAATAGTTGATTTTTTCTTATGAAATATTTTTTTCTTTTATTAAATGAAAGCATGGAGTAGCTGAACTTGTTAAAGCCAATTAATTCACATAAACGTACGTAAATCATAAAGATACACATCGAGACTTATCAAATAGGTTTTATGAACATTTTTATAGGAAGAAGAAAGAGGAAAATTCGAGTTAAAGGTTCCTAAAGGTTGAACAAATTTACTACATAATCTATTCAGGATTGAATGTGGAAAAAACCATGATTTCACAAAACGCTTCAATAATAGCTGCGACATCAGCACTCGTTAGATGGGAGAAAGCTTTCCTCGAGAAAGAAGTTTTGAGGCATAATCAAGCAAAAAATATCACCGTATTGTTGCAATTGGAGCTTGTGGGTTGGCAAATTGGATATCATGAGGAGACTACCAATTAATGCTATGATCAACCTTTCAACGACAAGAAGAAATATGGTCTCATGCTAATAGACGTTCTCAAATGATTGGTTTTTGTTAAAAGACAATTTAATCAACACTTAGGCCTTTGTCTGAAAAAAAAAAGAAAAAAAAAAGATACTTTTCTAGAGAGACTCATAGCCATCGCTTGTACTTGCAATTTTGGCAAGATGTTGAATAGCATGCCTCGAATTATTTTCTTTAACTCAACCAAAAGATATCGTTCTCTAACACAATTTCCTCAAACCCTTCCCATGTAAGAAGGACGTGTTTTGATTAATAAGCATCAATTCGCATGAGCTCGACATAAGATTCCCCTTTCTCACTTACAATTTGTGGAAAGAGACTAATATTTCTTTTTCTAAGCTATGATTTGTATAAGATAAAGCATAATTGTAAGAGCCGAAGCAATAATTTCTTCAAATAAAGCAGATGGAATTTTAATGAATTAAAAGTGAAGTCGTCCATCACCCAAATCTTATCTATAGATATATAAACTTACGGTAGGGCCCTTAATTAAAGATTTTCACAAAACCACCTTTGAAAAAAAAAAAAAGAAAACGGATGCCTTATGTTTATTAGCGTTTGGTCAGTTGTAGGTTGTTTTACCCATTTTTGTTTCCTCTTCCCTTTTTTTAGGTTTATTGGGTTTAATCAATAGAACCAGATAACTGAACAAAGAGGGCGAAAGTGAAACAAGCACTGATAACACATACCGGGAGTGGCTTCAACGTAAGGATGCAAGAGGAGCTGAGATTTCTTGGCTACTAGCTTGTCTATGAAGATGGATGAAGAGGACCGCAGGCCAAAAGCACTCCTGATAACACTAGAATATAAGTGGAAATATCGGCACAACGCAAAAACAAGTGGACACTCTGGGGGAAGGAAACAACAGGGAACTGAAAATTCATTTATGAAAAGAAAATGTAATCGAGGGAGATGTTACGGTACCTTCAGCTTCAACTTGGAATGACTAGAGGAAGAAGGGATTCTATGCTTAGTTCTTGCAATGGACAAATGACACACATAATTACCAAGAGTATATTTGAACCAATACGTCTAGAGGGCCAGCGCTTGGTTGGCCATTTTTATAATGAGCACTATTGACTCTACTTTTTGACTTGTTCGCTATAAACAGCTTGCCATTAAGAAAATGATTAGTCGGGAAATGATGAGGACACAATTCATCACTGTAATTCTGCCAACTTGCCCAGATAAAACAATTGCAAAAGACCATCGGACAATGACAAACGAAACAGGACAACGACCTCGACGTCAATCTTTCTTTCTTTATTCGGGGTGGGGGGGAAAAACGCGGTATTTCTTGTTCTTTTCCTTTTATTTTCCTAGAGTATGTGCCATCATGACATAAACATAGCAAGTTGCTAAAGAGCGCTGGGCCTAGTGACCACGGTGGGTTGGAGTGTCATTTGAAGTTCTCATATAACTACTGGGCCAAATCTTCTAAAAAAAGATAGTATTTTTATGTTAGAGGATAAAAATGATGTCATTTTCAAGAAAAGCACGCGTTCTTTTTTTATGGACAAAAATGGCCACTATTATTTTTCCCTCTAAACGAGTCTATGTGTCAGACAACACTTATGCCGTAAGTTGACATGACACTTTTTACTATTAAAAAAGTAAGAAAAAACAAAGTTAATGATTTAATTTCAAATTAAAATTATTTTTGTTAAAGACGAAAAAGAAATTAACATAATCTAAAGCAAATGTCTTATTTTCCTTCTCTTTCTTCCTTTCAAATTGCAGAGAGATTGCAAACATAAAACAAAATCACAGCGAAAAAGAGGCAATGACTGAAGGGGAAGCAAATTATGAATTTTGTGTTATACCTACAACAGAGAGCATGACGGTTTTAGATGAGACAAAGGAGCTGCCATCGATGCACTTTGGATTTTATGCTACAAGATTAGGGTTAGGGTTGGCAATTAGAGGGGCGTAAGCCCGAATTTGCTGTCGTCGTTGTCCTCGAGTCTTAATCGGGGTTGAGAGATAGGTCAATGGCTTCCCTGCCCTAGTTGAGGCAAGGCTTACAAGTGGTCTTGATGGTGATCAGCAGCACCACTTATGTGATTACCTTGAACGGATTTGTGATTGCCGCCTTTCTTTTCTTTTAAATATGTTCCTTTTATCTTTTTTTATTATTTTTATTTTATTTTTTGTCTTTGGATCTAAATGAGAAGAAGCTAATTGCCCAAATTATGATGATGAACTAGACCCACGAGGCCCATCCTTGGAATCTTGGATGAGCTCATCAATCATGAACTTTCAATAAGTACATGACACGTGGCAACAAATCAATTGACTCGAAGCATGCATGGACGTTAGAGACAGAGTTAAGGAAAATCCATAGACTGGGAACAATCAGCTAAGAAATCAGGAGTTGTTGCGAATCATTCTTAGAGTAGCGCACAAGTCAAGATATCTAGGGATTCTTATGAAAGATTGAGATGCATAATGGAAGTATCCATTTAAAGACACAACACGAATCAACGAGGGGCATTACAAATCCGTAGCAACACTTTAGAATGACTGAAGATACGAGAATGAGAAGATTATTGATAGCAGAGTAGATTGGATTAGATGGATTTGAATTTCGAACTAGATTAGACATTTTTCTTTATTTATAAAAGCATTCCACCATATTTTATAATTTTTTTAAAACTTTTCCTATGAATTCTGGTCATCTCCATCGGCAGTTTATGTTTTGTTTCAATCATCGAGCAAGCAATACCTCCAAGAATGTAAACCATATGCTCTTTTTCCAAAGAATTTCATGTAATTCTTTTGTTGTTTTCATTTTACTGTTTACCCATCAATAATTATTTGAATTTTGCAAAGTCCATAAGGTTTCAAAGCATATTAAAATCTATTTATTTTTGGGTAAGTAAACTACAAGTGCCAAAATTTTCGTATGTCGCTCGCTTTGGTGGCAAAATCTTTTTTCACATATTTAAGTGCTACTTCCGATTTGGCCCATCGGAAAAGCTGACATGGACGAAGCTGCCGAAAAATATTATTTTAATATTTTAGTTTTTTAATATTATTTTTTGAATTTTTATTTTTATTTTTTGCTTTTATTTTTCTTTTTTTCTTTAGGGTTGGCAAGAATCACTGGTGACCCTTGTTGGCAGTGGCCACCTCACCCAGATTTGGCAAGGACAGCCTTGCCCTTGGCTATGAAGGCCTTGGGCGAGGCTGTCAAGGCCACTTTAGGTAGTTTCCAGCTCAGTGTAGCCGCAGGTGATGTTGCCTAGAGTGGAAGGGGGTTGTCGTGGCCTCACTAGCGGTTAGCAAGGCCATCGCCTACTCTGGGCGGCGTTGCTCGTGGTCACCCAGCAGTCGACAAGGGCCCTCGCGGCCGAGGGCAAGGTGACAGCGGCCAATAAGGGTTACAACCCTCGTTGGCATTAAAAGAAAAAAAAAAAATACAAATGGAAATCAAAAAATTCAAAAAAATTAAAAAGGAAAAAAAATTCCACATAGCATATTTGACCGGAATTAGCACTCAAGTGATCAATTTCTTTTTGATGTGGCACTCGAGAGAGCGAAAAAAAAAGTTTTAGTATCAAAGTGAGCACTGTATGAAAGTTTTGGGACTTGTACTATACTCACCCCATTTACTTTTGATCTGAATCAAAATTAACGATTTAATAGGCCATCAATCATCTGGAGTTTAGTTACTAATTGAAACAATCGAATGCCTAACTACACAGCCTTGCAAAAGTTCACGTGACACCATGCTATCGCGCCTTGGAGATAGCAAGTTAGCGACGAAGAGCGCTGGGCCCAAATGGCCACGGTGGGTTGGAGTGTCACTCATAAAATTATCATATAACTAGTTGGTCCCCTAATTGGCGATGTTAATACAGTATTTTACAGTATTTCACGGACTCTAATTTTTTATCTTGGGAATTTTTCTCGTCTTAAATAAGAAAAAAAGAAACATTTGAATTTTCCATATCAATTTATTTATTTATTCAAAAACATGGGGCACTTGAACTTTCAGAGTCCGACTAATCCATATTAATGCATGTAAATTACCGAATTTATGTCAGTTGGGACTTATCAAATGCTTTTTGAATTGTCAGAGTAGAATAGGAAAATTCAAGTTTGTGGTTCTTAGAAGTTGAATAAATCAACGAGGTCATCCACTGAGGGTCGAACGTGGGAAAAGATCTTAATTTCTCAGAACACTTTGAAAGTGTATTTAATACCAGTACTAGTTAGGTTGAAGAAACGTTTCATTAAGAAAGGAGTTATGAAGTGATAATCACAACATCTTTGCAATTGGAACTCGTAGGAGGGCAAATTGTATAGCATAAGCAAACTTTCAAACCAATTAATGCTTTGGTCAATCTTGAGGGATTGAAAGAAATATGATCTCAAATTGGTCCTTTTCTGATAGACGTTCTCAGATAAATGGTCCTTTGCCATAAGAAGTTTTAATCAACACTCAGGTCTTGGCCAAAAAAATTCAATGCTTATGTTGCTCAAGATCTTTCTTTTTTTTTTTTTTTTTCTTTTTTCGTTTTTTGGTTGAAATTTTAGTCAAGGTCTTCATTGTAATAAATTCTTACATGATGCAATTCTGTAAGAGCCACGTAATCATCTGATTCATCTCCTTTACCGGCAACTTTTGGAGGATGTTGAATTGCATGCCTCGAAGCATTTTTTCTTACCCAACCAAAACGTGTTATTCTTTCATTACCTGGCTTTGCGTGGTCCCGCAAACTGACACGGTTTCCGCAAACCCTTCCAATCTAATAAGGACAAGATTTGATTAATAAGCAATAACTAAGTACGAGCTCGCCATAAGATTCCCTTTTTCTCTTACAAATGTGGGGAGATAAACTAGTAGAGCTTTTTTTAAGCTATGATCAGTAAAGGACAAAAATGTTATCGTAAGGGCTTACGTAATAGTTTCTTCATCGACATGTACCATTTCTCACACTAGTCTGCAGGATGGAGATAAGTTTATTTATTAAGTATTCTATGTTTGAAAATATATAGCTAACGGGTGGGTCGTAGTTAGGAACTTCCACTGTTGTCGTAATTGATAACAAACCTAATTTATTTGACCACATGGACTCGTGAAGCTTCTGCTAGTTTATTTGGCAATTTTCACTTGGAATGTATATCACTCAAATCATTTTGAGCACATGGTGATCACTTCAAAAAAAAAAAAAAATGTTGAAGGTTTGCTATACAAGCCAATCCTAGCTAGGTTTGGCCGAGTACATGGCTGTGCGGTTTAAATTTGAATTTCAATTGCCCAACTCGTCAGGTTTGTAGGCCAATTTTTGGAGGCACAGAAGCCTCGATGGTTAAAAACCAAGTTGTAGGATGCGTTAGGGATGGCATGGAAACTACTACAACCGATGAGGATTAGTCGAAAGAGTTTGTCTTCCTATAAGAAAGGTTTCTCGTTGTATTGGGAATGTTTGTCCCAAAAAATACTTGCAAAATCTCTCTTGTATTCACTTTGCAAATGAACTTCTTGTGAGAGATTGTTGGTAAAAGGATTTTACCGTATTTGCATAGGAGTTTTGGCTTCATTATAAAACAAACTTTATACCATACTTCAAATAATAGCGGAATGGGTGTGACTCTCAAATAGTCTCAAGGAGTGGACTAGGCATTAATTTGTGCCGAACCATTATAAATCAGTTGAGCATCTTTCTTCCATACTCTTTTTTATATCTACAGACACCAAGTCCTTCATATATTGCTTGTATGAAATCTATCACACATTCAATATATTTTTGAATAAATTGAATTTCTAGGACAACATCCGCGTGATAAATTTTTTGGATTATGTTGTTTTAATGTGTTAGTGATTATATATGAAAAGAAACGTGCTGGATTATGACTAGCAGAAGTGCCTAACATAAGTAACATGGATACACCAATCTATCCTAGACCTACTCTACTCCTTAATTTTCAAGTATGACTTCATCATTTTTCATATTCACCATAAATCTAATGACGGTACAGTTACTCTTTTCAACGTATGGAAAATTAAGGGAAATGGAGAAAATGAATGGTTGGGGGGGGGGGGCAATGCAGAAGAAGTTAAAATTTTGTTGAGAAAGAAAAGGGTGAAATTGAAATTCTCTTGTAATATCCCTCACCCCCTCATCTCAAACGCAGCAAGAAATGGAACTACTGTAAATATTAAGTACAATTCCGTTTTTGGG
Source organism: Eucalyptus shirleyi (assembly GCA_017140165.1). Lineage (NCBI taxonomy): Eukaryota > Viridiplantae > Streptophyta > Magnoliopsida > Myrtales > Myrtaceae > Eucalyptus > Eucalyptus shirleyi. The sequence goes on from CM029447.1 coordinate 30,858,164, forward strand.
TCTAGGGATTTCTCAGATTGTCACTTCTATTTGTGGCACATGGGGAAATAGATTCAATTTGGTCAGCAATCTTTTATTAATTTCAATATGGTCTTGAATGGTCAACGAAGTCAATGATTTTATTCTCGTCCACATTTGGAGTCAAATAGTCTGCCTGAAGTTTTCTGTCAATTGTGAAAAAGAACCTTGAAAATGAAAAAAAAAAAAATGTTTATACTCGATTCATTAACCTTTACTCTCTTAGCTCCATCTTCTTTTTTTTAATATAATTGTTAAAGCTAGCGTAATTGATCAGGATGTTAGGGGATTTCTAGATCAGAACTTGGAGGCACTTATTCAAATATTGCCAACAGCATGCAATCTCTTTTATGTCACAGCCACCCATGCATAGGCAAAAGGCATAAATAGTTGATAAGTCCATATTTAGAATAGTTCATAGTGCTATTAAAATAAAATTAAATCATGAGTGAAAGAAGTATTGATTATAATAGACTTGAAGCATAGATCATCTATAGTAGATAACTTTTTTAATGGGTTGTACTCGAAAAAAAGGTACAATAAAATCTACAATATCTATTCTTTATATATATATATATATATAGAATCCACCCAAAGCCTATTAGCAAGTCTCCTAATTGAAGTTTTATTAGATAGTTACATAATTCCTAAAGAAGTGGTAGAACAGTGTACTGGCTTGATTGGTAGCATATTCTCTTCCTCTCATCTCCTTCTGGGGTTTGTTTCCATTCGCATCTTCTATATAATGACAACATGTGACAGAAATCCACGCGTGCTCAGGTGTTTTTTTTTTTTTTTTTGGCTTTTGGTCATAGTACTCAGTTGAATTGACATCTCATTTTTGTGTCCATTTGCTTCCAATTTTTCAGATTTATGGAAACATTTATAAATACCATTTTATTGCGTAATCTTGTCATATATTCGTTAAACTATCGAGTTTTTTTCCACACAACGCACGGACATCTAGAATAGAAATACGCAATACTTTCGGTGCAAACGTGTCATAGAAATAAATAGAATTCTTTAATTTTGTGCGCGTATGTATGAACTCATTTGAAAAAATTAAAGAGTCAGATTGCGTAAACCAATTGAGATTGTGGACCCCAAATGATATTTTGCTCTAGCTAGTAGAGGATATTTTTTCCAAACCCAATTAGAAGACAGTTTTATAGTCCATGTTGCTGCTTCATTTGCAACAAAATTTGGCCAGGCCGTCGAGTTGAGTAGGCACGTGACTAGACTAAATGTCATTGTTAAGCAGGTGAACCATTGTTGACTACTATAGAAATTATTATTGATACTAAAGTACATCGATGACCATTGATTAGTCGTCGGTATACGACAAACATGGTTAACAATCGACAAAATATCAATCCTAAAGGCGCAATTACTTGAGGACAAGATCATGACATCATGAGAACATGGACACAAAATTTTCAGAGATGAGGGAATATGGCTACAACCATGGGAGAAGTCATGGAGGAATTGAAAGATGATGGTAAGGAAGCAAGCGCTTGGGGTCAAGATCATCACATCGTGAGATCATGGACACTAGATTTTCGGACATGAGGGAACATGGCTACACTCGCAGGAGAACTACTTAGAGATGGCTATGGCACAATCACTATAAATACTATCATTAGTGTACTGGAGATGCACCCCCTCCCCCCGGCGCTCCCCAACACATGCGCGCCCGTGCATAAACAAAAAATTTACTCTCTTTTGGTTATCTTTACTTTCGTACATTGTATCTTAGCTATAGTTTCCATGGTTGTGTCATCAATTAAATTACAATGTGTATAGTTATCCCATGTGTCGTGTCATTAATTAAATTCTAGCGTTGCATCATTGCATTCTTAATTTTGGTCATCAATTAAACTCCAACATAGTACATTTAGTTCTGTTGAAATGGTTGTATTTCCAAGTTTTGCCGTCGATTAAATTTAGGTATTGTTTGTGTACATATGCCTCTGTTTGACGTAAAGTTGCTGATTTCCTCATCTAACTAGGATATTTCTTATTCATAATTGTTACAGAACTTGTCTCCTTTAATAAAAAACTGAAAAATGATTTTCAGTTAAAAATATTTTTTTGTTGTGGTGTCCAATTCGTGCAAAACATCTTTTTGGCACGTATGGGACTAGTGTGGTTAATTTGAGGAGATACGATGGTGATAATAAGGAATTTACTCAATTTTGACAATGCTTGTGGTAGTCACTCATCGCCACCACAACTTGGTAATGACATGACATGACGTTTTGAGTCATCGACTGTTCAGCCGATGGTAGAACAAGAGCAAGGTGAAGATGTCAACACACTAAGATAACTTATCGATGAGGAGAGAAGGCAGTTGGAGCCAAATCCTGTGATGTTGGCTACCATGATATGGATAAGGAGCATAAGAATGAATTCACTAACCACATTATGAAACACATACTCGATGTGGTCGAGCCAATAAACATCAATGTCCTTCATGAGGTCATGACCAAGCCAAGAACATTGAGCCACTCAACTTAGATGCAGGCGAATCCTATTAATCTTGCACCTGTCGAGTATGTTCCCTTATCTTTTTTTGCTCAAGTTACTTTTGGTGCCGTAAGACAAATTCTACGACCTCCACCATCAATTAAGTTTTGTTGTCGAACCCAATGGGTTTGGTAATGAGCGAGGTCAGCTAAGAGAGGTGAGTGACGAGCGTCGAGTGGGGCGAGCGTCAAGCGTCGAGTGGGGCGAGCATTGAGCAACAAGTAGGGCCAACATTGAGCGGCAAGTGGTACGAGTGACCAAAAGCAAGCGAGGAGAGTATCGAGTAGTGAGCGGAGAAGTTGTTTCTTTCGATTTTGGCAAATTAGAGACTAAGAAGACAAATAAGGCAAAAGAGAATGAATAATAGATGAGGATGTTATGATGAGCTGTTTATACCCTTTTGAACTCCTTACAAAAAAATTTTCCTCATTTGTAAATTATGATTGTTGATGCTGTAAAAGACATTAAAAATCTAAGTTATTAAAGAGCAATGTGAAATTACTTCTTTTTTTTTTTTTTTGGTCGAAATGTGAAATTATTTGGACTCCTCACTAAAGAGCTATTTAATATTGTTGACGCTATTTATTTTAAGATTTTCTCTATATAAAAATTATAAATAATATATTAGATATATAATATATATACAATCATGGTTGGTTCGAGTTGGACTGACCTTAAACTCTTAGGATTGAGAACTAATTCGCATAATGCTAGTCCAGAAATCCCAGGACTAAGAATCGACCCAATTTTCTTGGGGTCGGACTAGGACCAGTGGGGTTGGGCTGGTCCAGGATCGGTCTAGGATTGACCCTAGACCGATGCTCAACCCTAGACCTGCGTTTTTGGTCAAATTTATCCTTGATTTCTTGTGAAGTTCATGTGTATTACCAATAATTATGTTCTTGAGATGTTTGCTGTTATGTACCTCTAGTATTTGCTAGAGAAGAACAATGTTATTGATAGTGAAGACTTTCGGGTGGACTCCGGTCCCGTGGTTTTTTATCTCCTCACACCGAGGAGGTTTTCCACATAAAAAAATCGTCTTTTGTTCGCGTGCTTGATATTTATTTTACTCTACTATATCATTCCTATTAGGTTTACACAAGAGGGGAGATTATTTTATTCCGCTGCGTTGATTCGATATTGTTCGAATTATTACCGTTCTCCCATCACATCAAATGCACCCCCTTCCCCACTCTCTTACTAGTTCTAGTTTTTGTTTTTCCCCCGTTCTCTCTTTGATAAAAATCATTTTGTTTGAGTATAAAATTTTAATTTGAAAGTTTTTGCTTTTCTAATAATAAAAACGACACTTTAGTTTACCCTATTGCCACGCAGGTTCATTTAGACTTAAGAAATGATGGTGGCCACTTTGTCCCTCAATTAAGAGCACGTGCTCTTTTGAGGACATTCAAAATGTAGGGACATTTTTGTCCTTCCAAAGTATACACATACTTCCCTTTCTTTATGATGTTAATACAATATATTTTGCAATATGTGGAAATCTTTCTTGTCCTAAATTAAAAAAATGAAAATTCTGACTTTTCTTCATCAAATGTTTTTTGTTATAAGTATATGGAAAATCTTAAAACTTGTCACAAAAGTGCAATTGAGTTTTAAAACTTTCAAAAAGTTTAATTAAGTCATAAAACTTGTCACGAAGTGCAATTGAGTCTTAAAATTTTTAAAAAATACAATCAAGCGATTGCATTTTTCATGACAAGTTTTAAAACTTGATTTCATTTTTTAAAAGTTTTAACACTTAATTGATTTTCGTGACAAGTTTTATGACTTTAAGTGCATTTATCTCAATTTGTTTTTTTCTATTGGGTAGTTGAATTTTTAAAGTTGATTAACCTATATGACTTGCAATAACCGAATTTATGTGAGACTTACCAAATACTTTCTCAAAGCTTTCATGTATGAAGAGAAATAGGAAAATCCATGTTCATATTTCCTAAAATTTCAATAAATCTGCAGCGTAATCTATTGGGAATCGAATATGAACAAAACCTTCATTTCTCGAAACACTTTGAAAGTATATGCAATACTAGTACTTGTTAGGTTGGAGAAATGTTTTATCGAGAAAGAGAAAGAGAGTTATGAAGCATGACTGAGTTCAAGAATCACAATATGTGCAATTGGAACCCGTAGGAGGGCAAATGTCATTGCATAAACAAACTTTGGAACCAATTAATGCTATGGCCAACCTTCAGTGATCGAAGAAACATGGTCTTAAATTGGTCTTTTGCTAATAGACGCTCGCATATAATTGATCTTGTTGCTAAAGACGTTTTAATCAACCTTTTGTCTTTGGCTAAAAAAGAATCGATAGAATCAAGGTGTTCATACTAGAAATTAATATTTAAATGATGATATTCTTTTAGAGCCAAGTAATCATGTTCTTTACTAGCAACTTTTGGAAGCTATTGAACAGTGTGCTTCAAATTATTTTCTTCAACTCAGATAAAAGGCATTGTTCTCTATTGACCTTGCTTTGTGGAAATTATGGTGGGTGTGGTCCCATAAACTAAGACATTTTTTTCAAACCCTTCCCATCTAATAAGGACAAGTTTTGATTAACAAGCAGTAATTCAAATGAGCACGCCATAAGATTCCCCTTTCTCACTTATAAATGTGTGGAAAGAGACTAATATTCTTTTGTTTAAGCTAGTACAAGACAACCGACCAAAAAAAAAGCCATTACAAGACAACATAATCCTAAGGTCCTAAGTAAAAATTTCTTGATCACCATAGTTTATTAATTAATTACTCTTATCTTTGAAAATATCTAGGTAATGGTGTAGCTAGGAACTTGCACTATTGTCATAATTGATGACGAGCCTATTTTATTTGACTGTATGGACTAATGCGAAAACTTCTCTTAGTTAATTGGGCCCTCTTCACAACAAATGAATTTAAATAAGTTGAGTGCTTCGCGAGATCACTTCCCTTCCAGAAACAAATAAAAAAGGGGAAAAAAAAATGCTTCGAAGTCGCCTATACAAACCAATTTGATGGCCCACTGAAGATTTTTGTTTTTGTTTTTTTTTTTTGTGCATTATAAATACATTTTGAAGCATTCCTTTATTAAGTGCACATATGAGACCAAAGAATACGACATGTGACATTTTGGATAAAAATAAGTATTCAATGATTCTCAAAAAAGAAGGTCATGTATCAATTGGCAATGATTGGCCCTAGAATAAACTCGCATGTGAGAGGGAAAATTTCAATTAAAGGCCCGAAGTGAAACTATTTTATCAAAAAATGGCCTAAAGTGGAGATTGTATTAAATAAGGGCCCGAAGTGATCGATTTAGTCTCGAATAAGGGTTTCAACTTGAAAACCAATCAAATCTTATTTGTAGCTAGAGGTATTTTCATCTAAAGACTTTTTTTTTTTCCTTTTTGTTTTGCTTTTCTTTCTTTTTTCATCTTGCTCACCTCCTTCTTGACAAATGCATCAGACTCCTCACACATGAGCTTGCACAAGTGCAAAACAATTTGAACAATTTATGAAAAGAAGAAAATGAAAAGATATTCGAGAAGTTATGCATAACATTCATAGACGTGGCTTGCATTGAGGTGGAATATGTGGCTTCTTGAGAGGGTCCAATTGTGTCGTGCATGCTGGTTATTTTCAAAGGCTGTTGAATCATTCTGACCGTGATTGAAGATACTCGCCTTTGGTGGCGATTCGAATCAGACGGCACTCAATCTAAAAAACGAATGACTCTGGTCTACACATGTTCAAACAAATTTGCCTATCTAACTCTAAAATATTATCTAGACAGATTTGAGAGAGAATAACAAGATAAAAAAAGTGCAAAATCACTCAGAAATTCCCAAAACCACGTATTTTACTAAACAAATCAATGCACATGAGTATCATAGAGATTCCTTAAAAACCTCTACTAAATTTGGCTAAGGCACTTCAATTTGGCTTCTACTCGCTAAGATCGATCATAGCCTACGTGAGCACCGATTTGAATTCAAGCATCGACGACAGCGAGGGTAGCAAGCTAATGGCTTACACCTCATCATGCTTCGTGCTTGACCACAACCACAAGATGTGGGGATCGAATCGAGCTGAGCATCACATCTTAGTCCACTCATAATTGATCTAGGACTTGGATTGACCTCCATCTTTCAACAAAGGTACTAGAATTGCTGTTGAGGGCAATGACGGATGAAGTTGAGGGCGTTGATGGCTAATTCAGCAAGGAAGATAGAGATGGACTTTGGAGAACGCGATCTAAAGAGTGAAAAAGGCGAAGGCACGAAGATGATGAAGAATAGAAAGAGAAGGAGAAAATAAATTAAAAAAAGAAGGAAAAAAGTCTTTAGACAAAAATACCCTAGATGCAAATAAGATTTGGTTGGCTTTTAAGTTGAGGCCCTTATTTGAAATTAAGTTGGTCACTTTAGGTTTAGGTTCTTGTTTGAGACAATGTCCATTTTGGGCCATTTTTTGAGAAAAGGTTTCACTTTAGGCCCTTAATTGAAATTTTCCCCATGTGAGAGGGAGAATGTCTAGAGCACATGTGAGAAGGAGAATGTCTAATCAAAATTCGATGGGATAATGACATCCTATATAATTGGGGGTGCATCTACTCCTCATAATTATGTTATATATTTCAATAAATGCATCATATCAATTGGTTACAAGATCTTAATATCAATCGTGTCAAAAAAAAAAAAAATGGACGTGTATCTTTCCGATTCATAAGATTTAACGAAAACTAAAGGTTCCAAAACTTGATGTTGTCAACAAAATTATGTAGGATAATCATATGCTCCCTCATCTATCATTTTTGCCTAGTATCATTACTCCTTAGTGAAGATAAAGTTCACTCAAACCACCACAAAAACCTTAGTTTTTACCTGAAATACTATAGTAACATACCATATTCTTTTTCACCCAATTATTATAATGGATTAAAGCATTAAAAAGTTACATTTATCAAATTTAATTTTTTCATAGTCATACCTAATCTTTAGTTGCACCTTTCATTTACAAGTTGTCATTATTGACCTTAATTAATTTTGATGATTCTAAAACACACTTTGTATTTTTGTAATTGTTACAAGCTGTTTGAACATGTTTTTTTACAATTTTGTGTTGGCTAGCAAGAGTTAAAGAAGGCCTGACCTGGTTTGAAAATAACTCTATCTGTATACTTGTTTGTGTTGAGTTCAAGTTTGAATCTCGCCTGCTCAATCCAACGAGTGCCCGGCCAATTCTTTTAGATGTTGAAATCCTCAACGGTCGAAAAACTAGCTCTTTGAAGTGTTAGTAACTCTAATTGAGTTTGTTTTCCTATAGATAGGGTAAACCATTGTCTTAGGCATGCATACATGAATATTACTTACAAAAATCTCTCTCGTATATACTTTGGATTCAACTTCTTGTGAGATTAAACTTGCGGGACAAGTTCTTTTTGAAAGACTGGATCTTCTTCATAGAGGACTATCATCTATACTATAAACCAACATTTGTATGAGGCTTCAAGTATAGTGGATTGGGCAATACTACCCTATGGTCTCAAGAGTGGAGAATGTGCCGATTTGGGCCAAACTAGTGTAAAATTGGTTGAGCATCTCTCTTCCCTTCCCTCTTTTTATATCTACGCTTGCCAAGTGATTGATATATTGATTGCCGTTAAACATACTTTAGATATTTTTAAGATACACCATCATAAGGAGTGTGGTATTAGGGAATTAATCTTTTTCCCTTCATGCTTATATGGATGCAAATTTTGGTGATTATAAAATCAATAGAAAAGGTACCAGTGGCTAAAGGGCCAGTAGTTGGTTGGCCATTTTTATAATGAGCACTACTGACTCTATCTTTTTGACTCGAGCAAAGTTGCTAAAAGGCAAGCTCACATTAAGTAGTCAAAATTGTTCTTAGATCAAATACTAAGCCCACCTTATCCACAATTTCCCCAATAGCCTCTCTTTTTCTCATCCTCCGTTTTAAGCCCATATTTAGATTAATTTGTAATTTGTGTTGAAGTTGTTTCATGAGGAATGTGCTTTATGTTTATATTGAACTTGCGTTATGTTTATGCTGCACTTAATAGTCGTAGACCTTTTATTGAATTGACATTTTATGAATATCTTTGAGATAAAAATGGTCATTGTGTGCTTGATGATACATTCCACCTTAAGCCCTTTTTGATGTTATGACAAAAGAGGGAGAATGGTATAATGTTTACATTATATGTGATGATTCACTTGATTTATTTCCCTTGTAGTATGTTTAGGGGGAGTTTTGGTTGAGGTTTTTAAAAGTGATTTTGTCTTCACAGGAAAAGGGGAGATGGTTGACCTTAAATTAATTTTAATGATTCTAAAACTCACTTTTGTATATTTGTAATCGCTGCTAATCATTTGGATGTGTTTTTGTAAGTTTGTGCAGGTTGGAAAGGATGAAGGAAGGCTGGATCCAGTCTAAAAACATATCCAGGTTCCTCGCCAAGTGATTACAAGATAATCAGCTAAGATTGGCCGAATACCCAGCTTTGCAGTTTAGATTTTAATTTTGCTCACCCAACCCAATGGGTGCTGGGCCATTTTTTGAATGGACACTTGGAGGCCTCATAATTATATATATATATAAAAAAAAAAAACAGTCATTGAAGTGTTAATAATGGCTCGGGGACTACCGGCCTTGATGGGGATTAGTCGTGAGGGTTTGGGCCGAGGCCGATAGATACAACTTGTAAATTTCAATCTTCTCAATGACTGCAACTTCTTCAACGATATCCTCTTCGCTTGCAACTTCTTCTTCGCCGAACCATCACCGATGCTTGCAGCCGTTGAACTCGAATCGAGCCGACGTTGGCAGAGGCACTGACGCTGATGAAGGACTACACTGCTGGCTGTCGCCGGCGATGGCCAAGGCAAGATCGATTTCGAATGGCCGTCGATATCCGGCCAAAACAGCATTAACAACTCTCAAACGACATAAGGAATACGCACACACCCAATAGAGAGAAAAATACAGAGAACTGACGGTGACGGCCTTTAACCGTGGGCAACACCTCTAAGGAAACGGTATCTCCAACGCAAGCACTCATCCATGGCCGATGCCAAAAGTTGAAGCATATGCAATGACATCGAGAAAGATCACCGAAAAAGCACAAAGAGGAAACATTTCAGTAATCGTGGAAGGATTCGAGTGTCAATCTGAGTTTCCAAACATCGATTTCACAATCCTTGGTTTACTATCTCGTTCTGGCAAATCATCAAACAGATAGAAGGCATTTTCAAATATAAATAAATTCCAGATTCGATTGAAATGAATTTCTCGACCTATACGTAGTAAATAAAACTTCCATTCGGCATTATTAATTGCAAATCGACCTGATTTTTATACAAGTCACTCACGATTTCATGAATGAATATTTTATCTCAGCTTCAACAAAAACAGGGCAAAGTAGAGCGTTCGGAGCGAGGAGCTTACCTGCTTCGGGAATGGAGTTACCGTCTTCTCTCTCTCTCTCTCTCTCTCTCTCTCTCTCTCTCTCTCTTCAGCTGAGCTCCTTCATGGCCGAAGATCCCCCCCTCAACAGGAGCGCAGACTTTCCTGTCCATTTTGGCACTCATGTACATTGATTCAGCATGCAATGGACTGCTCTCACCCACAAAAATGAGTGTTTTGCAGTGCAAATTCTTCAAGTTGTCTGTCAGATCATGCCTCCTATTCATGGTCTCAAGAAAGCGCACGACATTCAGACTTTATCTTTCATCCAGCAACTTTCGACAAGTTTGAACGAGGTCGGATTTTGAACTGTGCATGCTGCAAAGAATTTCCTTACTGAAGTACCGCTGGAGAAGAAACTCCTTCAAGAGGTTCAGCAACACCTTGTTATAAAGCCATTCAGTCCATGAAGGTGCCTTGCAAATTGGGGAAACAAAGGTCAGACCAAGAACCCTCTCTTTATACTTGTGCGCAAAAGAGAGTCAGAATGTAAGCACTGGCCGTTACCCCTAAGCACAGAACTTCCTTCAGCCCAAAGAAGTCGAGCACTTCGACGACCTGGTCCGCAAGGTCATCGGCACTTAGAAACACGACGTACAATTGAGAGCGACGTCGGGAGACGTCATCAAAGCGGGCTTCTCCCTATCGCCGCAGACGAACACGGAAACTGAATCTCTGCTCGTCTTCACCGCATGCACCTTCCCTTCGAAAGGTACGGCGTCGACGTCGACGTGGACACTGAGTCGCTCAACTCGGCCATGGCTCGGCTCGCTCGAAGCCTCAGGAAAATGCAGCGGAGCTCGAATCAAAGATATCGACCAGAACGGAGCTTGAAAATCTGAAACTCTCTCTCTCTCCAAAGGTTGCTTTCTCTCGGCCGTTTTTCCTTCTCTCGCTCGAAAGGAATCTTTTTCCGTTAAGCCCGACTCCATACGCCGGCTAGCAACCTTCTAGAACAGTGGATTCGCTCGCCTCACCTGCCTGTGAGTCTCACGGACATTCTCGTTGGACCGTTCCTCCTTCGCCGCTCGTCTCGTTCTTGCTCACAGGCGCGCGTGTGCGCCAGGGAGGAGAAAGGCAAAAGGGCCGGGCTTTGGAAACAACAAAATGGGCTGAGAAAAGGAGAAAGCCGAAGAAAAGGGTTGGGCTGGATTAAAAATAAGAAAGATAAGAGGGAAATTGGGCTAATTCAGGGATTAAGACTGAGTGGGCCAGGAATCTTACTAAAGGAACCGGGCCAGGCATAAATGGCCTACCCGAATTTCATTGTTATTATTATATTATCATTCATTTTTCATTTTCTTTTTTTCTATATGTTTTAATTTTCTTGTTTATTAATTTTTTGTTGTTGATATTTTTAACTTTTTATTGTTAAAAGAAAATTTCGAATGTCAACAATCTTTTCTTTATTTATTTTTTCAATCGGCAACTCTCTTGCTTTATATCTTATTAGTGTTCAAAAATTTGGTTGTACATTTATAATTTGATTGGTACCAAATCTGCTCCTTTTGAATTTTCTTTCTACTTCACCAATTGGATGACTATAGTAGATTTTAAAAATTTCTTTAATTGTTGCTTTAGAGACACTAGAACATGCATACTAGGTGATTAATCTTCATTTTTCAAATTAAATTAAGGTTTTCCTATTGAATTCAGGTCTCCTATCTTTAAGCCAACGAGGAAGATGATGGTAAGCTTAGCAATCCCTCTCTTTATTAAGGACAATGTGTGGCAACAATTCAAGCGAGCTCAGGTGATTTATCATCGCAACATTCGTGTTCATTTGCTTGCATTTCTTTTTCAATTTATATTTGAAATATTTGTAACTAATATTTTACCAGAATAGAAAAGTAACCAGAAAATAGATTTGGAATGGAAACAAGAAACATAAAAAAAAAAGTAACTCATTGTTCTCGAGAACAATTTCTAAAAGTAAGTACATTTTTTCTTTTCTATTTTTCTTTAGTGCTTCTTCCTTGTTGCGGCCATCGCCGACCACCTACCAACCGTCGGCTACCTCCTGTCGCTCGTGGCCATCGTTGGCAGCTGACCACTGGCGACAGTTATCACCACTTGTAGCCCACCGACCATCGCCCACAGCCCACCAACCGACAATTGCCACTGTCCGTCAACAGCCTACTATCGCCAATAGCCACACGATTGCCGCATGACCGCTGCCTACCGCGACACGACCGCTGACCGTTGCTGCAGGACCGCCGCCCACAACCCATCGGCCATCACACCCTCCCGCGATCGGAGGGCTATAGATGGCAATCCAGTGATGACAGTCGGCGGTGACAATCAGCGATCATGCGGTGGCGGGTGGCGGTCCGTGACTAAGAAGAAAAAACAAATAAATACAAAAATTTATAAATTTCTACAAAACACATTTCTATTCTTTTTCTATTCCAAGAATAGTAATTTTATATAATTACCAAACACCTTATTTTACTCAGAAATTGTCTTCGGAGTAGAAATAGAAAAAAAAACTAATTCTGAAAAAAGAAAAATAGTTCTACAGAATAGAAACGTTGCCATGCACACCCTTAGTTTCCCAAATGGTAGGTCTCTCAAGAGATTGGCTGAACGAGGAATGGTAATGTATAAAATGCTCAACTTATTCATGTTCTTGAACTCAGCCAGGCTAGCGTTGTTTTGCAGGGTTTTATCCTCGGCCTCCAACTGATCAAAACTCTCCTCCATACAATTCTTCTAAATTAACCAAGCTTTCAATAACTTCAAGCATGGAACACAATCTCAAGTCCAAAAATCTCAATTTTATTAGTTCACCAATTTCTTTGGGCAACCGAGCAATTCTAGAATTGAAGAAACTTAGGAACTGCAATCCTTTCAGCTTTTCAAGAGTAGTCACATTCTCCGATGGCATCCATCAAGACATAGTTGTGAGGTTCTTAAGTAACTCCATCGAGGAAGGGAGGGAGATAAAAGATAAGCCAGTCAAGTCCAAGACTTGGAGCTTCTCCATAGATTCGAAAAATGAGTCGGGCATTTTGAGAAAGTTTTCTTCTAATGACAGAAGCATCCTCATGCTCGGGCAATCTAATTTTTTAGGAAATTCATTAATGTCAACATAGTAAAAAAAAAAAAAAAAAAAAAAAACAGAGTATAAGGCCATTGCAGTTCATTTTTTGAGATCATACTTGTGATCATTCTTTAAACATAAAATCCTTTCTCCCGACCAAGGCGTTCTATTCCGTGTCAATAAATTTGACATGCATAGAGATGGCCAAGTCAATAATTATGTCATGCATGGTCAACTCGGCCCGGCCATCATTGCCTAGCAACAAAGAAGAGTCAAGGAGGCGACGCCAATCCATAATCAACCTCTTCCTAGTGTCATCGATGGTCTTGTTGAATTTTTTATATAAACCCAAGCCCATGCAACTCCCCCGAGAGACTAGATAAGATAAGGGCATCCCTCCATTCAGGCAAATCTCCACACTTCAACCTTTTAGCCACTGAGAGAGTCAAAAGAGGCAAGCCTCCACAATTCTCGACCACTTTATCCATGAGGATCTTAAATTCAGGGTCGATAACTCTATCTCCCACTATCCTTTAAAAAAGTATACGTGCTTTTCCATGATTTAACTCACCGAGTTGGAATTATGGATCAGTGCCACCGTCTGTCGGTAGCCTGTTGTTGCCAATCGCCACACGACCGCCGCCTACCGCTGTACGATCGCCGACTGTCGCTACCGACGACCGCCACAAGACCGCCACACACATCCCATTAGTTGCCGTCCCCAACCACAATCAGTAAGCTGCAGGCGGCAATCCTACAGCGACAATTGGTGGTGACAGTCGACGATCGTACGCCGGTCGTGCGACGATCGTGCGATGGACGTGTGGCGTTTGTGCGATGGACGTGCGGCGTTCGTGCGCCGGTTGTATGGCGGCAGTCGACGGTCCATGAATAAGAAGAAAGAACAAACAAATATAAAAATTTATAAATTTTTACTAAACTCATTGCTATTCTTTTTCTATTCCAAGAATAGAAATTTTCTATAATTACCAAATACCTTATTTTACTCAGAAATTGTTCTTGGAGTAGAAATAGAAAAAAAAATTTCAAAAAAAAAAAAGTTCCCTGGAATAAAAACGTTGCCATGCGCACCTTTCGCAAATTGTAGGTTTCTTGAGAGATTGGTTGAACAAGGAATGGTAATGTATAAAATGCTCAACTTATTCATGTTCTTGAACTCAGCTAGGCTAGCGTTGTTTTGCAGGGTTTTATCCTCGGCCTCCAACTGATCAAAAATCTCTTCCATACAATTCTTCTAAATTAACCAGGCTTTCAATAACTTCAAGCATGCAACACAATCTCAAGTCCAAAAATCTCAATTTTATTAGTTCACCAATTTCTTTGGGCAACCGAGCAATTCTAGAATTGAAGAAACTTAGGAACTACAATCCTTTCAGCTTTTCAAGAGTAGTCACATTCTCCAAATGGCATCCATCAAGACATAGTTGTGAGGTTATTAAGTAACTCCATCGAGGAAGGGACGGAGATAAAAGATAAGCCAGTCAAGTCCAAGACTTGGAGCTTCTCCATAGATTCGAAAAATGAGTTGGGCATTTTGAGAAAGTTTTCTTCTAATGACAGAAGCATCCTCATGCTCAAGCAGTCCAATTTTTTAGGAAATTCATTAATGTCAACATAGTAAAAAAAAAAAAAATAGTATAAGGCCATTGCGGTTCATTTTTTGAGATCATACTGTGATCATTCTTTAAACATAAAATCCTTTCTCCCGACCAAGGCGTTCTATTCCGTGTCAATAAATTTGACATGCATAGAGCTGGCCACGTCAATAATTATGTCATGCATGCTCAACATGGCCCGGCCATCATTTCCTAGCAACCAAGAAGAGTCAAGCAGGCAACGTCAATCCATAATCAACCTCTTCCTAGTGTCTTCGATGGTCTTGTTGAATTTTTTATATAAACCCAAGCCCATGCAGTAGATAAGGGCATCCCTCCATTCAGGCAAATCTCCACACTTCAACCTTTTAGCCACTGAGAGGTCAAAAGACGCAAGCCTCCACAATTCTCGACTACTTTATCCATGAGGATCTTAAATTCAGGGTCGATAACTCTGTCTCCCACTATCCTTTAAAAAAGCATACGTGCTTTTCCATGATTTAACGCACCGAGTTGGAATTATGGATCAGTGCCACCGTCTGCCGGTAGCCTGTTGTTGCCAATTGCCACACGACCGCTGCCTACCGCTGCACGATCGCCGACTGTTGCTACCGACGACCGCCACAAGACCGCCATACACATCCCATTAGCTGCCGTCCCCAACCACAATCAGTAAGCTGCAAGCGGCAATCCTACAGTGACAATTGGTGGTGACAGTCGACGATCGTAAGCCGGTCGTGCGACGGTCGTGCGATGGACGTGCGGCGTTCGTGCGATGGACGTGTGGCGTTCGTGCGTCGGTCGTACAGCGGCGGTCGACGGTCCATGAATAAGAAGAAAGAACAAACAAATATAAAAATTTATAAATTTTTACTAAACACATTTCTATTCTTTTTCTATTCCAAGAATACAAATTTTCTATAATTACCAAATACCTTATTTTACTCAGAAATTGTTCTTGGAGTAGAAATAGAAAAAAAAAATTTCAAAAATAAAAAATAGTTCCCTGGAATAAAAATGTTGCCATGCGCAGCCTTAGTTTCACAAATTGTAGGTTTCTTGAGAGATTGGCTGAACGAGGAATGGTAATGTATAAAATGCTCAACTTATTCATGTTCTTGAACTCAGCCAAGCTAGCGCTGTTTTGCAGGGTTTTATCATCGGCCTCCAACTGATCAAAACTCTCTTCCATACAATTCTTCTAAATTAACCAAGCTTTCAATAACTTCAAGCATGGAACACAATCTCAAGTCCAAAAATCTCAATTTTATTAGTTCACCAATTTCTTTGGGCAACCGAGCAATTCTAGAATTGAAGAAACTTAGGAACTGCAATCCTTTCAGCTTTTCAAGAGTAGTCCCATTCTCCAGATGGCATCCATCAAGACATAGTTGTGAGGTTCTTAAGTAACTCCATCGAGGAAGGGAGGGAGATAAAAGATAAGCCAGTCAAGTCCAAGACTTGGAGCTTCTCCATAGATTGGAAAAAAGAGTCGGGCATTTTGAGAAAGTTTTCTTCTAATGACAGAAGCATCCTCATGCTCGGGCAGTCTAATTTTTTAGGAAATTCATTAATGTCAACATAGTAAAAAAAAAAAAAAAAAGCACAGTATAAGGCGATTGCGGTTCATTTTTTGAGATCATACTGTGATCATTCTTTAAACATAAAATCCTTTCTCCCGACCAAGGCGTTCTATTCCGTGTCAATAAATTTGACATGCATAGAGATGGCCACGTCAATAATTATGTCATGCATGCTCAACTCGGCCCGGCCATCATTGCCTAGCAACAAAGAAGAGTCAAGGAGGCGACGCCAATCCATAATCAACCTCTTCCTAGTGTCTTCGATGGTCTTGTTGAATTTTTTATATAAACCCAAGCCCATGCAGTAGATAAGGGCATCCCTCAATTCAGGCAAATCTCCACACTTCAACCTTTTAGCCATTGAGAGAGTCAAAAGAGGCAAGCCTCCACAACTCTCGACCACTTTATCCATGAGGATCTTAATTTCAGGGTCAATAACTCTGTCTCCCACTATCCTTTAAAAAAGTATACGTGCTTTTCCATGATTTAACTCACTGAGTTGGAATTATGGATCAGTGCCACTGTCTGCCGGTAGCCTGTTGTTGCCAATTGCCATACGACCACGGCGTACCGCTGTACGATCGCCGACTGTCGCTACCGATGACCGCCACAAGGCCGCCACACACATCCCATTAGCTGCCATCCCCAACCACAATCAGTAAGCTGCAAGCGGCAATCCTACGCGACAATTGGTGGTGACAGTCGACGATCGTACGCCGGTCGTGCGATGGTCGTGCGATGGACGTGCGGCGTTCATGCGCCGGTCGTACGGCGGCAGTCGACGGTCCATGAATAAGAAGAAAGAACAAACAAATATAAAAATTTATAAATTTTTACTAAACACATTGCTATTCTTCTTCTATTCCAATAATATAAATTTTCTATAATTACCAAATACATTATTTTACTCAGAAATTGTTCTTGGAGTAGAAATAGAAAAAAAAATTTCAAAAAAAAAAAAGTTCCCTGGAATAAAAACGATGCCATGCGAACCTTTCGCAAATTGTAGGTTTCTTGAGAGATTGGCTGAACGAGGAATGGTAATGTATAAAATGCTCAACTTATTCATGTTCTTGAACTCAGCCAGGCTAGCGTTGTTTTGCAGGGTTTTATCCTCGGCCTCCAACTGATCAAAACTCTCCTCCATACAATTCTTCTAAATTAACCAAGCTTTCAATAACTTCAAGCATGGAACACAATCTCAAGTCCAAAAATCTCAATTTTATTAGTTCACCAATTTCTTTGGGCAACCGAGCAATTCTAGAATTGAAGAAACTTAGGAACTGCAATCCTTTCAGCTTTTCAAGAGTAGTCACATTCTCCAGATGGCATCCATCAAGACATAGTTGTGAGGTTCTTAAGTAACTCCATCGAGGAAGGGAGGGAGATAAAAGATAAGCCAGTCAAGTCCAAGACTTGGAGCTTCTCCATAGATTCGAAAAATGAGTCGGGCATTTTGAGAAAGTTTTCTTCTAATGACAGAAGCATCCTCATGCTCGGGCAATCTAATTTTTTAGGAAATTCATTAATGTCAACATAGTAAAAAAAAAAAAAAAAACAGAGTATAAGGCCATTGCAGTTCATTTTTTGAGATCATACTGTGATCATTCTTTAAACATAAAATCCTTTCTCCCGACCAAGGCGTTCTATTCCGTGTCAATAAATTTGACATGCATAGAGATGGCCAAGTCAATAATTATGTCATGCATGGTCAACTCGGCCCGGCCATCATTGCCTAGCAACAAAGAAGAGTCAAGGAGGCGACGCCAATCCATAATCAACCTCTTCCTAGTGTCATCGATGGTCTTGTTGAATTTTTTATATAAACCCAAGCCCATGCAGTAGATAAGGGCATCCCTCCATTCAGGCAAATCTCCACACTTCAACCTTTTAGCCACTGAGAGAGTCAAAAGAGGCAAGCCTCCACAATTCTCGACCACTTTATCCATGAGGATCTTAAATTCAGGGTCGATAACTCTATCTCCCACTATCCTTTAAAAAAGTATACGTGCTTTTCCATGATTTAACTCACCGAGTTGGAATTATGGATCAGTGCCACCGTCTGTCGGTAGCCTGTTGTTGCCAATCGCCACACGACCGCCGCCTACCGCTGTACGATCGCCGACTGTCGCTACCGACGACCGCCACAAGACCGCCAGACACATCCCATTAGCTGCCGTCCCCAACCACAATCAGTAAGCTGCAAGCGGCAATCCTACAGCGACAATTGGTGGTGACAGTCGACGATCGTACGCCGGTCGTGCGACGGTCGTGCGATGGACGTGCGGCGTTCGTGCATTGGACGTGCGGCGTTCGTGCGCCGGTCGTACAGCGGCAGTCGACGGTCCATGAATAAGAAGAAAGAACAAACAAATATAAAAATTTATAAACTTTTACTAAACACATTGCTATTCTTTTTCTATTCCAAGAATAGAAATTTTCTATAATTACCAAATACCTTATTTTACTCAGAAATTGTTCTTGGAGTAGAAATAGAAAAAAAAATTTCAAAAAAAAAAAGTTCCCTGGAATAATAACGTTGCCATGCGCACCTTTTGCAAATTGTAGGTTTCTTGAGAGATTGGCTGAACGAGGAATGGTAATGTATAAAATGCTCAACTTATTCATGTTCTTGAACTCAAAGTGAGCTAGCGTTGTTTTGCGGGGTTTTATCCTCGGCCTCCAACTGATCAAAACTCTCTTCCATACAATTCTTCTAAATTAACCAAGCTTTCAATAACTTCAAGCATGGAACACAATCTCAAGTCCAAAAATCTCAATTTTATTAGTTCACCAATTTCTTTGGGCAACCGAACAATTCCACAATTGAAGAAACTTAGGAACTGCAATCCTTTCAGCTTTTCAAGAGTAGTCACATTCTCCAGATGGCATCCATCAAGACATAGTTGTGAGGTTCTTAAGTAACTCCATCGAGGAAGGGAGGGAGATCAAAGATAAGCCAGTCAAGTCCAAGACTTAGAGCTTCTCCATAGATTCGAAAAATGAGTCGGGCATTTTGAGAATGTTTTCTTCTAATGACAGAAGCATCCTCATGCTCGGGAAGTCTACGTTTTTAGGAAATTCATTAATGTCAACATAGCAAAAAAAAAAAAAAAAAAAAAAACACAGTATAAGCCCATTACGGTTCATTTTTTGAGATCATACTGTGATCATTCTTTAAACATAAAACCCTTTCTCCCGACCAAGGCGTTCTACTCCGTGTCAATAAATTTGACATGCATAGAGATGGCCACGTCAATAATTTTGTCATGCATGCTCAACTCGGCCCAGCCATCATTGCCTAGCAATAAAGAAGAGTCAAGGACGCGACGCCAATCCATAATCAACCTCTTCCTAGTGTCTTCGATGGTCTTGTTGAATTTTTTATATAAATCCAAGCCTGTGCAGTAGATAAGGGCTTCCCTCCATTCAGGCAAATCTCCACAGTTCAACCTTTTAGCCACGGAGAGAGTCAAAAGAGGCAAGCCTCCACAATTCTCGACCACTTTATCCATGAGGATCTTAAATTCAGGGTCGATAACTCTGTCTCCCACTATCCTTTAAAAAAGTATACGTGCTTTTCCATGATTTAACTCACCGAGTTGGAACTATGGATCAGTGCCACCGTCTGCCGGTAGCCTGTTGTTGCCAATTGCCACACGACCGCCACCTACCGTTGCACGATCGCCGACTGTCGCTACCGACGACAGCCACAAGACCGCCAGACACATCCCATTAGCTGCCGTCCCCAACCACAATCAGTAAGCTGCAAGCGGCAATCCTACAGCGACAATTGGTGGTGACAGTCGACGATCGTACGCCGGTCGTGCGACGGTCGTGCGATGGACGTGCGGTGTTCGTGCGATGGATGTGTGGCGTTCGTGCGCCGGTGGTACGGCGGCAGTCGACGGTCCATGAATATGAAGAAAGAACAAAAAAATATAAAAATTTATAAATTTTTACTAAACACATTGCTATTCTTTTTCTATTCTAAGAATATAAATTTTCTATAATTACCAAATACCTTATTTTACTCAGAAATTGTTCTTGGAGTAGAAATAGAAAAAAAAACAATTTCAAAAAAAAAAAGTTCCCTGGAATAAAAACGTTGCCATGCGCACCTTTCGCAAATTGTAGGTTTCTTGAGAGATTGGCTGAACGAGGAATGGTAATGTATAAAATGCTCAACTTATTCATGTTCTTGAACTCAGCCAGGCTAGCGTTGTTTTGCAGGGTTTTATCCTCGGCCTCCAACTGATCAAAACTCTTTTCCATACAATTCTTCTAAATTAACCACGCTTTCAATAACTTCAAGCATGGAACACATTCTCAAGTCCAAAAATCTCAATTTTATTAGTTCACCAATTTCTTTGGGCAACCGAGCAATTCTAGAATTGAAGAAACTTAGGAACTGCAATCCTTTCAGCTTTTCAAGAGTAGTCACATTCTCCATATGGCATCCATCAAGACATAGTTGTGAGGTTCTTAAGTAACTCCATCGAGGAAGGGACGGAGATAAAAGATAAGCCAGTCAAGTCCAAGACTTGGAGCTTCTCCATAGATTCGAAAAATGAGTCGGGCATTTTGAGAATGTTTTCTTCTAATGGCAGAAGCATCCTCATGCTCGAGCAGTCTAATTTTTTAGGAAATTCATTAATGTCAACATAGTAAAAAAAAAAAAAACAAAGTATAAGGCCATTGCGGTTCATTTTTTGAGATCATACTGTGATCATTCTTTAAACATAAAATCCTTTCTCCCGACCAAGGCGTTCTATTCCGTGTCAATAAATTTGACATGCATAGAGATGGCCACGTCAATAATTATGTCATGCATGCTCAACTCAGCCCGGCCATCATTGCCTAGCAACAAAGAAGAGTCAAGGACGCGACGCCAATCCATAATCAACCTGTTCCTAGTGTCTTCGATGGTCTTGTTGAATTTTTTATATAAATCCAAGCCCATGCAGTAGATAAGGGCATCCCTCCATTCAGGCAAATCTCCACACTTCAACCTTTTAGCCACTGATAGGTCAAAAGACGCAAGCCTTCACAATTCTCGACCACTTTATCCATGAGGATCTTAATTCAGGGTCGATAACTCTGTCTCCCACTATCCTTTAAAAAAGTATACGTGCTTTTCCATGATTTAACTCACCGAGTTGGAATTATGGATCAGTGCCACCGTCTGCCGGTAGCCTGTTGTTGCCAATTGCCACACGACCGCCGCCTACCGCTGCATGATCGCCGACTGTCGCTACCGACGACCGCCACAGGACCGCGACACACATCCCATTAGCTGTTGTCCCTAACCATAGTCAGTAAGCTGCAAGCGGCAATCGTACAACGACAATTGGTGGTGATAGTCGACGATCGTACGCCGGTCGTGCGACGGTCGTGCGACGGTCGTGCGATGGACGTGCGGCGTTCGTGCGATGGACGTATGGCGTTCGTGCGCCAGTCGTACGGCGGCAGTTGGCGGTCCATGAATAAGAAGAAAGAACAAACAAATATAAAAATTTATAAATTGTTACTAAACACATTGCTATTCTTTTTCTATTCCAAGAATAGAAATTTTCTATAATTACCAAATACCTTATTTTTCTAAGAAATTGTTCTTGGAGTAGAAATAGAAAAAAAAATTCAAAAAAAAAAAGTTCCTTGGAATAAAAACGTTGCCATGCGCACCTTTCTCAAATTGTAGGTTTCTTGAGAGATTGGCTGAACGAGGAATGGTAATGTATAAAATGCTCGACTTATTCATGTTCTTGAACTCAGCCAGGCTAGCGTTGTTTTGCAGGGTTTTATTCTCGGCCTCCCGCTGATCAAAACTCTCTTCCATAGACAATTCTTCTAAATTAACCAAGCTTCCAAAAACTTCAAGCATGGAAGACAATCTCAGGTCCAAAAATCTCAATTCTGTTAGTTCACCAATTTCTTTGGGCAATCGAGCAATTCTAGAATTGAAGAAACTTAGGAACTGCAATCCTTTCAGCTTTTCAAGAGCAGTCACATTTTCCATATGGCATCCATCAAGACATAGTTGTGAGGTTCTTAAGTAACTCCATCGACGAAGGGAGAGAGGTAAAAGATAAGCTAGTCAAGTCTAAGACTTGGAGCTTCTCCATAGATTCGAAAAATGAGTCGGGCATTTTGAGAAAGTTATCTTCTAATGATAGAAGCATCCTCATTGTAACTAAGGTCCACTATTGATTTTACATCGGACCCTTCTTTCCATTCCGTGTCAATAAATTTATCATGCATAGCATCCCTCCATTCGCAACAAAGAAGCAAATCTCCACACTTCAACCTTTTAGCCACTGAGAGAATCATAAGAGGCTAGCCTCCACAATTCTCGACCACTCTATCCACGAGGATCTTAAAATAAGAATCGACAACTTTGTCTCCCACTATCCTTTAAAAAAGTATACGTGCTTCTCCATGCTTTAACTCATCGAGTTGGAATTATGGATCAGTGCCACCGTCCGCCGGTAGCCTGTATTGCCAATTGCCACACGACCGCCGCCTACCGTTGCACGACCGCCGACCGTTGCTACCGACAGTCGCCACAAGACCGCCACACATAGCCCATTAGCTGTCGCCCCCAACCGCAGTCAGTGGGCTACAAGCGGCAATCCTGCAGCGGCGATGGGTGGTGACGGTCGACAGTCGTGCGCTGGTCGTGCAACGGTCGTGAGGCGATCGTGCGACGGACGTGCGGCGTTCGTGTGCCGATCGTACGGCGGCGGTCGGCGGTCGACGGTCATGAGTAAGAAGAAAGAACAAACAAATATAAAAATTTATAAATTTTTACTAAACACATTTTAATTCTTTTTCTATTCCAAGAATAGAAATTTTCTATAGTTACCAAATACCTTATTTTACTCATAAATTGTTCTTGGCGTAGAAATAGAATAAAAAAACAATTTCAAAAAAAAAAGTTCCCTGGAATAAAAACGTTGCCATGTGCACCCTTAGTTTCACAAATGGTAGGTTTCTTGAGAGATTGGCTGAAAAAGGAATGACAATGTGTAAAGTGGTCAACTTATTCATGTACTTGAACTCAACCAGGTTAGAGTTGTTTTGCGGGGTTTTACCCACGGCCTCCCACTGATCAAAACTCTCTTCCATAGACAATTCTTCTAAATTAACCAAGCTTTCAATAACTTCAATCATGGAGCAAAATCTCAGGTCGAAAAATCTCAATTTTGTTAGATCACCAATTTCTTTGGGCAGCCAAGCAATTCTCGAATTGAAGAAACTTAGGAATTGCAATCCATTCAACTTTCCAAGAGCAGTCGCATTCTCCAGATGGCATCCATCAAGATGAGGTTTTTAAGTAACTTCATCGACAAAATGAGGCAGGTAAAAGATAGGCCAGTCAAGTCCAAGATTTGGAGCTTCTCCATAGATTCGAAAAATGAGTAGAGCATTTTGAGAAAGTTTTCTTCTAAGGACTGAAGAATCCTCATGTTCGGACAGTCCAATTTTTCAGGAAATTCATCAATGTCAACATAGTAGAGGCCATTGTGGTGCATTTTTTGAGATCATATTGTGACCATTCTTTAAACCCAAAGTCCTTTCTCCTGACCAAGGCGTTCCATTCTGTGTCAATAAATTTGTCATGCATGGAGATTGCCACATCAATAATTAGGTCATGCATGCTCAACTGGGCTCGGCCATCACTGCCTACCAACATAGAAGAGTCAAGGAGGCGACGTCAATCCATAATAAACCTCTTTCTAGTGTCTTCGATGGTCTTTCTGAATTTTTTATATAAACCCAAGCTCATGTAGTCGATAAGGGCAACCCATATGCCAAGTCCCCGATAGATTAGAGGACAAACCGAGAACAACGCTTTGATCCTCTCTTCTTTTAGGTCGTTGTAACTAAGGTCCACAATTGATTTTACATCGGACCCTTCTTTATAGGTCGAAGCATCCCTCCATTCAGGCAAATTTCCACACTTTAACCTTTTAGCCACTGAGAGAATCATAAGAGGCAAGCCTCCACAATTCTCGACCACTTTATCCACGAGGATCTTAAATTCAGGGTCGATAACTCTGTCTCCCACTATCCTTTAAAAAGTGTACGTGCTTTTCCATACTTTAACTCACTGAGTTGGAATTATGGATCAGTGCCACCGTCCGCCGGCAGCCTGTTGTTGCCACTTGCCACACGACCGCCGCCTACCGTTGCACGACTACCGACGGATGCTACTGACAATTGCCACAAGACCGCCACACACAGCCCATTAGTTGCCGCCCTCAACCGCAGTCAGTGGGCTGCGAGCGGCTATCCTATCGCGGCGATCGGTGGTGACAGTCGATGGTCGTGTGACGGTCGTGCGCCGGTCGTGCGACGGTCGTGCGTCGGTTGTGCGACAGACGTGCGGCATTCGTGCGCCGATCGTATTGTGGCGGTCGACGGTCAACGGTCCGTGAGTAAGAAGAAAGAACAAACAAATATAAAAATTTATAAATTTTTACTAAACACATTTCTATTATTTTTCTATTCCAAGAATAGAAATTTACTATAATTACTAAATACCTTATTTTACTCAGAAATTGTTCTTGGAGTAGAAATAGAATAAAAAAACAATTTCAAAAAATAAAATAAAATAGTTCATTGGAAAAAAAACGTTGCCATGCGCACCCTTAGTTTCACAAATGGTAGGTTTCTTGAGAGATTAGCTGAACAAGGAATGACAACGTATAAAGTGGTCAACTTATTCATGTACTTCAACTCAGCCAGGTTAGCGTTGTTTCACAGGGTTTTATCCTCGGCCTCCCACTGATCAAAACTCTCTTCCATAAACAATTCTTCTAAATTAACCAAGCTTTCAATAACTTCAATCATGGAGCACAATCTCAGGTCGAAAAATGACAATTCTGTTAGATCACCAATTTCTTTGGGTAGCCGAGCAATTCTCGAATTGAAGAAACTTAGGAATTGCAATCCATTCAGCTTTCCAAGAGCAGTCACATTCTCCAGATGGCATCCATCAAGATGAGGTTTTTAAGTAACTTCATTGACAAAATGAGGGAGGTAAAAGATAGGCCAGTCAAGTCAAAGATTTGGAGCTTCTCCATAGATTCGAAAAATGAGTAGAGCATTTTGAGAAAGTTTTCTTCTAAAGACTGAAGAATCCTCATCTTCGGACAGTCAAATTTTTCAAGAATTTCATTAATGTCAACATAGTAGAAGGCCATTGCGGTGCAATTTTTGAGATCATATTGTGACCATTCTTTAAATCCAAAATCCTTTCTCCCGACCAAGGCATTTCATTCCGTGTCAATAAATTTGTCATGTATAGAGATGGCCACGTCAATAATTATGTCATGCATGCTCAACTGGGCCTGGCCATCACTACCTAGCAACAAAGAAGAGTCAAGGAGGCGACGTTCATCCATAATCAACCTCTTTCGAGTGTCTTCAATGGTCTTGCCGAATTTTTTATATAAACCCAAGCCCATGCAGTAGATAACGGCATCCCTTATGCCATGTCCCCCAAAGACTAGAGCATGAACTAAGACCAGCGTTTTTATCCTCTCATCTTTTAGGTCATTATAACTAAGGACCACTATAGATTTTACATCGGACCCTTCTTTATAGGTCGAAGCATCCACCCATTCAGGCAAATCTCTACACTTCAACCTTTTAGCCACTGAGAGAGTCATAAGAGGCAAGCCTCCACAATTTTCGACCACTCTATCCACGAGGATCTTAAATTCAGGGTCGATAACTCTGTCCCCCTTTGTCCTTTAAAAAAGTATACGTGCTTCTCCATGCTTTAACTCACCGAGTTGGAATTATGGATCGATGCCACCGTTTGCCGGCAGCCTGTTATTGCCAATTGCCACACGACCGCCGCCTACCATTGCACGACCGCCGACCGTTGCTACCGATGGTCGCCACAAGACCGCCCCACACAGCCCATTAGCCGCCGCCCCCAACCGCAGTCAGTGGGATGCAAGCGACAATCCTGTAGTGGCGATTGGTGGTGACAGTTGACGGTCGTGCGGCGGTCGTGCGGCGTTCATGCGCCCGTCGTACGGTGGCGGTCGGCGGTCGACGGGCCGTGAGTAAGGAGAAAGAACAAACAAATATACAAATTTATAAATTTTTACTAAACAACTTTCTATTCTTTTTCTATTCCAAGAATAGAAATTTTCTATAATTACCAAATACCTTATTTTACTCAGAAATTGTTCTTGAAGTACAAATAGAATAAAAATAATAATTAAAAAAATAGTTCCCTGGAATAAAAACGTTGCCATGCGCACCCTTAGTTTCACAAATGGTAGGTTTCTTGAGAGATTGGCCGAACAAGGAATGACAATGTATAAAGTGGTCAACTTATTCATGTACTTCAACTCATCCAGGTTAGCGTTGTTTTGCGTGGTTTTATCCTCGGCCTCCCACAGATCAAAACTCTCTTCCGTAGACAATTCTTCTAAATTAACCAAGCTTTCAATAACTTTAAGCATGGAACACAATCTCAGGTCGAAAAATCTCAATTTTGTTAGTTCACGAATTTCTTTGGGCAGCCGAGCAATTCTAGAATTGAAGAAACTTAGGAATTGCAATCCATTCAGCTTTCCAAGAGCAGTCACATTCTCCGGATGGCGTCCATCAAGATGAGGTTTTTAAGTAACTTCATCGACCAAATGAGGGAGGTAAAAGATAGGCCAGTCAAGTCAAAGATTTGGAGCTTCTCCTAGATTCGAAAAATGAGTAGAGCATTTTGAGAAAGTTTTTTTTCTCAAGACTGAAGAATCCTCATGTTCGGACAGTCAAATTTTTCAAGAATTTCATCAATGTCAACATAGTAGAAGGCCATTGCGGTGCAATTTTTGAGATCATATTGTGACCATTCTTTAAATCCAAAATCCTTTCTCCCGACCAAGGCATTTCATTCCGTGTCAATAAATTTGTCGTGTATAGAGATGGCCACGTCAATAATTAGGTCATGCATGCTCAACTGGGCCTGGCCATCACTACCTAGCAACAAAGAAGTGTCAAGGAGGCGACGTTAATCCATAATCAACCTCTTTCTAGTGTCTTTAATGGTCTTGCTGAATTTTTTTATATAAACCCAAGCCCATGCAGTAGATAAGGGCATCCCATATGCCATGTCCCCCAGAGACTAGATCATGAACTAAGAACATCGTTTTTATCCTCTCATCTTTTAGGTCATTATAACTAAGGACCACTATAGATTTTACATTGGACCCTTCTTTATAGATCTAAGCATCCATCCATTCAGGCAAATCTCTACACTTTAACCTTTTAGCCATTGAGAGAATCATAAGAGGCAAGCCTCCACAATTTTTGACCACTCTATCCACGAGGATCTTAAATTCAGGGTCGATAACTCTGTCCCCGTTTGTCCTTTAAAAAAGTATACGTGCTTCTCCATGCTTTAACTCACTGAGTTGGAATTATGGATCAATGCCACCGTCCGCCGGCAGCCTGTTATTGCCAATTACCATACGACCGCCGACCGTTGCTAGCGATGGTCGCCACAAGACCACCCCACACAGCTCATTAGCCGCCGCCCCCAGCCGCAGTCAGTGGGCTGCAAGCGGCAATCCTATAGCGGCGATTGGTGGTGACAGTCGACGGTCATGCGGCGGTCGTGCGACGGTCGTGCGGCGTTCGTGCCCCCGTTGTACGACGGCGGTCGGCGGTCGACGGGCCGTGAGTAAGGAGAAAGACCAAACAAATATAAAAATTTGTAAATTTTTACTAAAAAATTTCTATTCTTTTTTCTATTCCAAGAATAGAAATTTTCTATAATTACCAAATACATTATTTTACTCAGAAATTGTTCTTGGAGTACAAATAGAATAAAAATAATAATTAAAAAAATAGTTCCCTAGAATAAAAACGTTGCCATGCGCACCCTTAGTTTCACAAATGGTAGGTTTCTTGAGAGATTGGCTGAACAAGGAATGACAATGTATAAAGTGGTCAACTTATTCATGTACTTTAACTCAGCCAGGTTAGCGTTGTTTCGCGGGGTTTTATCCTCGGCCTCCCACAGATCAAAACTCTCTTCCGTAGACAATTCTTCTAAAATAACCAAGCTTTCAATAACTTTAAGCATGGAACAGAATCTTAGGTCGAAAAATCTCAATTCTGTTAGTTCACCAATTTCTTTGGGCAGCCGAGCAATTCTAGAATTGAAGAAACTTAGGAATTGCAATCCATTCAGCTTTCCAAGAGCAGTCACATTCTCCGGATGGCATCCATCAAGATGAGGTTTTTAAGTAACTTCATCGACCAAATGAGGGAGGTAAAAGATAGGCCAGTCAAGTCAAAGATTTGGAGCTTCTCCTAGATTCGAAAAATGAGTAGAGCATTTTGAGAAAGTTTTTTCTCAAGACTGAAGAATCCTCATGTTCGGACAGTCAAATTTTTCAAGAATTTCATCAATGTCAACATAGTAGAAGGCCATTGCGGTGCAATTTTGAGATCATATTGTGACCATTCTTTAAATCCAAAATCCTTTCTCCCGACCAAGGCATTTCATTCCGTGTCAATAAATTTGTCGTGTATAGAGATGGCCACGTCAATAATTAGGTCATGCATGCTCAACTGGGCCTGGCCATCACTACCTAGCAACAAAGAAGTGTCAAGGAGGCGACGTTAATCCATAATCAACCTCTTTCTAGTGTCTTTAATGGTCTTGCTGAATTTTTTTATATAAACCCAAGCCCATGCAGTAGATAAGGGCATCCCATATGCCATGTCCCCCAGAGACTAGATCATGAACTAAGAACATCGTTTTTATCCTCTCATCTTTTAGGTCATTATAACTAAGGACCACTATAGATTTTACATTGGACCCTTCTTTATAGATCTAAGCATCCATCCATTCAGGCAAATCTCTACACTTTAACCTTTTAGCCATTGAGAGAATCATAAGAGGCAAGCCTCCACAATTTTTGACCACTCTATCCACGAGGATCTTAAATTCAGGGTCGATAACTCTGTCCCCGTTTGTCCTTTAAAAAAGTATACGTGCTTCTCCATGCTTTAACTCACTGAGTTGGAATTATGGATCAATGCCACCGTCCGCCGGCAGCCTGTTATTGCCAATTACCATACGACCGCCGACCGTTGCTAGCGATGGTCGCCACAAGACCGCCCCCACAGCCCATTAGCCGCCGCCCCCAACCGCAGTCAGTGGGATGCAAGCGACAATCCTACAGTGGCGATTGGTGGTGAAAGTTGACGGTCATGCGGCGGTCGTGCGACGGACGTGCGGCGTTCGTGCCCCCGTTGTACGACGGCGGTCGGCGGTCGACGGGCCGTGAGTAAGGAGAAAGACCAAACAAATATAAAAATTTGTAAATTTTTACTAAAAAAATTTCTATTCTTTTTTCTATTCCAAGAATAGAAATTTTCTATAATTACCAAATACATTATTTTACTCAGAAATTGTTCTTGGAGTACAAATAGAATAAAAATAATAATTAAAAAAATAGTTCCCTAGAATAAAAACGTTGCCATGCGCACCCTTAGTTTCACAAATGGTAGGTTTCTTGAGAGATTGGCTGAACAAGGAATGACAATGTATAAAGTGGTCAACTTATTCATGTACTTTAACTCAGCCAGGTTAGCGTTGTTTCGCGGGGTTTTATCCTCGGCCTCCCACAGATCAAAACTCTCTTCCGTAGACAATTCTTCTAAAATAACCAAGCTTTCAATAACTTTAAGCATGGAACAGAATCTTAGGTCGAAAAATCTCAATTCTGTTAGTTCACCAATTTCTTTGGGCAGCCGAGCAATTCTAGAATTGAAGAAACTTAGGAATTGCAATCCATTCAGCTTTCCAAGAGCAGTCACATTCTCCGGATGGCATCCATCAAGATGAGGTTTTTAAGTAACTTCATCGACCAAATGAGGGAGGTAAAAGATAGGCCAGTCAAGTCAAAGATTTGGAGCTTCTCCTAGATTCGAAAAATGAGTAGAGCATTTTGAGAAAGTTTTTTTCTCAAGACTGAAGAATCCTCATGTTCGGACAGTCAAATTTTTCAAGAATTTCATCAATGTCAACATAGTAGAAGGCCATTGCGGTGCAATTTTTGAGATCATATTGTGACCATTCTTTAAATCCAAAATCCTTTCTCCCGACCAAGGCATTTCATTCCGTGTCAATAAATTTGTCGTGTATAGAGATGGCCACGTCAATAATTAGGTCATGCATGCTCAACTGGGCCTGGCCATCACTACCTAGCAACAAAGAAGTGTCAAGGAGGCGACGTTAATCCATAATCAACCTCTTTCTAGTGTCTTGAATGGTCTTGCTGAATTTTTTTATATAAACCCAAGCCCATGCAGTAGATAAGGGCATCCCATATGCCATGTCCCCCAGAGACTAGATCATGAACTAAGAACATCGTTTTTATCCTCTCATCTTTTAGGTCATTATAACTAAGGACCACTATAGATTTTACATTGGACCCTTCTTTATAGATCTAAGCATCCATCCATTCAGGCAAATCTCTACACTTTAACCTTTTAGCCATTGAGAGAATCATAAGAGGCAAGCCTCCACAATTTTTGACCACTCTATCCACGAGGATCTTAAATTCAGGGTCGATAACTCTGTCCCCGTTTGTCCTTTAAAAAAGTATACGTGCTTCTCCATGCTTTAACTCACTGAGTTGGAATTATGGATCAATGCCACCGTCCGCCGGCAGCCTGTTATTGCCAATTACCATACGACCGCCGACCGTTGCTAGCGATGGTCGCCACAAGACCGCCCCCACAGCCCATTAGCCGCCGCCCCCAACCGCAGTCGAGTGGGATGCAAGCGACAATCCTACAGTGGCGATTGGTGGTGAAAGTTGACGGTCATGCGGCGGTCGTGCGACGGACGTGCGGCGTTCGTGCCCCGTTGTACGGCGGTCGGGCGGTCGACGGGCCGTGAGTAAGGAGAAAGACCAAACAAATATAAAAATTTGTAAATTTTTACTAAAAAATTTCTATTCTTTTTTCTATTCCAAGAATAGAAATTTTCTATAATTACCAAATACATTATTTTACTCAGAAATTGTTCTTGGAGTACAAATAGAATAAAAATAATAATTAAAAAAATAGTTCCCTAGAATAAAAACGTTGCCATGCGCACCCTTAGTTTCACAAATGGTAGGTTTCTTGAGAGATTGGCTGAACAAGGAAT
Organism: Eucalyptus shirleyi; assembly: GCA_017140165.1. Lineage (NCBI taxonomy): Eukaryota > Viridiplantae > Streptophyta > Magnoliopsida > Myrtales > Myrtaceae > Eucalyptus > Eucalyptus shirleyi. The sequence continues at coordinate 30,889,634 of CM029447.1, forward strand.
GACAATGTATAAAGTGGTCAACTTATTCATGTACTTTAACTCAGCCAGGTTAGCGTTGTTTCGCGGGGTTTTATCCTCGGCCTCCCACAGATCAAAACTCTCTTCCGTAGACAATTCTTCTAAAATAACCAAGCTTTCAATAACTTTAAGCATGGAACAGAATCTTAGGTCGAAAAATCTCAATTCTGTTAGTTCACCAATTTCTTTGGGCAGCCGAGCAATTCTAGAATTGAAGAAACTTAGGAATTGCAATCCATTCAGCTTTCCAAGAGCAGTCACATTCTCCGGATGGCATCCATCAAGATGAGGTTTTTAAGTAACTTCATCGACCAAATGAGGGAGGTAAAAGATAGGCCAGTCAAGTCAAAGATTTGGAGCTTCTCCTAGATTCGAAAAATGAGTAGAGCATTTTGAGAAAGTTTTTTTCTCAAGACTGAAGAATCCTCATGTTCGGACAGTCAAATTTTTCAAGAATTTCATCAATGTCAACATAGTAGAAGGCCATTGCGGTGCAATTTTTGAGATCATATTGTGACCATTCTTTAAATCCAAAATCCTTTCTCCCGACCAAGGCATTTCATTCCGTGTCAATAAATTTGTCGTGTATAGAGATGGCCACGTCAATAATTAGGTCATGCATGCTCAACTGGGCCTGGCCATCACTACCTAGCAACAAAGAAGTGTCAAGGAGGCGACGTTAATCCATAATCAACCTCTTTCTAGTGTCTTGAATGGTCTTGCTGAATTTTTTTATATAAACCCAAGCCCATGCAGTAGATAAGGGCATCCCATATGCCATGTCCCCCAGAGACTAGATCATGAACTAAGAACAGCGTTTTTATCCTCTCATCTTTTAGGTCATTGTAACTAAGGTCCACTATTGATTTTACATTGGACCCTTCTTTATAGGTCAAAGCATCCCTCCATTCAGGCAAATCTCCACACTTCAACCTTTTAGCCACTGAGAGAATCATAAGAGGCAAGCTTCCACAATTCTCGACCACTCTATCCACGACGATCTTAAATTCAGGGTCGATAACTCCGTCTCCCACTATCCTTTAAAAAGGTATACGTCCTTTTCCATGCTTGAACTCACCGAGTTGGAATTATGGATCGGTGCCACCGTCCGCCGGTAGCCTGTTGTTTCCAATTGCCACACGCCCGCCGACCGTTGCTACAAGACCGCCACACACAGCCCATTAGCCGCCGCCCCCAACCGCAGTCAGTGGGCTACATGCGGCAATCCTACAACGGCGATCAGTGGTGACAGACGACGGTCGTGCGGCGGTCGTGTGGCGGTCGTGCGACGGACGTGCAGCGTCCGTGCGCCGGCCGTACGGCGGCGGTCGGCGGTCGACGGTCCGTGAGTAAGAAGAGAGAACAAACAAATATAGAAAATTTATAAATTTTTACTAAACAAATTTCTATTTTTTTTCTATTCCAAGAATAGAAATTTTCTATAATTACCAAATACCTTATTTTACTGAGAAATTGTTCTTGGAGTAGAAATAGAATAAAAAAACAATTAAAAAAAAAGTTCCCTAGAATAAAAACGTTGCCATGCGCACCCTTAGTTTCACAAATGGTAGGTTTCTTGAGAGATTGGCTGAACAAGGAATGACAATGTATAAAGTGGTCAACTTATTCATGTACTTGAACACAGCCAGGTTAGCGTTGTTTCGCAGGGTTTTATCCTCGGCCTCCCACTGATCAAAACTCTCTTCCATAGACAATTCTTCTAAATTAACCAAGCTTTCAATAACTTCAAGCGTGGAACACAATCTCAGGTCCAAAAATCTCAATTCTGTTAGTTCACCAATTTCTTTGGGCAGCCGAGCAATTCTTGAATTGAAGAAACTTAGGAATTGCAATCCATTCAGCTTTCCAAGAGCAGTCACATTCTCCATATGGCATCCATCAAGATGAGGTTTTTAAGTAACTTCATCGACAAAATGAGGGGGGGTAAAAGATAGGCCAGTCAAGTCCAAGATTTGGAGCTTCTCCATAGATTCGAAAAATGAGTAGAGCATTTTGAGAAAGTTTTCTTCTAAAGACTGAAGAATCCTCATGTTCGGACAGTCAAATTTTTCAAGAATTTCATCAATGTCAACATAGTAGAAGGCCATTGCGGTGCAATTTTTGAGATCACATTGTGACCATTCTTTAAATCCAAAATCCTTTCTCCTGACCAAGGCATTTCATTCCGTGTCAATAAATTTGTCATGTATAGAGATGGCCACGTCAATAATTAGGTCATGCATGCTCAACTGGGCCTGGCCATCACTACCTAGCAACAAAGAAGTGTCAAGGAGGCGACGTTAATCCATAATCAACCTCTTTCTAGTGTCTTGAATGGTCTTGCTGAATTTTTTTATATAAACCCAAGCCCATGCAGTAGATAAGGGCATCCCTTATGCCATGTCCCCCAGAGACTAGAGCATGAACTAAGAACAGCGTTTTTATCCTCTCATCTTTTAGGTCATTATAACTAAGGACCACTATAGATTTTACATCGGACCCTTCTTTATAGATCGAAGCATCCATCCATTCAGGCAAATCCCTACACTTCAACCTTTTAGCCACTGAGAGAATCATAAGAGGCAAGCCTCCACAATTTTCGACCACTCTATCCACGAGGATCTTAAATTCAGGGTCGATAACTCTGTCCCCCTTTGTCCTTTAAAAAGGTATACGTGCTTTTCCATGCTTTAACTCACCGAGTTGGAATTATGGATCGGTGCCACCGTCTGCCGGCAGCCTGTTGTTGCCAATTGCCACACGACCGCCGCCTACCGTTGCACGACCGCCGACCGTTGCTACAAGACCGCCACACACAGCCCATTAGCCGCCGCCCCCAACCGCAGTCAGTGGGCTGCAAGCGGCAATCCTGCAGCGGCGATTGGTGGTGATAGTCGACGGTCATGCGGCGGTCGTGCGGCGGACGTGCGGCGTTCGTGCGCCGGTCGTACGGCGGCGGTCGGCGTTCGACGGGCCGTGAGTAAGGAGAAAGAACAAACAAATATAAAAATTTATAAATTTTTACTAAACACATTTCTATTCTTTTTCTATTCCAAGAATAGAAATTTTCTATAATTACCAAATACCTTATTTTACTCAGAAATTGTTCTTGGAGTAGAAATAGAATAAAAAAATAATTAAAAAAATAGTTCCCTGGAATAAAAACGTTGCCATGCGCACCCTTAGTTTCACAAATGGTAGGTTTCTTGAGAGATTGGCTGAACAAGGAATGACAATGTATAAAGTGGTCAACTTATTCATGTACTTGAACTCAGCCAGGTTAACGTTGTTTCGCGGGGTTTTATCCTCAGCCTCCCACTGATCAAAACTCTCTTCCATAGACAATTCTTATAAATTCACCAAGCTTTCAATAACTTTAAGCATGGAACACAATCTCAGGTCGAAAAATCTCAATTCTGTTAGTTCACCAATTTTTTTAGGCAGCCGAGCAATTCTAGAATTGAAGAAACTTAGGAATTGCAATCCATTCAGCTTTCCAAGAGCAGTCACATTCTCCGGATGGAATCCATCAAGATGAGGTTTTCAAGTAACTTCATCGACCAAATGAGGGAGGTAAAAGATGGGCCAGTCAAGTCAAAGATTTGGAGCTTCTCCTAGATTCGAAAAATGAGTAGAGCATTTTGAGAATGTTTTTTTTCTAAAGATTGAAGAATCCTCATGTTCGGACAGTCAAATTTTTTAAGAATTTCATCAATGTCAACATAGTAGAAGGCCATTGCAGTGCATTTTTTGAGATCATATTGTGACCATTCTTTAAATCCAAAATCCTTTCTCCCAACCAAGGCATTTCATTCCGTGTCAATAAATTTGTTGTGTATAGAGATGGCAACGTCAATAATTAGGTCATGCATGCTCAACTGGGCCTGGCCATCACTGCCTAGCAACAAAGAAGAGTTAAGGAGGTGACGTCAATCCATAATCAACCTCTTTCTAGTGTCTTCGTTGGTCTTTCTGAATTTTTTATATAAACCCAAGCTCATGTAGTAGATTAGGGCAACCCATATGCCAAGTCCCCGATAGATTAGAGGATGAACCGAGAACAACGCTGTGATTCTCTCATATTTTAGGTCATTGTAACTAAGGTCCACTATTGATTTTACATCGGACCCTTCTTTATAGGGTGAAGCATCCCTCCATTCAGGCAAATCTCCACACTTCAACATTTTAGCCACTGAGAGAATCATAAGAGGCAAGTCTCCACAATTCTCGACCACTCTATCCACGAGGATCTTAAATTTAGGGTCGATAACTCTGTCTCCCACTATCCTTTAAAAAATTATACATGTTTTTCCATGCTTTAACTCACCGAGTTGGAATTATGGATCAGCGCCACCATCCGCCGGCAGCCTGTTGTTGCCAATTGCCACATGACTGCCGCCTACCGTTGGACGACCACCGACCGTTGCTATCGACGGTCGCCACAAGACCGCCACAAACAGCCCATTAATCGCTGCCCCCAACCACACTCAGTGGGTTGCAAGCGGCAATCCTGCAGAGGCGATCGGTGGTGAAAGTCGAAGGTCGTGCGCCGGTCGTGCGACGGTCATGCGACAGACGTGCGGCGTTCGTGCGCCGGTCGTACGGCGGCGGTCGGCGGTCGACGGGCCGTGAGTAAGGAGAAAGAGCAAAAAAATATAAAAATTTAGAAATTTTTACTAAACACATTTCTATTCTTTTTCTATTCCAAGAATATAAATATTCTATAATTACCAAATACCTTATTTTACTCAGAAATTGTTCTTGGAGTAGAAATAGAATAAAAAAATAATTTAAATAAAAAATAGTTCCCTGGAATAAAAACGTTGCCATGCGCACCCTTAGTTTCACAAATGGCAGGTTTCTTGAGAGATTGGCTGAGCAAGGAATGACAATGTATAAAGTGGTCAACTTATTCATGTACTTGAACTCAGCCAGGTTAGCGTTGTTTCGCGGGGTTTTATCCTCGGCCTCCCACTAATCAAAACTCTCTTCCATAGACAATTCTTCTAAATTAACCAAGCTTTCAATAACCTTAAGCATGGAACACAATCTCAGGTCGAAAAATCTCAATTCTGTTAGTTCACCAATTTCTTTGGGCAGCCGAGCAATTCTAGAATTGAAGAAACTTAGGAATTGCAATCCATTAAGCTTTCCAAGAGCAGTCACATTCTCCAGATGGCATCCATCAAGATGAGGTTTTTAAGTAACTTCATCGACAAAATGAGGGAGGTAAAAGATAGGCCAGTCAAGTCCAAGATTTGTAGCTTCTCCATAGATTCGAAAAATGAGTAGAGCATTTTGAGAATGTTATCTTCTAAAGACTGAAGAATCCTCATGTTCGGACAGTCCAATTTTTTAGGAAATTCATCAATGTCAACATAGTAGAAGGCCATTGCGGTGCATTTTTTGAGATCATATTGTGACCATTCTTTAAACCCAAAATCCTTTCTCCTGACCAAGGCGTTCCATTCTGTGTCAATAAATTTGTCATGCATACAAATTGCCACATCAATAATTAGGTCATGCATGCTCAACTGGGCTTGGCCATCACTGCCTAGCAACAAAGAAGAGTTAAGGAGGTGACGTCAATCCATAATCAACCTCTTTCTAGTGTCTTCGTTGGTCTTTCTGAATTTTTTTTTATAAACCCAAGCTCATGTAGTAGATAAGGGCAACCCATATGCCAAGTCCCCGATAGATTAGAGGATGAACCGAGAACAACGCTATGATCCTCTCATCTTTTAGGTCATTGTAACTAAGGTCCACTATTGATTTTACATTAGACCCTTCTTTATAGAATGAAGCATCCCTCCATTCAGGCAAATCTCCACACTTCAACATTTTAGCCACTGAGAGAATCATAAGAGGCAAGCCTCCACAATTTTCGATCACTCTATCCACGAGGATCTTAAATTTATGGTCGATAGCTCTGTCTCCCACTATCCTTTAAAAAATTATACGTGTTTTTCCATGCTTTAACTCACCGAGTTGGAATTATGGATCAGTGCCACCGTCCGCCGGCAGCCTATTGTTGCCAATTGCCACATGACCGCCGCCTACCGTTGCAGGACCACCGACCGTTGCTACTGACGGTCGCCACAAGACCGCCACACATAGCCCATTAGTCGCTGCCCCCAACCACACTCTGTGGGCTGCAAGCGGCAATCCTGCAGCGGCGATCAGTGGAGAAAGTCGACGGTCGTGCGTTGGTCATGCGACGGTCATGCGGCAGTCGTGCGACGGATGTGCGGTGTTCGTGCGCCGGTCGTATGACAGCGGTCGGTGGTCCACGGTCCGTGAGTAAGAAGAAAGAACAAACAAATATAAAATTTATAAATTTTTACTAAACACATGTCTATTACCAAATACCTTATTTTACCCAGAAATTATTCTTGGAGTAGAAATAGAAAAAAGAAAACTATTTCTGAAAAAAAAAAAATTTCCTAGAATAGAAATGTTGTCATGCGCACCCTTAGTTTTGCAAATGGTAGGTTTCTTAAGAGATTGGCTGAATGAGGAATGACAATGTATAAAGTGGTCAACTTATTCATGTACTTGAACTCAGCCAGGCTAGCGTTGTTTCGTGGGGTTTTATCATCGACCTCCCACTGATTAAAAGTCTATTCCATAGACAATTATTCTAAATTGACTGAGCTTTCAATAACGTCAAGCATGGAACACAATCTCAGGTCCAAAAATCTCAATTCTGTTAGTTCACCAATTTCTTTGGGCAGCCGAGCAATTCTAGAATTAAAGAAACTTAGGAATTGCAATCCTTTTAGCTTTCCAAGAGCAGTCACATTCTCCAGATGGCATCCATCAAGACATAGATGTGAGGTTTTTAAGTAACTTCATCGACAAAATGAGGGAGTTAAAAGTTAAGCCAGTCAAGTCTGAGACATGGAGCTTCTCCATAGATTCGAAAAATGAGTCAAGCATTTTGAGAATGTTTTCTTCTAATGACTGAGGAATCTTCATGTTCGAATAGTCCAATTTTTCAGGAAATTCATCAATGTCAACATAGTATAAGGCCTTTGCGGTGCATTTTCTGAGATTATACTGTGACCATTCTTTAAACCCAAAATCCTTTCTCCCGACCAAGGCATTCCATTCCGTGTCAATAAATTTGTCATGTATAGAGATGGCCACATCAATAATTAGGTCATGCATGCTCAACTGGGCCTGGCCATCACTACCTAGCAACAAAGAAGAGTCAAGGAGGCGACGCTAATTCATAATATACCTCTTTCTAGTGTCTTCAACGGTCTTGCCAAATTTTTTATATAAACCCAAGCCCGTGCATTAGATAAGGGCATCCCTTATGCCAAGTCCCCGAGAGACTAGAGCATGAACTAAGAACAACGTTTTGATCCTCTCATCTTTTAGGTCATTATAACTAAGGTCCACTATAGATTTTACATCGGACCCTTCTTTATAGGTCGAAGCATCCATCCATTCAGGTAAATCTCCACACTTCAACCTTTTAGCCACTGAGAGAATCATAAGAGGCAAGCCTCCACAATTTTCGACCACTCTATCGACGAGGATCTTAAATTCAGGGTCGATAACTTTGTCCCCCTTTGTCCTTTAAAAAAGTATACGTGCTTCTCCATGCTTTAACTCACCGAGTTGGAATTATGGATCAAGGCCACCGTCCGCCGGCAGCCTGTTGTTGCCAATTGCCACATGACCGCCGCCTACTGTTGCACGACCGCCGACCATTGCTACCGACGGTCGTCACAAGACCGCCACACACAGCCCATTAGCCGCCGCCCCCAACCGCAGTCAGTGGGCTGCAAACGGCAATCCTGCAGCGGCGATCGGTGGTGACAGTCGACGGTCATGCGCCGGTCATGCGACGGTTGTACGCCGGTCATGCAACGGACGTGCAGCATTCGTGCGCCGGTCGTATGGCGGCGGTTGGCGGTCGACGGTCCGTGAGTAAGAAGAAAGAACAAATAAATATAAAAATTTATATATTTTTACTAAACACATTTCTATTATTTTTTTATTCCAAGAATAGAAATTTTATATAATTACCAAATACCTTATTTACTCAGAAATTGTTCTTGGAGTAGAAATAGAATAAAATAAAAATTTCAAAAAAAAAAAGTTTCCTGGAATAAAAACGTTGCCATGCGCACCCTTAGTTTCACAAATGGTAGGTTTCTTGAGAGATTGGCTGAACAAGGAATGACAATGTATAAAGTGGTCAACTTATTCATGTACTTGAATTCAGCCAGGTTAGCGTTGTTTCGCGGGGTTTTATCCTCGGCCTCCCACTGATCAAAACTCTCTTCCATAGACAATTCTTCTAAATTAACTAAGCTTTCAATAACTTCAAGCATGGAACACAATTTCATGTCAAAAAATCTCAATTCTATTAGTTCACCAATTTCTTTGGGCAGCCGAGCAATTCTAGAATTGAAGAAACTTAGGAATTGCAATTCATTCAGCTTTCCAAGAGTAGTCACATTCTCTAGATGGCATCCATCAAGATGAGGTTTTTAAGTAACTTCATTGACAAAATGAGGGAGGTAAAAGATAAGCCAGTCAAGTCCAAGATTTAGAGCTTCTCCATAGATTCAAAAAATGAGTAGAGCATTTTGAGAAAGTTATCTTCTAAAGACTGAGGAATCTTCATGTTCGAACAGTCCAATTTTTCAGGAAATTCATCAATGTCAACATAGTATAAGGCCTTTGCGGTGCATTTTCTGAGATTATACTGTGACCATTCTTTAAACCCAAAATCCTTTCTCCTGACCAAGGCATTCCATTTCTTGTCAATAAATTTGTCATGTATAGAGATGGCCACGTCAATAATTAGGTCATGCATGCTCAACTGGGCCCGGCCATCACTACTTAGCAACAAAGAAGAGTCAAGGAGGCGACGTTAATCGATAATCAACCTCTTTCTAGTGTCTTCAATGGTCTTGCTGAATTTTTTATATAAACCCAAGCCCATGGAGTAGATAAGGGCAACCCTTATGCCATGTCCCCGAGAGACTAGAGCATGAACTAAGAAGAGCGTTTTGATCCTCCCATCTTTTAGGTCATTATAACTAAGGTCCACTATAGATTTTACATCGGACCCTTCTTTATAGTTTGAAGCATCCATCCATTCAGGCAAATCTCCACACTTCAACCTTTTAGCCACTTAGAGAATCATAAGAGGCAAGCCTCCCACAATTTTCGACTACTCTATCCACGAGGATCTTAAATTCAGGGTCGATAACTTTGTCCCCCTTTGTCCTTTAAAAAAGTATACGTGCTTCTCCATGCTTTAACTCATCGAGTTGGAATTATGGATCAGTGTCACCATTCGGCGGCAGCCTGTTGTTGCCAATTGCCACAAGACCTCCGCCTACCGTTACACGACCACCGACCGTTGCTACCGACGGTCGCCACAAGACCGCCACACACAGCCCATTAGCTGCCGCCCCCAACTGCAGTTAGTGGGCTGTAAGCAGCAATCCTGCAGTGGCGATCGGTGGTGACAGTCGACGGTCGTGCGCCGGTCGTGTGACGGTTGTGCGGCAGTCATGCAACGGACATGTGGCATTTGTGCGCCGATCGTACAACAGTGGTCGGCGGTCCACGGTCCGTGAGTAACAAGAAAGAACAAACAAATATAAATTTTATAAATTTTTACTAAACACATTTCTATTATTTTTCTTTTCTAAGAGTAGAAATTTTGTATAATTACCAAATACCTTATTTTACTCAGAAATTATTCTTGGAGTAGAAATAGGAAAAAGAAAACTATTTCTGAAAAAAAAAAATAGTTTCCTAGAATAGAAATGTTGCCATGCGCACCCTTTGTTTTGCAAATGGTAGGTTTCTTAAGAGATTGGCTGAACGAGGAATGACAATGTATAAAGTGGTCAACTTATTCATGTACTTGAACTCAGCCAGGCTAGCGTTGTTTCATGGGGTTTTATCCTCAAACTCCCACTGATCAAAACTCTCTTCCATAGACAATTCTTCTAGGTCATTATAATAGAACAACACTTTGATCCTCTCATCTTTTAGGTCATTATTACTAAGGTCCACTATAGATTTTACATCGAACACTTCTTTATAGGTCGAAGCATCCATCTATTCAGGCAAATCTCCACACTTCAACCTTTTAGCCACTGAGAGAATCATAAGAGGCAAGCCGCCACAGTTTTCGACCACTCTATCCACGAGCATCTTAAATTCAGGGTCGATAACTCTGTCCCCCTTTGTCCTTTAAAAAAGTATACGTGCTTCTCCATCTTTAACTCACCGAGTTGGAATTATGGATCAGTGCCACCGTCCACTGGCAGCCTGTTGTTGCCAATTGCCACAAGATTGCCGCCTACCGCTACAGGACCGTTGACCGTTGCTATCCACGATCGCCGCAAGACCGCCACACACAGCCCATTAGCCGTCGCCTCCATTCGCAATCATTGGGCTACAAGTGGCAATCCTACGGCGGCTATCGGTGGTGACAGATCGACAATCGTGCGCCGGTCGTGCGACGGTCGTGCGGCGTTCGTGTGGCGGTCGTACGGTGGTGGTTGGCTGTTGACGGTTCGTGAGTAAGAAGAAAGAACAAACAAATATAAAAATTTATAATTTTTTACTAAACGCATTTCTATACTTTCTCTATTCCAAGAATTTAAATTTTTTATAATTACCAAATACCTTATTTTACTCAAAAAATATTCTTGGAGTAGAAATAGAAAAAAAAACTATTTCCAAAAAAAAAAATAGTTCTTTATAATAGAAATATTGCCATGCGCACCCTTAGTTTTGTAAATGGTAGGTTTCTTAAGAGATTGGCTAAACGAGGAATGACAATGTATAAAGTGGTCAACTTATTCATGTACTTGAACTCAGCCAGGCTAGCGTTGTTTCCTGGGGTTTTATCCTTGAACTCCCACTGATCAAAACTCTCTTCCATAGACAATTCTTCTAAATTAACCAAGCTTTCAATAACTTCAAGCATGGAACACATTCTCAGGTCCAAAAATCTCAATTCTGTTAGTTCACCAATTTTTCTAGGCAGCCGACAATTCTAGAATTGAAGAAACTTAGGAATTGCAATCCTTTCAGCTCTCCAAGAGCAGTCACATTCTCTAGATGGCATCCATCAAGATATAGATGTGAGGTTTTTAAGTAACTTCATGGACAAAAGGAGGGAGGTAAAAGATAAGCCAATCATGTCCAAGACTTGGAGCTTCTCCATAGATTTGAAAAATGAGTAGAGCATTTTGAGAAAGATTTCTTCTAATGACTGAAGAATCCTCATGTTCGGACAGCCCATTAGTCGCCGCCCCCAACCGTAGTTAATGGGCTGCAAGCGACAATCTTGTGCTTCTATCGGTGGTGACAGTCGACGGTTATGCGCTGGTCGTGTGACAGTAGTGCGACAGTCGTGCGGTGTTCGTGCGGCGGTTGTACGGCGGCGGTTGGCGGTCGACAATCCATGAGTAAGAAGAAAGAACAAACAAATATGAAAATTTATAAATTTTTACTAAACGCAATTCTATTCTTTTTCTATTCCAATAATAGACATTTTTTATAATTATCAAATACCTTATTTTACTCAGAAATTGTTCTTGGATTAGAAATAGAAAAAAAAAACTATTTCTAAAAAAAAAATAGTTCCCTGTAATAGAAATGTTGCCATGTGCACCCTTAGTTTCGCAAATGATAGGTTTCTTAAGAGATTGGCTGAACGAGGAATGACAATGTATAATGTTGTCAACTTATTCATGTACTTGAACTCAGCTAGGCTAGTATTGTTTCGCGGGGTTTTATCCTCAACCTCCCACTGATGAAAACTCTCTTCCATAGACAATTCTTCTAAATTAACCAAGCTTTCAATAATTTCAAACATGGAACACAATCTCAGGTCCAAAAATCTCAATTCTGTTAGTTAACCAAATTCTTTGGGTAGCCGAGCAATTCTAGAATTGAAGAAACTTAGGATCTGCAATCCTTTAAGCTTTCCAGGAGCAGACACATTCTCTAGATGGCATCCATCAAGACATAGTTATGAGGTTTTTAAGTAACTTCATCGACAAAAGGAGGGAGGTAAAAGATAAGGTAGTCAAGTCCGAGACTAGGAGCTTCTCCATAGATTCGAAAAATGAGTAGAGCATTTTGAGAAAGTTTTCTTCTAATGACTGAAGAATCCTCATGTTCGGATAGTCCAACTTTTCAGGAAATTCATCAATGTCAACATAGTAGAAGGCCATTGCGGTGCATTTTCTGTGATCATACCATGACCATTCTTTAAACCCAAAATCCTTTCTCCCGACCAAGGCGTTCCATTCCGTGTCAATAAATTTTTCATGCATAGAGATGGCCACGCCAATAATTAGGTCATGCATGCTCAACTGGGCTCAGCCATCACTGCCTAGCAACAAAGAAGAGTCAAGGAGGTGACATCAATCCATAATCAACCTCTTTCTAGTGTCTTCGATGGTCTTGCTGATTTTTTTTTTTTTAATAAACCCAAGCCCATGCAGTAGATAAGGGCATCCCTTATGCCATGTCCCCGAGAGACGAGAGCATGAACCAAGAACAACGCTTTGATCCTCTCATCATTGAGGTCATTGTAACTAAGGTCCACTATTGATTTTACATTGGACCCTTCTTTATAGGTCGAAGCATCCCTCCAGTCAGGTAAATCTCCACACTTCAACCTTTTAGCCACTGAGAGAATCATAAGAGGCAAGCCTCCACAATTCTCGACCACTCTATCCACGAGGATCTTAAAGTGAGGGTCGATAAGTTTGTCCCCCACTGTCCTTTAAAAAAGTATACATGCTTCTCCATGCTTTAACTCACTGAGTTGGAATTATGGATCAGAGCCACCGTCCGCCAGCAACGTGTTGTTGCCAATCGCCACACGACCGCCACCTACTGCTGCACGACCACCGACCGTCGCTACCAACGGCCGCCGCAAGACCACTGCACATAGCCTATTAGCTGCCGCCCCCAATAGCAGTCATTGGGCTGCAAGGGGCAATCCTGCGGCGGCGATCGGTGGTGACAGTCGATGGTCATGTGTTGGCCGTGCGGCGTTCATGCGGTGGTCGTACAGCAGTGGTCGACGGTCGATAGTCTGTAAGTAAGAAGAAAGAACAAACAAATATAAACATTTATAAATTTTTACTAAACACATTTCTATTATTTTTCTATTCCAAGAATAGAAATTTTATATAATTACCAAATACCTTATTTTACTCAGAAATATTTCTTGGAGTAGAAATAAATAAAAAAAATATTTTTGAAAAAAAAAATTTCCCTGGAACAGAAACGTTGCCATGCGTACCCTTAGTTTCGAAAATGGTAGGTTTCTTGAGACATTAGCTGAACGAGGAATGACAACGTATAAAGTAATCAACTTATTCGTGTACTTGAACTCAGCCAGGCTAGTGTTGTTTCGCGGGGTTTTATCCTCAGCCTCCCACTAATCAAGACTCTCTTCTATAGACAATTCTTCTAAATTAACCAAGCTTTCAATAACTTCAAGCATGGAATACAATCTCAGGTCCAAAAGTCTCAATTCTGTTAGTTCACTAATTTCTTTGGGCAACCGAGCAATTCTAGAATTGAAGAAACTTAGGAACTGCAATCCTTTCAGCTTTTCAAGAGCAGTCACATTCTCCAGATGGCATCCATCAAGACATAGTTGTGAGGTTTTTAAGTAACTTCATCGACAAAAGGAGGGAGGTAAAAGATAAGCCAATCAAGTCAAAGACTTGGAGTTTCTCCATAAATTCAAAAAATGAGTCGAGCATTTTGAGAAAGTTTTCTTCTAATGACTAAAGAATCAACAAAGAAGATTCAAGGAGGCGACGTGCATCCATAATCAACCTCTTTCTATTGTCTTCGATGATCTTGCTGAATTTTTTACATAAACCCAAGCCCATGCAGCTGATAAGGGCATCCCTTATGCCAAGTCCCCGAGAGACTAAAGCATGAACCAAGAATAGCGCTTTGATCCTCTCATCTTTGAGGTCATTGTAACTAAGGTCCATTGTTGATTTTAGATCAGACCCTTCTTTATAGGTCGAAGCATCCCTCCATTCAGGCAAATCTCCACACTTCAACCTTTTAGCCACTGAGAGAATCAAAAAAGGCAAGCTTCCACAATTCTCGACCACTCTATCCACGAGGATCTTAAATTCAGGGTTGTTAACTTCGTTCCCCTACTATCCTTTAAAAAATTATTTGTACTTCTACATGCTTGAACTCACTGAGTTGGAATTTTGGACTAGAGCCACCGTCCACCGACAGCTTGCCATCGCCAATCGCCACACGACCGCCTCAAGAATGCTGCTTGCTGCCGCATGTCCGCCGCATGACCGCCACTTGCCGTTGCATAACTGCCAACCGTCGCTGCCGACTGCCACACACAGCCTACCAGCTGTCTCCCCCTCCGTGGTCAATGGTCGGCATGCAGCAATCTTGCAGCGGCGGTCGGCGGTGACGATCGACAGTCATGCGGCGGTCGTGCGGCAACGGGCGGTGGTCAAAGGTCCATGAGTAAGAAGAAAAAAGAAATAAATATAAAAATTTATAAATTTTTACCAAACGTATTTCTATTCTTTTTCTATTCCAAGAATATAAATTTTGTATAGTTACTAAACACCTTATTTTACTTAGAAATTATTATTTTTTTGTTAAAAATTTACTCATAAATTGTTTTCGGAGTAGAAATATAAAAAAAAACTATTTCTGAAAAGAAACAGTTTCTCGGAATAGAAACATTGCCGTGCACACCCTTAGTTTCTCAAATGGTAGGTCTCTTGAGAGATTGGCTGAACGAGGAATGGCAATGTATAAAGTGCTCAACTTATTCATGTTCTTGAACTCAGCCAGGCTAGCGTTGTTTCGCGGGGTTTTATCCTCGGCCTCCCACTGATCAAAATTCTCTTCCATAGATAATTCTTCTAAACCAAGCTTTTAATAACTTCAAGCATGAAACACAATCTCAGGTCCAAAAATCTCAATTCTATTAGTTCACCCATTTCTTTGGGCAGCCGAGCAATTCTAGAATTGAAGAAACTTAGGAACTGCAATCCTTTCAGCTTTCCAAGAGCAGTCACATTCTTCAGATGGCATCCATCAAGACATAGTGATGTGAGGATTTTAAGTAACTCCATCGACGAGGGGAGGCAGGTAAACGATAAGCCAGTCAAGTCCAATACTTGGAGCTTCTTCATAGATTCGAAAAATGGGTCGAGCATTTTGAGAAAGTTTTCTTCTAATAACAAAAGAATCCTCATGTTCGGGCAGTTCAATTTTTCAAGAAATTCATCAATGTTAACATAGTAGAAGGCCATTGCGGTGCATTTTCTGAAATCACACTGTGACAATTCTTTAAACCCAAAATCCTTTCTCTCGACCAAGGCGTTCTATTCCATGTCAGTAAATTTTTCATGCATAAAGATGGTCACTTCAATAATTAGGTCATGCATGCTCAACTAGGCCCGGCCATCACTGCCTAGCAACAAAGAAGAGTCAAGGAGACAACGTCAATCCATAATCAACCTATCTCTAGTGTCTTCGATGGTCTTGCTGAATTTTTTATATAAACCCAGCCCATGGAGTAGATAAGGGCATCACTTATGCCAAGTCCCCGAGAGACTAGAGCATGAACCAAGAATAGCGCTTTGATCCTCTCATCTTTTAGGTCATTATAACTAAGTTCCACCATTGATTTTACATTGGACCCTTATTTATAGGTCGAAGCATCCCTCCATTCAGGCAAATCTCCACGCTTCAACCTTTTAGCCACTGAGGGAATCAAAAGAGGTAAGCCTCCACAATTCTCGATAACTCTATCCACGAGGATCATAAATTTAGGGTCATTAATTATGTCCCCCATTATCCTTTCAAAAAGTATATATGCTTCTCCATGCTTTAACTCATTGAGTTGGAATTCTAGATCAGAGCCACCATTCGCCGATAGCCTGCCGTCGCCAACCACCACACGACCGCCGCACGACCGTTGCCTACTACCGCACGACCGTCGACCGTCACTGCCGACAACCACCGTCCCCTCCCGCGATCGGTGGGCTGTGGGCAGCAATCCTGCGGTGGCGGTCGGTGGTGATGGTCGACGGTCGTGCTGCAGCAGGCGACGACAGGTAGCAATCCGTGAGTAAAAAGAAAAAACAAATAAATAGTAAAATTTATAAATTTTTACCAAACGCATTTCTATTCTTTTTTTATTCCAAGAATATAAATTTTGTATAATTACCAAATACCTTATTTTACTCAGAAATTGTTCCCGGAGTAGAAATAAATAAATAAATAATTATTTCTAAAATGAAATAGTTCACCGAAATAGAAACCTTGTCATGCGCACGCTTAGTTTCCCAAATGGTAGGTCTCTTGAGAGATTGGCTGAACGAGGAATGGCAATGTATAAAGTGCTCAACTTATCCATGTTCTTGAACTCGGACAGGCTAGCGTTGTTTCGTGGGGTTTTATCCTCGGTCTCCCATTGATCAAAATTCTCTTCCACAGACAATTGTTCTAAATTAACCAAGTTTTTAATAACTTCAAGCATGGAACACAATCTCAGGTTCAAAAATCTCAATTTTGTTAGTTCACTCATTTCTTTGGGCAGCCGAGCAATTCTAGAATTGAAGAAACTTAGGAACCACAATCCTTTCAGTTTTCCAAGAGCAGTCACGTTCTCCAGATGGCATCCATCAAGACATAGTGATGTGAGGCTTTTAAGTGACTCCATCGATGGAGGGAGGGAGATAAAAGATAAGCCATTCAAGTCCAATACTTGGAGCTTCTCCATAGATTTGAAAAAAGGGTCGGGCATTTCGAGAAAGTTTTCTTCTAATAACAGAATAATCCTCATGTTCTGGCAGTCCAATTTTTCAGGAAATTCATCAATGTCAATATAGTAGAAGACCACCACCCACGGTGGTGGCGTCGCTGGTTGGGCAAGTGACCTCCTTCCCGGAGGACGCAAGTTCGACTCGCGGCGTGCGTCTCGCGTTAAATCGCAAGCCGTGACTTACCCGGGGCATGTGGGTGGTGGTTTCTCACGTGCCTCCCCAGGGTTTACTCTCCCCGCGAAGCGTCGTTCGGAGGTTCCCTGGGTTACCAAAAAAAAAAAAAAAAAATATATATATATATATATATATATATATATATATATATATATATATATATATATATATATATATATATATATATATATATATATATATATAGTAGAAGACCATTACGGTGCATTTTTTGAGATCATATTGTGACCATTCTTTAAACCCACAGTCCTTTCTCTCAACCAAGGCGTTCCATTCCATGTCAATAAATTTGTCATGCATAGAGATGGCCACATCAATAATTAGGTCATGCATGCTCAACTGGGCTTGGCCATCACTGCTTAGCAACAAAGAAGAGTTAAGGAGGCGACGTCAATCCATAATCAACCTATCTCTAGTGTCTTCGATAGTCTTGCTAAATTTTTTATATAAGCCCAAGCCCATGTAGTAGGTAAGGGCATCCCTTATGCCAAGTCCTCGAGAGACTAGAGGATGAACCAAGAATAGCGTTTTGATCCTCTCATCTTTTAGGTCATTGAAACTAAGGTCCACTATTGATTTTACATTGGACCCTTCTTTATAGGTGAAAGCATCCCTCCATTTAGGCAAATCTCCATGCTTCAACCTTTTAGCCACTGAGAGAATCAAAAGAGGCAAGCCTCCACAATTCTCAACCACTCTATCTACGAGGATCTTAAATTCAGGGTCATTAACTCTATCCCCCACTGTCCTTTTAAAAAGTATACGTGCTTCTCCATGCTTTAACTCATTGAGTTGGAATTCTTGATTAGAGCCACCATCTGTCGGTAGCCTGCCGTCACCAATCGCCACACGATTGCTACATGACCGCCGCCATAAGACTGCCACCCACAACCCAACGACTGGCGGCCCCTCCTGTGGCCAGTGGGTTGCAAGCGTCAATCCTACAGTGATGATGATAGTTGGCGGTCGTGTGGCGGTCATGCAGCGTTTGTGCGGCGGTCATGTGGTAGCGGGCGGCGGTCGGCGGTCCGTGACTAAGAAGAAAAAACAAATAAATACAGAAAATTGTAAATTCTTACCAAACGCATTTCTATTCTTTTTCTATTCCAAGAATAAAACATTTTTATTATTACCAAACACCTTATTTTACTCAAAAATTGTTCTCGTAGTATAAAAAAAAAAAACTATTTCTGAAAATAAATAGTTTCCCGGAATAGAAACGTTGCCATTCATACCTTTAAAAGCCATGATGACTCATGACGTTTCTTGCCGTAGAGAGGGAACAGCTGAGAAAACATCGGGTGCATCTCTTATGCCACCTCATTTTTTTGGTAATAATCCGTGGAGGCGGCTTCCGTCAACTTGTTCTTGGCTGATTTCTTTCTTGAATTTTGCAGAGGAGACACGAAGAGCTATCACAAGAGCAAGAGGTTTTTACATTCTTGCCTACATTCACGTTAGCATGAAAGCATTAGTAATTAAAATTTCTTAATTCATGATTTAAAGATATCAATTTGCATGTGCAGGTGACCATAACCCAAAATACTTTATTACGTATCTTATGAGATTTACACATGTGACTTCCAATTCTTAAATTGGATTCTTTGATATCTTGACCGTTTGCACCACTCATGGGAACTGTAAATTTCATAGTCTCGTTAGTAACATCTCAAATATATTGAGAAATCACAAATTTGACTCTCATGCACCGTTGAGAGAGGGGGGCTAGTGATGTGTTGGTTCCTAAGGTTTAAAATTTTCCTCGATCCACATGGAAATCACCCCCCCCCCAAATTCTACTAACTTGCCTGTGGAATTATGGATTTTTTACACTTTTTGATAGATTATTTCCGTTAAAATAGATCTCCCTTTCCATTTTGTGATATAGTTACAGATTATTACACTTTTTGTTCTTACTGATGCGGGCTTTGTAAATTAAGTTGCGAAGACTCGACGGATTGGCTCTCTTCCACAAAATTGCCTTTCTATTCCTCCATAAGCCAATTGTTCTCTCCATTGTTTAGATTCCCCTGGCTTGGGACTCTTTCGACTATGTTCGCAATTTCAATAAAATTTTCTTTGACCCCACGAAAAAAGATCTTTGCCTTTTCTCTTGCCCCACAAAGGATGATACACATGAGTCAATTCTTTCTTTATTTTCTTGGGTCCGTCCAACTTGTCCAGATCAATAATTGCGAGCGAAAATCAGACACAGAAGACAGAATAAAACAAAGGCAACAACTATGGATGGTGTGGGTCCTAGAAATTGAGATGTTATCTTCAGTCCATTCCCATCTAAAAAGGTCAGGTTTTGATTGATAAGCAACTCTTCACATGAGCTCGCCATAAGATTCCCCTTTCTCTCTTACATAATGCGTGGAAAAGCGACTAGCGTTTCTTCTTCTAGGCTATGGTTCCTACAAAGACAAAGCATAATCAAAAGGGCTTACACAATAATTTCCTTGCCATCATGTCCGTTTAACATAACAAAATTTATCTATTAATTACTCCATATTTGAAAATAATTATGATAATAGATGGCTTGTGGTTAGGAATTTCCACCGTCTTTGCAAAGGCCGGCTTGCATTTGAAAATATCTATGCTAATAGGTGGAGGTTTGGTAATTGATTTGTAATAGCTAAATCCTTCAACGGTTGAAAGTGTTAGGGCATGGCTTGATTTTAGTGATAACGATTATGCATATAAAACCAAGAGCTATCATATTTGTATACGAAATTATGTGCAATCATGTCATCTAATGCTTTCTTTTTCTAAGTTAAATTTTTCTTAATGGTGGATTACTCTATCTACTCTTTTGCTAATAATTATTTTCATCATTTTCTTATATTCATTTATTTGTAATATACATATTATTAATTTTTTGTGATGAAATTTTCTGGTAGCAATGGATTTTCTTTTATTGATTTGCTAATATCATCTACCAAATATGGGCTATCATGTCATAAATTGGATCTCAATATTGCGAAAAATCTTTTAACGAAAACCTCATAGTCCTCGATTTAAGGTCAAATGAATATCATAGCATAATATGTATCCCTATATTGTTAAACATTTTTGAAAACTCACAACAATCGTTAATTTAAATAAACTAATAAAAATATGTTAAAATTACCATAAAAATTAGATCAGATGAAGAAGCACATGTGCTACCACGTGGGTCACTCTCACACGAGTAATATCCACTTCTGTGTATAACGATAGATTACCAATGATCAAATTTTTAAGTCTAGAGTAGCACTGAATAAATCTATGTATATGTACTCATCTGACTGATGAAGAGTGCAAGATCAATATTTACTTGTCTCGACCTACCCATCGATATAAAAGGAAATAGGTTTAGGATTATTGCCTAAAAGACGTCCCTATGGCCCATGATTAGACGTAGACTCTTCTAAGTTCACACCTCCCATGATGTTTAGTGTTCATAATTTTTTTCAAATGAGTCGCTACTAGTTTATTAGGATCGGCTATAAATCAAATGAGGTATGGGAGTATACCTCATTTCCTACGTAATCAAATAATCTAAGATTGGAGACTTGATTTTGTTCATTTCAAAAATATTTTCCATGAGGCAGTCTGTGTTGATTTTAGACCTATTCACTAATACATGAAGTGATCATGCGAATGCCCAATCATTAACATGACAATTAGCAACTAAAGTGGCATCGAATAAATTGAATCGGAAGAGCAAGAATCTAGCAATATCAAATAAGGAGCTTGTCATCTTAGACTAAGCTAAAGGGAAATCATAATCAACATATGGAAAATGTGTAATTAAGGGTATTTGTTTTAATGAAAATCGGAAAGAGTATTTTAAAGCATTTTCTGACTTTAGGAAAAATATTTTTTTTTCGGACTTTTTAATTAAATTTTATAAAATTAATTTTTTTTATTCAATTAATAAGTAGTCTAAAAATAGGGACCTAGCCAGAACATGGATGAACTTGGACTCACAGTTCAAACTAGAGGGGACGATTGATCTTATCCTCAAGCTCACTCCATTTCTACCCTTTCCAAGGCTAATTGGGAAAAAACTCCCAAGTGAGCCTCCACCAAAGCTACACCAAGCTCATTCGTTTGTAACTAAGTGCACTAAGCCCATATTACTAAAAAGAACTCAGCCTAAGCACTTCTAAAAATGAAGCCAACCTGAATTCATTAAAACCACTCAAGCCCAAAATTACTCAATCATTGAATAAACCCACACATCCACAATCGAGACTCTCCCCAAACCATAACGTGAAGAAATTATTCTCATCGTCAACGACGTGACCACATCCCTGCATCTTCACAGCAAGCGACTTTCAGCCACCAAGCAATCACTTGTCTCTATCGCTAATCACTGGAGGTTCCCATTTGCAGCCACACCCCGAACACCAAGGACAACCACAGGGCTAGACCAAGGCACGAAGCAAAGCAACCCAAAAAAATTCGGTAGAAAAGAAACATGACCGAAAATGTACTTGCTAATCACAAGGGAGGCTATAATGCATCACACATGTCCACGGGCTCCTTTCAACAATTCAAAAGTCCAGATTCAACCGGATAGATTTGGTTCAGATATTTCATCGTAGTTTGAAACGCACTGGCTAAATGAGGGAAAAACCAACCAACTTGTGTTGGGACTCACAATAATCAACAAGTAGTGGCCCAAAGTAGCGGTGCACGGACGAATGGGGCTGATGCTTGCGAGAACCGAACAACGAAGAAGTTCGGTCCAGCGAGCCCAAAAAGGGGCAAAGCAAGGCACAAACAGCCAGCACCACCCATGTGATCGTTATGAGTGGGTTTGTGATTGAGGCCTATGAGTTTTCAGGCCAAGCCCAATCTTGCGAGGTTTATTAGTAGTAGATGAGTCTAAAATGGGTGACTCGCAAAGCAACTAAATCATCTTCAATCAACTAAGCTCACTTCCTTGATACGTCACTCATCCTCCAGGGGAGAGGATCTAGTAAATTTTGGATGGTAGATATTGGAAAACTAGGGCAAGATTTATAAAGGGAATATAAAGAAAACTGGATCCAGTGCCTTTTTCTCCCTCTTTGATGGTTCGACTGTTTTTTGACTTGAACTGAATGCAATGGAGGGAGACGCACACATTGGCATGGCCGATACTACTATTATGCTAAAATCACATAGGGACATTAGACGGCATAATATTTGTGCAAAATGTTTTTCTTGGTGTCCACCAAAGTAAATTGGCAAGAACTAAATTATAAAAGCATTAGATCAGACGAATTCATTTTTCTATGAGCCTTTACTCTTCTTCTTCGAGATTGTTGAACTCAGAAAATAGGAAAAAGAAAAAGAAAAAGAAAGAATGGCTGCCCTTCTTATCCAAGATAGTCAAATTTCAGAAAATAGAACAAAAAGAGTGGCTAAACAACATTGTATATTTAGTGTTAAAAAATTTTCCGTGAGAATACAATGACCAACTCATATGATATCGAGTTAATTGATTATATCAAGTTTAAAACTGTATTGATTGTGATATAATGGTTTTAAGATTTTTATTGGATAATTTTTTCCTTGACCATATGTGTTGGAAGAGGCTCGTCAGGTATCATGTAGGCGAAACATGTTTGAATTCACACTATCCATGGATTAGACAGTGTTGTTCAGTACATTCTCACATATTAAGGTGTTAAGTCTGAACCAATGTGACGAAAAATCAATATGGATTAATCGAAAGAAACGTGAAATTATTTAATTGTTAGGGCGAATGTTGAGAACAGAAACCAAATATCGGGTCAAAAAATGAATGACGGCTCCTTATCCAGGCCATGGATTGGCTTGCATAGTGGTACGAACCGTGCAAAAAAAATGGACTACACAATGCAGAACTCCCTTACTATGTTATGCCAATGCTATTTGAAACATAGACAACAATCAGCACCGAATGATTTCAAGAGAATTATTCAATTATGAGATTCTAGCGAACATGCTGAAAAGAAAATAAACTGAAAACCTAAACGAGCAAATGCAAGGACATGCATCCGCAACCAAACCCAACGAAGAAACAAGGTGAACAACTAATTAGGATCAACAAACGGGGGCTCAGGCATGCACACCTATTCTTCCAATCAGTTCCGTGATTAAACAAGATAACTTTGGGCTACAACCGAGCTGAACGCGATCAGAGTAAGCTGAGGAATTCAAATTCTCACATGGACGACTCCGGGGACAGCAGAGGACGGTGGAAGCGCTGCTCCTTCTAGCCCGAGTATCCTCCGCTTCTGATGTGCAAGATTGAGAGAATTGATATGAAAGCGTGAATGTGCACCTCTACCGATTCTTCCAGCCCCTGCCCTTACGAACTTCCCACATTCTTCTTGTCCTTTTTACCACAGCCACCAAGTCCATTTCCTTTCCCATCCTTTACCTTTTCCTCTTTCGGTCCTTCTTCACGATGCTAGATTGGCGTCTCCCCCCTTTCTCCCTCCTCTTGCTCACGCCAACAAGGATGCCGCAGAGCAGAGGAGCAGCGCAGAGCAGGGACAGAGGAGCAGGCGGACGGCACGGAGGTGACGGGCGATGTCACGCTGGTTCGACCAAGAGGGGCCAGTTAGGCCGGTGACTCACCGCCGTCACCCCCCCCCCTCCTTTTTTTGTTTCTTTTTCCTGGATTGTTCCGATTTGGGGGTCGTTTTCCCGAGCATCCCCGCTCAGAGATGCCCAAGGCGAACGTACGTAGCCCGATCTATTGAGCTCGTCCACTGTCCAACGTCGCCGAGCCTGGTAGGGACCCTCGGCCATCCGCCTGTTTGCACCCTGTATTGGGCTCGCCGGACCGTACTGTTTTGTCCATCTCATGCGAGTTCCCGACCCCGTTCGTGTGTGTGCTACCATTGTTGGGCGTTGCTTGTTGATTGCTATGAGTCCCGATGCGATCTCGAGTCTCTCAATTGGTTCGATTTCTCTCTTTTTAGCCAGTGTACTCCGTGTGTTTGATGAAACGCCCGAGTGAGATTCGTGAGGATGCTCTTAGTTTTCTGTCCGTCGTGGCTGCTCGTGGCTTGCTAAAAGAGTTTTGATAGAGCCCCGCTAGTAACCTTCGCTTTATATGTTATTGTTTCGACGCTTTTCTGTGTGCGCATTGTGTTTCCAGGTGACCGGTTCTTGGCCGGCAGAGTTGAAGGGTGGTGGTGTTTGTGGGGACGAATGACAGCCGCGTGGTGACTGGACGTGGCTTGGGTTGTGCCTGAAGGCCCTGAACCATTTTGGTCAAAGCTTGAGTCCTTTTAGTGGTTTGCATCCGCCAATGTTCTCGGTCCTTTGGGAAAAATAAAGTGAAGCACGTGATGAACACTTCAGATAAGTTGCGAAGGTGAGAGGAGAGATTGGCAAGAGAGGGGGAAGATAACAAACGTGGGCTGAGCTTTGATTGCTGAAGCCCTCGTGCAGTTGTCGTGCATGTTGGGGCGTTCTGGGTTTGTCATGGGATAGGTAGGGGAGAAGACGTTGAAAGGCTTATTAGGGAAAGAGAGAAGGAAACAAAAGTAGGGAAAATGGGCTTTATTTTCACTAAAAATAGCACGAGAGGCATGAGTGTGTTTTGGGTGAATTTCGGCTTCGTTTTTACTCCAAGGCTAGTGACGTTTGGGCCTAATTCGCCTTGTTTGGGTTTGTGCTCTTGGTTGAGTGGGCTTGGATTTTGTCCTGTAGTGGCCGAATTGGGTATAACCGTATAAGTTCATTGAGCCCATTCCTTTCTTTTCCTTTAGGTACTGGGCCCGAACTCCGGAGACCAGTGGCAGCCCAGCTCATATTCTGACTGGGCTCGAAGGCCCAGCCCGGGTCCCAGTTTTGGAATAAAAAATTATTAAAAACATATTTTTGAAAGTATAAAAATTAAAAAAATTGAAAAATTGAAAATTATGTTTTCTCTTAAAATGAGGAAAAAGCTTTAAAAATGGTTTTTGAGTGATTTTCTCTTAAAATATATGAAAATCCTTCAAAAAAAAAAAAAAAAAGATCGTGCTTAAATTCTTAAAAGCAAATGTGAGATTGCTATTTGCACATTTCCTTAATTCCAATGATGCCCTTTATGATGCATGGGTTGCTATTTCCTCAACTTGATTAGGAATTGAATCTTAGGACTCGTAATTGGCATAAATGCTTTACTTAATGTTTAAATAAGATTATGTATTGAAAATGTATTAATTGATTAATTAGTGTAATCAAATTCCTGCTCCTAATTTCGTGTGTTGCACAGGAGTAAAATAATTTTCCCAACTGTTTAATTTGGTTTATCATCAACTCATCACAAATTGATTAGTAGTGACTCATAAATGAAATGATTTGTAAGTTAAAAACTCAAATAATAAATAGTAAATTGGTGGGCTTAAGAGATCCAAGCTAAGCCTAGCCTTAGCAAGCCATTAGCCTTTGCGTCTGCAAGAGGGTTTGAAGAGGCCGCGATAGTGAGGAGATCCACCTTTGTTTAGTGATGATGCAAGATTAAAAGAAAAAAAAAGTGAGGGCCTTGTTCCTTTTGCTTTTTGCCCGAGATCTCCAGCACTTCTCTTCTAATTTCAGTCAAACTCTTATTCATTCTTTCCCCTTTTAAGTCAATTTCAGCATGCCCATCATCTCAAATGCCTTGATCGCTACTTTGCTTAAAATGGTCTAAGGTGACAAGAAATGGAGTCATATTTATTTGGGATGATTGAATGACATTAGAGGGAACAGAAAGTACATGAATAGAGAGAGAGAGAGAGAGAGAGAGAGAGAGAGAGAGAGATGGGCCTCTGTCGTGTCCCCCCTACCGCTTGTTGACCTCCTCTCACATCTCAAAAACAACCCCCCATTCTCTCTCTCTCTCTCTCTCTCTCTCTCTCTCTCTCTCTCTCTCTCTCTCTCTCTCTCTCTCTCTCTACCTTTAGCGCATTGGGTCGGTTGTCAAGCCTCGATTGAAACTACCATGGTCTTATTCGTGCATCGAGCAATCCGTGCGCACAGCCATGGGATGTAAATTAGGTTTCCTTTTGGAGGGCTACGAATAGTGTCGGATTTGAATCAAGCTCGAAGCTTTGCGTGTGTTCTAGGAATCATGGTGAAGCTCGTTGCTATATAAGGAGATAAGAGTCCGATTCGACAGGTGATCGGGTGTTGATTCACCCCATTGGACATTTCATAATATGATGACCATGACCAGTATGTGGATTCACCTCTGCTGAGGAATCAGGGGATTCAGAAGAGAGGAAAGCAGCTGAGGGAAGGAGATAGAAAATGAGGGATTGGCCGGGAAATTTATTAAAGTCATGCTGTGCTTGAAATTTTGTAGAAAACCTCCAGGAATGGCCTTTTGAGTCTCTGACGCTTGACGCATGGGAGTTGACTCTATTGCTACAAAATCGATCGGAAATCATTATCATCTGTTTTTATTCGAACGTCTACTTATTGAACTTCTAAAGCTTGTGCCAGTTTTGTTTTCCATAAATTCGAATGGCAATTTTGGCTATTCAAATGAATATTGACATTTGCTAACTGGCTATACTGCAAGACGATTCAGGGATATGGTTAACCTGATACTGTGGGAAGTTTTTAATCTAATACTGTGGTTATGGTCCATCTTTTGATGGTTGGATCCGGATTTGATATGGATAGTATTCTGGTCCTATGTTGCTTGTTGCTTTAATCCGGGGTTTGATTGACCCGTGAATTCTTGTTGAAGTACAAACATTGTTGGCTGACTAATCATTTTTTGAATAATTTTGTCCCTGAACTTTTTAAAGAGCACAAACTAACCAAAAAATAATGTGTACTAGGCAACACTGGTGATTTGCTGGAAATTGTAAGGATCATTAAATCTAGGACATTCTTCCTCACCAGTCACCAAAAATCTCCTTTTAAAAGCACAATCACACACATGGTGATGGGGATTTCAATAGGAGGGGTTCAATGTGGTCTCTTTAATTCCGAAAGCATAAGCATTCAAAACAACTACCCTGAAAGGTCTCACTGCCACATGATATCAAGGCCTGAGCTTCACCAAGTTTCTTCAAAACACACTGTGTATCTAACTCAATTGGAGTACAGTGCACATATTGATTTATGATCTATTAGCAATACTAAGATATTTACTTGATGTTGCATATCTCTCAAGATAACGCACATAACTCCTTTGATAAACCATATCCTTGATTTATTTTATTTGAAATTAGGTTTATCTTGTTACCTTAGATAGCCATCTCATATAACTTATAAATAAGCAAATGTAATCTTCATTATAATACATCGTAGTATACAGAAATTCTATATTTCTATTTTTTATTATATATTATTCTATTTGTTCAACTCGATCCATTGTTTCATGGTCGAATCTGAATTTGATCCAATCTAGTCCTATTTTGTTTTTGCGACAAGCATTGTAATGGTCGGTGGTTTGATTGATACGTGAATTTTTGTTAAAACATTATGAGTTGACTAATATTTCTGTTTATGATTTTGTCCCTCAACTCTCTACGAAAGCACAAGTTGACAAAAAGTAATATATGTACTAGGCAACACTAGTAGTTTCCTAGAAACGGTAATAATCACGCAATCCAAGACATTCTTCCTTTTCAATCATCAAAGTTCTCCTCATAGAAGAACAACCAAACAATGGGCATACTGATGGCGATGGGGAACACGGTGGGAGGGTTCAATGCAATCTCTTGAATACTAAAGGTAGTAAGCATTCAAGACAAACTAACCCGGACGATTTTGCTGCCAAATGATATCAAGGCTTGACCTTTGCCAAGTTCTGCCAAAGCACATTCTAACTCAAAAAGTTGGTCGTACAGCACACATATCTAGAAGGGGAAAATAATGGAGTATAGGGACACGATTTAGTACTATCGTAACAAAAGGACCAGATGACAGATGAGAAAAGAAGTTCTACTATGTTTGCAAAAAGTGCCCACGGTACAAGTCCATGACAAACTTGGGGTGCAGAGCTCCTCCTGCATCTACACGCAAAAAACCACTAATGGGATTGTGCTAAAAGAGAATGCTAGTCTCATGGTGATGGCCGAGAGAATTGAGAACCTAGCCTTAAGGAAATCACTGTCGCATGCGCTTCCCAAAGTTCTGTGAGAGATGGATCCCGCAAAGCTAGAGCATAATTTTAACCACGGTCGAGTGGATGAAGAAATTTATTCCTACATGCCAAATAACCATGAAAATGGCAGTCCATGGCTGTGTGCGATCGTAGCATTACATTTCAAATCCAATACCAACGGCAGTAAGCTAATTCCCACGTTATAAGTGGTCATTTAATTCAAAAGGGGTAAATTAAATACAGGAAGAAAAGGTCCATGCAGTACTGAGAATTTCATCGCTGTGCAAGATAACGATAAAGAATAGCTGAAAGAACTTGAGTGCAACGTCTTCTGTACGGAACAGCCAAATTCTGATCTAATCGATTTCTGGCAATTACATGACATCATTAGGATTGGGTATTTCGAAAGAATCAGGGATAACGCTAGAAGAAGAAGCACTTGGTTAATGACATGGAGGGGCGCTGCAGTTGGACAGCTTTTGAAGGATGGATGTTGACCTCCATGAGTTTTCACAAATATTCCACATGTTATTTAGTAATACATGCACGTCAGAAAAATGATGAGAAGGTTGCTGTTGGAGTATCTTTTTGGCAGACCAATCATTGATTAGAGAGTTGTGACCAATTCTTGAACTCTGTAAATGTGTGCTACATTGCATATGTCCAAGAAACAGGAAATTCTAATCAAGAGTGAAATGGAGGTGGCATTGGCGGGACTAAACATGCTAATAATGGAGAAACTAGAAAAAACAAGAAGATTCAAGTATTTAAATGACTTGCTGAGAATAATTTTTGAATTGAGATATTATTAGCCGACGAGGGTTGGCCGGTCACCCCTGCTTGCCCCCAGCACAAAAAAAGAGAGTAAAGAATGGAAAAAGAAAAAAAAAACTAAAAAACTAACAAATTAGAGAAAATTTATAAAATTTATAAAATATTATAGAAAATGTACACATTAGCGTCGGTTATGTCACGTAGGACGGTCGACATCCATATCAATTATTCCCAATCAAAATTAGCCAAATTACTCAATTTGCAAAATGTGATGAGGTTTACGACTTAGTTGATATAATTAAAATGTTAGTACTGAATTTTACAAAAGTATAATAGTTTTGAGAGATTTTTGATAATTGTACCATTCAAAATCATTCACACTCCTTAAAAAGTGACCAACTTGTGGAGAATTGCTATCACGTAATGCTACTCTGCTTTTTAATACGAGATGGTACAAGAATGCCCCACCCGGTAGACTTTGAGGATGGTAATTGGATCACGTGGCCACACGAATCAAAGTGAGAACATTTTGTGTCCAACTTGATGAGGACGGAATTCATGACTTCGATTTTGTCTAAGGCTTGCGCGAATGAATAATTACAGATCATACAAAGACAAACCAAACGAGGCGACAAAAAAAAAAACCAATTATGTCGGCACACCACAACATGCAATCAAAAGGTTAGATTGAAAGAGATATGGTCGCTAATTAGTTTTTTTGCCTATAGACCTTCCCAAATAATGGGTCTTTTGCCAATGGACCTTTTGGCTAGAAAAGAATTGTATTATGAAACTTATATGGGAGTCAAAGTGTTCATAGCGGCAATTAATTTTTAGATGATACTACTCTTTAAGAGCCTTGTAATCATTTGCTTTACTAGTAACTTTCACGAGATGTTGAGTAATATGCTTCGAAGATAATGGATTAATTAAGAAGTTTATTAAAGAGTTGCCATGTTTGAAATTTTTGTCGAAAATTCTAGGAATAAGCTTGGGTAAGGTTAATGTCTGATTTGACTTGCAGTCACTGTGGATAGGGAAGAGCTAAACAATAGGTGGGATCGTGAGGTTTACATTTTACCTCCATTATCAGCATGAAATCATTCATAATTGACGATTTCTAATTCATGCTTGATGATTTTAAGAAGTGAGTTTTAATTCGTGCTTGGGATGTGTTGGTAATAAGCCAGATGTAACTAGGAAGAGCTCACGATTGAGTTGCACGTGGTAGCATTCATCTTTGAAGTTGGAAGTTGCAAAAGAGGTGGAATAATTGGCGTTATGAGGGGCGGTTCTTGTACGTATGGGAGGGAATAATAATTCTTAGTATTTTGTTTATGAATACCAATGCTTTGGGATTGTAAAGCTCTCTCTTTCCACAATCATAGCAACTCTATAATCTCTGTTTATATTTTTACTGCACCATTTTATTTTCCTCAAATTTTACCATTTTAATGCAATTTGCATTTTTCTTGCAAGTATTATTATTATTTTTAATCTTTCTCCACACTTAGCTCCATATTAATGTGCACTCCATTGAATCCCCATTTCGTGCACATTAGGAGCGAGGTATGTAACCGTGCAGCAATCTCCGTTGCTCTTGGTGCTATTTTTTTTTTTTTTTGCTTTAATAAATATTGATCAAAATTTTGGATGTCTTTTGCTAAAGTAAATTGTCCCCTTTAATTTTCTCTCAAATGTCCATTAATATTGTGAGATAAATTTACAAATCTCACTTGGATAAATATCATTAATTTTACACCTGATTTTGAACGTTTGCTAAGAGACTTTATTAGTTGAAAAAAAAAAAAAAAGGAGATGTGTATGCATACATTCACATCCCCTGTTCCATGATGGACCAACAAGTATAGACTCGGTGCTACTTATCAAGATAATTGAGGTTATTATGATTTGATACTATCCAGATGAGTTTTCCTAGAGCTAGGCAATTCTTACTATATTCTTGTGTTCATGGATAAGTAGGAAGGTTATTTCCTTTCAAATTTTTAATTGTAATCAGATCTTTAATAGAATATAGAGGATGATGCCTTGATCTAGGAGAGGATGAAAAATATATCAAACAAAATAATCAATCCGAAAGTCGAACTATAATTTCCAACATCTGATCTATCATTTTAATTATTACATGAGGTTGAGAGGTAAATAGAGCCACAACAAGTTGGGCCAAATTTGGTTAGATAGATAGTCATGTGCAATTTCATGTGTTAAGCATTATAAAATACAAGTATTAAGTTAAGATAACACAGACATCACTCATATTTGATTTGTATGTAGGTGATCCATAATTTGTATTCCACTGACGAAAGGCATGTTTTGATAAAGTTTCCTATAATCAAGGATGTACGGATATGTAGCTCTTTTCATGAAGTATGGTAAATGTCATTTTTACTCATTTGTTATCAAAGCGAAGAAATTTGGTTAGTGCGTGTTTGCATAGTACTCTATCTCTCTTCCACATGTTTGAAATGTGTAGTTTTGTTGGATCCTCTCGATTAGTAAAAGGACAAAGCAGGCTTAAAGTAATGATGTCCAATTCCCCATTGTCATAATCTCCATATATACCTGCACTTCACTTAGAATGATATTTTAATAAAGGGATAAGTACACTAGGGTTGCGTTTGGTTGTCCAGACAATTTTACTGAATAGGATAAGGTCGGATAGGATAAGAATAGGATAGGATTTGAAATATCCTATGTGACCTTTGGTAATGTCCGGATATACATGGACAAAACTGGATTAAATCTAAAACAAAAAAAAAATAATCAATTCTTTGAGATTCACAAAAAAAAAAAAAATGATTATTGGAGTCGTGAAAACTGTATATAATTGCTGCTCAGGCCTGCCACGACCACTTCCTCCGCCTGGAACATCGACCGACTCGATCCTGCCTCTGCTTCAGTCCATATGGTCATCACAAACTTGCTCAGTCCCTCGCTCGTCTCTCTTATTTGCCTCGCACTTCTCACCTTGCACTGACTTTCTTGATCGCACCCGTCATCCATCCTTTTTGCCTTGTTGTCTCTCTTTCTCCGAATCGCATCGTCCAAGTGTCCAGAAGGAAATCCAAAAAGTTTCAGGCCTTCCTCAACCAAACCAAAATGCTGAGCATAGTTGAAGCATCCGGATTTGATATACATATGGATCATCCGTTCTATACTTGAATATCCCACAAAATTTCCAGTTGTAGCAGATAACAATGGACAGATTTTCCTTTAAGTAATGATGCTAATGATGAGATCGCAACAAGTACAGTAACACAGTCTGGAGCTCAGATCGAGCACGAGTCTCATATTCCAGCTCGTCAGTGCTCAATCCTTGCCCTCGGGTCCATTTTGGCTTGTGCTCGAGGTCGATCCCAGATGTGCTAGGCGCTGCATGTGACGAAGCTAGAAGAGACTATCTAATGCGATGGCAGTCAGGATTGAGGGCGGTGGTGGCGAGAAGAGAAATCAACTGAGATGTCCAAACTTGGCAGGATGACGGCAAGAGAGGGCGGCGCCGGTGTGAGACAGTGGTGAGATGGTGGCAACGAAGGTGGCCGCGGTGAGATGACGGCTGGAGGCAACGACAACTGAGCTTGTGAGAGAGAAGCTTCAGGAAAGCTTCGACTAGGCTCACATTTTTCTTTAACTATTTTTTATTTTTATTTTTGAATGGTAGATGTCCTATCTAGGTCTATCCTATAGCCAGGTGGAATTTTTTTTTCCAAGCTATATCCAAACTATATATGGTCATAGTCAATTTTTGCGACACTCCAAATGCTAGATAGGATTTTCCTATCCACAATTCTATTCGATTCATCAAACGCTACCCAGAAGTCCTAAAACTTATCACGAAAGTGTAACTAAATCTTAATATTTTAAAAAAAATGCAATTAAGTCCTAAAATTTGTTACGAATGTGTAATTAAGTGTTAAAACTTGTTATAAAAGTATAATTGAATCCTAAAATTTTTAAAGAATGATTTGATCTACCTAACTTGACAAATTTTAAAATTTGATTGCAATTCTCGAAAGTTTTACTACTCAGTTACACTTTTGTGACAAATTAGAGGACTTAATTACACTTTTTGAAAGTTTTATGTATAAATTACACTTTGTTAGCAAGTTTTAGAACAGCCAATGCTTTTATCCCTTTAATAAATTACGAGTGTGGTCACCCATTAAAGAAAATAGATGAATGGATATACGAACCAAAGGCAAGGGCTCCTAATTAAAGATTTTGATATACCCACCTTTCAAGAAAGAATGGATGACTTTTAGTCAATTATTTCGGGTCTAATTATAGGCAACGTTTTGAAAACGGTACCAAAGAATGAACCGGAGTTTGGGTCGATACGCGATTCTTCTGGTTCAAGTGGTCCAACTATTTGTACCAATTGGTTTGAATATAATGAATGAAGCAAGAAAAATAAACAATATTTGAAATAATGATTTTGAAAATGTTATGAGAGAACTCATGTAATATTTGCATGCTTCGTAGTATTTTAGGAGTTCTGTGATAAGTAAAAATCAAATTTTTCCTACGACATGCTAATTTTCCAAGATCACCCCAATAGTTTCAAGTCGCCGATTAGGCTACCAACAAGCAAATATTAGACATGATGTCATGCAACGGAAAGAGATGGCACCTCGTTTTCTTTTTCAATTTTTTTTCCATTGTCCGCCCTATTGTGACTTCGGCATCGTTGGATGAGCCAGTGGCTGGGGTAATCAGTTCTCGATCCGGTTCGGTCTAATCTGATTTTCTGGCGGTCCTTTAGAACCGATCTTGCGACACTGCCACTTATACCCGAAGTCGTTGATGGTGTGGAGGGTTTGGGCGATGGAGACGTAGAAGACGAAGGGGGCAAGGGAGATCGAGGCCGGCGAGGCAACACTTGAGGCGGGACCACGGCTGGGAGAAGGCGTTGAAGAGGAGGGCGAGGCAGATGAAGAAGAGGAGGAAGAGGCGGCAGAGTTTATTTTTCTGCTAGTTGATGGCGCGTTTCTTCTCGAGGGCCTTCTCGAAGTCGAGCTGGGTTGTTGTGTTTAGGGCCGTCTCCTTCGCTTCCTGGTGGTGGTTGCTCTCGTCCATTACTACTTTCTGCAATAGGGTGCGCGCAGAGAGAGAGAGAGAGAGAGAGAGAGAGAGAGAGATTTCAAGGAGAGAGAGGGAGGGAGAGATTTCGGGGATGGGGAAGGGAAGAGGGGAGAGAGGGGTTGGGGATGGGGATGGGGATGGGGATGGGGAAGGAAAGAGGAGACAGAGGGGGAAGATTTTGAGGAGACAGAGTGGGGAGAGATTTCAGGGATGGGGAAGGAAGAGGAGGGGTGGATTTCTGGGAGACAGAAGGGGGAGAGATTTCGAGGGGAGGTGGAGAGATTTCGAGGGTGGGGAAGGAGACGGGTGAGCAGACACAGAAAAAGAGGAGAAAGAGGGGTGAGGTGAAGTCATTGAAGGATGAATTTTTAGAGCAAAAGAATTACTTTTCTTTGACAATTTTAGGCAATAGGATATACTCCTAGCTTTGCTTAGGTTAGGTTTAATTTTAAGAAATAAAAATAAATAAATAAAAAGTAATCAGTTCACTTCCTCTCTTGAAATCAAAACTCAGACCATCTGAACCCCAATTCCACTTTTAAAAATTAGGAATTGGACCAAATTGACCAATCCAATCTGGTCCAGGCAGTTTTTAATTTGGGCGGTTTCTGTTGCACACCCCAATCAAGTGCCATGGTAGGTTGGGAAGTCATTTGAAATTCACGCATAACTGGTATTGCTGGGGTCGATTACAAGGACATGAGAGAGAGCTTGCCATTGTCATCAGCTGGGCTGTAATTGGGGTTGAGATCCGTCAAGATAAGGCTTTCAAGTGATCTCAAGGATAATCACCAGCATTGCTTATGTGATTGCTATGAGCGGTTTTGTGATTACAGCCATTCCTCTTCATTTATGATTTTTCTTTTGCTGAGTTATAAGAGAGGTAGTGAGGCCAAGCAAGACAAGACACCCTGTCTTGAGCAAAAAACATGTGATTATTGCGAAAGATGAGCTCTAAGTGCATTGTTGAAATTATCTAGCACGTTACCATCAACACTTAGGTACTTGGCCAAAAAAGATCAGTTGTATGGTAGATTTAAGATGTCCATGGTCGAAATTTACATGAACTTATCTAGCACATTAAAATCAACACTTTGATCTTTGGCCAAAACATATCAGTAGTATGTTGATTCAAGATGTTCATTGTGGAAATTTACACGATGCTACTCTTTAGAACCTACGTAATCATCTCCCTTATTGGCAACTTTTGCAATATGCATGTCGAAAATGATCAAAGGGCTCGTTAGAATGGAGAGTATTAAACTATTTAAGAATGACACACCTTTTCATAGCCTAGATGAGAAGCTGGTAAAGTAAAATTTTCCCTGTTTCTTTCTCTGTGAAGTTTCCCCAATTCTGCTGTGGACTTACTGAAGATTACTAGAATAAACGAGAAGCAAATTAACAAATATAAAAAGCCCATGTGCCACAGAACGCATGAGAAAAGGCATTTACCCTTCAAGTGCATGGTTCCCACTAGTATTTAAGTCGAAGCATTCAATGACTGATGGACTCTCCGGTATCAAGTTTGCAGTATGTCAATAGACAATATGATGACAGCTTCAAGGAAACAAAAAAGACCCCCCAGACTCACTTACTCTGGATATTCTCAGGAAAGGATCTTAAGAAAAGGTAACACCGGATTACTTGATATGAAGCAATGGAAAGATATGGCAAGGAACAGTATCAAACAGGACATTTGATGAGAAATTTTGGACAGCTTACACTTTTAGAAATCAGATCTTTGTTTTCCAAACTGGGAACAGTGAAATATTATTTCAATAGCAATCCTAGAAACAACAGATTCCTCAGCATAGATAGTCGGTGAGTAACCAGGTTTCTCAAGCCTAATTGTACATTTTTGTTAAGAAGTGGCAGGGTCAAACTTTGACTTTTCTTTGGGGCCATCTGCAGAAAATAGAAAGGAAAAGATGCTTTCGACAAGATCTTAATGGATTACCCTTGTACTTCACTGAGCCCATGTGCATGGAAAATGACACGTTTGTAATGTGATCCAAGAGTAAATGACATTTCACTGTGCAATCTTGTATTGATGATGTTAATTTGTGGACATTTGACTAGTACAGAGATATGCAGTACTCTTAGTGTGAACATGTCATAGAAATGAATATGGTGCTTTATGTTTGTGAATTATTTGATATATTTTATGGACTCATTTGAAACAATCGAGTAGTCAAATTACTAAGAACTCTTATGATTTTGGACTCAAATGATATGTTTTCACAGCTGGTAGAGAATATTACTTCCTAATCCAATTAAAAAACAATTGAATAGTCCATATTGGCGCATATGGAAAGAGCTATGACGATGAAGTGCCAAAGAAGTTATAAGTACAACTAAAACTACAACAAGAGGAAAAAAGCATAATTCAAACATTATCTGATAATAGCAATTAGCAAGTGAACCTTCTTCTTCGTACCAGCCCTCCGATGAACATATGAAATTGCAGTGATCCTTAGATCATATGCTTTTGCAGTGGAAGCATCTAAAGTAGGTGATTGGCGAAGCAATTAGATTACCTTCAATCGACTAACTCATTTTCCTGACATGTCACCACTATTTCTAGGGAAGATAGTGGATTCCACCCATAAGCATATTGTATTTTGGACATCTCTCTTCCTGATATATCGCTCAACATCCAGGGGAGAGTATCAAGTAAAATGCGAATACTATTGCGATCTCTGAATCTTGGAAAGCTGGGGCAAGTGGTTTTTGAAAGAAATCCATAGAAAACTGGATCCTAGGCCTTTTTCTCTCTCTTTGATGGTCTGACGATATTCTAGCTCCGACTCATTGCAATTCAGAGTGACTCTCACATCAGCGGGGGTGATGCTACCATTATGGTAAAAACACGGATATTAGGGCATCAAATTTGTACTAAATGTTTTTCTTAATTTCCACCAAGTTAGATCAGCAAGAATTAAGATTCAAAAAGCAACAGATCAGATGAATTCACTTCTCAGTGAGGTCTACACTTCTTGTCCAAGATAGTCAAACTTAGAAACAGAAGAAAAAGAATGACTAACAACTTTTATAGTTAGCGTCATATTTTCCACAAGAATACAATAACCAAATCCTGTGATATAGAGTTAATTGATTTTTTATCATCAAGTCACGAAGGCAGGCAAAGTAATACCTATGTATCTCTATGTCATGAACTCAAGTAAAAAAATTGAACAAGAGATAACTAAACTAACATAAGTCATGATAATTGAGGAGGATATTGCCTGCCAATCCACCTTATGATAGTACTTCGGACTCTCGAGCTGTGAAGCTGATCTTGTAATAAGTGTCTGCTAAAAGAAGATTGGATGAAACTAATCATTGTGGCATGGATATCCATAAGGTTTCAAAAGCAAAGTTGACATAGACACCATGTAAAATGAGAGAAAGACATACAAAGCTATGATAGCCATCACTATGCTCATTCAAGAATCCAGAAGGTAAATGTTTTAACAAAGCCAAAACAGTCGAATTCTACTTTTGTCAAACAAACAGTCACTATTATCTATATTTAACCAGCAAATGAACCAACACTACATCTTGCGTATCTCAAAATAATGTCAAAGATGTGTGTATATTCCTATAACGAGCTGTGCACATAAGCAAGATCATGCTCAAGGAGGGTAAATCAGTCAAGATAGATGCCAATGTCAATTAGAGACTGAACTATCGTTCTGATTTTTCCTTCAAACTTGTCCCTTGCTGTTGCAGTATGGGAAGCAGTGCACTCATCAGCTTCTCTCCCCCAATCTGCCAAAGCCTGGCCTGTGGCCAAACATGCTGGTGTGTCCGATTGAGACTTGAGCACTGCTCTAATGTCCTATTAGTACCCGCGACAGCGACCTGCTTGCACGTGACCCTATAAGTGAGCGAGTGAAGCTAAGACGAAGCGCTAGGAGATGAAAACATCTAGTGTGAACGGCTCCATGTAGGCTCTGGTGTGCTGCTTGAAGGACATGTGCTTAATTGGATTCTTGGATTTCTTCCCCTTCTGGTCAGTGTATGGCCACTGTTGTCATCATCCAAATGGCCCAACTCCAAAGAAATTCTTGATGCTAAATGAGGCTGCCTAAAAGCCAACACTCATAGAAAATCTCTATACAATTCAATGGAAGATTGAGTAGCCCCACATTCAATTGATTATTTGCTCAACCATTCTGCTACATTTGTATCATTATCAAGGAAATGAGAGGACATCCCAAACTAGAAAAGGAATGAGATATTCAATGAAGCACCTGCCCATTGTGAACACCACTTGTCAGCACAAGGACACCATATCGAGAGGCAACAACACCTTGCGTTGGAACATTATTAGTGCACAGGCTGCAGAACACTTGCTTCAACATCTTACTACAAAGACAGTTTCTAGCAAATAAAAGCGGCCACTTTGATTGTAGCGTAGCGAGCATGACACCTAAAAGAGACAAATATTGTCAGTAAGACATGTCTAAATACTGACATTCCTCAAGGGTAACTGAATAAGTGGGCCAGCACACAACCCCATATAACAAAACCCCAGTCTTTGCAGCTACATTGACAGAGGTTATGCTAAGCAATTCATTGAACAGCTACAATGCATTGGTGGCTAAGTGCCCAAAAGACCTGACAACTCCAATTATGTTACTATCCCGTTAAAAACAGTCAAACATTTTTAAAGAAAGAGCGACTTCATATCAGCTAATATAGAACTCGAAGAATAACGCGAGTTTCTTCCTTTTGACACCGGGTTTGAGGAGACATGATTATTACCTGACTCAGTGAATTCAGCATGGATTGTTTCATGTCGATAAGAATTGGATTTTGGTATTAAGATCCCCCTTCCAACGTCCTTCATAATCCTCGTCGGAGAGGCATACTTCATGTAATCTTGGTGTACTCAAGGCACCATTGCAGAATATATTCATCTTTGGGCACTGCTTCACAATAATACGCCGCAATGATGGGAACATAAAGGTGCAATTCACGGAGGAGAAGCTCTCAAGGCTTGGTAAACCATCAAGTGTCAACTGCCACAACTTCGGGAAAGAGATCTCCTCTACTCCATTTCCATCATCTGTTACCACGTCTTCTATCGAACCGCAATTTCTTAGGGTTAGCCAAATAAGGTGCACCAGACTTGTCGCTGCTGAGGAAGTCCCCATATGAACTAAACTAGCACAATCCTTTACTTATAATTTCGTCAACCTCTGGAATACAGTTGGTGATGGAAGTACGATTGACAAACTTGAGCACTCCGAAACGAGCAGAGTTTCAATCTGTTTAAGGATTTCAGCCATCAAGGAGCCATCTTTCCAGACTCGCTGGAGTTTACACAGCTTATTCAGCTCAAGTCGCTGCAGATTTTTGAGTGCCTTGAGAGGTGTTTCCATGTCAGTTAATTCTCCGTAGGAAGTTGATCCCCCATGTCCACACGCATCTTCTGGAAATATCTCCTCCAAGGAACTATAGGACAGAGAAAGCACTTCTAGATTGGGGAATCTATGGAGGAGGAAGTCGGAGGGGAAAACGACATTCTCATCATGGTAGCATGCCAAGTCCAGCTCCGTGAGATCGCGAAAGACGTAATGATGCTGCTGCATCATCGTTGCAACATCCTCGCTCATCAATGTCAATCCCTTCAAGTTTGGTATGACCTGTGGGAATTTCTTTTAATTAGGCTACCGGAAGTAAATATGGGGCATAGCCACGGCGCAATAACTAAAGTATCCTTTTATTTTAGGGAAAAGAGGAAAAAGAACCCAAGAGCCAATACAAGGGATGTTTGTTTTTTAAGGGTTTGCCCAATTCAATCAAAATCAGTTTCACTAATTTAAATAAAGACAGTTATTTGTCAATCATACTACAGCTATTTCAATAGTCAACTAATTCAATCCAAAAGTTTAAATACATGAATTTCCACAAGTTCGTAGCAAAGAAGTTTTTTTTTTTTTTTTTTAAAAAAAAACTTATCTATTTTTCCAAATCATGTCACATTTATGGTAAGTAGATGTGTTTCAATAGTAAGAAATTGTATTAATATGTTGCACTCTATTTTCTAAGCTGCTGTTCTAATATCTATTTTATTATAGATCATGAGTAGCGCGTGGCTTAACCTTTTTTTTCCCCTCTGAGAAGAATGCATTAAAACTGAACAAATTATCGGCAATAAAACATTTCATAAGCTAAGAAACAAACCAAAAATACGCAACCCCAAATGCAAGGACGGTTTGAGCGTTCCGTGCAGTTTGAAATGGAACTTAATTATGGGTTGGTATATCACTATTATAACACTCAAATTAAGGTTGATTATTTCGATTGAACGTTATTAACTTCAAAAGCGTTGGCAAGCCATCGGAATAAATGTCGGTAGATTATTAAAGTAGTTGGTGATCATGAAAGTATAAAGACATAAGTACCTTTCAAGATCTATAATATAAAAAGGTTTCTTAGTGACTAAAATCCGTAGGTATCTTGATTTGAAATATGTTGGTATATCAATCACATTAACATTTGTAATTTAAACTTAAAGTAAGTTATTCAAAAGTCATTGTTTTGTCACGAGAATATTATTGGTTGATTATTAAAGTAATTCGTAATTTTGGAAAGTTGGTACTTTTCAAAATCTAATAAGATAAAAAGTTGGCAAGTAATTAAAATCAATTTTTATATTACGGATGTTGGTACACCGATCAAATTAAGTTCTGTAAATTCAAATAAAGTTAGTAATTTCAAATATGTTGGTGATCCACAAGAATAATGTTGCTAGCTTATTAAAGTAGTTGGTAATTTACAGAGTGGAAAAAAGTTTGTGCTATTCAAGGCCTATTAATAAATTACTAACACGTGACTAAATAAGCAAGTTATTTGCGGCACTTGACAGTTACCAATCATGTTCACAATGTTTAAGCTTGGAACTTTGCTCCATAGCTAAGCTAGCAATATGCCACATGAACATAATACTATTTTTTTGTTTTAAATTTTACAGGATGATGTCAATCAAATTAAATTAACTAGGTATAACCCAACCATAAGGCACAAGTGGCTATCGGAAACATGATTATCTATGCAAGTTAATGCAATAATTTGTTTTTTCAAAGTAAAAGCTGGGATGATTTTGAAGAATATGAGCCAGAAATAATTAACCACAAACGATCTTTAAATTTCTAAGAAATTCATAGGTTTGTCTCGGTAAGTATTTGTAAGCATGAAATGTTTGATAATTCCAATTTCCAATAGAAATAACATAACCAACAAAGGCAATTGCATAGAGCTAGAATTAAGGATTGTACCTTTTCAAAAGAAAAGAGTGCAGGTTGATTCCTTGTACCTTGACGGCTTTGGTATTCACAAGCAAATGAGAATGACCTCATCTTGCTGCAATGTCTTACTCGCAATTTCTTCAAGAGTGGCCATGTTGAAGTATGACTATTCCTATAGAAGCTCCTCATATCCGACAACTCAAGTAATTTCAGATCGGTTAATTGTGGAAAGAAGAGATCCCTTGCATTCATCTCTACTCCGTCTTCCTCCACAATAATTTCTTGCACCCCACACTCATGTACTAAAAGTTCTTCGAGTTGTGTCATACTTTTTGCCACCGAGCTTGGGAATAAACTTTTGAGCCTCTCACACTCAACAATCTCCATGCATCGTAAGCGTCCAAAGGTAAGACCTCCTTGAGGATGTCCACTCCACACGTGCTTCATTTTTGGGAGACGCGTCAGAACTAATTCTCTCAATTGAAAAGTGCTTGTAGGACAAGCTTCGCTAAAATTGAACTCTTGGACATGAAATACCTCTTCTAGGGACCCACAATCGGTTACACTTATCTTCTCTAGGTTTTGAAATCTTGTGAGCATAGTATA
Source organism: Eucalyptus shirleyi (assembly GCA_017140165.1). Lineage (NCBI taxonomy): Eukaryota > Viridiplantae > Streptophyta > Magnoliopsida > Myrtales > Myrtaceae > Eucalyptus > Eucalyptus shirleyi. The sequence continues at coordinate 30,931,501 of CM029447.1, forward strand.
AGAAGAAAATATGAATGAAAGTTTCTCACAATTCTTCACTACTAGTGTCTTGAGTTTGCTAAAGGCATTTGAAGCAAGATCATCAAGCCATATCTTCTCCAAGTTATTCATGTGCGAGATCTCCATCAACTCTATATTAGGAAACTTAACCTGTTATTTTTTCAATTGAATTATTAGGGCCGATTCTCTATTCCCATAAAAAAAAAAAGAAGGGAAAACTGTAATTTCAAGAAGAAGGAAAATCACTAAACAAGCATAATCGATAGGATAAAAAAAAAAGAAGACTAGACGCACGATTTTTTAGTAGATGCCACCCCCTAAAATCCATTCTCCTGTCATATTATTTTATATATTCATCTAATAGATATCAAGTATTATGTTTGAAATGTAGCATAATCCATAACCACCTTAGTTAGACAAGCATAATCATGTCAAGCATCGGATGTTTCCCACAAACCTCAAATTTAGGCTATCTTAGATTCCTCAAATGTGCTCTCCCATTTCTTTGAACCATTTAAAAAATATAGCTTGTGCATTGTAGGGTGTTGATACCCACGAAATAAAAAACCAATTAGCACAAATCAATGATTCATGAATCTTCCACTTCAAAATTTTCTTCGACAAAGTATAGACTTCAAGAAAACATGACATACCGACCAAAAAAAAAAAAAAAACACTACATAAACCAAAGAAACAAATCTAACAATTAAGTCAAAAGATGGTAGGGTGCAGGTATGTACTATTCAATTTTGATGTTGCACGGGATGCTCCACCATTAGCTGATTTGCTTCTTTATTTATTTTAGTTATTCGATATTATCAGAGATTAAGGAAATTTATCTTGATCATTTCTCTTAATAGGTACCTACAAAATAAATAAATTGATTTGATTACTAAGTTTGCCTATATGACGTGTCTTTTTGCCGGCCTGGATTGGCCATTCTATCTCTTTCATCTCTCTCTAGTTTCTCTCTTTTTTCCCCCTTATTATCTTATTTTCCTCAATTTTCTACAAATCTAAACCTAACATTCTTCATGCTTTCATTCAGCACTAGTTGGTAATGGATTTAGATCTATTCTTCATCAATTGGTATCTGAGCTGGATCTCTTCAACATTTAATTGGTATCAAAACATTGCTTTGTGCACGTGGTATTGTTGTGCGATGATACTAGACCAAAGGCCAACGCTTTGGTTTTCATTTTCGTTGCTATGGTTGCAATTTTGATTTGATATGCTCATGAAGACATATGACATTGATGTCTATTGAAACTTTAGCCACCATTTTTACTAGTTTGGAGCTGCTCTATGCTTGGTCTAATTATCTCTATGAAAAATCTTGCAATATTTATTAAATCTATTATTCTGAAATTTGAAAAGAGTAGGGGTTATCGCTATTATTACTTCATGTGATTACGATTACAAGGATTACAATGTTATTCTAATAGTGTTGATTGTCAGGAGTAATACGATTATTACCATCCTTATGATTATTATAAATCCATAATAATCCTGAAGAGAAAAAAAAATGATTAACAATATGAGAGAAAATTTCAACAATTTTGATGAGAATTGGATAGATTCAATCAACAATTGTAAGGGAGACATGAAAACGGTCCAAAATCATTTGCCAATGAGCTAAATGACATGAAAAAATATTCTCAACGTCTTGAAGAATTGAATAAGGATCTCTGCTTTTGAGAATGGTGAAGTGAGTAGCAAAATTCAACAAATAATCTGAATGAATTTATTGAAGCACCTTCTGAAATTTAATAAATTCATAAACGTAATTTCTCCAATTGATGATTCACAGAAGAGAAAAATTCATGATGCTAAAAATTGTTCTATAATACTTCGTATAGCCTTATACTCCCTAGGTGCATATCCAAATCAAGTGCTCTGCATGTAGCGAAGATTCTTTGTAGGGCAAAAGTTGTGGTATTATCTCTTATTCACAGGAAGAGCCACTAGAGAAAGGACTTGACTTCATTTCAATGGGGGAGATTGATGTATGACATGATTCTCCAACCACTTTGCTGATTTGTATCTTCAATTAGTTTATTAAATTTGATACTATTAATAATTTAAGATACTCATCTTGATTTATTTCTCTTATTTTAGATATGCTTACCTAGTTTGAACTCTTGTTTACCTGTAAATACTGGCCTAGATACTCGTTTTCTTCAGTTTTGAGGATGAATCATTGACTAATGAGTTTCCCTACGTCGTGTTTCTTCTTCCTAATCTGCATTGGCATCTCTCTCTCTCTCTCTCTCTCTCTCTCTCTCTCTCTCTCTCTCTCCCCCCCCCCTCCCCGCCAAAACAAATTATGGCTACCTGATTTCCCTTCAATTTCTGTGATGTGCAGCTCTTCTAACTTTGGAAATGCAAGCCACCAACAAATATGCAAAATTGTTTAAGGACAAAGCACTAAAAACAAAGTAAAATAACATACAAGATAAATAAGGAGATGATACCTTCTCATCAAATAGATGTAACCCATCACTAGCACAACTCACTGAGCAGAAACTAATCAAACTCTCAAGGTCACCAAGCTTGAGTGTGCTTAATTGACGGAACTTCAAAGTCTCTAAAGTTTTCCATTTTCCTTCTTCCATCGCAATTATACCCCGCATGTTATTGCAATAGGATACATCAAGCACCACAAGTTTATCGGGAATTTCGACCATGGCACTTGAGAAGAGATATGGCAAACTGTGACAACCCCTCACATTCACTTCCATCAAACTAGGAAATGCCAAGGTGACTTTGCAATCACTCTCCAAAATGTCTCTTAGCCTTGATAGATTCAACAACGTCAATTCTCTTAATGCAAGGAGGACCAATGGCTTTTGCCTTTTCTCAGCACCGAGACTTATGGGTTCAAATAATGCTTCCAAGGAGGGACACCCAACTGCCTTAATTTTATTCAGGCTTTGCAACATATCCACTGAATATGATGAAAAAACATGTGACAAATTTTCACAAAGTTCAACAGTGAGGGATGCAAGTTTGCAGAAGGACTGTCCATGGAGCTGATTGTGCCATATCCTCTTTAATTGGCACATGGAAGAAAGCTTCAATTCCTCCAATTTTGGAAAAAGAACCTGCGTAAAAACATTGTATATGTAAAATGGCTGAAATTTTTGGTATATAATTTTATTATGCCGAAACTCGGGGGCAAGGGGAAACTTTGGGAATGAACAGCAGCGAGTTTGTTTTTCCACCATGAAGTGCCAATCTTTTGGTACAGAATAATGATCCAATTTCTACTAAATTGCTTCACTGACTAGAACTAGAAGAATGATCTAGAAAAATACTATAGATGCTTACCTTTTCATTGAAGAAGCCAGGCAAGGACAAGCCAGAGTTGGTATGACCAAATGCTTGTTGTAAACCTGTATCATTTGTCATCAACTGTTGCCTTCCTTCAAATGAAGAAAATGTCATCATTTTGGGGCACCCAGATGTTGTCAGTCTTGTTAAGGATAGAAAGTGAATACAGTACTTTTCATAAGAGAATGTCTTGAGATTTGGCAATTCCACGAGAGACAAGGAGGTTAACAGAGGAAACTCTAAAGTGTCGGTGGTTGTAGCTTCCGCTAATTCTTCTTCGTGCACATACATAACTTCTTCCATCAGTACACAATTCACTATTTCGATTTCTTTTATCTACGTGAGTGCTTTAGCCATGGAAGAAGAAAATAGAAACCTCAAGTTCTCACAATTCTGCACCTTCAATGCCTTTAAGTTTTGAAAACACAATGCTCTTCTTGGATTCTTGGTCCATATGCGTTCCAAATTTGGTAAGCCGCTCAAGGTCAATCTAGTCAGTTGACATAGAATCTCAACATCCCCACTAGCTGTCACTTCCTCAAGGTCGAATACTTCTCTTATTAACTGACATTTTCGAACGATTATAGCTTCCAAATTTTGTAGCTTTATTATCTGCAAGGAGTGAGTAACACCACACTCATAACAATGCTGTTAACTAGAAACTGTGAATACGGGTTGCATGTGAAATAATAACAGAAGAAATAATCTCTCATAACAGATCTAAGGATAATGGAAGATAAAGTAGGGTAGTGATTTCAAATTTTACTTTATTCTTCTTTAAAATTATCTACTTTACACTTACTAATCATTTACCAATTATGTATTTGGACTTTATTATACATATATTAACAAGAATGAATTATTGAGGTTATTGAATTTACCCTCACATTTTGTGCAATCTGCCTAAATTTTAGAAATTCATGGCATAGGCTCAATTGATTTTTTTTTTTTTTATCATAGACTGTAGTCTGATACAATATCTCAAACGACAGTGCAAAAGACAATCTTAATTATATTCTCAGGAATTGTTATAAACTAAATTGATAAATTGATATATATATATATATATATATATATATATATATATATGCCTGGCATTTTTGTCCAAACTATTTCCAAAGAAAAAAAACCTCTTATCGAGAGAGTAAAAGTAAAAAGTTATTATAAATTTATGAGAGAAATACTAAAGTAGTCCTAAGATTTTACTGTACCCATGCATAGCACTAAAAGATCCAGTATTTTCTGGTATTGATGTAAAGCGGAATAGATGCCACATCGACCAAATGTTAGAAAAAGGGTTCATCTCCATAAGATCCATTGGTGGCTGTAATATCCATGAATTGGTCATCAAAGCGCCATATGGTCATCAAAGTCAATTTCATCAAAGCATTTAGTTTTAAAATATGAGGACCCAAGATACGCTTCCTCATCATAAAAAAGTTGCTTACTTTATGTAGAAAGTAGAAAGTTTTAGTCATGTGGCCAAGAAAAAGAATTGATTAATTTGATAATGATTTTAACCGAGTATAACGCTTTTGTGGTTTGGGTCACGTGATAAACATAATTATAAAAAGTAATTAGAAAAGGGTTTCCAATTATTTTATTTTATACTAACATAATAGATATAAAATCTGATGATTCCAAACAATAGTGCCCAAATGCTAGATGTGTTTCTAGTTATTACTTTCAAGCGACATTCTATTACAAAAAGATAAATTTAAACGTGTGCCACACACATAAATTCTACTAGGAATATTGGAAAAGCTACTAGAATGAAGATTTGTGGTAAATTTGGTCACTACAAAAGGGTCCACAGCTCACAAAATTAGAAAAAAAAAAATTAATTGTTCCACTAACATCTCAATAAAGTACCAAGAGTAACAAACGCAAATTGGCCTTATTATATTTGACTTTTCATTCTGTCGTCGCATAATAGTTCCATCAACTAACATATAAGAGTAAAGAAAATTTTATGTGATGGAATATTGTGTAGAACCACATTTCCACTAAGGTCCGTTCACCTACCCAAACTTTTTACAATTATTGGAACAACAACTTAATCATCTCAATTGCATTAGCATTGATGTACTTAAGATGAAAATTGCAAAGTAATTTAATGTAATCAATTGATCTTGATGTTTCTTCCCACATAATCACTAAGTTTAATTCACATGGATTTTTTTTTTTAGTTCTGGTTTTTCCCCTTTAATCAAGTGGATGTAATAGAATCTTACAATTTTTCATAATTACTAAATGAAGGTCATACAAATTATATAGGTCTTATATACCTTCTTTAAGTTACAATTATATCCATAAAATGTATGTGTATATACTTTACCATAAAGCAATGACAATCTTTTAGACTATTTAAAAAATTGATACATTACATGGTGCTTCTTTAACTATGTTGATAACATAACACATATAAAATGGGATGTAATTAATGTTTTTACGTATTCACATTTCACATAGCAGTTACATTTTGAAAATTAAATCATTATTTTGTCTTAATTGAAAGAATCTGTATATATTTCCAATTTCTCTATTTGCCATTAGACTCCTCTAAAATACCCATGCATATAATTTCATTTACTATAAAATGCAAAACGTATCACACCAGTACTCACCCACATATCAAATTGAGATAACTCTGAAGTCAATATTCCAATGTGTTTATAAATTAAATGTTTAAGTAATCACAGTCGAATAAAATCAACAGTTTTTAGCACAAAATACTAATCGATTCAACTGTTGGTAAATAAATTTTTCGTCTAGTTGATAAATGCATATTACTTAATCAGATTACACAAAAGTCCTTACATCATATCTCCAAAGTAAACATTTCAACAAGTCAATACTTTTTTAAGTCCGCACAACGTGTGGGAACTAAATTATTTGAAGGCAATGTTCATATTTGTAACTCATGGATCTCAAGACTAGGTAGAGAAAGTATTCTCCAATTAGGATGGCATGGATGGAGGAAAATATGACCATTTTAGGAAATATGAAATTTACCTGTTGTTTGTCGAAGAGTACGACCGAATGGTCCATGGTTTTACAAAAGCTTGTCATCTCTGGCAAGTTTCGTAATGTTAACCTACGCAAATTGCATGACTTCACTTTGGGATCAACATCCATTTCATCTCCGTCTTCGTCTGCCTCGGCATTTGCGACAATTTGCTTTATCAAGTGACATTTACTTATTTCAATTTCTTCTAGCTGCAAGAAGTTTCTTATCATGGAGGAAGGAAACAGATATTTGATTCCACCACAGCTATCCATTTTCAAAATCTTTAATTTGCTGAAGGATTCTAGGGCAAGGCGACCGCAACAAATCTTCTCCAAGTTGTTTAGATTCTCGAGAAACAACGATTCCAATCTCGTAAATGCGGTGCAATGGATATCCTCTGTGGAGTGAACAACGTACTGAAGTGAGGGGCTATTTTGTATGTGAAGATGTTTCAATTCCTGAAAACCCTCTAAGCACAAATTGTGTATGCTGTGAATATCTTGCAATCCCGTCAAGTTGAGATATTCTGTTCTTTGCAAACATCTCCGCACCCACTCTTCACGAAGAAGATTGCCCGAATCTAGCTTGAGTTTTAAAGTTCTGGATTCTTTGTATTCATCTGACCAATCACAAATGTCCCCAACTAGGATTTTATGCTTATTTAGTTTCCCAAATGGTAGGTCTCTTGAGAGATTGGCTGAACGAGGAATGGCAATGTATAAAGTGCTCAACTTATTCATATTCTTAAACTCAGCCAGGCTAGCGTTGCTTCGCGGGGTTTTATCATCGGCCTCCCACTGATCAAAACTGTCTTCCATATACAATTCTTCTAAATTAACCAAGCTTTCAAGCATGCCAGGTTCAATAACTTTGAGCATCGGACACTTTGTAAGGTCCAAAAATCTCAATTCTGTTAGTTCACCAATTTCCTTGGGAAGCCGAGCAATTTCAGATTTTAAAAAACTTAGGAACTGCAATCCTTTCAGCTTTCCCAGAGTAGTCACATCCTTCAGATGGCATAAATCAAGACATAGTGATGTGAGATTTTCAAGGAACTCCATCGACGAAGGTAGGGAGGTAAAAGAAAAGCCAGTCAAGTCCAAGACTTGGAGCTTCTCCATAGATTCAAAAAATGATTCGGGCACTTTGAGAGATCGGTTGTGTTCAATTAACAGAAGAATCCTCATGTTTGGGCAGTCCAATTTTTCAGGAAGTTCATCAATGCCAACAAAAACAAAGGACATTGCGGTGCATTTTCTGAGATCATACTTTGACCATTCTTTAAACCCAGAATCCTTTCTCCCAATCAAGGCTCCGTGTCAATAAATTTGTCATGCATAGAGTTGGCCACGTCAATAAATAAGTCATGCATGCTCAACAAGTCCCGGTCATCATTGCCTAGCAACAAAGAAGAGTCAAGCAGGCGACGTTGATCCATAATCAACCTATCTCTAGCGACTTCGATGGTCTTGCTGAATTTTTTATATAAACCCAAACCCATGCTGTAGATAAGGGTATCCCTTTTCAAAAGTTCCCGAGAGAATAGAGCATGAACTAATAACAAAGCTTTGATCCTCTCATCTTTTAGGTCATTATAATTAAGTTCCACTATTGATTTTACATGAGACCCTTCTTTATTGGTCAAAGCATCCCTCCATTCAAGCAAATCTCCATGCTTCAACCTTTTAGCCACCGAGAGAATCAAAAGAGGCAAGCCTCCACAATTCTCGACCACTTTATCCATCAGGATCTTAAATTCAAGGTCGTTAACCCGGTCCGCCACTGTCATTTCAAAAAGTATACATGCTTCTCCATGCTTTAACTCATTGAGTTGAAATTCTCGATCAGAGCCCATCTCAGTGTACAAAACATGTCGGTATCTAGATGTTAGTAATAGCTTATAGCCTCTTACTTTATTATCGTATCCGCAAGGGATTCCAACTTCCTTCAACTCTAACTTTGTCCACAAATTATCTAAAATTATGAGAATCTTTTTCTCAGAATTTTCATTTAACCTCTTGCACAAAAGGTTTGCTCTCCCATAAGCACTTTCCTGATTCACTAGATTTAGGCCTAGTGCATAAGCGATTTCTCCTTGGATTCTTATTAAATCTGGATTTCGTGATACATTTGTCGTGGCAACCACCTCAAATAATTGCTCTTCCTTAACTCGCCTTTCCATGTCCTCCATAAGCTTGGACTTGCCAACCCCACCTGGTCCATACACCCCAATCACACAGACCTTGTCATCAGTTATAGCCTTAATTACATCCTCTATGACTGAAGCCCTCGACACCAGCACATCTTCCTTCCTTTGAGCAGATCTTGCTGTAGAAGTGGAAGCAGTGACGATTCCTATGGGAATATTCGCATAATAGACCTTCTGAAAGATATTATTTTGGCTTTCCTTATGGAGCCCTTGAATGACTTGAGCCATCTTCTTCACCTTCCTGCCAATTGGATGGCGCACCATGGGGTTGGGAAGCCACCCACGGAAACAAGCATCTTTTGCACTTTCATTACGTTTTAACAGGTTATCTGCCTTCTCAGTCTCCTCCTTCACGCTCTTCAACCAATTCTCAACATCCACGTGTATAAGTTCCGTCATACACGGCTTCATCGACGGAGCTTTGCACCCTTTGCCTTGCAGTCTCTAGTTCTTTGACTCCATTTTTGAGTTCTTCAATGTAGCTCTTGTAGCACAGCACGTACTCAAATTGCCGTCCAATGGGAGCAAACAGGCACTTGCCAAGTTTAGACAAAAGATTCGACGCAACGGGGTAAGCGATTGCCTCAGCCATAATCTCTTCTTTAATTTTTCAAATTTCCTTTCCCCCCCTCTTTCTTTCCTCTTCTTGTTGCCTCCTTTTATTGGTCGCTTAAACAAATGGGTGCGGAGAAAACTGAGGTGAGAACAGAACTAATCAGTTAGAATTGTGAAACAAAACCAGAGTGAGAGAGAGAGAGAGAGAGCAAGAGAGCGACTGGAGTGTACGGAAGCAGGAGCGATGTAAATAAACAGAGACTGAGGAATGTCAGCAACCTAGAACGCAGAGTTAGTTAGAAAAACGCTTGGTCGCTCAATGATGGCTCACTGCGCTCCGTGCACCCAAGTAACACGTTACTGGTTTACATGGAGAACTTGCGAATGATCTCATGTGGACGAGGAAACACGTTTCTGCTCCAACACGTGCACTAGAAGCCTAATATTATTATTTTTTTTTTAATTTTTTGTTCCTATTGTCCGTGTTATCTGTCATACTAGTTCAACAGTTGTCGTTTCTTTTGAAAATTGACAATCAGAATCATTTAGAACTTTTTCTCAATATTTCAAAGCTTAAAACGTTTCTTTTCAAAGCTTAATCCGAGCTACTCTATTCTCTTTGGCTAGTGGAAAGGCGCCGGGACCGGATGGCTTTAATGTTGATTTTTTCAAGCGGTCTTGGGACATTGTCGGCCCTTCGGTATTGCTAGCAGTTCGAGACTTCTTCTCCTCGGGACAGCTCCTTCGTGAGATCAACTCAACAATCCTCACCTTAATCCCCAAGATCCCGAATGCATCGTCAGTTAATGACTTCCGCCCTATAGCCTGCTGTAACACTGTCTACAAGTGCATCACGAAGCTATTGGCCAACAGGTTAGCTCTTCTCCTCCCTTCCATTATAAGCCCAACACAAAATGCCTTTGTGAAAGGGAGAAGGATAAGTGACAACATCATGCTTGCCCAAGAGCTATTTTCGGATTTCCACCATAGTCCCTACCTCCCTAAGAATATTATCAAGGTGGATTTCTCTAAAGCTTATGACTCGGTAGATTGGAAGTTTATTGAAAAGACTCTCCATGCTTTTCGGTTTCCATCCATATTTATTGACCGTATTATGACTTGCATCCGAACTCCTAGGTTCTCTATATCTCTAAATGGTGAATTGCATGGCTACTTTGATAGCGGGAGGGGTATCCGTCAAGGAGACCCTATATCCCCGTACATTTTCACGCTTGTAATGGAAGTATTTACTGGTATCATCAATGGGTGCACATGCAAGCCTGATTTCAATTTCTTCTAGCATTGTAAATCTTCTAAACTATCCCACCTGTTCTTCGCGGATGATGTCTTGCTATTTTCCGAAGCTAACATGGCATCTCTTACGCTCTTACTGGATGGAGTAAATTCCTTTGCATCATGGTCTGGGCTCGTTCCCAATCTAAATAAGAGTGAAATATACATCTCTGGTGGATCTGATTCTCTGAAGAACTCACTCACCGATGCATCAGGCTTCCGTCTTGGATCTCTTCCTTTTCGATATCTTGGTGTCCCTATAATTTCATCAAGATTAGGAAAGGAAGACTGTGTCTCTCTAGTTGATTCTATCATGAAGAGAGTTCAGTCTTGGACTAATTGATTCCTATCAACTGCTGGCCGACTCCAACTTATCAAATCTGTACTGCACTCCATCCAGGTATATTGGTCATCCGTCTTCATTCTCCCATCCTCGGTTATTAATCGAATTGAGCAGATATTTCGGCAATTCCTTTGGCGTGGTCCTAGCCTTGGAGCTGGTGGGGCTAAAGTATCTTGGGAAGAAGTTTGTCTTCCCAAAGCGGAAGGGGGATTGGGTATCTGCTCCGTTCGCGTGAGTAATATTGCTGCGATGATTAAACATATCTGGCTCCTATTCTCTGATAAAGAATCGCTTTGGACCAAGTGAATTCATTCCGTTTTTTTAAAACATAAAAGCTTCTGGGATGCTCCCAGACCGACCATTTGTTCCTGGTCCTGGAAGAAACTACATGGCATGCGTGACTTGGTTCAGCACCACTTTAGGTGGAACATTGGTAATGGCCTAACGGCCTCTTTCTGGTTTGATCCATGGCATCCTCATGGTCCACTAAATAAGTTTTTCTCGGATCGTGACATTTATCGTTCTCGTATCCCGCGAAATGCTTCAGTGGCTACTGGTATTGCGGCTCTATCTACCCCCTCAGCGGTTTCAATGGTTATTGAGAACTGGAATGACCCGATTCCCTGCCTCAACAACCACAATGATCGTTTGGTGTGGCTTGGCCACTCCTCTGGCCAATTCTCTACTGCATCTGCATGGAGTATGCTTCGTCCAAGAGGCTCCCTCGTTAGCTGGTCTCGATTTATTTGGAGCCCCTCATGCCCCCCGCGCTACCAAACGCACCTATGGCTGATTACTCGGAATAGATTACCAACCCAGGTTCGGCTTCTGTCATATGAAAGGATCCAGAATGTCTCTTGTGCCTTTTGTTCATCTAGGCCGGATTCAGCCGATCACTTATATTTCGGATGCTCAGTCACGGGTCAGCTAGCCTCATTATGGGCGTCTAATTGTAATTTGACTTGGAGGAATGGATCTTGGGAAGACAACCTTCTTTGGGTGGTAAACCATCTCTTGGATGTGAGCTTTCATCAAGCCATTGCTCGCTTCTCCTTTGGTGCCTTATGCTACCTCATCTGGAAGGAACGAAATAATATCATTTTTCGTAACCAAAACCTCTTCCTTCCGGCCTTAAAGGAGCATTTACGAAATGCCGTCAAAGATAAAGCATCCACTTATTCAGGCGTTCCGGATATCCCTTGCAATCGTAGGCTCCAAATGGCTTGGGGAATCCATCCTTCTATTTTTGACTGAAGCGAGTGTGTCCGTTTCCTCTTTTGGGATGGTTTCTCTCCCTCCCCGTGGCCGTATTGTTTGGCCTTTCCTTTCTGTTATTGTTCCTCTCGCCTTGTTTTTGGCGCTTTTCTCTTCTGCTTGTTTCCTCCTTTGTGCAGCGCGTCCCATCTCCCATCCTCTCATCTTGACGCATGTGTCTAGTCGAGTGTATGTTCTCTTGGAGTCGGTGTTTTTTGCTGTGCTCTTTGTTGTAGCTCCTTGGTTCTCTTGCTATACTACTACTTACCTTTAACAAAAAAAAAAAAAAATACGTTTCTTTTCATTTTCATGATTTCACAAAAAAGCAGTAAGTAGAGGTTACAAATCAAAAGATGCCAAGCACTTCGTAGAGAGCTACTAATTGTTTTGATGATTCTATCATCCACCACTTATTTTGATAGACTGTGCTTCTTAGAGCTTAACAGATGCTATGTCAACCATAAATTTAAAGATAATTTCTTAAAATGACCACATCCAAATGTGAGAAATTCTAAATTAAAGTATAACATTGCTTCAAGTAAAAATTTTGATGCTTGCTTTATTTTAAATAAAATAAATAGGGTGGGGCTATTTTTATCCCCTCTTTGGCTTGGGACAAATATTTTATTTGATCAAAATAGCCTCCTATGTTTTAATAGTCGGTGCTTCTTAGAGCTTAATAGATGCTGTGTTAATCATAAATTAAAAGATAATTTCTTTAAAATGGCCACATCCAGATGTGAGAAATTCTAAATTAAAGTATAACATTGCTCCAAGTAAAAATTTTGAAGCTTGCTTTATTTTAAATAAAATAAATAGGGTGGGGCTATCGTCATCCCCTCTTTGGCTGGGGACAAATATTTTATTTGATTAAAATAACCTTTTATGTTTGGAAACAAGGTGAATCACCATTTTACCCTACTTTTTTTCTCTCTCATGTCCTCTTCACCTTCTACGTTTATTTAAAATTGACTCTGTATCCTTCCATGTTTGAAAATCAATTAATGATCAATTAACCATGCTTTTCATAATTTCTGATGAATCTCGTTTTGTAAAATTATTAAGTTTGTAATTTTGGTCCATAAAATATTTCTTTGCTTAGATAGTTAATTCTTCAATGTAGCTTTTTCTATTCAACTTACTCGTAATAGGATGATGCGGAGTCATTTTTATATGAAGCACTACTGAGTTTATCGACTTAAATAATGTTTGCATTGTCCTAACTATTTCTATTGCACGTACGCCCACAACACAAATACGCGAATTCATCGTTCATCAATAAAAAAAACTTGCAATAGAGAAATTGATTAGTTGATAATTGTATAATACAAGGGGAAAATGATGTGGACAGAAATCATCACTGCGGTTCTGTCCAACTAGCCTAGATCAATAATTGCAAATGACCATTAGACAAACAGGAAAAGACAAGACAACATAAAATCACAACTTTATTGACACACAACTTGGTATCAAGAAATTAATTAGTTGAGAACTAGTGTGTAATACTAGAGGGAAACAAAATGATGAAGAGGAACAGATATCAGCAGGTATCCTGATCCCCCGAAAGCGTCGCACGCCATCCACTCGACGAGATGCCTAAGCTAGATCTAAAAGTTCGTGTTGAGAAAGTCCGTTCCCGAGCTCCGATCGATCGTCTACTCGCCGTTTGGGTGTCATGCGGATGGTTGAGGCAGAGGAAACGGCGTTGGGGAGGCCTCGGGTCGAGCGGTTTCAGTCGGCCATGCCTAGCCGAGCCAAATCTCGACTGAAGTAGGGGAAGCCAAGCTGGTTCTTGGCTGCCGACGGTGGTCGGCCGAGAACTAGCCCTCGGCCTGGGCTGGCCGAGACATCGCCGGACTGGGCGCGTGGCCAGCCTGAGGCGAGCGGTGCCAGTCACCGCGGCCGCCCCCGTCGGGGCGAGGTCGACAGAGCGCCGCGAGAGGCTGGGAAAGGAGAGCAAGTCGGGTCTACCTGGGTACCGAGTCGGATCCGGGTCGGAGTGGATCCGGGTTAGGTCTTTAGGGTTTGGTATTCGGGCTGGGATGATTTAGGCAAATTGGGCTTATTCTCCTCTGATGGGCCAGGCTTAGTTTATTTTGTTTTTAAAGGGTTGGGCCTTTCTCTCTAAGCCGGACTGGGCCCACGTTTCAGACCCATCTGGGCCGCTGGTTGGCGACTCGGGTCGGTTCCAACACGGGTTTTTTTGTATATCATAATATTATTTTAATATTAAAAATTATATTTTATTAGAAATCAGAAGAATTTTATTTTTTCTAAAAAATTAGCAAAAGGCTTAAAAAATGGCTTCTGACTGTTTTTCTCTTGAAAATGCATGAAAAAGGAAAAAATCAAACCATGATGTTTAAAAATGGCTTCTAGTTAATTAACTGGTGTAATTAATTTTTCAACCCTAATTTCTTTGATTGTGCAAAAGTGAACTATTTCCTTCAATATTTTACTAGGGCTTCTAATAAATTAACTACAAATTGATTGATGGTGAACATAATCCAACTAAGTGCGTTAGGGAGAGTTTGAAGATATTGTGACAACTAAGTGAGATTCTGTAAGATCATTGTCGATTATATAAAAAGCTTAAATATTTAATTATTTGCACATTAGCGTTTGTAGACTATGTTCCCTTGGGAAACTAACTGAGGCATCAACCACTAGAATCGAAAAGAGCATTGAGATTTTGATGCGATGGTGGTTGCGGTCATGCCTAACTCGACAAACCACCTCCCCCCCCCCCCCCCGATGCACCCTTTCTACTCTCTCCACTTCTAGTTTTTATTTTCTTTTTTTCCTTTTCTCTCTGAAAAAAGTCAATTTATTTTGAGTATAAAATTATTATTTCTTTTTTAATAATAAAAAAGACATGTCAGCTTACATCTAAGAGCTGTTTGTCACATGATTTGCCACGAAGTTCATTTGGATGGAAAAAAAAAATAAGGGTAGACATTCGAGTAAGAGTAATTACATTTTTTTGTGGACTTTTGAGAGTTTGGTCATTTTTGTCTTTTTGATATACATACATATGTGTGTACATTATTTTACAAACTAGGAACTTTCATGTTAGGAACCTTCTTGTCCTAAATAAAAGAAAATGAAATAGTTGATTTTCCTTATGAAATATATTTTTTTCTTTTATTAAGTGAACGCATGGAGTAGCTGAACTTTTTAAAGCCAATTAATTCACATAAACGTACGTAAATCATAAAGATACACATCGAGACTTATCAAATAGTTTTTATAAACATTTTTATAGGAAGAAGAAAAAGGAAAATTCGAGTTAAAGGTTCCTAAAGGTTGAACAACTTTACTGCATAATCTATTCAGGATTGAATGTGGAAAAAACCATGATTTCACAAAACGCTTCAATAATAGCTGCGACACCAGCACTCGTTTGATAGGAGAAAGCTTTCCTTGAGAAAGAAGTTTTGAGGCATAATCAAGCAAAAAATAACACCTTATTGTTGCAATTGGAGCTTGTGGGTTGGCAAATTGGACATCATGAGGAGACTACCAATTAATGCTATGATCAACCTTTCAGCGACAAGAAGAAATATGGTCTCATGCTAATAGACGTTCTCAAATGATTGGTTTTTGTTAAAAGACAATTTAATCAACACTTAGGCCTTTGTCGAAAAGAAAAAAAAAAAAAACTATACTTTTCTAGAGAGACCCATAGCCATCGCTTGTACTGGCAATTTTGGCAAGATGTTGAATAGCATGCCTCGAATTATTTTCTTTAACTCAACCAAAAGATATCGTTCTCTAACACAAATTCCTCAAACCCTTCCCATGTAAGAAGGACGTGTTTTGATTAATAAGCATTAATTCGCATGAGATTGACATAAGATTCCCCTTTCTCACTTACCATTTGTGGAAAGAGTCTAATATTTCTTTTTCTAAGCTATGATTCGTATAAGATAAAACAAAATTGTAAGAGCCGAAGCAATAATTTCTTCAAATAAAGCAGATGGAATTTTAATGAATTAAGAGCGAAGTCATCCATCAACCAAATCTTATCTATAGATATATGAACTTAAGGTAGGGCCATTAATTAAAGATTTTCACAAAACCACCTTTAAAAAAAAACAAAAACGGATGCCTTGTGTTTATTAGGGTTTGATTAGTTGCAGGTTCTTTTACCCATTTTTGTTTCCTCTTCCCTTTTTTAAGGTTTATTGGGTTTAATCAATAGAACCAGATAACTGCACAAAGAGGGCGAAAGTGAAACAAGCACTGATAACACATACCGGGAGTGGCTTCAACGTAAGGATGCAAGAGGAGCTGAGATTTCTTGGCTACTAGCTTGTCTGTGAAGATGGATGAAGAGGACCGCAGGCCAAAAGCACTCCTGATAACACTAGAATATAAGTGGAAATATCGGCACAACGCAAAAACAAGTGGACACTCTGGGGAAGGAAACAGCAGGGAACTGAAAATTCATTTATGAAAAAAATGTAATCGAGGGAGATGTTACGGTACCTTCAGCTTCGACTTGGAATGACTAGAGGATGAAGGGAATCTTTGCTCAGTTCTTGCAATGGACCAATGACCCACATAATTGCCAAGAATATATTTGAACCAATACGTGTAGAGGGCCAGCGCTTGGTTGGCCATTTTTATAATAAGCATTATTGACTCTACTTTTTGACTTGTTCACTACAAACAGCTTGCCATTAAGAAAATGATTAGTCGGGAAATGATGAGGACACAATTCATCACTGTAATTCTGCCAACTTGCCCAGATAAAACAATTGCAAAAGACCATCGGACAATGACAAATGAAACAGGACGACGACCTCAACGTCAATCTTTCTTTCTTTATTCTGTGTGGGGTGGAAAAACGCGGTATTTCTTGTTCTTTTCCTTTTATTTTCCTTGAGCATGTGCTATCACGACATAAACATAGCAAGTTGCTAAAGAGCGCTGGGCCAGTGACCACGGTGGGTTGGAGTGTCATTTGAAGTTCTCATATAACTGTTGGGCCAAATCTTGTAAAAAAAGATAATATTTTTATGTTAGATGATAAAAATGATGTCATTTTCAAGAAAAGCACGCGCTCTTTTTTTACGGACAAAAATAGCCACTATTATTTTTCCGTCTAAACGAGTCTACATGTCAGACAGCACTTATGCAGTAAGTTTTTTTTTTTTTTTGGGTCAAAATGACATGGCACTTTTTATTATTAAAAAAGTAAGAAAAAACAAATTTAATGATTTTAATTTCAAATTAAAATTATTTTTATTCAAGACGAAAGAGAAATTAACAGAATCTAAAGCAAATGTCTTATTTTCCTTCTCTTTCTTCCTTTCAAATTGCAGAGAGATTGCAAACATAAAACAAAATCATAGCGAAAAAGAGGCAACGACTGAAGGGGAAGCAAATTATGAATTTCGTGTTATACCTACAACAGAGAGCATGACGGTTTTAGATGAGACAGAGGAGCTGCCATCGATGCACTTTGTATTTGATGCTACAAGAGGGGCGTAAACACGAATTTGCTGTCGGCGTTGTCCTCGGGTGCTTAATCGGGGTTGAGAGATAGGTCAATGGCTTCCCCTGCCCTAGTTGAGCCAAGGCTTACAAGGGGTCTTGATGGTGATCACTAGCACCACTTATTAGGAGTGTGCAAAAGAACTGGGATCCGCCCGGACTGCTGGGAACCAGACTGGAACTGCTCGGAACTGGCGGTTCTTGAGGGAACCGGTCCGGTTCCCAGTTCCAATTTATGGAAACCGGTGGGTACCGGTTTGGTTCCGATTCCATGGGCAGATCCGCCCACCCGCCCACCCGAACCGAACCAATTAATTTTTAATATTAAAAAAAATTACTAAAACAAACCCTATATCTCATCTCACTATCACTTCGTCTTCAGTTCTGTCTATCTCTCTCTCTCTGTCTCTTCCTCGGTTCCTCTTATCGCCAATTTTGATTCCTCCCCGAGCATCGACGCCGCTGCCGCTGCTCCTCCGTCGCTGCTGTGATCGCCTTCGCTTCTGCTGCTTTCCATCCTAGCACCACTGCTGTTGCTTCTGCTCCGGGCCCCCTCCACCAGCAATCCGACGCCGTTGCAGCCCCTACAACCGCAACAACCAACACCAGCAGATCTCGAATCGGTCGCTACGCCTCTGTTGCTGCTCCGCCGCTCCTCCGCGCGATCCCTGCAGCCATTTCAATTCCTCCCTGAGCATTGACGCCGTTGCCACTACTCCTCCGCCGCTGCTGTTCGCCCCCTCACGTCGGCCGCCACATCCTCTACTCCGCCCATCAGTGACCCGCAACACCACATATTGTTTTGCATCAAAATCGGTTCCATGGATCCACCCGGGAACCGAATCAGACTGGCAGTCTGGTTCTTAGGTGGATCCATGCAACAAACGGGTGGATCCCGGTTCCGATTTTTCGGAACCGGTCCTTAGCGGGCGGTTTCCCGATTCTAGATCGGGAACCGCCCGTCCGGACTATGCACACCCCTACCACTTATGTGATTACCTTGAACAGATTTGTGATTGCCGCCTTTCTTTTCTTTTAAATCTTTTCCTTTTATCTTTTATTATTATTATTATTATTATTATTATTATTATTATTATTATTATTATTATTATTATTATTATTATTATTATTATTATTATTATTTTGTCTTTGGATCTAAACGAGAATAAGCTAATTGCCCAAATTATGATGATAAACTAGACCCACGAGGCCCATCCTTGGAATGTTGGATGAGTTCATCAATCATGAACTTTCAATAAGTACATGACACGTGGCAAGAATCAATTGACTCGAAGCATGCATGGACGTTAGAGATTGAGTTAAGGAAAATCTATCGACATGGAACAATCAGCGCTAAGAAATCAAGAGTTGTTGCGAATCATTCTTACAGTAGCGCACAAGTCAAGATATGTAGGGATTCTTATGAAAGATTGAAATGCATAATGGAAGTATCGATTTAAAGACACAACACGAATCAACGAGGGGCATTACAAATCCGTAGCAACACTTCAGAATGACTCTGAAGATACGAGAATGAGAAGATTATTCATAGCAAAGTAGATTGGATTAGATGGATTTGAATTTCGAACTAGATTAGGTTTTCTATTTCTAATATTTTTCTTTATTTATAAAAGCATTCCCACCATATTTTATAATTTTTTTTAAACTTTTCCTATGCATTCTGGTCATCTCCATCGGCAGTTCATGTTTTGTTTCAATCATCGAGCAAGCAGTACCTCCAAGAATGTAAACCATATGCTCTTTTTCCAAAGAATTTCATGTAATTCTTTTGTTGTTTTCATTTTACTGTTTACCCATCAATAATTATTTCAATTTCGCAAAGTTCATAAGGTTTCAAAGCATATTAAAATCTATTTACTTTTGGGTAAGTAAATTGCAAGTGCCAAAATTTTCGTACGGTGCTCACTTTTGTGGCAAAACTTTTTTTTCACTTACTTAAGTGCCACTTCCGATTTGGCCCATCAGAAAAGTTGACATGGACCTAGCAGCTGGAAAATATTATTTAGTATACGGACTCTGATTTTTTATCTTGGGAATTTTTCTCGTCTTAAATAAGAAAAAAAGAAACATTTGAATTTTCCATATCAATTTATTTAGTTTATTCAAAAACATGGGGCACTTGAACTTTCAGAGTCAGACTAATCCACATTAATGCATGTAAATTACCAAATTTATGTCAGTCGGGACTTATCAAATGCTTTTGAATTGTCGGAGTAGAATAGGAAAATTCAAGTTTATGGTTCTTAGAAGTTGAATAAATCAACGGGGTCATCCACTGAGGGTCGGATGTGGGAAAAGATCTTAATTTCTCATAACACTTTGAAAGTGTATTTAATACCAGTACTAGTTAGGTTGGAGAAACGTTTCATTAAGAAAGGAGTTATGAAGTGATAATCACAACATCTTTGCAATTGAACTCGTAGGAGGGCAAATTGGATAGCATAAGCAAACTTTCGAACTGATTAATGCTTTGGTCAATCTTGAGGGATTGAAAGAAATATGGTCTCAAATTGGTCCTTTTCTGATAGACGTTCTCAGATAAATGGTCCTTTGCCAAAAGAAATTTTAATCAACACTTAGGTCTTGGCCAAAAAAATTCAATGCTTATGTTACTCAAGATCTTTCTTTCTTTTTTTTTTTTTTTCCTTTTTTGGTTGAAATATTAGTCAAGGCCTTCATTGTAATAAATTCTTACATGATGCAATTTTGTAAGAGCCACGTAATCATATCCTTTAGTGGCAACTTTTGCAAGATGTTGAATTGCATGCCTCGAAGCATTTTTTTACTTCAACCCAACCAGAACGTGTTATTCTCTCATTACCTGGCTTTGCGTGGTCCCGCAAACTGACACGGTTTCCGCGAACCTTCCAATCTAATAAGGACAAGATTTGATTAATAAGCAATAACTAAGTACGAGCTCGCCATAAGATTCACTTTTTCTCTTACAAATGTGGGGAAATAAACTAATAGTTCTTTTTTTAAGCTATGATCAGTAAAGGTCAAAAATGTTATCGTAAGGGCTTACGTAATAGTTTCTCCATCGACATATACCATTCCTCACACTAGTCTGCAGGATGGAGATAAATATATTTATTAAGTATTCTATGTTTGAAAATATATAGCTAACGGATGGGTTGTAGTTAGGAACTTCCACTGTTGTCGTAATTGATAACAAACCTAATTTATTTGACCACATGGACTCGTGAAGCTTCTGCTAGTTTATTTGGCAATTTTCACTTGGAATGTATATCACTCAAATCATTTTGAGCGCTTGGTGATCACTTCAAAAAAAAAAGTTGAATGTTTGCTATACAAGCCAATCCTAGCTAGGTTTGGCCGAGTACATGGCTCTGCGGTTTAAATTTGAATTTCAATTGCCCAACTCGTCAGGTTTGTAGGCCAATTTTTGGAGGCACAGAAGCCTCGATGGTTAAAAACCAAGTTGTATGATGCGTTAGGATGGCATGGAGACTACTACAACCGATGAGGATTAGTCGAAAGAGTTTGTCCTCCCATAAGAAAGGTTGCTCGTTGTATTGGGAATGTTTGTCCCAAAAAATACTTGCAAAATCTCTCTTGTATTCACTTTGCAAATGAACTTCTTGTGAGAGATTGTTGGTAAAGGGATTTTACAGTATTTGCATAGGAGTTTTGGCTTCATTATAAAACAAACTTTATACCATACTTCAAATAATAGTGGAATGGGTGTGACAATCAAAAAGTCTCAAGGAGTGGACTAGGCATTGATTTGTGCCGAACCATTATAAATCAATTGAGCATCTTTCTTCCATACTCTTTTTTATATCTGCAGACACCAAGTCCTTCATATATTGCTTGTATGAAATCTATTACATATTCAATATATTTTTGAATAAATTGAATTTCTAGGACAACATCTGCATGATAATTTTTTTTGGATTATGTTGTTTTAATGTGTTAGTGATTATATATGAAAAGAAACGTGCTGGATTATGACTAGCAGAAGTGCCTAACGTAAGTAACATTGATACACCAATCTATCCTAGACATACTCTAGTTCCGACTTAATTTTCAGGTATGACTTCATCATTTTTCATATTCACCATAAATTTGGTGACAGTACAGTTACTCTTTTTAACGTATGGAAAATTAAGGGAAATGGAGAAAATGAATGGTTGGGTGGGAAATGCAAAAGAAGTTAAACTTTTGTTGAGAAAGAAGAGGGTGAAATTGAAATTCTCTTGTAATATCCCTCACCCCCTCATCTCAAATGCAGAAAGAAATGGAACTACTATAAATATTAAGTACTGTTGTACTTTAGCTGAAAGAATGAATAGAACCCCAATGAAAATAATTAGGTCTATGATGGCGCAAGCAAATTTATCTATTTCCTATTAGGGAAATGCATTATTGACTGCTGCCTATGTACTTAACCGAGTGCCTTTAAAATCGGTCACTTCTGCCCCTTATGAACTGGTAGAAAACCAGACTTAAGTAGTCTATGTCCATGGGGATGTGTAGCTTATGTTCATGATTATTCCAATAAATATGGCAAATTAGGTCATAGAGGGAAGAAATGTATCTTTATTAGATATTCTGAACACTCCAAAGGGTACGTGTTCATAGGTGAACAAGCTGATGGAAGTGTGACCGAAATTGAGTCACAAAATGTCACGTTCTTGGAGAACGATTTTCCTAATAGAGGTGAGATTGATAAGGATTTCCAATTATATGAGATGGAAGATCCTAATAACACACCCACTAATGTTGTACGAGAAATGAAGATTTACCTCAACACACAAGACCTAGTGGGAGTATTGCATTGCCTGACAAATCGAATTCAAGAGAAATTCAATTGCGTAAAATTAATCGTAAAAGTATTCATCATCGTCGTTTTGAGATTGAAGGGAAAGCATTTATAATTGCTCAAAAAGACGATGCCCAGTCTAAGACTGTTCAAGAGGTTCTCTTATCCTCCGATAAGGAAGAATGGAGAAAAGCTTTGGAAGATGAAATGGAGTCTATAAAGGTAAATCATATTTGGGACTTTGTTGATCTACCACTCAATCGCAATGCCATTGAAAACAAGTGGGTCTTTAAAATTAAGCGAAGGGGGATGGATCCATTAAAAAGTATAAGGCTCGTTTTGTGGCGAAAGGTTATACTCACCAAGAGGGTATAGACTATGAGGAAACATTTTCACCAGTTATAAGGTTTGCCTCAATACGCTTTATCCTAGCCATCGTTGCACATTTGGACCTTGAATTACATCAAATGGATGTAAAGATGGCATTCTCAATGGAGAACTAGATGAGGAAATCTATATGAAACAGTCAATATGTTTCATAGCTAAAGGTCAAGAGGATAAAGTATGCAAGCTTCATCGCTCAATATATGGTCTTAAGCAATCATCTGGATAGTGGTATCTTCGTTTTCATCGAGCCATAACCACTTTTGGTTTCACGATGATCGAGGAAGATTATTGTGTATATATTAAGCAGTCCGAAGATAAATTTGTGATTTTATCACTTTATGTGAATGATATTCTCTTAGCTGGAAATGACAAGATTTTGGTTATCACCATAAAAGAATGGTTGTCCTCCAATTTTGAAATGAAGGACATGAGAAAAGCTGCTTATATATTAGGAGTTAAGATCGAAAGAGATCGATCAAGGAAACTCATTACTTTATCACAAGAGTATTATATTATGAAAATTCTTGATCATTTCAATATGCGGCATTGTAATCTCATTGATACCCCTGTTATGCAAGGTGAAGGCCTAAGTACTGAGATGTGTTCTAAAACTCTAGAATAAATTAAAATGATGGAAACTATTCCTTACACCAGTGTGATCAGAAGTTTGATGTATGCTATGATGTATACTAGACCCGACATATGTTATGCAGTGGGATTGGTGAGCTGGTATCAATCAAATTCCGGTCAAGCACACTGGAAAGCAGTAAAGAGAATCTTGGGATACTTGAAAGGTACTATGGACTATCAATTTTGTTATCAATGGAGTGATTTACGCTTATTAGGCATTTTAGATACTGATTGGGGTGGAGAACTCGATGAGCGTAAATCGACTTATGGATATGCGTTCTTGCTTAATGGAGGTGCAATTTCTTGGAATAGTAAGAAACAGACATGCACGGCCTTATCTAAGATAGAGGTAGAATTTATTGCATGCTCTGCTGAAGTGTAAGAAGTAGTATGGCTAAAACGTTTCATGGAAAATTTAGCCATTATCACTGAGGTTCCAAGACCAATGATTATTTATTGTAATAGTTAAGCAACCATTGCCTATGTAAAGGATCCCAAGTATCATAGAAGGACGAAGCACATTGACATAAAGAATAACTTCATAAGAGATATAATAGCACAAAAAGAAGTGATCCTATAATACATTTCAACCAATAGAATTGTTGCTGATCATTTACAAAGGCTATTCCTACAGACATATTCTTGACCCACAAGATGTCATTAGGATTGCGTAAAATGTGATGTGTTATTGTAAAGAATCATTGGTTTATGTATCTGTGAACAAATGTATTGTACTTGTTTGTTTATTAGTGACTTGATATTTTATCAATAAGTACGAATACAGTATGAGACTAGCACTACATACATATATTATTGAAAAATATATCAGCAAGCAATGATTAGCTCACTCACACGAGCAATCGCCTCAAGTGTTATAGATAGCATATTGAGATGAGACGTTATGTATAAATAAACGATGAGGAGCAAGTTTAGTACATAAAATGATATGTCGCTTTGATTGGAGTCAAGATGAGGTCTGTGATTTATTTATAGTAAGACCGAACATGATAGTCCCATAATCATGTATGTCTGTAAGATGTCGAATGCAAGTACTTAATTGGGCACTATAGAAAGCAAGCCGATATAACATTTGAGCTAAACATGAGTATGTGAGAAGCACGTGACTATGTTTAGGCTAAAATCCGTATAGTAGATATAGTTAATAAATGACATATGCTCTTATAGAAAGAGAAGTCCACTATAGCATGTAATTCATACTTTATGTACATTGTACGACCGACAAGGGAAAATGAGTAAAATTATCCTTATTTACTCATCATGTGAGTAATTAAGGTAATTTAGAATTTACCTCATTTTGTGCCCTATGTTATTTCTGACTATGTTTTTGAAGTGAAAGATCAATGTTGTTACTTTAACATGTTATCGGCGGTCATGAATAGATATGACCTTATGGGACGTGTCTAGGAAAGCAGTTGTTCTAAAATGGAGAGAGACATGAGTGCAAAGGAAGACTATTGTTGTTTTACATCTATCACATGTATTTACCGGTTGACCAATTATATCGCCTTGTGTAGATGCTGATATAATTGTAAATACATGGTGTTGTGAAAATAGTCAAGTATAGACTTTAAGGGATAGGTATATTTGGACTAATGTAACAAAATATGTTTGGGGCACTGTGAGACATCGATTGTTTATTTCTTTTCAAGGTTGTAGTTATTATGTCATCCCTAACATGTGCATAATTTGAGCTCCAAAGTGCAGGTGTACTCACTGGTCACACGGCTTACTTGCCAGTATGAATTGTTTTGTAAAGTTGATGAATGTTGAATGTTTTATATTCTTGATAGAATGCTATCAAACCCATCATGTCCAAGTGGGAGATGTTGTACTTTAGTTAGTACGTCCATGATGGGGTGCGATTGGATTGCACCATATCGTCTTGATATGCTACGATGAAAGGGTATAAAGGGAGATGTATAAAAGGCTTTTGAAGACAACCGTTGATTTCGGTTGGACGAACGTACGTTCAAAAAATTTCTTCATTTTCTCTCCCCTTTCCATTAAGGCGTTCCATTTCACTTTTGCAAGAACAATAGGCATTTACGCCGTGGAAATCGGGTGCTTTCCTTGTGATTGCATTTAGACCAAATGTGAGATAGTGTTGTTCACGATTCATCCGCAATTTAGTGTTTGTTCCGGAGTTATTTGCTGTTTGCGCATCGGAATC
Organism: Eucalyptus shirleyi; assembly: GCA_017140165.1. Lineage (NCBI taxonomy): Eukaryota > Viridiplantae > Streptophyta > Magnoliopsida > Myrtales > Myrtaceae > Eucalyptus > Eucalyptus shirleyi. Next base: position 30,957,015 of record CM029447.1, read on the forward strand.
AGATAAGTCATCTTCTGCCGACTTGAATTACAACAAGTACAATTCTGTTTTTGGGTCTAGGGTTTTCTTAGATTGTCACTTCTTCTTGTGGCACATGGGGAAAAAGATTCAATTTGGTCAGCAATCTTTTATTAATTGCAATCTAGTCTTTAATGGTCAACGAAGTCAATGATTTTACTCTCATCCGCATTTAGAGTCAAATAGTCTGCCCTAAGTTTTCTGTCAATTGTGAAAAAGAACCTTGAAAATGAAAAAAAAAAAAAAAAAAAAACATGTTTATACTCAATTCATTAACCTTTACTCTCTTAGCTCCATCTTCTTTTTTTAATATAACTGTTAAAGCTAGCGTAATTGATCAGGACATTAGGGGATTTCTAGATCAGAACTTGGAGGCACTTATTCGAATATTGCCAATAGCATGCAATCTCGTTTATGTCACAGCCACCCATGCATAGGCAAAAGGCATAAATAGTTGATAAGTTCATATTTCAAATAGTTCATAGTGCTATTAGAATGAAATTTAATCATGAGTGAAAAAAGTATTGATTATAATAGACTTGAAGCATAGATCATCTGTAGTAGATAACTTTTTTAATGGGTTGTACTCGAAAAAAAGGTACAATAAAATCTACAATATCTATTCTTTATATATTTAGACTCCACCCAAAGCCTATTAGCAAGTCTCCTGCTTGAAGTTTTATCAGCTGGTTATATAATTCCTAAAGAGGTGGTAGAAGAGTGTATCGGTTTGATCGGTAGCTTGCTCTCTTCCTCTCATCTCCTTTTGAGGTTTGTTTCCACTCGCACCTTCTATATAATGGCAATATGTGGCAGTGATCCACGCGTGCTCAGGTGAATTGACATCTCATCGTTTGTGTTCATTTGCTTCCAATTTTTCAGATTGATCGAAACATTTATAAATACCATTTTATTGCGTAATCTTGTCATATATTTGTTAAACTATCGAGTTTTTTCCACACAACACACGGACATCTAGAATAGGAATACGCAATACTTTAGGTGCAAACGTGTAATAGAAATAAATAGAGTTCTTTAATTTTGTGTGCGTATGTATGAACTCATTTGAAAAAATTGAAGAGTCAGATTGCGTAAAACAATTGAGATTGTGGACCCCAAATGATATTTTGCTCTAGCTAGTAGAGGACTTTTTTTTCCAAATCCAATTAGAAGACAGTTTTATAGTCCATGTTGCCGCTTCATTTGCAACAAAATTTGGCCAGGTCGTTGAGTTGAGTAGGCACGTGACTAGACTAAATGTCATTGTTAAGTAGGTGAACTATTGTTGACTACTATAGAAATTATTATTAATACTAAAGTACATCGATGACCATTGATCAGTCATCGACCCATTGTTAACAATTGACAATATATCAATCCTAAAGATGCAATCACTTGAGGACAAGATCATGGCATCATGAGAACATGGACACAAGATTTTCAGAGATGAGGGACTATGGATACAACCATGGGAGAAGTCATGGAGTAATTGAAACACGATTGTACGGAAGCAATTGCTTGGGGTCAAGATCATCACATCGTGAGATCATGGACACTAGATTTTCGGACATGAGGGAACATGGCTACACCCGCAGGAGAACTACTTAGAGATGTACTTAGAGATGGCTATGGCACAATCACTATAAATATTATCATTAGTGTATTGGAGATGCGCCGCACACCCCCCCCCCCACCACCACCCCAAGATATGCGCACACGTGCATCAACAAAAAATTTTGAGATTGTGGACCCCAAATGATATTTTGTATTTTTTCCAAATCCAATTAGAAGATAGTTCTATAGTCCATGTTGCTGCTTCATTTGGGACAAAATTTGGCCAGGTCGTTGAGTTGAGTAGGCACGTGACTAGACTAAATGTCATTGTTAAGCAGGTGAACCATTGTTGACTACTATAGAAATTATTATTAATACTAAAGTATATCGATGACCATTGATCAGTCGTCGACACATGGTTAACAATCGACAATATATCAATCCTAAAGATGCAATCACTTGAGGATAAGATCATGGCATCATGAGAACATGGACACGAGATTTTCAGAGATGAGGGACTATGGCTACAACCATGGGAGAAGTCATGGAGTAATTGAAACACGATTGTAAGGAAGCAGTCACTTGGGGTCAAGATCATCACATCGTGAGATCATGGACACTAGATTTTCGGACATGAGGGAACATGGCTACACCGGCAGGAGAACTACTTAGAGATGGCTATGGCACAATCACTATAAATACTATCATTAGTGTATTGGAGATGCCCCCCCCCCCCCTAACCACCCCAAGATATGCGCGCACGTGCATCAACAAAAAATTTACTAAATTCCAGCATTGCATCTTTGCATTCTTAATTTTGGTCATCAATTAAGCTCTGGCATAGTACATTCAGTTTTTTCTGTTGAAATGGTTGTATTTCCAAGTTTTGTCGTCGATTAAATTTAGGTATTGTTTGTGTACATATGCCTCTGTTTGAAGAAAAGTTGCTGATTTCCTCATCAAACTAGGATATTTCCTATTCATAACTATTACAGAACTTGTCTCCTTTAATAAAAAATCAAAAGATGATTTTCGGTTAAATATATTTTTTTGTTGTGGTGTCCAATTCGTGCAAAACATCTTTTTGGCATGTCTAATGGGACTAGTGTAGTTGATTTGAGGAGATATAATGGTGATAATAAGGAATTTACTCAATTTTGACAATGCTTGCGGTAGTCACTCATCACCACCACAACTTGGTAATGACAAGACATGACGTTTTGAGTCATCGACTGTTCAGCCGGTGGTAGAACAGGAGCAAGGTGAAGATGTCAACAGCCTAAGATAACTTATCGATGAGGAGAGAAGGTAGTTGGAGCCAAATCCTGTGATGTTGGCTACCATGAGATGGTTAAGGAGCATAAGAATGAATTCACTAACCACATGATGAAACGTACTCGATGTGGTCGAGCCAATGAACATCAATGTCCTTCGTGAGGTCATGACCAAGCCAAGAACATTGAGCCACTCAACTTAGATGCAGGCGAATCCTGTTAATCTTGTACCTGTCGAGTATGTTCCCTTTATCTTTTTTGGCTCAAGTTACTTTTGGTGCCATAAGACAAATTCTACGACCCCCACCATGGATTAAATTTTATTGTCGAACCCAATGGGTTCGGTGACGAGCGAGGTCAGCTAAGAGAGGTGAGTGATGAGCGTCGAGTGAGGCACGCGTTGCGTGTCGAGCGTCGAGCAAGGCAAGTAGCGAGCAACAGGTAGGGCCAACATTGAGTGGCAAGCGGCACGAGTGATCAAAAGCAAGCGAAGTGAGTGTCAAGTAGCAAACGGAGAAGTTGTTTCTTTCGATTTTGGCAAATTAGAGACTAAGAGGACAAATAAGGCAGAAGAGAATGAATACTAGAGGAGGATATTGTGATGAGCTGTTTATACCCCTTTGGACTCCTTACAAAAATATTTTCCTTATTTGTAAATTATGACTGTTAACGCCATAAAAGACATTAAAAATATGAGTTATTAAAGAACAAATATGAAATTACTTGGACTCTTTACTAAAGAGTCGTTTAATATTGTTGACGCAATTTGTTTTAGGATTTTCTCTATATAAAAAAATTATAAATAATATATTAGATATAATATATATATTTATATATATAGTCAGAATTGGTCTAGGTTGGACCGACTCTAAACTCTTAAAATCGAGAATCAATCCGCATAATGCTAGTCCAGAAATCCTAGGACTAAGAACCGACTCAATCTTCTTGGGACAGATCAGGATAAGTAGGGTTGGGCTGGTCCAAGGTTGACCATAGACCGATGCTCACCCCTAGCCTTTTGTGAGTATGTTCCACGAAGAAATTGATAATTAAGTAGGGCAACGAATTCGAAAAGAGCACTGAGGGCAACACCACAGCAGCTGCGGCCATGGTGACCTTGATAGTGGTGTGGCCACCACCATCGAACGCTCCCCCTTCCCCACTCTCTTTCTGGTTCTAGATTTTGTTTTTCCCCCTTCTCTCTTTGATAAAAATCATTTTGTTTGAGTTTAAAATTTTAATTTGAAATTTTTTGCTTTTCTAATAATAAAAAAGACACATTAGTTTACCCTTATTGCCACGCAGGCTCATTTAGACTTAAGAAATGATGGTCGCCATTTGTCCCTCAATTAAGAGCCTCTTTTGAGGACATTCAAAATGTAGGGACATTTTTGTCCTTCCAAAGTATACACATACTTTCCTTTCTTTATGATGTTAATGCAATATATTTTGCACTATGTGGAATCTTTCTTGTCCTAAATAAAATAAAATAAAATGAAAATTCTGACTTTTCTTCATCAAATGTTTTTTGGTATAAGTATATTGAAAATCTTAAAACTTGTCACAAAAGTATAATTGAGTTTTAAAACTTTCAAAAAGTTTAATTAAGTCATAAAACTTGTCACGAAGTGCAATTGAGTCTTAAAATTTCAAAAAATGCAATCAATTGATTGCATTTTGTGACAAGTTTAAAACTTGATTGCACTTTAAAAAATTTTTAACACTTAATTGCATTTTCGTGATAAGTTTTAGGACTTTCGGTGCATTTATCTCAATTTTTTTTATTGGGTATTTGAATTTTTAAAGTTGATTAACCTATATGACTTGCAATAACCGAATTTATGTGAGACTTACCAAATACTTTCTCAAAGCTTTTATGTATGAAGAGAAAAAGGAAAATCCATGTTCATATTTCCTAAAATTTCAATAAATTTGCAGCGTAATCTATTGGGAATCGAATATGAACAAAACCTTCATTTCGTGAAACACTTTGAAAGTATACTAGTACTTGTTAGGTTGGAGAAATGTTTTATCAAGAATCAGAATATGTGCAATGGGAACTCGTAGGACGGCAAATGGGATTGCATAAACAAACTTTCTAACCAATTAATGCTATGGCCAACCTTCAGTGACTGAAGAAACATGGTCTTAAATTGGTATTTTGCTAATAGACGCTCTCATATAATTGATCTTGTTGCTAAAAGATGTTTTAATCAACCCTTTGTCTTTGGCCAAAAAAGAGTCGATACTAATGTTAGAATCAAGGTGTTCGTACTAGAAATTAATATTTAAATGATGCTATTCTCTTAGAGCCAAGTAATCATCTTCTTTACTAGCGACTTTTGGAAGCTATTGAACAGTATGCTTCAAATTATTTTCTTCAACTCAATTAAAAGGTGGTCCCATAAACTAAGACATTTTTTCAAACCGTTCCCATCTAATAAGGACAAGTTTTGATTAACAAGTAGTAATTCAAATGAGCACGCCATAAGATTCCCCTTTCTCGCTTACAAATGTGTGGAAAGAGACTAATATTCCTTTGTTTAAGCTAGAACAAGACAAAACATAATCTTAAGGTCCTAAGTAAAAATTTCTTCATCACCATAGTTTATTAATTAATTACTCTTATCTTTGAAAATATCTAGGTAATGGTGTAGCTAGGAACTTGCACTATTGTCATAATTGATGACGAGCCTATTTTATTTGACTGTATGGACTAATGCGAAAACTTCTCTTAGTTAATGGGCCCCCTTCACAACAAATGAATTTAAATAAGTTGAGTGCTTCGTGAGATCACTTCCCTTCCAGAAAAAAAAAAAAAAAGGGGGCAAAAAAAAAAGAAAAAAAAGCGCTTTGAAGTTGCCTATACAAACCAATTTTATGGCCCACTGAAGTTTTTTTTTTTTTTTTTGCAATATAAATACATTTTGAAGCATTCCTTTATTGAGTGCACATATGAGGCCAAAGAATATGACATATGACATTTTGGATAAAAATAAGTATTCAGTGATTCTCAAAAAAGAAGGTCATGTATCAATTGGCAATGATTGGCCCTAGAATAAACTTGCATGTGAGAGGAAGAATGTCTAGAGCACATGTGAGATGTGGGAAATAAAAAGAAAAAAGAAAAAAATCTCGCACTAGATATTTGGAGTCCAATTAAAATTCGATGGGATAATGACATCCTAAATAATCAAAGGTATATCTACTCCTCATAATTATGTTATATATTTCAATATTTGCATCATATCAATTGGTTACAAGATCTTAATATCAATCGTGTAAAAGAAAAGGACATGTATCTTTCTTATTCATAAGATTTACCGAAAACTAAAGGTTCCAAAACTTGATTTTGTCAATAAAATTACGTAGGATAATCATATGCTCCCTCATCTATCATTTTTGCCTAGTATCATTACTCCTTAGTGAAGATAAAGTTCACACAAACCACCACAAAAACCTTAGTCGTTACCTGAAATATTATAGTAACATACCATATTCTTTTTCACCCAATTATTATAATGGATTAAAGCATTGAAAAGTTACATTTATCATATTTAATTTTTTCATAGTCATACCTAATCTTTAGTTGTGCCTTTTTTTTACAAGTTGTCACTATTGACCTTAATTAATTTTGATGATTCTAAAACACACTTTGTATATTTGTAATTGTTACAAGCTGTTTGAACATGTTTTCTACAATTTTGTGTAGGCTAGCAAGAGTTAAAGAAGGCCTGACCTGGTGTGAAAATAACTCTATCTGTATACTTGTTTGTGTTGAGTTCAAATTTGAATCTCGCCTGCTCAATCCAGCGAGTGCCCTGCCAATTCTTTTAGATGCTGAAATCCTCAACGGTCGAAAAACTAGCTCTTTGAAGTGTTAGTAACGCTAATTGAGTTTTTTTTCCTATAGATAGGGTAAACCATTGTCTTAGGCATGCATACATGAATATTACTTACAAAAATCTCTCTTGTATATACTTTGGATTCAACTTCTTGTGATATTAAACTTGCGGGACAAGTTCTTTTTGAAAGACTGCATCTTCTTCATAGAGGACTATCATCTATACTATAAACCAACATTTGTATGAGGCTTCAAGTATAGTGGATTGGGCAATACTACCCTATGGTCTCAAGAGTGGGGAATGTGCCGATTTGGGCCGAACTAGTGTAAAATCAGTTGAGCATCTCTCTCCCCTTCCCTCTCTTTATATCTACGCTTGCCAAGCGATTGATATATTGATTGCCGTTAAACATACTTTAGATATTTTTAAGATACACCATCATTAGGAGTGTGGTATTAAGGAATTAATCTTTTTCCCTTCATGCTTATATGGATGCAAATTTTGGTGATTTTAAAATCAATAGAAAAGGTACTAGTGGCTAAAGGGCCAGTAGTTGGTTGGCCATTTTTATAATGAGCACTACTGACTCTATCTTTTTGACTTGAGCAAAGTTGCTAAAAGGCAAGCTCGCATTAAGTAGTCGAAACTGTTCTTAGATCAAATACTAAGCCCACCTTGCTGAACTTGGCAGCTATCCACAATTTCCCCAATAGCCTCTCTTTTTCTCATCCTCCGTGTTAAACTCATATTAGATTAATTTGTAATTTGTGTTGAAGTTGTTTCATGAGGAATGTGTTTATGTTTATATTGAACTTGCGGTATGTTTATGTTGCACTTAATAGTCGTAGACCTTCCATTGAATTGACATTTTATGAATATTTTTGCGATAAAAATGGTCATTGTGTGCTTGATGATACATTCCACCTTAAGCCCTTTTTGATGTTATGACAAAAGAGGGAGAACAGTATAATGTTTACATTATATTTGATGATTCACTTGATTTATTTCCCTTGTAGTATGTTTAGGGGGAGTTTTGCTTGAGGTTTTTAAAAGTGATTTTGTCTTCACAAAAAAAGGGGAGATGGTTGACCTTAAATTAATTTTAATGATTTTAAAACTCACTTTTGTATATTTGTAATCGTTGCTAATCATTTGGATGTGTTTTTGTAAGTTTGTGCAGGTTGGAAAGGATTAAGGAAGGCTGGATCCAGTCTAAAAACATATCCAGGTTCCTCGCCAAGTGATTACAAGATAATCAGCTAAGATTGCCTGAATACCCAGCTTTGCAGTTTAGATTTTAATTTTGCTCACCCAACTCAATGGGTGCTGGGCCATTTTTTGAATGGACACTTGGAGGCCTCATTGGTTTCTTTTGTTTAAAAAAAAAAAACAGTCATTGAAGTGTTAATAATGGCTCGGGGACTACCGGCCTTGATGGGGATTAGTCGTGAGAGTTTGGGCCGAGATACAACTTGTAAATTTCAATCTTCTCAACGACTGCAACTTCTTCACCGATATCCTCTTCGCCTGCAACTTCTTCTTCGCCGAACCATCATCGATGCTTGCAGCCAGTGAACTCGAATCGAGCCAACGTCGGCAGAGGCACCAATGCTGATGTAGGACTACACCGCCGGCTGTCACCGGCCTATCGCCAGCGATGGCCAAGGCAAACTTGATTTCGAATGGCCGTCGATATTCGGCCAAAACAGCATTAACAACTCTCAAACGACATAAGGAATACGCACACACTCACAATATAGAGAAAAATACAGAGAACTGACGGTGACGGCCTTTAACTGTTGGCAACGCCGGTAAGGAAACGGTATCTCCAACGCAAGCAGTCATCCATGCCCGACCCCGAAAGTTGAAGCGTATGCAATAACATCGAGAAAAATCACAGAAAACACATAAAGAGGAGACAGTTCAGTAGTCATGGAAGCATTCAAGTGTCAATCTGAGTTTCTAAACATCGCTTACACAATCCTAAATTTACTATCTCGTTCTGGCAAATCATCAAGAGCGCAGACTTTCCTGTCCATTTTGGCACTCATGTACATTGATTCAGCATGGAATGGACCGCTCTCACCCACAAAAGTGAGTGTCCTGCAGCGCAAATTCTTCAAGTTGTCTGTCAGATTATGCCTCCTATTCATGGCCTCAAGAAAGCGCACGACATTCAGACTTTATCTTTCATCCAGCAACTTTCGACAAGTTTGAACGAGGTCGGATTTTGAACCGTGCATGCTGCAGCGAATTTCCTTACTGAAGTGCCGCTGGAGAAGAAACTCCTTCATGAGGTTCAGCAACACCTTGTTATAAAGCCATTAAGTCCATGAATGTGCCTTGCAAATTTGGGGAACAAAGGTCAGACCAAGAGCCCTCTCTTCATACTTGTGCGCGAAAAAGAGTCAGGATGTAAGCAATGGCCGTTACACCTAAGCACTGAACTTCCTTCAGCCCAAAGAAGTCGAGCACTTCGACGACCTGGTCTGCAAGGTCATCGACACTTTGAAACACGGCGTATAATTGAGAGCGACGTCGGGAGACGTCATCAGAGCGGGCTTCTCCCGATCGCCGCAGACGAACACGGAAACCAAATCTTCGCTCGTCTTCACCGCATGCTCCTTCCCTTCGAAAGGTACGGCGTCGATGTAGACGTCGACACTGAGTCGCTCAACTCGGCCATGGCTCGGCTCCCTCGAAACCTCAGGAAAATGCAGCGGAGCTCGAATCAAAGATATCGACCAGAACGAAGCTTGAAAATCTGAAACTCTCTCTCTCTCTCTCTCAAGGTTGCTTTCTCCCTACTGGCCTTTTTCCTCTCTCTAACCAGCGCTTCCTCTCCGGCCGAACCTTGCTGTCTTGCCCCAGAATCAGCGCCCTGCCCTCTTTTTTCTTCTCGAAACTCCTCCCTCTCGCGACGCCCTCGGCCGTTTTTCCTTCTCTCGCTCGAACGGAATCTTTTTCCCTTAAGCCCGACTCCCCATACGGCAGCTAGCAACCTTCTAGAGCACTGGATTCGCTCGCCTCGCCTCCTGTGAGTCTCACGGACATTCTCGTTGGATCGTTCCTCCCTTCGCCGCTCGTCTCGTTCTTGCTCACGGGGCGCGTGTGCGCCAGGGAGGAGAAAGGAAAAAGGGCCGGGCTTTGCAGGAAACAAAATGGGCTGAGAAAAGGAGAAAACCAGAGAAAAGGGTTGGGCTGGATTTAAGACGGATAAGAGGGAAATTGGGCCAATTCAGGGATTAGGCCCCAGTGGCCCAGAAATCTTGCTAAAGGAACCGGGCGAGGCATAAATGGCCTACCCGAATTTTATTGTTATTATTATATCATCATTTATTTTTCATTTTCATTTTCTATATATGTTTTAATTTTCTTGTTTATTCATTTTTTTAATTTTTTTTGCCTATCTAAGTATTTTTTTTTTTTTAATTTTGCAAAGAGAAAAATTTGAACGTCAACAATCTTTTATTTATTTATATTTTCAACTAAAGGCCTATCATCAACTCTTCTGCTTGAAATCTTATCAGTGTTAAAAAATTTGGTTGCACATTTCTAATTTGATCGGTAGCAAATCTTCTCCGTTTGAATTTTATTTCAACTTCACCAATTGGATGACTACTGTAGATTTTAAAAATTGCTTTAATTGTTGCTTTAGAGACACGGGAACATGCACGCCAGCTGATTAATCCTCATTTTGCAGATTAGATTGAGGTTTTCCTATTGAATTCAGGTCTCCTATCTTTAAGCCAACAAGGAAGATGATGGTAAGCTCAGCAATCGCTCTCTCTTTATTAATGGTGTGGCAGCAATCCACGCGTACTCACGTGATTTATCATTGCATCATTTGTGTTGATTTGCTTGCACTTTTTTTAAATTTATATTTGAAATAACTGTAAGTAACATTTACTGGGAAATCTTATCCTATCTAGTTTATGTTGAATTTGTGGAGTTCCCTCCCACACAACAAGCGGACATTTAACTAGTTTTGGAATATGCAGTAGTTTTAGCGCAACCATTTCATGGAATTGAATATGGTACTTTAATTTTGTCAGCTATTTGATGTGGACCCCAAATTTGGCCTAGGTGGGAGAAAATGCTACTTCGTCATCCAATTAAAAACCAATTGAACGGTCCATATTGGCGCTTTCGGAAAGAGCAATGAGCAGGAAGCGCCAAAGAAGCCATAAATACAACTAAACTACGACCAAGAGGAAAAGAGCAGAATTCAAGCATTATCTGATTATAGCAACTAGCAAGTGAGCCTTTCTTTCTTCATGCTCCCTTTATAGTGAACATTTGACATTGCAGTATGCATAGTAGCTCCGACAGTCTAATTTCGCTTTGGTTTGTCGTACGAAAATCGGCCTTGAGAGCTTATCAGCAGTAGATACATACAAAATAGTTGATTCGCAAAGCAATAAAATCACATTTAATTGTTTTGCTCACTTCCGCGACACGTTACTCATCTTCCAGGGGAGAGGATTAAGTAAAATGAGAATAGTATCGCTATACTAGATTTCGGAAAGATGGGGTGAGTGGTTCATGAAGGAATTTTGTAGTAAATTGGATCCAATGCCTTCTTTTTTCCTCTCTTTGATGGTCAAGCGATATTCTAGCTTGAACCATTGCAAATCGAGAGATACTCACATTAGCATGTCGACTTTACTATTATGGTAAAAACACGGGAATATTAGATTGAAATAAAATTTGTAGAAAGTGATGTTTTGGTCCACTAAGCTCATCAAATGAGTGGATCAAGTTGGGTTTAGTTCAGGTTGAAAATAGTGTAATCCAAATTACCATTTCATCCACTTTGATATGATACAATTATAATGACTCTGTACCCAATCCTACCCGGATCCAATCCGTATTATTAAAACGCATTCATGTCCAACAAAATTATGAAGAGTTCTATCCACCATTTGGCCCACTTTAAACTTTCATGCGAATATGTTACATCTATAAAAAGTTTACATCAAATATAAATAGTAAATAAACATAATTAAGATTTGTCACCTTGTGTTACTTGGCCCGATTCAGTTAAGGTAGTCTTGCCTCAGTTCGAGCCCCATAATACCGCCATTGAGCCCCCGAACGTGGCCGCCCCTCTCCTGTGCTCTCTCTATCTCTCTCATGACGTTGGATTTGAGGTCCTGACTCCTAGGTTTGTCTTCACCAGTTGCGGTGCTTGTTGTCCATACTTATTGTTTGAAAATTTTAAATTAATACAGTCTAATTAAATGTATTGATGAGTTTGGACTTGAATTATGCCTAGCGAAAGAAAAATATTGTAGCAAAATAGAGTGGTTTTTAATTAAAGTAAGGTGGCCCAATAAATAAATATATACATCCTTTTTCCCTGAAGGGCTTAGTTGCTCGGAGACGAGGGATCCTCTTTCTTGTTCTTGCGTTTCCAAGTCATGATTCTTGCCCGATATTGTGGTTCGGAGTCTTCCTCCATTTAAAAAGATAGAAAAATCTGATAAATAGATGGGTATAGATAAATATCAGACAGAGACAGTTCTGATTTTGAGTTCATTTGAAGCTGTCTTCTCCTAACCCCACAGATGCTAATGATCATTAAATCGTAAATTCAGTTGATTTAAGTGAGCGTTTGTTCGAAATTTGGGTCTTCTCGATTAACTGATTCATTATATCATCTTGAGATCACAATGCATCATCATCTGGTTAAGTTTTTGTCATGGGGAATATTTTTGAAGGGAGTAAACTGAATCGATTACTTTTTCTCCTATAAATTGGGAGGTCCATCTCCAAGAGCGTTCCAAAAAAAGGCTCATACTAACATTATCGGAGCATATAGATTATGGGCATAAATTAGAAGTAAATGGGCCTATAATAACCATAAAGTTGACTGGTGATTTGGGTTTTGGGCGGGGTGCGGACACCGCAAGTACCAAAACTTGGTAGAGGATACTTTAAATGCCAAAAGTTCCAAAATATATATTTAAGTGCCAAAATTGGAAAAGAATGGAACACTTACATGTCAATGGTGAGAAATTTCAACCAAAGTGCTGATGTGACATTTTTAAAAAATTATCCGCATGATTTTTTTTTCCAAAAAACTATCCAAGTGGTGCTATAAGCCTCCAAAAGTAATTCTTAATATAAACGTTAATTAAAATAAATTAAAGAACTAAATTCGGAAAAAAAAAAAGAGGTAGCCATTGCTAGGGGTGAGCGGTTTCCGGTTCCCGTTCAGTTTCGTTTGGAACCTAGAACTTACCCTCGGGTACAAGTTGCTCATTTTTTGGAACCTAGAATCTACCTGTCAGAACCAAGAACCTAGAACCTACCCTGTCATAGGTTTCAAGGCCGATTCTCGGTTCCAATAGGTTTTTTTTTTTTTTCATTTTTAAATTTGAACTATAACGTATACGCATGCTCTACGGTAACTTCCCACATCTTAGCAAACATACCAGTGCCAAAAATCTTGACATACATAATCAAAACTAATAAGAAGTTTCTAGAGAGGAAAGGAGATGTTTGATTAACTATAATTATTGTGCTCACATATGTCAAGCATGAACTACTATAGTTGGAAAAACAAATTAAAAGTTGCCAGCATGTTCCATCATCATTAAGTTGAAGCAAGGTCAAATGCAATTTAAATCAGACAATAACTCAAAATGACTAACAAATGCCGTTGGTTACTTTCCACCAAAAATAAAATAAAATAAACAAACAAACAAACAAACAAACTTACCACTTTTCGAATTAAAGGTTCTAGAATTGGCTCCAGCAGATGCTGAACAGGTTGCATCTTCATCACTTCAAGAACCACACTAGACAAAGCAAATATCAATGAAAACATTGCAATCAATGGTTATGGTCCAGTTCACACTAGAGCAAGATGGGTATGCACAAACTTCTTATATATATATATATATATTTATATCTCTACATTTCGTATTATCGTGCATGCAGTTCAAATGGTAAGCCTTTATTTGTAGATGACTACTCTTTTGACTAAAGTTCTGTTATTTTCTCAAACTTTACAAGTTCAATGACATGATCAACGTTCCCCTGTCTTTGGAACCATTTATCGCGGGCTGTTTGGCATATTTCCTGGATAATACATTGCTTAAGAAGGATGGTCAAATCAGAAAAGACAGGGCTAAGGAGTGGTGCGACAAGTTCAAGTCATTCAAAGGTGATACAAGAAGTGAAGAGTTCTACTCACTGCCCTTCAAACTAAACAAATATTTCCCATCTGTGTAACTCGCATCACTCTGATTGACCACATGCTGTATCATCGTTTTGCACTCGACAACTGATTTCTAGTGTGTATTTAGGATGATACAGGCCTATTTGCTTATAAGAAGTAAGAACCACTATCTTTTTGTTCTATTATAGACCAAATGATGAATATTCAGCAGTGAAGATCCACTGGAAAAAACAATAAAGCTATTTTCTTCTCTCACATGTTCATAAGTTCTGATGTTCCACCAAATTTCATTTTTTTGCATCTTTATACGCAGAATTGCTTCTCAGCAGCTCGATTACAAGTTGATTTTTTGTAGGACGAAACTGTTATGAAACTGATGGAGAAGAGTTTGTTTCTTAGACATTAATATGCATAAGTAGACTAAATTGTGAACTAATCACATTTGATTAGAATCTGTCATGTGCAAACCTTTACATTTTAATCAGATCAGATCATGTACATAATTTCATGAAAACTATAGACTTGGAAAATGGAAAGTGAAAATAACAAACTAGATAAGTCTATGTTGGCCTCAGAGAGTTGATTTCATACTGGGAGAAAACAAAACCGCTTCACACTACAATAATACACAAACCTTGAATCTATAATATAAAGATCTTAATATTGTCTCCCTGATCATTGTCTTTTCCAAACCTCACTGACCTTGCCCAAATTTTCAAACCAAAAGATTAAGCCACAAACTGAAAAACCTGTAAGTAAACAGATAATGATGTGGTTTGTGTTTTAGAAGGAAATGATGCCCATTCATCATCTCTTCTGGGACCCCTAACTAATTAATCATCCATACATTAATTGAGACATACCATCAGACTTAGTTGCTCAGAGGAGCGTATTAAAGAATATAAGTGGAGTTTACTCTGCAACTTCGGCAATTGGCAACTTAGGTACCTCTTCTATTTTTGCATGCTTGTCTAGCTGGCTAAAGTTCCCCTTTACCTTAAAAAGTTGGTTATGGTGGTGCTTACAGTAGAGGTGATTCAGATGAGTGATGTAGTTTGATGGGCTAATAACACAACCTCCATGGCTGCGCCTGAAACAAGCTTTATGATATGATGTTCCATCAATTGCCAACTGAAAGAATCAATAGCCAACAGATTAATTGAAGAAGCTACAAGATGAACAAGAATGAACTCCTAAGATAAATTATGTTCAGATGTAGATTGCATCAAATAACCAATCCTTCTAAAAAATAATTAAGTATAGAAAGACGGATGGCTTAGATGAAATCATATGGACAGGAAATGCAAGAACTCATGCTAAAATGACCGTGATTCATCAAAGTTTTTCAGTTTGTACTTTCTGCGAACAATGTGAATGACATTAATTATGCTGCCAAATTACTCATGCTTACTCTAAATTTGGTGGATAATTGTGATGTACTCATTCCACATCACTTAAACAAGGGTAGATCAATCATTGATTAACACAATGATGACCCTCAGTCACAACCACTTATTTTTTTGGTTGAGGCTTAATGTTCAGTTGATGCCAAAAAATGGCTCCATAAAAAGTAGTAGCTTGCCAGCATGTTTCTGACGCTTACCATTTCAATTGGATAAATAGTCTTTTTGCATGCAACACACTTCTCTCGGGTTCCAGAAAAGAATCTCGAGACTTTGCTGTTTGTTTGTACCTGTCAAAAATCGACCATCATAAGCATCTTAGCATATTCTTAAGAACTTGATATGTTGCAGAAGCAACTGATTTAGCTAAATCTAGCTCATATAATGAAGCTAGTCGCATAGGGACTTGGTGTTGGAGAAATCTTTCTAGAATATTTTGAAGCTGACAAAACATTTCTATCAGTCTAGTCTGGATACCGACAGTTTAAAGTCTGAAGACTTTGTATTCACCAGACTCAAGACTCAAGACTCAAGACTATTCTCACTGACAGTATTTTTAATCCAGTGACGAAGGAAATCCAAAGCCGAAGTATATGGTTGAGGATTCGATCCTATCCTCTGGAAAAGATCCCTTGGTTGGATAAATATTTCGGATTCTTTTATTGTTATCTAGATCGATTGAAGATCCGATGGTCGACGAAATATTCTTGGAATGTTCTATTCTTGGAAACCAAGATCCTGATTGTATGGGCGAACAGGATTGATGGGCTATCATCAGGTTCCTTAAATAGCTCGGATGATCTTCTTAATTGATTCCGTCCAACGGGTAGATTGGAGGAATTCCTTTGGTAAGTGCCAACGGCTATGATGGCATAAAGGAGTATAAAAGGAAGACGTTCTAGTTGTTTTAAGGATGTGATCGATAGAAAAATTCCGGAGTCTAAAGAACCTTGATTGTTAGTCGATACAATTCGAGCGAAATTGTATACACAGAGAGTGTTTATACTTGGTGACACCTTGAGCGAGTGTGGTAGATCATCTACACCTAGAAATCAAGGAAGATCAACACTGTAACATCTCTTTGTTCATAGTGGAATCCAGTCAATTGGCTGTCAGTGCAGAAGAGTGGACGTAGGCTTGAATCAAGTCGAACCACTATAAACCGCGTGTTCAATTCTCTCTTTCCTTTACTCAGTCTTACGATTGATTTTTAATTATTGCAAATCCTTCAACTGTCTAAGTATTGTGTAATCTTCAAGAAAATTTTTATATACCTATTCACCCCCCTCTAGGTACTCATACTAGCTATATCAATTAGTATCAGAGCTCGTGTTCTTACTTTATTTGAAGTGTTTTACTTCAGAGTAAAAGATCCATGGCTAGTATGCTAGCACCAGGGCTGGTGGAAGGGCAAAGCAATACCAGACCACCCTACTTTGATGGAAAGGATTACAACATCTGGAAAAACAAGATGAAAGCTTTTCTACGGTCAAAGGATCCTCGGAATGGGACGTTGTGGAAAGAGGAATTACTCCTACCGCATCGCATCCGAAAGAGGGAAAGAAACTGTTGATACCAGCGGAATGTCTCAAGAAGAGATAAACAAGAGACAAGCACTCGATGCAAAAGCAATTTACTCTTTATATTGTGCTTTGTCACCAACTGAATATAACAGAATATCTTCTTGTGTTACAGCAAAAGAAGTCTGGGACAGATTACATATCACTTATGAAGGGACAGACCGAGTGAAGGAGACCAGAATTAACATTCTCCTTAGTCAATATGAAGCCTTCAAAATGAAACCAGGAGAATCTATAACTGACATGTTTAGCCGTTTTACAGATATTGTCAATGGCCTTGAAAATCAAGGACAAAAAATTTCTGATCCTATGAAGGTGAACAAGCTATTGCGTGGACTCTCCAAGGATTGGAATCATATAAAAACTTCAATAAGAGAGACGCAAAGAATTATGCCATTATCTGTAGACGAGCTTATTGGAACTCTTCAGTCTTATGAAGTGGAACGAATTAATGAAGACGAAGATCCAAGAGGTAAGAAATCCATTGCATTAAAATCTAATGATGATTCTGATGATACAGACTCTGAAGAAGATCTGGACGATGAGGAGCTTGCTCTAATGATTAGAAGGTTCAAAAAGCTGAATAGAAAAGGAAGAAGGTTCAACTCAAGGAAACAAAGTCTTCAGAAACAGCAAACCAAGTTTGTTGATAATGAGGAACCAAACAAAGATGTAGTTTGCTTCGAATGTAAGAAAAAGGGACACATCAAACCCAATTGTCCTCTCCTGAAGAAGAAGAGAGGAAAAGCTGAAAAGTCTCGAAAAGCTCTCAAAGCCGAAACCTGGAGCGATACAGAGTGTGAAGAAAGTGACGAGGAATATGCCAACTGTGTCTGATGGCACAATCGGACTCGACTGGATCGACTCAGACAGTGAATTTGAGGTAAATGATTATAAAATCCCTGTCAAAGTCTCTAAATACATTGATGAACTATGTTTTAGTCTTAAGACTTCTCTCAAAAAGATTTCCGAACTTAAAAAGGAAAACTCAGTTTTAAAACAAAAGGAAAATATTTTAGAAGAAAAAATGAAAAGTTTAGACTTGAATGTTTCTACTCTTAAAGAGAATGAAGATAAACTTTCAAAAGAAAATGCTTTCTTAAAAACTGACTTATCAAATATTTCAAAGAAATTTTCAATAGGGTCTGAAAAACTTGAAAAAGTTCTTTCAAATCAAAGACCTTACTTCAATAAGTCCGGTCTAAGTATGATAGCAGAAACGATCCCCTTGATTGATTTTCCGAAAGTAAAAGAAAGAATTAAGAAAAGACCGTCGAGAGAGGCTTACAAAAATCATTTCAAGAAAGTTTTTGTAAAGTCTGTAGGTCGAAATGCTCTAAGGTGTTCAAAGTGTAACAAATCAGATCATTTTGAAAAAGAGTGTCCTATGGTTTGGAAGCCTCGTTAAGAAAGTATGGCCTAATAATGCTCATTCTACTAACGCCAAAGGACCCAAGAAAATTTGGGTACCAAAGAAAGCTTGAGACTCTCTTTTGAATGCAGGTCTCTCAAAAGAAGGTAAAGTGGTATCTTGACAGCGAGATGCTCAAGACACATGACAGGAGACTCAAATTGCTTCATAAAGCTTATTCAAGTAAATGGTGGAAAAGTTTCATTTGGAGGAAACAGCAAAGGAAGCATTGTGGGATTTGGAACTGTGAAAATTGGAAATCTCACAATAAGCAATGTCTCTCTAGTGGAAGGACTCAACTACAATCTTCTCAAAGATTAGCCAATTGTGTGATACTTGGTTTCAAGATCTCCTTTCAAGAAGGCATATGTTCTGGAATTAGTAAAGACTCAACTCGCTTTCATGGGTCGAAGGCATGGAAATATCTACCTCCTTGATGTAAAACCAAATGAAGCACAATGCCTAATCTCAATTCAAGATGAAGCAGTCTTATGGCACAGAAAGCTTGGCCATGTCAACATGAAGCAATTAGCCAAAATCTCATCAAAGAAGCTTGTTCGAGGTCTACCTAAATTGTCATACCAAAAGTCTGATTCATGCACTCCATGCATTCTGGGAAAGCAGGTAAGAAATTCATTTAAGCCAATAAATCACGTCTCTACTAATCATGTACTACAGTTGCTTCATATGGATCTCCTCGGACCAACAAGAACCCAGAGCATTAGAGGTAAGAAATATTGTCTATTAATTGTGGACGATTACTCTCGCTTTACCTGGGTATATTTTCTTGCAAGTAAGTTAGAAACCTTTTCGTACTTTGAGAAGTTTGCTAAAAAGGTTCAAAATGAAAAAGGATGTGCAATCTCAAGTATAAGAACAGATCATGGAAGTGAATTTGAAAATCAAGATTTTACGAAATTTTGTGATAAATCTGGTTTTAATCATATGTTTTTCTCTCCATATACTCCAGAGTAAAATGGAGTTGTGGAAAGAAAGAATAGATCTCTTCAAGAAATGGCTAGAACACTTTTAATTGAAAGTAAAATTTCTTCACGATTTTGGGCTAAAGCTGTTTCAACAGCATGCTATATTATAAATAGAGTCTTTCTAAGACCTATTTTAGAGAAAACCCCCTATGAATTGTTTAAAGGTAAGAAACCTATTGTTTCATACTTTCATGTATTTGGTTGCAAATGCTTTATTTTGAAAAATGCAAATGATCGAGTTGGTAAGTTTGAAGAAAGATCAGATGAAGGCATCTTCCTTGGATATTCTACATCAAGCAAAGCCTACAGAGTCTATAACAAGAAAAGCCAGTCGGTGGAGGAATCGATGAATGTCAAATTCCAAGACTCAACGCAAGTTGAATCCAATCAGACTCAATATGAGGAGTCTGAACTTGCTCCAGACCTTTCAACGTTTACAACTCAAGAAGCATCTCAGACTCTGGAAGTCCAACATCAAGATGCTCATGAAGATTCAAATAAAGAAAGAGATCATCAACCAGGCAAATCAACCAGTAACTGGAAGCATAAATCCAGTCATCCCAAAGATCTCATTATTGGCGAAATCAATGAAGGAATCCGCACCAGATCAAAAAGGCGTGAAGAATCTAATGCTGTGGCTCTTATTTCTGAAATTGAACCAAAAAGCATAGAAGAAGCTTTATCTGATGAAAGTTGGATCAAAGCTATGCAAGAAGAACTCAGACAGTTCAACATCAATGATGTCTGGGAATTGACATCTAAACCAAAAGGTAAAACTGTTATTGGAGCCAAATGGATATTCAGGAACAAGATGAATGAAGAAGGAAAAGTTGCACGAAACAAAGCAAGACTCGTGGCCAAAGGATATACGCAAGAAGAAGGAATAGACTATGACAAGACTTACGCACCAGTAGCAAGGTTAGAAGCTATTCGACTATTACTTGCGTTTGCTTGTTATAAAAATTTCAGGTTATTCCAAATGGACGTCAAAAGTGCGTTCCTAAATGGATTTATCCATGAGGAAGTTTATGTGGAACAACCACCTGGGTTTGAAGACCAAAGAAGCCAGACTCAGTATTCAGACTGAAAAAAGCCTTGTATGGTTTAAAGCAAGCACCTCGAGCTTGGTACGACAGACTAAGTAAGTTTTTATTACAGAATGGTTTTGTCAAAGGTAAAGTAGATACTACTTTGTTTATCAAAAAGGAAAACAAAAGCTTTTTACTTATTCAAATATATGTGGACGATATTATTTTTGGATCACCTAATGAAAGTCTATGCAAGAAATTTTCTAAGTCTATGCAGGATGAGTTTGAAATGAGTATGATGGGAGAGTTAACATTCTTTCTTGGACTCCAAGTGAAACAAATGAAGGAAGGAACTTTTATTCATCAAGAAAAATATGCAAATGATCTTGTCAAAAGGTTTGGATTGGAAAAGTGCAAAAAGACCGACATACCAATGTCATGTTCTCAGAAGATAGACAAGGATGAAGAAGGGAAGAAAGTAGATCAAAAGCTGTACAGGAGCATGATCGGTTCACTTCTTTATCTTACCGCTTCTAGACCTGATATTTTGTTAAGTGTTTGCATCTCGTGCTAGGTTTCAATCGGATCCTAGAGAATCACATCTCGGCCGTGAAACGTATTATCAAATACATTGCCTCATCTTCAAGCATCGGTCTTTGGTATCCAAAGAGGGGAGACTTTAATCTTATAGGATACTCAGATGCAGATCTGGCCAGTTGCAGAGTCGATAGAAAGAGCACTTCTGAAACTTGTTAACTGCTTGGAAACAAGACAGTGTCTTGGTTTTCGAGGAAGCAAAGCACTGCAGCTCTCTCAACGACAAAAGCAGAGTATGTAGCTCTTGGAAGCTGCTGTTCGCAAATTCTATGGATAAAACAACAGCTACAAGACTTTGAGATTGAAGACTCATGCACAGAAATCAGATGTGACAACACCAGTGCGATCAATCTCACCAAAAATCCAATCCTTCATTCAAGAGCAAAGCATATTGAGATTCGACATCACTTCATTAGAGATCATATTCAAAATGGAGAAATCTCGATTCAATTTGTTGATTCAAAGAGTCAACTAGCGGATATATTCACAAAGCCTTTGGAGAAAAATCAATTCGACTTTATCCGTTCAAGACTCAGCATTTTGAAGCTTGAAGAAGTTAAAGTCTAGAGACTCACCAACTCTAAGACTCTAATCTCTCAGACTTTAAATCCTCAGACTCAGACATTCATGGCTATAGACTGTAAGTTGCTATTTTATCTAAAAGGTATGAATCTTCGTTTAGTTATTTTATCTAAACTCGAAAAGGTACGATCTTTCGTTCGGTTATTCTATAATCCGTGTGAAATTCGAAAACTTGTCTTTTTAAAAGGATTAATTTTGGCAGTTATTGATTTTGAAAAGAAGTGTTCGTACACTTTCCTTGTGCCGATTGAACTTCCCTTTTCAAAACTAAGTTATATATATACAGTTTCTCTTTGCCCAATCTTCAAAACCCTAAAAGGCACTCTCCTCCCGATCTTGTTTCTATTTCTTGTTCATCTTCGAGAAAGGGGTCATCTTTTCTTGGGAAAGCAAGTGAAGGAACCTTCCAAACGACAAAGAAAGATGTCTTCTTCAAGGAAATCATCAAGAATCGCAAGCAGGGGACCACAAAGAATGGAGAAGGGACCGACTCACTTCGATCTAACTGAGGAAGAAGACTTATCAAGTCAGCGACAAAGTCCGATTCGCTCTCATCCACGTCATTCAACGCCTCCTGCCCCACAAGGTGCAAGTCAACATCTGGAAGAAGAGATAATCGAGGATGCCGACCCAGTAAGAGTCCAAAAACCCTCCTTTATCTATAAGCTTTATCATGCGTTGAAAAACACCGGTACTCCATTGAAATATATAGATGACTTCCTTAAGGACAAAAATTATGGGAATGAGTATCTTTTTCTGCGGAAAATGGAGGAATTGGGAGTTGCTCCGAAAGGAAAAGCAGAGGACGCACTTGCGAACATTCCAAGTGATCCTCGTATGCCAGGACAAAATTTAATTGAAGGAAATGATGATGACAGAATGTTCCTTGAATTCCAACCGAGAATGGGAGTGGCAGCAAAGGTGAAAGGAAATCGGATGGATTTGTTCAAATCCAAGGATCAGGAAAATGTGTATTTCAGGCTGTTGAAAAGAGGGGTGATAAACCCTAGAAGTGTCGATTTTGACTTCTTGGACGCCATCAACATGAACTTAAGAGAGAAGTTGAATTTGCTTCAACTTGAGAATTTTTGCTCTGACTCTACGGACGGGTATGCTCAACTGACCGCTTATTTCTATTCAAATCTTAGCTTTTTGGATGTGAATAGAATTTCATTCAGTGTACGAGACCAAGTCTATGTGGTAGATGTGAATATGTTGGCGAACATAGTTGGAGTTGAACGAGGACGTTATCTACCAATCAAAGTCTCACCTACTCGTACTACTCTGGAACTTGTCAAAGATAGGGACACAGAGAAGAAAATTACCTATTCCAGGATGAATGCCATCAACATTGTGCTTCATAAGATTGTGATCAACTGTCTCAGACCGAAGTCTACGTCAAAGACTTCCGTGTCTCTTTCTGAAGCAAAGTTGATGTACGCGATCAACTCAGGACGGAAGTTCTCTCTCCCGAACACTATTCTCTTCCATATGTACAGAGCAATGTTGAAAGACAAAGGACAATTGCCTTATCCTCGGTCCGTGACCAAGATCTTCGACACATGAATATTGAACCGCCACAAACACTTTGTGTTCGACCGTGTGATAAGATGGTGGTAGGTTTGAAGATGTTAACGAAGATGCATCTGCAAGAACTTTCCAAGGCAATGGAGAAATTCAGAGTGAAATCTCCAGTTCCGTCTGCTTCAAAGAGAAAAGGAAAGGAGGCCATTGGTGCCCCATCGAAAAAGAAGAAAAGAACTCTCATCCTGGAGGATGAAGATGAAGAGGATGAAGATCCTACTATCTGTGCTTTAACAAGAACCAGACGTTCTGTGCCTCAACCGATAGAACTTCAGAAGAAACAGAGAGAAGAAGAAGAGCAGAGAGAGAAGGAGAAAGAAGC
This sequence comes from Eucalyptus shirleyi, assembly GCA_017140165.1. Classification (NCBI taxonomy): domain Eukaryota; kingdom Viridiplantae; phylum Streptophyta; class Magnoliopsida; order Myrtales; family Myrtaceae; genus Eucalyptus; species Eucalyptus shirleyi. The sequence continues at coordinate 30,980,388 of CM029447.1, forward strand.
TGAAGAAGAGATAGAAGGAGAGAAAGAAAAGTCTACAGCTGAATCTGGAGAGAAGGGAAATCAAGAGCATGATCATCACTCTTCCCCTTTCGATGTCCTAGAGACAGGGGAAGTTGGAGAGCAAGAAAGGTCCACACCTCATGCTGCCGATAGTGAAGGTCCAAGACAATCTCCAGCATATCCAGAAGAAGTTCAGGTGTCTCAATTGCCTGAAGAAGGTCATGATACGTCGACTCCAAATCTACAGGATTATACAAAAGCTCCATCGTCTGCATTTACTCCATCTGAGAAAGCTCATGCCAGTACACAGACGGACAACTCAGCAGATTTTCGTCGTATTCTTGATATTCTTATGGAAATGCGGGGACAAATATAGGCTCTAGACTGTGAGGTTCAAACCATCAAGAATGCTGGACAAGCATCTTCGGTTACCCTGGAGGACAAAATGAAAGACCTCGCTCTACAACTTCAAGCTAATGCCAAAAGAGAGGAGGTAGCTCAACTAAGGGAAGACTTGAAGAGGCTAGAAGGCATAGTCCAGTCAATGGGAGATTTCCAGATCGTGCGCATTCCCAAGCAGACATGACTCTTTCTCACCCTTTTTAATGATGACAAAAAGGGGGAGAACCAATTTGAACCAACAACTTTCAACATCTTTTAAAACTTTGACTTTTGTGGTTATGTTTATTTTTGAGTATGACTTTAGAACTTGGGTGTGAATTTAAATTTGACTGAATTGGCTGTGGATTTTGATGCTTGACTGGTTGCATTTATATCAAGTGTTGTTATATGGTATTACTCATGAAAGACTAACCAATTTTCTGTGGATGCAGAGTCTGGTTGCTTTATTAATCTTTTTGAGTTAGCCATATTGCTTGAGAAATGTTTTTGCAGGTCAAAGTTGTTCAAATCTACAAGAAAGTTTTGACACCATCAAAAAGGGGGAGATTGTTGGAGAAATCTTTCCAGAATATTTTGAAGCTGACAAAACATTTCTATCAGTCTAGTCTGGATACCGACAGTTTAAAGTCTGAAGATTTTGTATTCACCAGACTCAAGACTCAAGACTATTCTCACTGACAGTCTTTCTAATCCAGTGACGAAGGAAATCCAAAGCCGAAGTATATGGTTGAGGATTCGATCCTATCCTCTGGAAAAGATCCCTTGGTTGGATAAATATTTCGGATTCTTTTATTGTTATCTAGATCGATTGAAGATCCGATGGTCGATGAAATATTCTTGGAATGTTCTATTCTTGGAAACCAAGATCCTGATTGTATGGGCGAACAGGATTGATGGGCTCTCATCAGGTTCCTTAAATAGCTCGGATGATCTTCTTAATTGATTCCGTCCAACGGGTAGATTGGAGGAATTCCTTTGGTAAGTGCCAACGGCTATGATGGCATAAAGGAGTATAAAAGGAAGACGTTCTAGTTGTTTTAAGGATGTGATCGATAGAAAAATTCCAGAGTCTGAAGAACCTTGATTGTTAGTCGATACAGTTCGAGCGAAATTGTATACACAAAGAGTGTTTATACTTGGTGACACCTTGAGCGAGTGTGGTAGATCATCTACACCTAAAAATCAAGGAAGATCAACACTGTAACATCTCTTTGTTCATAGTGGAATCCAGCCAATTGGCTATCAGTGCAGAAGAGTGGACGTAGGCTTGAATCAAGCCGAACCACTATAAACCGCGTGTTCAATTCTCTCTTTCCTTTACTCAGTCTTACGATTGATTTTTAATTATTGCAAATCCTTCAACTATCTAAGTATTGTGCAATCTTCAAGAAAATTTTTATATACCTATTCACCCCCCTCTAGGTACTCATACTAGCTATATCACTTGGCAACCCAGGGTTACCTGATCAGCAGATTTATTGACAGTTCTCGGAGTACCTACACAGACATGCAAAATGGACTGTCAAAAAGTAAATCACTGAGAGATTCAAGTTTGTGCTAGTGACCTTCGATCACCTTCAAAACTTTTATCCAGGCTGCCAGTCATCTTAAACAGTTGATCAAAGTGGGGCTTGCAATATAATATGCCCTCAAAGGAGGAGTAGTTACTTAGCTGCAGGAAATGAGAAGAATATTAGAGATTTACAGACTAAATCATCAAAGAAGCAAAGGTCAGCAGTGGCTCGCCGAGTAGAGGTTAGCAGTGGCGTCGAGGGTGAACGACGGTGGCGTCAAGTAGAGGCCGGCGATGGCATCGAGGGCGAGCAGCAGTGGTGTCGAGCAGAGGTAGGCGGTGGCTCGCTGAGCAGAGGTCAGCGGTGGCGTCGAGGGCGAGCGGTGATGGTGGCGTCAAGCAGAGGCAGAGAACAGGAGAGACTCAGAGAAGAGAGAATTGGTCTTCTTGTTTGCTGTGAAAGTGTCGAGCAGAGGCAGGGACATTTTTGATATGGGGCTTTTTTTTCAGCCCCAACTTGTTCCGGTTCTGGTTCTGGTTCCTATCCCACCGGAACCGGAACTAGAATCGAAACCGCCGGTGCCCAAAAAAAGGGAACTGTAACCAGTCCCTTTAGAACTAGGAACCGAACTGGAACCTTCGGTTCGGTTCTCCGGTTCCCGATTTTACTAGGGAACCGTGCTCACCTCTAGCCATAGCTTTAGCGAAGGCCTCCATAGCCCTCCTTGTTGCCGCCTCACCATTGCCGAAAAGGACTAGTGATAGTGGGGTGAGGGTCAACTGGGGTCGCTAGGCCCCAACTAGTGACTAGTGACCCTGGCTGACCGCCAGTAGGCCCTCGCTAATTTGCTGCCATTCCTCCTTTTTTTAATCTATTTTTTAAATTAAATTTAATTAATATTTATATTAAAAATCAATTTTGGGGGCAAAAGGATGTTATTTTGCACATTATTGTTACGTAGGCAACTCCAGCGAGCCATGTAGGCCAATTTATTCTTAAAATAATGCCATGTCACGTTTCCAGCTACCCTCACCAAAATTGGCACTTGCAAATTCCAATTTTCAAAAAAAGTGACACTTCAGTGTACTTTTAGAACTTTTGACACTTAAATGTCTATCAATGTCAAATTTTGGCACTTGTAGTGTACTTTTCCCGATTTTGATCTATATTATAAGTTAGGTCTCCATATTTGCTATAGTCTTTAGAATGTCAAATGAGTTATAGGGTTGTCATCCATTTTGTTAGCTCTAGTTTCCACAAAAGTAAATTTTCAAGAATTAACAATCAAAAAGTAGCAAATCAGATGAATTCATTTTTTAGTGTGCCTTACTCTTCTTGTCCAAGAGAGTCAGGAAATAGATTAAAAAAAATAATGACCGAACAAACTAGACAATAGAACTACCTTAAAGTTAAGATACAGTAAATTATTACCTGCCAATCCACATTTCGGACTGTCAACAGCTGTGGACCTAACCTTGGAAACATTTGTCCGATGAAAGAAGATGGATGGAGTGTACTATCCTGGCTAGGACATCCATAATGTTTCAAAAGCTGGAGTCAATGTCGACACCATGTATACTTTGAGAAATATATATAAAGCTGTGATAGCCATCACAATGCTCATTCAAGAATCTAGGAGGCAAATGCTTCGATAAAGCGAAAACAAAATCTGATTCCGCTACCGTCAACAATGACTAGTGTCTATATGTAACCAGCAATAGATCCAACACTAAGTCCTGCACATTCTTAAAATAATGTCAAAGATGTCATTATACTCCTATTAGAAGTTGTGCACATAAACAAGACCATGCTCAAGGAGGGAAAACAGTCAAGATAAACATTGATGCCTCTGTCAATCAAAGACTGGACTATTGCTTAGATTTTCCATTCAAACTTGTCCCTCTCTCTTGGAGCACGGGAAGCAGTGTACACATAAGGTTCCCTTGCCAGGTTCGCCGAAAGCCGGCCAATGGCCAAACAAGCAGGTGTGTTTGAATGAGCACAATGGCGGAAACTTCAAGGACACGTGCTTATTTGGATTCTTAGACTTCTTCCCCTTTTGTTAAATGTATGGCCGGCTATTTTCATCGTTCAAATGGTCTTCAACTCCAAAGAAACTTCTTGGTTTTAAATTAGGCTGTTTAGACAAATGAAACAAGTGTCAAGCTTATCAGCTAGTACAATCTTAGTACATGAAAGACCATGGAGATAGTGCATCTAATGCCTTACAAAAAAAAAAAAAAAAAAAAAAAAAAAAGAAACTTACTCACTAAACGTGGTCACCTAAAAGCCAAAATTCAATACAAAATCCCTATGCAGTTCGATAAATGATAGAGCATCCCCACATTCAATTGATAATTTGCTCAACCATCAAGCTGCACTAATACCATTATCAAGGAAAAAGCACCTGCCCACTGTGAATGCTACATGCCTGCACAAAGAAGCCATGTCGAGAGGCATCAACACGTTGGTTCTAGAACACTATTAGTGCACAGGTTGCAAAAAGCTTGCTTTGATGTCTTACTCCAGGAGACACTTTTTAGCATATAAAAGCAGCAGCCACTTTGATCGAAGGGAGCATGACACCTAAAAGAAACACACATTTTCAATAAGACATGTCTAACTGCCGACACTCCTCAAGATTAACCAGAGAAGTAGGCAAGCACATAGCCCTATATAACAAAACCTCACAATCTTTGATCCTACATTGACAAAGGTTATGCTAAGAAATTCATAAACAACTTGAATGCATTAGTGAGTAAGTGCAAGAAAGCCGCTAACATTCAAATCATGTTACGATTCCATTAAAACCCGGTCAAGCATTTTTCTAGAAAGATCAACTTCATATTAGCCAATATAGACTTGAAGAAGAATGCAAGTTTCTTCCTTTTGACACCGGCTTCAAGCAGACGCAATTAGGCACACAGCTTTACCTGACTTACCAAATTTGGTGTGGATCATTTCATGTCAACAAGGTCTGGATGGTGATATTAAGGTCGCCTTCCCAATGCCCTTCATTATCTTGAAAGGAGACAAGTACTCTATCTAGTTGTGGTGTCCTCAAGGCACCCTTGCAGAATATATTCATCTTGGGACACTGTTTCACAATAATTCTCACCAATGATGGGAACATAAAAGTGCAATCTATGGTGGAGAAGCTCTCAAAGCTTGATAAACCATCAAGGATCAATGTTGCAGTTTGGGGAAAAAGATCTCCTTTGCTACGTTTCCATCCTCTATTACCACGCCTTCAATTGCATCACAATTTGTTAGGGTAAGCGAAGTAAGGTGCACCAGACTAATCACTGTTGAGCAAGTCCCCATATGAACTAAACCAAGGCAATCCTCGACTTGTAATTCTATCAATCTCTGGAATGAGGCTGGAGATGGGAATACGATCGATAAAGTAGGGCACTGCCAAAGGGACAAAAATTCAATCTGTTTGAGAATTTCATCCATCAAGGAGCCGTCTTTCCAGACTCGCCTCAAGTTACATAAGTTATTCAGCCGAAGTCGCTTTAGATTTCCAAGTGTCTTCAAACTCGCTCCCCCATGTCCGAATGCATCTTTTGGAAATATCCCATCGAAGGAACTACAAGTCACATCAAGCTCTTCTAGATTGGGGAATCTCTGAAGAAGGAAGTCGGAGGGAAAAGCGACATTCTCATCGTGGAAGCAAGCCAAAGACAGATATCTGAGATTGTCAAAGATGTAATACTGTGGCATCATCTCCACGTCCTCCCTCCTCAACGTCAATCCCTCCAAGTGAGGAATGGCCTATGGTAGGAATCCGTTCACAAGGGATGTATGTGAGTGAGGGATGATTGTTGTTAGTGGTATGCCAAGTTCAATCGCAATATGTTTCAGGAATTTGGATGAACAGCAGTATTAATTAATGATATTTCAGCTATTTCAATTGTCAACTGATTAAATTCAAAGGGCAAAATAAGCACACGTGAATTTCAACAAGTCCGTAGATAAGAAACTTAAAACAAAACTTATTCGTTTCGCCATATCGTGCTGCTTTTATACTAAGTTCATGTGTTTCAATAGTAAGATGTATTAACATGTTGCACTCTGTTTTTTAAGCTGCAGTTCTCACTTCAATTTTTTACTAAAGATTATGAGTAGCGCATGACTTCACCCTTCCATGGAGAATGCATTCGAACTGAACTAATGATTGGCAAAAAAGAAAAAAAAAAAAAGATTTGACGGGACATGGGCAAGAAAGCGATAAACCAACATAGAGATTATACTTCAAAATTTTGATGGAAAAAGAGTTAAATAATTGAGACAATTTGTCCATTCTCACATTAGGAAAATGAAACATCAAATAAGCTAAGAAACAAACCAAAAAGTACATAATCCCAAATAAACGGAGGTCTGTAGCATGCCGGGGTGTTGGTATTTTGCTAATATACCACTCAAATTATGGTTGGTAATTTCAAATAAATGCTAGTAACTTCAAAGGCATTGGTAAGCCATTGGGATAAACATTGCTAGATTAATAAATTTATCGTTGATTTTAAAAGCATAAAGAAATATTAGTACTTTTCAAAATTTGCAAAATACAAAGTTGGTCAGCGACTAAAATCGGTTGGTATCTTGATTTGAAGAATGTTGTTACATCAATTAAATTAAGGTTCGTGATTTCAAATAAAAGTGAATAATTTCAGAAGCGTTGGTTGGTCACTAGAATAAATATCAGTTGATTATTAAAGTAGTTTGTAATTTCAGAAACGTTGTACTTTCCAAAACCTAACAAGGTAAAAAGGTCACAAGTAATGTGACGAGGGTCAGTACACAAATCAAATTAAGTTCAGCAAATTAAAATGAATTTTGGTAATTTCAAGTATGTTGGTGAGCCATAAGAATAAATGTTGGTAGATTAGTAAAGAAGTTGGTAACTTTGAAAGTATAAAATAATTCAAAGAATAGCAAGATAAAAAAATTTGCAAGTGACAAAAGTTAGCAGATATGTTAATGTGACGAAATTGGTGTATCGGTCATAATAGGATTTCGAATAGAAATTAGTACTTCAATAGGGTTGGTAGTCACAGTAACAAATTATAAAAATTTGGTAAGTAACTAAAATTAGTTTATATCTTAATGTGATGAATGTCGTTCCATCAATTGAATTAAGGTTAGTAATTTTGAATAAAAGCTAGTAACTTTTAAAGCATTAAGTATGGTACCTTTTCGAAAGAAAGGAGCGCGGGTTGGTTCGCATAGGTAGTAGTACCTTGCCAGCTTTGGATTTCACAAACAAATGAGAATGATCTTATTTTGCCACAGTGTCTCACTCGCAATTGCTTTAGGAGTGGCCATGTTGAAGTATGACTATTCATATAGAAGCTCCTCAATTCCGGCAACTCAAGTAACTTCAGGTTGATCAATCGTGAAAACAAGTGATGACCTGCACTCATCCCTACTCCATCTTCCTTCGAGACAATCTCCTCCACCATACAATCTCGTATTATAAGCACTTCAAGCTGCATCATGCTTTTTGCCACCAAGCTTGGAAATAAACTTTTGAGACTCTCACACTTGACAACCTTCATGCATAGTAATTCTCCAAAGGTAAGACCTCCTTGAGGAAGTCCTCTCCACACATGCTTCATTTTTGGGAGTTGTCTCAAAATTAATTCTCTCAATTGAAAAGTTCTTGTAGAACAGTCTTCACTAAAATTGAAGTCTTGGATGTGAAAAATTACTTCTAAGGACCCACAATCGGTTACAATTATTTTCTCTAGGTTTTGAAATTTTGTGAGAATGGTATAAGATGGAAACATGGATAAAAGTTTATCACAATACTTCACTTTTAGTGTCTTGAGTTTGCTAAAGGCATTTGAAGCAGGTTCACCATGCCATATCTTCTCCACATTATTCATGTGCAAGATCTTCATCAACTCCACACTAGGAAACTCAACCTGTAAGTTTTCATTTTAATTCATTAAAGTCGACTCTCTGTCCCCCTCAAAAAGAAAATTACTTTAATTTCAAGAATAAGAATAAACATAGGAGAAACATTTTTAGTAAAATAATAAGAAAAGAAGACTAGATTTACGTTCCCTCAACATCCCTTCCCCTAAATGGATCCCGTCGTATTATTTTAAAATAGAAAGCATAAATTTTTTCTAATATAACATTATATTTGAGAAGTACCATAACCCATAGCCTCCTGTCTGGCCTGTCCTGGATTTTGCTGATTACAGCAACACATACATTCACAATAGGCAATATATACTGTCCCATCTCAAAATATAGCTTGTGCATGGTAACGTGTTGATGGAAAAATAAAAAATAAAAAGAATTAGCACCAAACAATGCTTCATGGATCTTCCACTTCAATTTTTTCCCCAACAAATTATAGATTCCAGGAAAACATGACAAATACTGAAGAGAAAAAAATCCAACAATTAAATCAAAAGATGGTTGTGTACGGTAAGATAGGATTCTTCAACCACTAGCCGGTTTATATCTTTATTTAGTTTAGTTATCCGATGTCTTGCTAGTTTCTCCTTCATTTCTAATTATCTGATTTTCCTCCAGTTTTCACAGATCCAAACCTAACTTTCTACAGGCTTTCGTTTGACATAAGTTGTTTCCCGATCTAGATCTGTTCGTCTTCAATTGGTATCTGAGCTAGATCTCTTCAACATCAATTGGTATCAGAATTTTGCTTCGATTTCATCTTATCATTGTGCGTTGGTTCTAGACCAAAGGCCAATGCTATGGTACTTTTTTAGTTGCTACACTTGCATTTCTGATACGATATGCTCATGAATAGAATGCATGCCCATTGAAAGTTCAGAAGTGATACTTGCTGATTTGGAGCCACTTCATGTTTGGTATAATATTATTTTTGAATATTGTTTCAATATTTATTAAATCTGGTATATTGAAACTTAAAAAGAATAATGAATTATTAAGATTATTATGCTGATCAGTATGACGATTAAAACTATTATGATTCTCGTATTATTTTCATAGTTTTCACAGGATTATTACGAGGATTGCAATAATTATGATCATCATAAATCCCGACTAATCTTAAAGCGATGGAACTTATTTTTAAGGATCTAAGAGAAGATTCCAACAGTTTTGGTAAGAATTTAATAGTTTAAATCAAAAACTGTACATGAAAACGGTCCAAAATCAATTCTCTAACGTGCAAAAGGGCATGGATCAGTACTCTCAATATCTTGAAGAGTCAAATAAGGACTCTTGCTGCTGAGAATAGTGAAGTGAGTGGGATTGAACTAACTAATTTGGATGAATTTATTGAGTCACTTTATATAATTTAATAAATTCAGGAATGTAATTTTTCCAATTGATGATCCATAGCTCCAGATGGTGGGAAGTGTTGCTCCCTATATAGCCGCTCTCCACTTGACTTGCGATGTCTCAGGTTTGTTTTAATCCAGTTTTCTTATTCGTTGTTTCTATACTGTTTGATTTTCTTCTATTTTGTAGTCCTTTTCTATTGTTTTTGTAAATTTTTTTCAATGTGGCAATAAGGAAACAACACCCTTTTGGCGCTTGAGGAAGCTCCATCACTGCACTAATTGCCACGTAGCACTGCAAATGTGATAAAATTGCAGATTTTCCATCTACAAAAGACAGAAGACTTAACAAGTCCTAAAAAGTGCATAAAGAGTGAAATTATTACTATTTAAATGCATGTAAAAAAATTTTTAGCAAGTTTTAGGACTTGTGATGTCATTATCCCTTAAATTTGAGTTGATTTCTTTAGCGTTGCCTAGACTCTAGAGTAGTTAAAAGTTGTTAATTGGAGCTTATCCTCTAAGTAATATTTGTATTTTAGTTACAGTATTAATGAAACATTACACTAGTCTAAAATTTCAAAATGAAAGAAAAATATATCAAGTTGTGGAAACTTATGAAAATGTTTGATATACGTGCTTATATGTTTATTTTTAAAAAGTAGCTTTAAGATTTTTTTATTAATTTAAAGTCAAAAATTTGTAAAAGAAAATGATAAGTTAGCAAAAGTCACCCCACAACAGATTACATTGTCTAGCCTAAAGCATCAAGGACAAGAAACAAGATATGCTATTAAAGAAGAATGCATGCCAACCTTGTCGACTAGCAAAAGTGGTTGGTGCATTGGAACGTTGCCTTCTGGTCTTCTACAATTGGCATCTCCTAGAATTATCTCCACGGCTTCACAATCTTCAACAGTAAACTGTTTCAAGGAGGGCCACTTTAAAGTGTGCTTCCCATGGCAAAAACTTCTGAGTTTTATCATGTTGTGAAGATGCAGAGTGAAAAGTTGAGGAAATACAATTATGTCAGCAGCTTCTTCAAGCTTCTTCTCTTCTCTAGCAACAATGTACTCCATCTCTCTACAACCACCTAGACCAAGATACTTGAGTCGTGCCAAACTTTTTGCCATAGACATTGTAAAAAGGTTTCTTAGACATGGGCACTCTTCAACTGACAAGGACCTCATATGGTGAAGCAGCCTCTTCCATGTGAATGAAGGAATGACATTCAATAGGTTGGGACATTGCTTCACCCTAAGGACCTTTAGTTGGCAAATGGACTCATTGGGCATCTCATTCTCCCAAAGCACTCTTGATTGAATTGTTGTAAGACGCAGCTCTCTAATTTGCGAAATATAACCGACAAAAGCATCACCCAGCTAAAGTCACAATGGCTGGCATTACAATGGCTAGCATTGAAGCAATTGCTTATGTATCTAGAGCAGTAATCCAACTAAGACAAAGGAAAGAGGAAAACCTTCTCGTCAAATAAAGAATTTGGAATTTCATCAAAACTGGTGGATCCCTCATTCATCATCTCCACTCTTGGTGCTGGCGGCCTCAATATGAATGCCTTGAGTCTAGTGCACTCCAAAATTGAGAGCTTTATAAGAGAAGGAAACTCATATGCACAACTTCCAGAGCTGAAACTAATCAAGTCCTTAAGGGAACAAAGCTTCAATATGCGTAAATGAGAGAACTTCATTGCCTTCAGCTTTTGCTTTTCACTTTCTTCTGTGGCAACTACTTCCTGCATGTTATTGCAACCAAAAACATTTAGCATCTCAAGTTTACCAAGAGTCCTGGATGTGTCATTTGTGAAGAGATATCTCAAATTGTGGCAACAGCGCAAGCTAACATTAGTCAGACTAGGAAGACTAAACGTTGCTTCAGTGTTGCTTGTCACAAATGCATTCAGCCTTGGCAGGTCCCACAACTTGACTTCTTTTAAGTGTGAGAAGACTAGAGATTTTTGCCTTTTCTTAGTATTGACCGCAACAGGTTCTATTAATGCTTTCAAAGAGGTGCACTTGACCACCTCAATCATTCTCAAGCTCTGGAATTTCTCTATTAAAGTTGATGGAAAAATATGAGACAAATTTTCACAATCTTGGACCGTGATGGATGCTAGTTTGCAAAATGATTCTTCAGAAAGTTCATTGTGCCATATCCTCATCAATGCACACAATGACACGAGGGTCAACTTCTCCAAGCTCGGAAAAAGAACCTTTATGAAAGGACAATATGTTAGTTTCTTGATAGTGAACTCCTAAAAATCCTGATTTGGATGAGGTTGGTTACCCATGATAATATGCTCTATAATGTATTCACAAGAATGAAGTTTTTTACCGTAGATAATATGCTCTATAATGTATTCACAAGAATGAAATTGGTTACCATTGTCATAGAAAAACAACAAATGCATGGAGTAGCCAGAGGCCTCTTAGGACATGCTGACAAACATAGTTTTTGACTACTTCATCACCAACTACAATTATTGAGAATAATTTCTACAATAAACATAAAATAGAAAATTTCAGATATATTTACGCACATTTTGATTGAAGAATGCAAGCAAGAACAAGCTAGAGTTGGTACAACCAAAAACTTGTTGTAAATATGTATCAGCTGTCATCAATTGTTGCTTTCCTTCGAGTGACGAGAATGTCATCATCTTGGGGCACCCAAATATCCTTAGTCTTGATAAAGTTGGACAGTGAATAAGGTATGTCCCATAAGAGAATCTCTTGAGATTTGGCAATTCTTTAAGAGACAAGGAAGTTAATAGAGGGAACTCTATGGTGCCAGTGTATGTAGCTTCCCTTGATTCTTCTTCTTGTATATCCATAATTTCTTCCAACAGTTTACAACTCGCTATTTCTATTTCTTTTATTTGTTGGAAAGCTTTAGCCATGGAAGAAGAAAAAAGAAACTTCAAGTGCTCACAATTTTGCACTTTTAGTGCACTTAAGTTTCGGAAACACAATGCTCTTCTTGGATTCTTGTTCAATAAGTGTTCCAACCTTGGTAAGTCACCCAAGGTTAATTTGGTCAACCCCGATAGAATCTCGACATCCTCAATGGATGTTAATCCTCCAAGGTTGAATACTTCACATACTAACTGACATCTTTTAACGGTTATGGCTTCCAAGTTATGTAGCTTTATTAGCAAATTTGATGTGATGATGCTCAAGAGGATCGCACAATCTTCTATTTTCAAAAATTTTAGATTGCTCACATCCAAGGGAAATTGAGAGTTCCATATCTCTTTTAATTTGGGAAGTTCAGATAGTGTCAAGGACTCCAACTAGGGCAATGAAACCTTCAAAAGTCAAGAGAATCACATTATAAAGGGATCTGCATAAATTTTTCTTTAGTTACGAGGGGTGAATAACCCAACATAATCTCATAACAATGCTTGTGACAAAATATCAACAGTGCTTGTGACAAAATATTATGAACACGCTTTGCTCAACAAAGGAAATAAGATCAAATAATGGATTTGAAGATAATGGAAGAAAAATCTGAATAGTGATTTTTGAATTTTACCTTGTTCTTCTTAGAATTTGGTCTTGCTTATCATTTATCTATCATGTGTGTGTGTGTGTATATATATATATATATATACATATATATATATAAAGAGGAGGAATTTTTAATATCTGAGTTATTGAGGTTATTGAATTTACTCTCACATTTTGTTCTTTCTAAATTTTACAAATTCATGGCATAGACTCAATTAATTTTTTTAGTCATTATAATATTTCAAACAACAGTGTAAAAAAACCATCTCAATTTTTTTCTCCCAAATGGTCATGAACTAACAACAGATGAAGTTAAAAATAGACATAGAACAACATTCATAACAACGAACAGTTTTTAAAAATTGACAAACCGATAAAAACTATACTTTTAATTGATTAACAGGTGTAATTTGAGTCTGGCATTTTTCTTTAAAAAATTCCACAAAAAAAAAAATGCCTTACCAAAAGATTGAAACTAAAAATTAATTTTAAATTTATGAAGTAATCAGAAAAATTTGCTGTCCCCGTGCATAACATGGGCTAAAATTCTAAGATATATTTAATGCGGAATAGATGACTTATCGAACCAAACTCAAAAAGGGGTTCATCAATTTAAGATCCGTGGTTGGCCATAAGATCCATGAACTGGTCGCAACAGTACCATATGGGCATAAAAGTCAATTTCGACAATGGATTTAATTTTACCTATGTAATAACCTGATATACCCTTTGTCGTCATAAAAAAAAGTTAATTTATGTGGAGAGTTAGTCATGTAGCCAAGAAAAAGAGTTACTTAATTTGATAAATGATTTTAGTCGAGTATCATGTTTTCGCAGTTCGGGTTACGCAATAAACATAATTCTTAAAAGGGCTGCCATATTTTTGTTCTGTACTAAAAGAATAGTCACTGGAACTGTAAATCCGAGCAATAGTGAACAAATGAATGCTAGATATATTTCTAATAAATACTTTCAACAATATTTTATTACAAGAAAAGGAAATTTAAACATGTAATATTAAACAAAGTGGTTAGAATGAAGATTTGTGGAGGATTTGATCACCGCAAAAGGTCCACATTACAACCAGGGCCAACATTGGCCAATTGAATATTATAATTTATTTTTCATTTTGCAGTCACATAATAGTCCATCAATTAACTTATAAGAGTATTAAAAATTTATATATTGGAATTTTTTAGAGCCACATTTCCACAAAATATAAACTGAGGATAATTCTAAAGTCAATACTTTAGTCTGTTTATAAATCAAGTATCTAAACAATCAAATTCGAATGAACTCTGTGTTTTAACACAAAACACTAAATGATACAAATATTACTAAAAAAATTGTGGCCGTTTGGTTGCTAAATGCGTATTACTTTGTTACAATTACATAAGATTTCTAGACGTTATCTCCAAAGTAAATATTTCAATAAGTCAATTTTTTTAAAGACTACAAAATTTCTAGGGCTACAACTGATATTTTTGAAAGGTATATTGCAGAAAGCTATAAAAGTGGGAAACTTTATTTACGTTATTTTGTCTATCTTTCCTCGGATTTCGTTATCGATAATATCACGAATTGAGCAATGAATTAACTCATGCTTAGACAAGTATTTCTATGATTAACATATTCAATTGAGGGCAATATCCATGTTTTAACTTATGCATCAGAAGACTAGTCGGAGAAGGTTTCCTCCAACTAGGATGGTCCAGATGAATGGGAACATGACTCTTTCAGAAAGCATGAAATTTACCTGTTGCCCATCCAAGAATACGACGGAATGGTCCCTGGTTTTGTAGAAACTTGTCATCTCTGGCAAGTTTTGTAACGTCAACCTACGCAACTTGCATGGAGTCAGATTGGCATCATCATCTAATTCATCCATGTGTTCATTCGCCTCGGCACCTGCGACGATTTGCTGCATCAATTGGCATTTGGTTATTTCAATCTCTTCCAGCTGCAAGAATATTCTCGTCATGGACGAAGGAAACAAATGTTTGATTTCACCACAGTTTTCTACTTTCAAAGTCTTTAGTTTGACGAAGGATTTTGGGGCAAGAAAATCGCGGCAAATCTTCTCCAAATTATTCAAATTCTCGAGAAACAACGATTCCAATCTCGTAAATGTGGGGCACTGTGTGGAGTCAACAACGTAATGAAATGAGAGGTTATTTTTTACGTGAAGATGCTTCAAGTCCTGAAAACCTTTGGTGCACAAGTCGTGAATGCTATCTCTGCCATCTTGCAATCCATCCAAGCAGAGATCTTGCGTTCTCCCCAAACAATCCTGCATCCACACTTCATGGAGAAGATTGCTGGAATCCAGCTTGAGTTTTAAAGTTCTGGATTCTTTGTTTTCACCCCACCAATGCTCAATGCCTCCAATTTGGATTTTATGCTCGTTCAGATTCCCAAATGGCAGATCGCTTGAGAGATTGGTAGAATCAGGAATGGCAATGTACAAAGTTCTCAACTTTTTCATGTTATTTAACTCAGCCAGGCTGGCATTGCTTTGTGCTGCTGCATCATCGGCCTCCCATTGATGAAAACTGTCGATATACAGTTCTTCTAAATTAATCAAGCTTCCAAGCATGCCGGGTTCAATAATTTCGAGCCTGAAGCACCATGTCAAGTCCAGACATCTCAATTGTGTTAGTTCTCCTATCTCTTTGGGCAGCCAAGCAATTGTAGATCTGGTGAAACTTAGGAACTGCAATCCTTTAAGCTTTCCAAGAAGAGTCACATCCTCCAAATGGCAGAAATCAAGAGATAGTGACTTGAGGTGTTCGGGGAACTGAACCGATGAAGTTAGAGAGGTGAAAGAGAAGCCAGCAAAGTGCAAGACTTGGAGTTTCTTCATAGATTCAAAAAATGACTCGGGAATTATGAGAGATGTGTTGTTTTCAAATAACAAAAGCATCCTCAAGTTCGGGCAGTCCAATTTTTCAGGAAGTTCATCCATGCCAATATAAGAGAAGGATATTGCGGTGCATTTTCGGAGGTCATCCTCTGACCACTCTTTAAACCCATAATCCTTTTTCCCAACCAAGGCGTTCCATTTCATGTCCATAAATTCATCATGCATAGAGATGGCCACGTCAACAAATATGTCATGCATTTTGAATAGTTCCGTGTCATCACTCTCTAGTAACAAAGAAGAGTCTTGCAAGCTATGTAGATCATCAATCAACCTATCTCTAGCGTTTTGGATGGTCTTGCTGAATGGTTTAAATAAACCCAAACCCATGCAATAGACAAGGAAATCCCTTGTGGAAATTCTCCCGGAGGTTAGAGCACAAATCAAGAACAATGATTTGATCCTTTCATCTTTCAAGTCATTTTAACTCAGTTCCACTAGCGATTTTACATCCGATAGGTCTCTACTAGTCGAAGCATTCCTCCATGTAGCCAAATCTTTGTGCTTCAACCTTTTTCCCAATGAAACAATCAAAAGGGGTAGGCCTCCGCAATTCTTGACTGCTCCATCTACCCAGGGTTCAAACTCAGGACTGTTAACTCTATCCCCAGCCGTCCTTTCAAAAAGCCTTCGGGCTTCTTCATGCTCTAACACATTGAGTTGGAATTCTCAATTGGATCCCATGCTAGTGCGCAAAACATTTCTGTTCCTAGATGTTAGTAATAACTTACAACCTCTTACTTTATTGCCATCTCCATAAGGGATTCCAATGTCTTTCAACTCTAGTTTGTTCCACAAATCATCCAAAATTATGAGAATGTTTTTATTAGGATCACTTTCCAACCTCTTGCACAAAAGATCTGCTCTCCCAAGAGCAGTTTCCTCATTTATTAGCTTTAGACCTCTTGCATAAGCAATTTCTCCCTTGATTCTTTTTAGATTTGGATTGCATGATATATTTGCCATAGCAACCTCATGGAATAGACTCTCTTCTCTAACTTCCCTTTCGATATCCTTCAAAAGTTTGGATTTGCCAACCCCACCTGGTCCATACACCCCAATCACACAGACCTTGTCATCAACTATAGCCCTAATTACTTCCTCCAGGATTTTGGCCCTGGACTGCAGGATCTCTTCTTTCTTTTCAACAGATCTTGCAGTGGAAGTGGGAGCAAGGACAATTCCTATCGGAGTATGCTCATAGTAGACCTTCTGGAAGATGTTTTTTGTGCTTTCGTCATGGAGGCCTCGAATGACTTGAGTCATCTTCTTCACTTTCCTACCAATTGGATGGCGCACCTTCGGGTTGGGAAGCCACCCATAGAAGCAAGCATTTTTTGCACTTTCGCCATGTTTTAACAAGACTCGTGCTAGCGTAGCCTCATTCTCCACACTCTCCAGCCACTTCTGAATATCATTTTCTATCAGTTTTCCATTATTCTTGGCTTCTTGGACGGAGTGCTGCACCCTTTCCCTTGCGGTCTCGAGCTTCTCAACTCTACTTTTGAGATTTTGACATAGCTCTTATAGAGCAGCACATACCCAAATTGGCGTCCAATGGGAGCAAACAGGCACTCACCTAGTTTCGACACAAGATTCACTGCAATGGAGATAGCTGATTGCGCCATAATTTCTTCTTTAATGTCGAGAAATTCCTTCCCCCCTTATTTTGTTCCTTTTGTTGTTGCCTCCTATTGCTTAAACAAATCTGTCGGGGAGAGAGAGAGAGAGTAAATTCTTTTCTTTTCCATTTTCTGTTGTCCCAGTTTTCTTTACTTAATATTTCTTGAAAATGGCGATGACTGCTCGAGAGAAAGTTTAAGTGTGTTCAAATTTAGAACTTTACATTTATAACTTTCTCCCAATATTTTAAATCTTAAACCATTTCTCTGCATTTTCATGATTTTGCAGGAAATCAATGAGTACTTTTTAAAAATCATTTAATAGCTGGTACTTGTTGTGATGTTTGTACCATCCATTACTTGGATTTGAGTATGGGAGAGGTTACAAACAATTCTTAGAGCGTAGCAGATCCTATTACTTTATTAAAAGAGAATTTCTTAAAATGGCAACATATAAATGCGAGAAATTCTAAATTAAAAAATAATATTGCACTTAGAAGTGAGCAATTTTAGTTTCATCAAGGTTCCATCTAGAATTTGGAACCTGCCCATTGAAATAAGTTTCTCAATTTTTAAAATCTAGAATCTATTTTACAAATCCTGGAACTTGGAACCTTCCTTGTCATAAGTTCCAAAGTCTACTCGGAAACTGGTTAAATCCTTTTTTGTTTGTTTCATTTTTTGTTAAGCCTAATTTGTCATTTGTTTTTCTTGATTCTGACACGAAAAAAGGATTGAGTTACCTACTTTTCTCGACTTTTTAAATGCACCACAACCAAAAGAGGACTCAATGGCTATCCATAGCGTGGCTTTGGCTTCAACAAATCAATTAGATTTAAGTAGCAAAAGGGTACTTGTAAATAGGGGTGAGCAATTCTAAGTTTTGTTTACATTTCACCTGGAACTTAAAACCATCCATCGGAATAGGTTTCTCATTTTTTGGAACTTAAAATCTACACTGCAAACCCTAAAATCTAGAATTGGACTAGTTCCCACCAGTTTGATTCTTTGACTCTAGATTATACCCTAAAACTATGCTCACCCCTAATTGTACCAAGTAAAGTTCATATCTTATGACAACATAAAAGAAAGGCGGGGCTATTATCACACGAGGTCAATCAACAATTCTCTCTCTCTCTCTCTCTCTCTCTCTCTCTCTCTCTCTCTCTCTCTCTCTCTCAAATACGCATGCTCGTTATTCATCAACAAACAACTTAAAATTAAGACATTTCTTATTTAAGAGATGGATAATACTAGAAGGGAATGATGAGGACAGAATTCATCACGTGGTTCTGTCCAACTTGCCTAGATAAATCATTGCAAATGACTGTCGGACAAAGACAAACAAAATAAGGCAATAAAAGATCACAACCTTATCAAAACAGAACTCGCCATTTAGAAATGATTAGTTGAGAAATAGTGTATAATATTATGACCGGGTATCTTGATCCCTATAAACACAAGTTCAACCCCAGGCCAGTGGCCATTTCCGATTTGTCAACGACCACAACCTTAACGTCTTTCTTTCTCCATTCTCAATGACGGAAAAGAGACGACACTTCTCTGTTTTTTTCTCTCTTTTTTCATTGACCATGCTATTTTGCCTTGGACATTGCAAGTTGTTAACAAACATAGTTGGGGGCCCATTTCTGAATTATATGGTTGGCTGACGTGATACTTCTTATTAGTGAAAAAGTAAAAGAAACATAAAATTGATGATTTTAAACTTAGAATAAGATGCTCTTTATCAAATAGAAACAAAAAACGGAAACAGAATCTTGAAGCAAAAGTAAATGTCACATTTTCCTTCTATTTCTTCCTTTCAAATTTGCAGAAAGATACAAACGCTAAAGCAAAATACAGTGAAATCGGTGGAGGCGAGGCTGGCAAAGTGGTCTCAATGGTGATCACCAGAACCACTTATGTGACCTCTATGAGCGGAGTTGTGATTGCGAACATTCATTTTCTTTTATATGTATTTTTTTTCTTTTGCCAGTGGTGAGAAAGATGGTGAAGTCGAGCAAGACAAGACTAGCAACCTTTCCCGAGGAATGATGCCAACGACGCTTTCTCCATGATCGCCTTTGCGGCCTATGATCCCTGGAGAAGCTGATCATGCATCGGCCACCAAGGTCGAAAAGAGCACCAAGAGCGACGTGGCAGCGGTTGTGGCCATGCTTTACCACCTTCCCATCTCACAGCTTCTAGTTTTTATTCCGCTTTCTCTTAGGATCCATTCGTTTCGCGGAAAATAAGCCATTTCCGGAAAATATTTTCATTTTTCAGGAAAATAACAATATTTTTTGGTATTTAGCTAAAACCTGAAAATATTTTGGAAAATATTTCGGGAAATATTTTTCAATGTTCAGTAAGGAAAATATTTTCCTCTATGTACAACTGCAGGGTAGAGAAAATAAAGAAAATGATAAGCAAGAGTGCAAAGCGCGAGCTTGAGATCGAGGAGCTTGAGGTTCGCCTAGCAATGGCCGACAACTAGCTAAGAAAGAAGAAGATGGGAAACAAAGAAAAGAAAAAAAAAGAAAAGAAAAAGGAAATTAAAAATAATTCGAATAAAAAAAGAAAAGAAGAAGAAGAAAGGGGAGGAGGAAATGAGAATTTGTAGAGATGTGAAATAACAGAAATCAAATGAGGAAAATATTTTCCACTTTTCAAAAATAGAAAACATTTTTTCCTAATTTTGGAAGGTTTTTTCCTTTCATGGAAAACATTTTCCCCAAGGAATTCATTTTCCATGAAACGAACGCCAGAAAATCTAGAAAACATTTTTCTAGAAATTATTTTCCGCGAAACGAACGGAACCTTAATCTCATTTTATTTGGATAATTTCTTTTTTAAATAATAAAAAAGACACGTCAGTTACATGTGAGCACCATTTGTGAGGTCAGTCGTGGCTTAATAATTTTGGATAACGGTGGCCATTTTAATTTCTCAAATCAAAAGTACCTGCTTTGTAGGAGACATTTGAAAAGTAGAGTCATTGTTGTCCTTTTAATATATATGGAAGAATCTGCTTTTTCGATGATGTCATGCAATATTCTAAGGACGCCAAAATTTCATCTAAGGAACCTTCTCGCCCTAAATATATACCAAAAAAGAATAAAGAAAAAAGAAAAAAGGCATGTTCTTTCTCATCAAGTATTCTTTATTAAAAAACATGGGGTATTTGAACTTTTAAAGTTAGACTAAACCGTTCGAATGCAGCGGCACTTGTCAAATACCTTTTAAAGGCGTTCTTGTGGGAAGAGAAACAGGAAATTTCGTGTTTATGCTTCCTAATAGTTGAACAAAGACGTAGTGTAATCTATTTGGGGTCAGATGTGGAAAAAGCCTTAATTTCTTCAAACACTCGGAAAGTATTTGTAATACCAATTCTTGTTGGATTGGAGAACGTTTCATGGAGAGAGGATATCGTTTTGCAAATTGAAATCATAGGGGGCAAATTGAATAGCATAATGGAACTTTTGAACCATTTAATGCAATGATCAATCTTCATCGGTTGAAAGAAATAGATCTCCAATTAGTCTTTTGCTAATAGACATTAATATCAACACTTAGTTCGTTGGCCGAAAAAGAATTGATGCTCATTTGACCGTGTGGACTCACACGAAACTTCTATTGGTTAATCTGGCCTTTTCGCAATAAATGAAAATTTCACTTAAATCACATGAGTGCTTTGATGTAATCATTTTCCTTAAATCTTAAAAAAAAAAAAAGAAGAAGAAGAAGTTTTGGAAAGCCGGCAATGCAAAGCAATCTATGGCCCACTGAAGAGTTTGTTTTTTATTTTGGCATTAATAAATACATTTTGCAACATTCCTTTATTGAGTGCATATAAGGCACAAAATAAGTGCCCATCTGATGTTTGGGATAAAAAAAAAAAAAAAAACATATTTAATGACTCAAAGAGTAGGTCTTGTATCAATTGGATATGGTTGGCCCTAGCCTAATAGACTCTTACGTGAGACGGAGAATATCTAGTGCACGTGTCAAGTAAATAAATAAATAAATAATCTCACACTAGATGTTTATATTGAAGAGGAATTTAGAAATTTATAATACCTTATTACCCCCACAAATTTTCAAAAAGAGGTGCACGTTCATTAGGAGGAAAAAGTGTTCATGTATGCATATAAAAGCTGGATGGTATGATGACATCCTAGATAATCAAGAGTCAGCCTCCTCTCCTCACGACTATGTTCTATATTTCAACAAATGCATCACATTAATAAGCTAATTCAATAACTACTATCAACCATGTCAAGTAGAATGGACATATAACCCTTTTATGCATCGGACTTGGCAGAAGCTAGAGGTTCCAAAACCTGATTTTATCCACCTTTTTTTGTAATACAGTCATGTCCTCCCTCTTTTATCCTTTTTCACTAATATCATTACTCATTAATGAAGATGAAGCTTATACAAGCCACCACAGAACCCTCAGTCATACCTTGAATTGTAATTTTAACAGACTAGATTCTTTTTCCCAATTGATATAATAGATTAGACCGTTAAAAAGCTACGTTTATCATATGTAGATTTTTAACATTGTCCCATCATCCCTTATCACATGAGGCTGCTAGATAGTTGGACCCTCAACAAACTGGGCTCTGTTTTCGTAGGTAAAGTAGTCATGTGCAATTTCATGTGCTAAGCATAATAAATTACAAGCATTAAGTCTGGATAATATAAAATACAGTACATTTTTTTTTTTAATCATTTGTTATCAAATCGAGGAAGTTTGGTTAGCATGTGTTTGCGTCGGGGACTCTCTCTAAAAACTATAATTTAATTTACGCTTGCACTTTAATTCAAATAAAGTAGATGTAACTTCAATAAATTAAGAACGAGCTCATCCATTAGAGAAATTATATGGATAGATATATGAACCAAAAGTGAGGGCTCTTGATTAAAGAGTTTAATAACCAACCTTTCAAGAGAAAAAGGGATCACTTTGGGTTGGCAGTTCCAATCTCTGATTACCGGCAATGTTTTGAAAATGGTAGCTGAGATTGAACAGGAGTAAGGGCTGGTATGTTATTCCACCAATTCAACCGGTCCAATCATTTTTACTAACCGGTTTGATTATAAAGAATGAAGTAATAAGCAATATATGCATTAATAACTTTGAAAATGTTGTGCGTGGATACACATGTAATATTTGTATGCTTTAAAGGATTTTTGGTGTTTTGCATTGAGAAAAATTCAATTTCTCTCCTATCAATTGTAATAGACTAAATTTTCTAAATGTCTTAGAGTACAGACTTGCTAATTTTCCCAGTTCACCCTATCATATTTAAGTCATAAATTATGCAAGCAACAAGAAGACGTTTAAGGATGATGTCGTGCAATTTTAGACATATAAAAAGCTTATAGACATACAAACATAGTACCTCCCAAATGAGTTTATGTTGCAGTTATTTCATCCATTTTTGTTTCTGCTTCCTTTTTTTTATATTACTTTTATATTATTCAGGATTTAATCAATAGAAACAGATTACCAACAAAGAGAGTGAACGTGAAACAGGCCCTGATAGCACACAAAAAGTAAATGTATATTGACACATACCGGAAGTGGCTTCTCTATAAGGATGCAAGAGGAACTGACATTTGCTGACTTGTCTGCACGATAAAAGAAGAGGAATGCAGGCCTAAACCAGTCCCGACAATACAGAGTATAAGTGGACATATCAGCCAAACGCAAAAACTAGGGGACACTATGGGGGAAGAGAACAGCAGGGAACTGAAAATTCATTGAAGAGAAAATGTAATCGAGGAAGATGCTTCAATACCTTCAGCTTCGACTTGGAAGGACTTAGGAGGATGAAGGCTCTTTGCTGAGTCCTTACAAAGGCCAATGACAGAGAGACAAGAAAACACATAATTGCCAAGATCGGCCATTTTTATAAGGGGCACTGCTTACTCAATTTTTTTTTTTTTTTTAAACTTGGAAAAGTTGCTAAAGGACAAACTCTCATTTTTATAATGATCACCAAGACAGTTCCTGGATCAAATGCTAAGCCCTACTTATTGGCAAAGCAAGAATCGATGCTTACGTTAGAGTCAAGGTGTTCATAGTTGGAATTAACTATTAAATGATGCTTTCTTAAGAGCCACCTCATCATCTTCTTTACTGGCAACTGTGGCAAGATGCACGTTTAATAGTATGCTCCCAAGTATTTTCTTCTACTTAACTGAAAGGCATTATATTTAATGAGAACAAGTTTGATTTACAAGCAATCATTCACATGAGCTCCCCATAAGGTTCCCCAGGAGGTTCCTTGTCTCGCTAACAAATGTGTGGAAAAATACTAATGCTCCTTTCTTTTTGTGGATCATGTGACATTTCAAGAAAATATTTTTTTAAAAGCCATTTTCCAAGAAAATTACAATATTTTCTGGTATTTGGCTGAAATTTGAAATTAAAAAGGAGATTATTTTCCATCATTTGGAATAAAAATCTTGATTTGTTTTTCTCAAAGAGAAATGCATCATTTGCGTGATATAATAAATACACATAGTATATCATGAAATTTTAAACAAAAATTTATTGAATTAAATTTCCAACCAAGATTCGAGCTTATATTCACTGGTACCATTAATAACGTAAGATGTAGACTCTTTTCTTGAATTCATCAACGATGCAAGTTGCAACGAGACGAAGAAATTTTACATGAATTTCGTAGGAAAAGACAAATATATTGCAACTGAAAGTTAACCAACACATGTCCCACATCTGACTATATATACGAATAAAGGAAAATTTTGCATGGTTAAATAGGGTCATGTGTGTCTATGCATAAATATATTTGCTCACCACCGAATAATTTCAATATGTGTATTTGATATCTGTCTACCGTGGACCAAACTCAACTTTAACACTTTATGACTTATTGTTGGATCATTTTTCTAGGAAATCGAGGCACCATTTTCTTTTCCCAATGGAAACTTACCAAAAAAGTCATAAATCTATTGCAATTATACAAATTCAATCATAATTTTTTTTTTTTGGCAATTCAATCCTAAACCTTTTGTAATTATGTCACTTTAGTCCATCCGGTCAATTTGGCTAGCCATCGCTGACATGGATGCCAACAAATGCCAACGGACAATTTTTATTTTATTTTTATTTTTTAATTAAAATTTTTTTAATCTTTTCTTCTTTTTTTCGCCTTTTTCTTTCTCCTTTTTTTTTTTTTTCCTTCCTCCCCCTTCTTCCTCCTTCTTCCAATGACCAGCCAAACGGGAGGGGCCAGAGGCGAGGGCCGATCTAGCCGATTGCTAGACTAAGGCGATTAGCCAATGGCAAGCTCACCTTGCCGTCACTGAGCAAGAGCAAGGTCACTTAGCCACTAGTGAGGTGAGCCCTCGCCAAATCCTCATTGGTGGATTGGCAAGCTCGACCTCATTGAATTTGGTCAAGGATGAGCTCACTTAGCCATTGGCGAGGTGAGCCCTCACTAGCTTGCCACTAGCCAACTGCTTCGTCGATGGCTAGGTGTCATTTGAGTGAGGGTGTTGTCAAGCAAGCTCCTTGGTTAGTTCCTTGTTCAGGACACCGAAGAACACTTCTCGACTTGAATTGCACAACCAAGCATCTCGCTCCTTCTCTGTCTTCTTTGCATCTTGCCTAGCGACGGCGAACCTAGCCACCGACGAGGGGAGCCTCAGCAAAATCCAGCAAGGGCAAGCCTCACCAATGGTTGGGCGAGCTCCCCCTTGCCCAAACTTGACAAGGTCGAGCTTGTCAATCTATTGGCAACGCTTGCCCGCTAGATCCAACGAGGGCTTGACTACTGGTGGCTGGGCGAGCTTGCCCTTGCTTAGCAACAGCAAGGCAAGCTCGCAATTGGCCCATCGCGAGCCACCTCAATCTGAAGATCGACCCTCCCTTCTAGCTGGCCATCAAAAGGAGGGGGAGGAAGATAGGAAAACAAAAAAGAAGAGAAAGAAAAATGGGGAAAAAAAGAAGAAGAGAAGATAAAAAATTAATTAAAAATTCGGAAAAAAATATATTAAAAAATTGGTCACCACCATCAACTAGCGTCTATTTCAAAGTTGGCTACCCAATTTGGCTGGATGGATTAAATTTGTACAATTGCAAAAATTTTATAACTTAATTGACAAAAAATAATAATAATAAGTTTAAGACTAAATCAGCATAATTACAATAGCTTTAGAACTTTTTTGATAATTTTCTCCTTTTTCTAACTAAGCAAGAGTTGTGTTAGCTTCAATAAACAATTAGACACAAGCATTGAAATCTCGAGCCTAGCCTCAAGACTCAAGCACCATCGTGAGTTCGAAGCATAGGCATCGAGGTCATCTTGTCCAAGCTCTAAGGTCTTAAGTCCAAGAGCTAAGCTCTAGTCATATTTTGAAAAATAATTTTTTATTTTTAAAAGATGAAATTATTTATTGAATTTAAGCATAGGTTTTTAGTTGACTATAAAATGATTTTCTGTTAAGTTGCTTTCCTAAGTGATCCAAATGCTGAAAATTTTGAAAAAAAAAAAAAGTTTTGTGACATAAAATTTTTCGTGAATCAACAGCACCCTAATTTTTCTTTTGAAGCTTCAAGTCATACAAGACGCAACATGATCGTAAGAGTCTAAGTAATAAATTCTTCCTCACCATGTACATTTTCTCACACTAGTTTGCAAAAAATAAAATAAATTTACTAATTAGTTACTCTATGGTTCAAATTTTTTAGCTATAGAGTAATAGATAACAAGCCCCTTTTATTTGACCGCATGAACTCATGTGGAGCTTCTATAAGTTAATTTGGCCCTTTTCATGAGATATGAATTTCACTTAAATAGTAAGCGCCTGGTGTGATCACGTCCTGTATATCCAAAAACAACCAAAAAGACGCTTGAAGTCGGCAATACAAACCGATCTATGACCTACTGAAGACTTTGCTTTTCTTTTTGGCATTTATAAATACATTTTGAAGCGTTCCCTTATTAAGTGCACATATAAGGTGGGAAAAAAAAAAATGCCACGTCTGGCATTTGGGATAAATAGAAGTATGCAAAGCTTATCAAAAGAGGAGTTCATGTATTGATTGGCAATGGTTGGTACTAGTTTAATAGACTTACACGGGAGAGGGAAAGATCTTGAGCACGTATAAAGAAAATCTCACATTTAATATTTGGAGTGAAAAGGATCAAAGCAATTGATAATACCTTATTAGCCCATAAATTTTCAAAAAGAGTCACATGCTTATGAGGAGGAAAGAGAGTCTAGCAAAAACCACTGAGGCACTCGGCTTGTGGCAAGGAAGGGAGGGGTGCGGACGCAAAAGTCCTCGGTTTAACCCAGGCAAATCCAAATGGAGGGGTGCGGACGCAAAAGTCCTCGGTTTAACCCAGGCAAATCCAAATGGAGGGGTGCGGACGCAAAAGTCCTGGGTTTAACCTAGGCAACTCGCAAAAAAGAAAAAGGCTATTAAAAAGATTAGATCATGGGCACTAGCCAAAATTGGATGGCATCATGACATCTTAAATAATCAGGAGTTATTAACCTCCACTTCTAATTATTATGTTCTATATTCCAATAAATGCATCATATTAGTTGGGTAATTCGAGATCTTACTATCAGTCGTGTTACAAAAAATGCACAATGTACCTTTTTTTATTCACAAGATGAAAATAAGGGTTTTAGACAGCACACAACCAACTTTTCCTAGAAACTCATGGCCCTATAGCTTTAACGTCTGCCAGCAAACCTCCTGATTAATAGATACCATTTAGATTTCTTCTTCCTTACATTTAAAGGCAAAAGGCAAAAGGCAAATAGAAACCCAGGTAATCTGAATGGACTACTATATATTGCCCAGATAAGCATGATTGCAATTACTTAATTACCGTTTAACATTCAAATTCCTACGCAAACATAAGATCGTCTAATGCATCCATTTTGCTTTTCTCGAATTCCATGGGCATTTCAATATGTAGCATCCAAGAAAGCTAAAGCCAATCAACCCAGAAAAGTGTCGCCCTACCCCACTTGAACATCAAAGGGAAGAAAAGAGATGAGCATCTGTCTTTAATATATTCCTTACTTCAGGACCAAACCAAAAATTTAGTTGATCCATAACCATAGTAAAAGTAGCTATTATATAAGTTGGAGAAACTTGGTAATCGATCTAAGCCCACTCCCTATATTACTCCAAATGGTCTCCATTTTTATATAATTTTGAGTTGGACCTCTAGGAAGAATAACTAAAATGTGACAGAGCATAGAATTGCCGTAGGAGACACCGTTAATGTATAACAAGGAAAGGCCCTGCACAGCACATGGCTTCCCACATAAAATTCAGAGGGGAAAAACCCAAAAAGAACCAAAGATAGCAAAAAGAAATAACATTAGTTAACATCCAAAGAAGAGAATATCAAAAGACATGAAATGATTAAAACAACCAACATGCCTTTACAGGGATGTTGTGACACTTTATATCAGCATTGTGTACATGAAAACTGAAAAGAGATAAGAACAAACGAAGAAATGGATTTACATGATGCAATTAAGACAAAATAGAGACTGATAAGTTATACTTTGCCATAGTTGGAAAACTCATGCCAAACGTTGAATAGTCTCGAGATGACAAGCCTAAGAAATCGTTTCAATCCATGCCGGATCCAACTAATTGATATAAACTTCTGTCCTCCCAAGTTCCGTAAGCATCACCCCTTTTTCTCAAGTACACAATTGCCATTAAATCACTCTGCAAGAGTCCACTGATCAAAGTTCAGAAACCTTTAAAAGCAAGCTCAAATTTGGGGAAAAAATAGGAGGAAACACAAACATGCAGAAATCTTGTGGAATTAGTCACATACTGTAATTATAAGCTACTTAACTATTTCAGTTTAGGTTCTCGCATAGCCTGAAACTGGATCAAGAGTATATATGCAAGTTTTGATATTAGTTGAAGTGCTATGACAGAAATTTTGGTAGATGAGCTTTGCCTCATGTGAAGCACACAAGTAAAAACGAAATTAGCATAACATATGCATGCAAAGACTCCTAAAAGTGTTTTCTGCAGCACAAACTAGTCTTCCAGTCATAAGGTAATTCAGCAACGCTCCAGTACTGAAGACACAAATAACAGAGATCAACCATTGATGCATACACCATATGCTGTCATGTCTTAAATTCTATAAGCCTAAGAACACGGAAAATCAACTTTAAGATAAGTTGTTGAAAGTTATTTAAAAAAAGAAAAGGAAAAAAGAATGAGGACATAATTTACAGGCATCAACCAGAACTGCAAAAACTGTCCTAGAAATGCTTTCTGCAGCACAAATGAGTCTTCCAGTCATAAGATAATTTCAGCAGCACATGATTACTGAAGACACAATTTACAGGCATGAACCAGAAATGCATACATCATGTGCTGTGATGTTCCTAAATTTTTTGCAAGCATAAGAAGACAGAAAATCAAGTATTAGGATATGTTGTTGACATTTTACTCTAAAAGAAGAAGTTATAGCCTTCTGTGAAAACCAAATAAAAAAGAACCAAGAATATCCCTGGTGAATGTGAAAGCAAGACGCAGACAAAATAGAAAAACTACTAGCAGCAAGATATACAAGAAATCCGCAGAAAATGCTAATGAAGTTTCTCACATTTGAAATGACGTCACAATCACATAATTTTGAAGTAGACAAGGACATCTGCAGCATAGACAATAAAGCATATCTTACAAACTATGGGCATTGAATTTCAAGATTGATGCTCATGATAACACCATATGCAATGCAAGAAGTTTGTTATTGAAAAGTACAATGTGCTTAATTTGTACTAGTTCTTACCTAGATATCCTGTCTGTATCTTTGCTTAATCAGCAACATCAAGTTTAGACTTTGAAAGGCGACACATAATTCAGATAGTAATTCTGTTTCTGAAAAATGAACAGTGTAATAGCTAACAAGTGCAAGGCTTAGTTAGACTGCGTCTAAACTAGCAGCCCTTTCGAGCAAACCGATGCAAAGCATTCCCACTAAATTTGCAGCGGCATGTGATTCTTGTCATTTGCATGAGTTCCAAAAGGTCAAAGCTCAAGAGGGCAGAATAAAAATTTGGTTTGAAGAAAATAAAAGGGCTCCTCAAGTCAAGTCTAATGAGGAAAACAAGAAGAAAACTCCGACTAGACGAGCATGTTGGGAACACATGAACAGAAGTTCTTCAGATAATATAACATCAATTAGTTCAGTAGCGAGGTTTGAGGAGAATCCCCATTGTGAAGAATGCTTCTCAGTTTTTCTGCAAACAATCCTCTGATAGACTGGTTTTTTTCTTGCCAAATCATCGTCTCGCCCGAGAAAGCAAGAACAAAATGCCGACAACGTTGACTCAGGTCTGAAGAAAACGAAGTTATCACCATAGTATATCACGACAGCAAGTGAATGGATGCATGATACAATTTCACATTGAAAAAAGCGCAAGCCTCAATTTGAGAGAAGAGAGCGGGTCGACCGCGAGCTCGGAAGAAGTGGTAAACGGCGTCGTTGCGCCCGCCACTGTTGCCTCCTCCTCGTATGGGCCTCTTTTGGGTCCCTCCGACGACCGCTTCTTCGTTGACCTCCTCTCACATCCTAAAAAGCAACGCCTCATTTTCTCTCTCCTCTCTCCCTCCTTCCCTCCGTCTCTCGATCAAACTCCAATTTCAACCCCTTCGCCGATTCGATTCACTCCCACAAATCCCTCTCGAGAACCCCGTCATCGACCACTTCTCGTCTCTCTCCCTGAAAAGCCCAAATTTCACAGAGATGCTCCTGGTGGAAATTGTCGCGCCCACTCTCTCTCTGCCTTCAGTGCGTGGGGGTCGGTCGTCACGTCTCGATCGAAACTACGACGGTCTTATCCGAATCTACGAAACGAACCCATGTCGAATGATCCGCTTCCATGGCGACGGGACCTGAAATTGGTTTCCTTTTGGAGGGCTGCGAATGGTGTCGGAAGCGAATCAAGCTCGAGGCTTTGCGTGTGCTTTGGGATTCTTAGAGAAGTCCGTTGCCATATAGAGAGATAAGAGCTCGGCTCGAAGTGCGACTAGGTGTTGATTTCCCTCATTCGACGACATTCCGTAATATGATGACCATGACCAGGATGCTGTATCACCTTTGTTGAGGTAGCAGGGGATCGAGTAGAGAGGATAGTTAAGATCCGTGATGACCCGTGACGCTTCTTGCCGTAGAGAGGGAACAGCTGAGAAAACATCGGGTGCATCTCTTGTGCCACCTCATTTTTTTTGTAATAATCCGTGGGGGCGGCTTCCGTCGACCTGTTTTTGGCTGATTTCTTTCTTGAATTTTGCAGAGGAGACACGGAGAGCTATCACAAGAGCATGAGGTTTTTCCATTCTTGCCTACATTTACGTTAGCATGAAAGCATTAGTAATTAAAGGGCGTGCATGGAAACGTTTCTAAGAAATATTTCCGGAACACTTCTGTACGGATTTTATTCCCGGGAACAAAAAAAGAACAGAAACGCGTTTGGTTGCGTTTCTGTTCTTTTTTTGTTTTTTTGTTCCCGGAACAAAATAAGAACAAAAAAAAGAAACAACAATTTGTTGTTTCTGGCCTTGAGAAACACTTCTTGGACGCCCGAAAGAAACAAAAATGAAAAGAAAAAAAAAAAACAAAGATTGTTGTTTCTCCTCCGTTCGTCCTCCTTCTCTCCGGCGACTCCTCACTCGGCCAACTCTCCGGCGACTCCTCACTCCAGCGAGGCCCCGACGCGGGCGAGGCCGAGCGTCGCCGGCACGGGCGAGGTCGAGCTCGCCCAGCCAAGGCGAGGCCGAGCCTCGCCCAACCATGGCGAGGCTCGGCCTCGCCGAGGGCCGGCGAGCCTCGCCATGGCTGGGCAAAATGCCCGGCCCCGTCGGCCGGTCACCGGAGGCCGGGGACCGGCCGAAAAAAGAAAGGAAAAAAATGAAAAATAAAATAAAAATGTTTAAAAAATTAAAAGAAACAAAAAAAGAATAAAATTTACCAAACGTGTTTCTATTCATTTTTTATTCCTGGAACAGACGTTACCAAACGCGTTTTTTTGTTCAAAAATTGTTCCCCGGAACATAAACACTTTTTTTTGTTTCTGTTCCCTGAAACAAAAAAAGAACAGAAATGTTACCATTCGCATCCAAAATTTCTTAATTCATGATTTAAAGATTTCATTTTGCATGTGCAGATGACCATAACCCAAAACAATTTATTACATATCTTATGAGATTTACACATGTGACTTCCAATTCCCAACTGGAAATTCTTTTATATCTCAACCATTTGCACCACATATGGGAACCGTAAATTTCATATTCTCATTAGTAACGTCTCAAATATATTGACAAATCGCAAATTTGACTCTCATGCATCGTTGAGAGAGGGGGGCTAGTGATATGTTGGTTCCTAAGGTTTAAATTTTGCCTCGATTCACATGAAAATCACCTCCCAAATTCTACTAACTTGTCTGTTGGAATTGTGGATTTTTGACACTTTTTGATAGATTATTTCCTTTGAAATATGATATGCCTTTCCATTTGGTGATATAGATATAGATTATGACACTTTTTGTTCTTACTGATGTGGACTTGTAAACTAAGTTGCGAAGACTCGACGGATTGGCTCTCTTCCACAAAACTGCTTTTCTATTCCTCCATAAGCCCTTTGTTCTCTCCTTTGTTTAGATTCCCCTGGCTTGGGACTCTTTCGACCATGTTCGCAATTCCAATAAAATTTTCTTTGACCCCACAAAAAAAGAAGATCTTTGCCTTTTTCTCATGCCCCACAAAGGATGAAACACATGAGTCAATTCTTTCTTTATTTTCTTGGGTCCGTCCAACTTGTCCAGATCAATAATCGCGAGTAACAATCGGACACAGAAGACAAAACAAAACAAAGGCAACGACTATGGGTGGTGTATGATAGGCAACTCTTTAAATGAGCTCACCATAAGATTCCCCTTTCTCTCTTAGATAATGTGTGCAAAAGTGACTAGCGTTTCTTTTTTTAGGCTACAGTTCCTACGAAGACAAAGCTAATCGAAAGGGCTTATGTAATAATTTCTGTCGCGACCTATTTTTTGAGTTCACCATCTAAAACTAGGTTAATGGACTGCTAAGTTTCTACACTTAGCCCGGGCTCTCCCAAGCCCATACCAATCGCAACTTAAGGTTTAAGTTTTTTAATATGCAAAAGGTTATTAACTAGAAGTTGCCACTAATCAATTCATGGTAGGTCAATTAGACACCTAAGTAAAATAAATAGAGATTTATTTTACTCCTACAAACCAGAGACTAAGAGTACGGGGACTTGGTTACACTAAAATTTTCTAATGCCCTTTCGATACCATTTCTTTTTAATTTTTCAAAATGTTTTTGCAAGCAGCTAATTTATTTTAACCTAAATTACTATCATGCAAATGTGGTGACCACCCGGGTGCTCATCCATTATTTAAAACATTCAGATAAATAAATTGCATCACACAAAGCAAGCAATCATTTTTTTGGATTTTCTTAAGAATTTGAGTTCTTCTATAAAAATGCATTTTTAAACTAAATGACTTAATCTTATTAATATGCAAATTCTAATTAAATGGGTCTGTTATGCAAATTAATTAACATGCACCTCGTGACCTAATTTTACTAATGAACTAATTCTGATTAAATGCCTCTATTGCGAACTAGTTAACATGCTCCTAGTATTTTTGCAATTTTTATATTGGAATTCGGAATTTATGAAAACCCTAATTAATCTATCTAAAAAGGGATGTTCTAATTTATTCTAGGGATTAATTTGACTTAAATCCTATCCTATCTTAGAAAACTATTTTTTATTTAAAAAAAAAAAGGATGAGAATATTAAAATGTGCCAATTATATCTAAAACCCTAAAACGGCCATTTAAGTCTAATCCTAACTTATTTCTTTTAAAATATCTAAAAATGCTGTCCTAAAAATATTATCTAAAAATGCAATCCTAAAAATATAATCCTAAAAATTTGATTAATTAAACCTACGTGTCTATTATATTAAACCTTAATGTCCTATATGCTCATGCAAATTTTTTTGAATATTTTGATTTTTGATTTTTTAGTTTCTTTTTAATTTTTTAAGTTGAATAATTGTTAAACAAGGGTTAAATCTAAACAATTAATATAATCACTAAATAAAGGATCAAAATAATTGAAAAAATAACCTGACGTCTCACATGTTAAATTAACAATTATTCTAACCCTAATCATCACAACAACTTAAAATAATTAAAAAATCTGGTCCGAAGTCTTACGGACCAAATTAAATAATTGTTATGATTTAACAATTAAGATTCTATCAAAAAGCCCAAAAATTAAAAATAATTAGAAAAATGATCCGATGTCTCTCAGATCAAATTAATAATTATATTAATTTCGGACAAAATCCCTACAGATAAAACATACTAAATTCACAAATATTAATATCAAATATTACAACTTAAATAGATAAACTAAAATGAGATAAAATAGAACAAAATAAATAAAAGAAAAAGTTAAACCACCTAAAGAAAGAGGGGTTTGCGGCAGCGTTGATGGGCGACGGACGGACGGTGGCCGGCGTCGGGTACTACAGGTCAGCGACGGCAAGGCGGCGCGGGAGGTGCAGGCACGGGCGTCGGGTCGAGAAGCGAGAGGGCTCGCGGGCGGTGACGACGTTGCAGGTGTTCGGCACGGCAACCAGCGGCGTCGAGCGGACCGGCACGGGCTGAGGTGCGGCGGCAGGAAGGTGCGGGCGTCGGCAGCGGGATCTCAACGGGTGCCGCGGCTTCTCATGCCAGATCGCAGCAGCGATGGTGCTCGGAAATAACGAGCGAAGATGCGGCTAACGTGGGATCTGTGCTGGGCGGTCGCAGACGAATGTTGGGGTAGGGCAGGACTGGAGTGGTTACGCAGGTGCAATAGACGGCGGTAGTCACACGGTAAGGCGGAACTCCGGTGCTGCTTCGAAGGTCGGCGAGGGGCTCACCGAAGAAGAGAAACAGTAAGCTTCTTCTTTTTAACTTTTTTTTCTCTCTCCTCTGCTCTCCTTTCTCACTCTCTCTGCTCTCCTTTCTCACTCTCTATTCGCACGTCCCCTTTACGTCTCCCTCACTGTAGCTTGCTGACCTTTCTCTTTTTCTTTGGCAGCCTGTCAGAGAAGAAGGGAAATGACACCTTTTGTTGACCGAAGATGGACAAGGCTTCCTCCTTTTTTACACGGTTCTTTCACGAATTCTCTCTCCGTCTTCGAATTTTTTTCTGCTGACTGCTTTTGCTTTTCTCTGCAGCTTGTCAGAGACGAAGAGACAAGACCTCTCTTAGACGAGAAAGAGGGGAGGGGGTTTCCTCTTCCTTTTTTTTTCACGAAAATTCTCCCTTTTTTTTTTTCACTCTCTCTCTCACGAAACAAAAGATATTTTTTTTCTTCGATTTTTTCTCTGAATTTCGCTCTTGAATTTTTTCTCTCAATTTTTTTTTCTCCCCCGCGGCTCATGAAAATTATATAGTGATTTTCAGATGGCCATTTTTATAGTAACTTTCGACTTTCCATCTTATATTGCATTAAGTCAAGCTCGCAAATCGGAACGTGATTTCGCAATCAGCTTTCGATCCTACTTAGATTTTTTCCATTTTGCAAAATTCTTGCTTATTATTCACTTGATTTTTAAATTGCTTCTGCATTTAATGAAATCCGAATGATCATCAAATTTAAAATTTCCATGCATAATCAATTAAATAAATTTCCTCCATTTTTTCCTTTTATTTGTTATTTTCCTTATTTTCCTAGATTTGCTAAAAATAGGTGTCAACAATTTCCTTGCCACCATGTCCATTTAACCGAACAAAATTTATCTATTATAATACATCGTAGTATACAGAAATTCTATATTTCTATTTTCTATATATTATTTTATTTGTTCAACTTGATCCATTGTTTTATGGTCGAATCTGAATTTGATCCAATCTGGTCCTATTTTGTTTTTGCAACAAGCATTGTAATGGTTAGTGGTTTGATTGATGCGTGAATTTTTGTTAAAACATTATGAGTTGACTAATATTTCTGTTTATGATTTTGTCCCTCAACTCTCTACGAAAGCACAAGTTGACAAAATGTAATCTGTGTACTAGGCAACACTAGTAGTTTCCTAGAAACGATAGTAATCACGCAATCCAAGACATTCTTCCTTTGCAATCATCAAAGTTCTCCTCGTAGAAGAACAACCAAACAATCGGCATACTGATGGCGATGGGGAACACAGTGGGAGGATTCAATGTAGTCTCTTGAATACTGAAAGCAGTAAGCATTCGAGACAAACTAACCCGGATGATTTTGCTGCCAAATGATATCAAGGCTTGACCTTTGCCAAGTTCCACCAAAGCACACTCTAACTCAAAAAGTCGGTCGTACATCACACATATCTAGAAAGGGAAAATAATGGACTATAGGCACTCGATTTAGTACTATCATAACAAAAGGACCAGATGATCAATGAGAAAAGAAGTTCTATTATGTTTGCAAAAAGTGCCCGCGATACAAGTCCATGACAAACTTGGGGTGCAGAGCTCTTCCTGCATCTACACACAAAAACCACTAATGGGATTGTGCTAAAAGAGAATGCTAGTCTCATGGTGATGGCCGAGAGAAATGAGAACCTAGCCTTAAGGAAATCACTGTTGCATGCGCTCCCCAAAGTTCTGTGAGGGATGGATCCCACAAAGCTAGAGCATAATTTTAACCACGGTCGAGTGGATGAAGAAATTTATTCCTACATGCCAAATAGCCAAGAAAATGGCAGTCCATGGCTGTGTGCGATCGTAGCATTACATTACAAATCCAATACCAATGGCAGTAAGCTAATTCTCACAGGATAAGTGGTCATTTAATTCAAAGGGGGTAAATTAATTACAGGAAGAAAAGGTCCATACAATACTTGAGAATTTCATTGCTGCGCAAGATAATGATCAAGAATAGCTGAAAGAGCTTGAGTGCAATTTCTTCTGTATGGAACAACCAAGGGCGCGAATGATAACCATTCTAACCAGAAATTGATTTTTAGAAGAGAAATAGATTTCTAAGCAAAAATATCAATTTGATAACGACATAAAATTTCTAGTCTAAAAATAGAAATTAGTTTGATAACAA
Source organism: Eucalyptus shirleyi (assembly GCA_017140165.1). Taxonomy (NCBI): domain Eukaryota; kingdom Viridiplantae; phylum Streptophyta; class Magnoliopsida; order Myrtales; family Myrtaceae; genus Eucalyptus; species Eucalyptus shirleyi. Next base: position 31,016,835 of record CM029447.1, read on the forward strand.
CACAAAATTTATTCATTTCGAACAGCGGTGGACCGACGACCGGCGGTGACGGCAGAGCATGTCACGCCCCGATCCTTGGGCATACACACATCCTTCTCACTTGGTCGATTTTATAATGCGATATCCCAGGACAAAGTATCGCCGACCCTTTCGTTTTTAAGCACATGCGGAAGCGATTAAAATCCCCGAGACAATAAATCGATGAGATAGAAAAGCGGGCCATATTTTTCCTATTGAAATTTATAACCAAACTTTTGTACATGACATCAACCAGAGAAACTTCATAACTATTCACATCAATTGGAGTTCACAAAAAAAGATGAAATCTCAATCACTTCAGGTCATACTCAAAATCTCTCTCGGTATTATCTTCTTCTTCCAAAAGTCCTTCTACTCAGGTTTCACCTCCGAGTTCTCCTTCTCAGATTCCTCCTCAGCTCCTCAAGTGGGGTCCTGAAATGTTTTTCCCCAAACTGGGATGAGACTACGTCTCAGCGAGTTCTACCCCACTAAGCCCAATTAGTAAACTATTATACTATAGGCTGCCTATACACGCATAGGGCAGAAGACGTACCTTGGCCTCATATTCCACCTGCAAGTCAGTACAATTCATAATAGGCACCCAAGCAATCATATCACCGATCGAAGCATCGATCAAATCGACCTAGTCGATTAAATGCCAACAAGACCACTCACGGTCATTTCTAAGCAGTCAATCAATCCACGACATCAAATCAAAGCAATGAATCACATCAAGTCACACTCAGATCGAATCATCGATCAATCGACCTAGTCGATTACAAGTCAATCAAACCATCTCATGGTCATTTCCAATCAATCGATCGATTCACAACATCAGATCAAGCAATGATCAATCGACCTAGTCGATTACACGTCATCACGACCCATGCTTGGTCGGCACATTCAATACTATCTATAAATCCGACCATAATCCAGGACTGCTCACTCTAAGCTGATATATAGATAGTATAGCTCGCACTAAGCTGACAGGGTTAAGGTATACTGCTCTCGCTAAGCTGACATATCGCCCGTAGGCTAATATAGTATACCAGTATACTGCTCTCGCTAAGCTGACATATCGCCCGCAGGCTAATATAATATACCCTCGATGCTCACACTTAGCTGATAAAGCGTACTGCTCGCGCTAAGCTGACATATCGCCCGTAAGCTGATATAGTACATCAGTATACTGCTCTCGCTAAGCTGACATATCAGAGCCCGTAGGATAATATAGTATACTATCCAACCATTCAATCCATTCCATCTGATATCCTTCTCGATAAAATAGCCGTGTGTGGGGACACGGTCGGCCTTAACCAAAATATTATAATTTCCTTTTTCATAATTCCCACCATTCTCTACAGCCCACCAAAACACTTTTGGTGCTGTCAACCGACACCTGGTTATTTTCCAATCAATAATCAAAGATTATTCCATTAAAGGATAATTCTCAATTTCATAAATAATTCAATTCAGCACAAACTACAACTCGATTAAATAAACGAATTGCACCATGACAATCGGCACGAAATTTCGGTCGTCGGCCATCTCAATCTTAATTTCTGAAAAATAAATAAATAATTAATTAATTTCGAAAATTAATTATTTAATATTAAAAATTCTGTTTAGCTCAAAATAAGGTCCAATTAAATAAACGTACTTCACCACGGTCATCAGCATAATTTTCCGGTCACGGGCCATCCCAGTTGAATTTTCAGGAAATAAATAATTATTTAATTAATTTCGAAAATTAATTAATATTAAAAATTCAATTTAGCTTAAAATAAAGTCCGATTAAATAAACAGACTTCGCCACGATCTTCAGCATAATATTCCAGTTCCAGACCATCTCCCTTGAATTTTCGGAAAATAAATAATTATTTAATTTAATTCCGAAAATTAATATTTAAATGCCAAAAATTTCACTTAGGCCCGAATCACCAAATTGAAGCTCAATTAGGGGTCCAAAAATTCTCGAGACACTCCCAATAAATAGTAGACCACGTCTACTTGTTAATTGCACAATCAATTTATCTAAATCGCATCACAATTGGCTAATAATTGCTAATTACTTCTAATCTAACAACTTAAACATAATTAATTAAAACTAAACCAACCTAAAGCATAATTAGCCAACTAATCCGGAATTAGTGAGATTACTCACCATATCGCGCGCAAATCGGATCAATTCGACGGCGGTGATGCAAGGAACAATTCTTCCCAAAGCACGGCTCGGGTTCGACGTTGGGAAACGGCCCAAAACGGCCCACGAATAGCTGGATACCCACTTCGTGGGTTTGCTGGTTCAGCCGCAAAACAGCAAGAAAGAGAGCGGGTTGGGGGCGGCAAGAGGTCGGGAGAGCGAGTGGTGGCTTGGCGAGGCCGAGCGGTGGCCCACAATGGCCAGAGGTGGCCGGATCGTGGCCGGACGGGGCTGGAACAGGAGCGAACAGAGCTGGGTCCGCTCGGGGGAAGCGCTACAGCGAGCGACGGACGGCGGGACGGCGGGCGCACGGGCGGGCGGCTGTGCGCGGGACGGGACGAGCGCGAGCGGGCGGCGACGGAGGCTGCGGCTTTCCGGTCTTCCTCGCCTGGTTCCCTCGAACGGAAGGGGAAGGAAATGTCGAGGGAGAGAGATGAGAGAGAGGAGGGGAGATAAACATTGACTGGTCAAAGAGTAGAAAAGAAAGAGAGAGAGAATGGGCGGTGGGGAATCGCGGGGAGGGGGAGGGAGAGGAGAGAGGAGAGAGAAAGAAAAGAGAGAAAAGAAAGAAAAGAAAAGAGAGGGAGAGAGAGAAAAAGAAAAAAGGAAATTCATGATTCTTTATTTCAATTTTCCTTTTCTCTTTTCCTTTTCCTTTCAATTTTCTTTTTTGGTCTTCAAATTTTCTTCCAATAATTTCTTTATTGAAATTTCGGACCCGTCAATAAATTGACGAGTGATGAGACAGGATCTTATTTATCCAGTCAAATTAAAACCCGAAAATCTGGATGTCACAACTCTTCCCCTCTTATAAAAATTTCGTCCTCGAAATTTGAACCTTTTCTAATCCATAAACGAAAGGTGGGGGTATTGCCGGCTCATCGAGTCTCACTTTTCCATGCTGATCATTCGGTCTCGTGGCGTTGTCTAACCACTTTGACCAAGGAGATCATCTTTGTACACAAAATCTGCTCTTTCTGAACCAACAACTGAACTGAGCTTCTCACATAAGACATTCTATCATCCACATCTGATCTCTCTTTCTCGACTCCCTAATAAACCTTTGAACCTCAACGATTCAAAATTTCTGACAATTCTGAGCAATTTTTACTCTGACACTGATCTGATAACTACAAACACTGATCACTGAGCTAACTCTGGACTTGCGATTTTCTGATTTCTGATTTCATCTCAACCGATTGAAATCTTGTACACTCTGCTTTACACTGATTAAAAAGAAACTATCTGATTGATCTGCTGAAACTGGGAATCTCTGGTCAAGATCTGATATAACTCAGGCACTGATCTTGGCAACTGCAATCACTGACTACTGTACCGTCTTTGGCCTGAAATCTTCTTCACTTTATTTTTACCACTGAAATTCTGTACATTCTGCTTTACACTGCTTAATAAAGAATCCTCTGAAACTTTGCCAAATTTATAATCTCTGATCTAGATTTGAAATATAATTCATCCTCGACACTCCATGCCGGCGAATTATCTAATGCACACACACTTCGGTATACCCACTCTGTAACAAGATAGGATCTTCAATTTCTGAAATCGAACTTAGATTGGCGGTTAATTTCACTCCGACACGCTTTTAGTGTGACCTAGGTTACCAGATAGTGTTCAGAGCTTTTTAGGACAAATGACCCGTGGTCGATTTTCTTCAAACCACAATGAACCCACTCGACACATTGGCGACTCTCGATTGTCGTGAAAATCTCAAAGGTTCAAATACGGACACAGGGTACCAAAACGATAGAAACATCAAATTAGTACCGGTCGATGAGAATTTTCCAATTTAGTGGAGTCACCCACGATCGGTCATTCATCTCAGTCGAGCCGATCTATTTTTGATTTCAAATCGATTTTATACTGTACCACAATGATCTCTAAAGATGAGCACGGTCGAGAAGTCGATCCATGGTCGAATTCTCAAGTCTATTTGCCTTAAGGTCCTTAATAACTCACCCAGCTAGTCTAGTTATCTCATGAGTGGCCAACTCAGAGAAAAACACTGTAATCGCATCGATGAAATGCCCAATTTATCTAATCGAAATCAAATCCCGAAATCTGGATGTCATACACTCAAAACAAAGATATATTCATACTGTACCAAAGGGGACCAACTCCATCTATCAATCAACCACTATTCTTAAATGGTATCGGTAATCCCCTGAATCCTTAGTAAGCCATATATTTCCATTTCCACTTAGGACTCTCGAGTGATGCTAAAATCTTCCGGATTTGCATTACTGAACTTCCACTTACTGACATCTTTGACACTTGCAACCTGCTTGGCGATATCTATCTTCATATCGATCTACCAATTTAGCTGACGTCGATTCTGATGACTTGCCCCATCTGGTCAAAACTGTGATACTATAGTGAACTTCTGACAAGATCTTTTCCCTAAGTGCTACACTGTCATGTGCACTCAATTCCTCATGGAACCCGAACGTTCCATCCTAAGAAGTTTCAAAGTTAGATTCTTTCTTGCCAGTATCCTCTTATAAGATCTTCTGAACATCTCTGTCTATCAACTAGGCGCCGATTCTAACTTGAACATTTGGTTCAATTTTGAGGGCGGCTATACAATTTAAAAGGTAGCTTACCTCAAATTTGAAAACCAAATTTCGAATCCCCTTTTTTTTTTTTTTTAAAGTAAAGTTTATACTTTAGCCAGCCTATGTATAATCGAAGACTCTAGGCTCAACACATAAATTACTTCTTTCATTCTCCCAAGATAGTACCAGATAACATCATTATAGTTCTGCCAAAATTCTGATTCACGACACTGTTTCATGTTCAGCTTGTTGGGTCTCAACTGGCGGGACAGTTATACAACAATCTTCTCATGTTGTATCAGTACATACCCAGTCGTTGGCAAGACACATCACTAAAGATTTCATGCTTTCCAAAGCCAAATGAAAATTTTAGCATAAGTGCGGTAGTCTGATCTCACTGAAGTTCTGGAAACTATCCTCGTACTTGTCTATGCTAATGAATTTCTCTTCTTTCTCAAGAGGTCAAGCCCATGATGATACTGATGCTAAAAATTCTTTCACAAACCTTCCGTAGTAATCTGTCCAATCCCCACAACTTCTGATATCTGATATTGATGTCGGTCTTGGTCCATTAACAACTAATTCGATCTTGGCTGGGTCCATGAAGATTCCTTTACCTGTAACCACACGACCATTCTTAGGGGCATCTCGTGATTCTCAACACTTAATGAATACCCTAGAATGTCGCTACACCACACGATCACCATTGATCTAGATATTCTTTGAACACTCAATTTGTCAAATTTATGACAACGGCTAGAGTGTTCGTTATATCAAATGGCTTTACAATATTCTCACAAGGGTTAAATCAAGTGCGAAATGCTGTATTCAGTATAACCTCATTCCTGGTTCTTAACTGACAATAACTTGTCCTCAAGTCGATCCTTGAAGACATCAACACTCTTTATAACAGGTCACCCAATTAAGTTGACAATGGTTAATGCATGATTGCAATGAACCATCTTCATTTCTCTTTCCACAAAACTGATGTGCCTTAAAGCGATGCACTAATATGCATGAATTTCTCATTCATCAATCCTCACATCCGTACCTTCGGTTCTATCAATGCAAACAACAATAACTGGTAAGAAGCCTTCGAGAGTGGCTTTATGCTGGTGTTAACTTGATCGTAAATTCTATCTCTTTTTCAGGCGACAGTCTGACCATCCTTCTGGCAACACTTCTAGAAATTCTTGGACTACTGAGGAGTCCTCAATTTTCAATCCTTCAATCTATCTTATTTTTGACAATCGCCAAGTAGCCTAGGCAACCTCCGTCTAACAAACGGATTGCCTCAAGTGACGAGGTTAAAGAAGTCAAGAACCCTTCTCAACTCTCAGAAAAAACTCGGTACTTCTACATGCTCCTGGAATAAGCTGGGTTACTCTATCATAACAATTCATCACCATAAAATGCTCAAGAACCAATTCTTCCTACACTTGACGAATAAGTCATACACCAACAGCCAATCAAGTATAACTCTAGTCAATGGTTCTTTTCCTACAGCCTTAACAAACAACTGAAATTCCACACTTGTAATCCCAACATTCTCTGGCACTATTCTGATAAAATCACCTCAAAACATTCTTTCATTGAATAAGGCATAGTCGGTTCCGTTCCTGTTCCTTTTGCCATCTTGCTGGCGTTCCAACGGTAGTAACAGTGTTGGTGTTCTTCTTAAACCCCAACCGATCCCTCACTTGATGGCCGTGCTCACTACCATCAAAGCATGTTCTAGTCATTCTCGAACACAGGATTAATCCATGCATTCCTTCCATACTTTCGGCACTCACCTAATGAGTCTTCTACCTCCTGTACTCAAAATACATGAGACTGATCCATACTATCTTCCATGTAACATATCTTCCACAGAACAACATGTTCCATTTATCTGAGTATTGACTTGACTATGCCACCCATCCTATTGGGTGGAATAGAATACTTTTCTCTCGACCTCGGTCTTTCCTCTAACCGATTTCCATTTCTGCCTGAACTGGATCTGTACCTTGACTTGGAAGCGATGGGTTGATCCTAGATCATATCCCCACTCTAGATCTCAACAGGTGAAGCGACAACGGCGGTTGCAACACTAACGGCGGTAATGATAGCGACAACGACAACAGCTTGATCCTAAGCTTACTGGCTCATCCAGTTCCCAAGAAATACTTGCATCAGAACGATCCTATCGAACTTAGGATCATTCGACGCTGCTACACTAGTACCAACCTGCAGTGGTACTCTTACACTCGAGCTGGCCAGAGCTGACACTCTGCCACAACCACCTCGGGTACCGACCTTTGTCAGTGCATTATCCCGAGTCACAGAGGACATTGTCCTCTTACTAGGAGTTCTCAGCTCCTGCTCGCTCATGGTTCAGTCTTTGCACTGAAACCCGTCTTCCACATCCACACTGGATTAGAAGATGAGCGATCCTCACACGACAATCAATTCTAGCATCCAGCAAACACAGACATGCACCAGCATGAATTTAAAGGCCTTTCCTACTAACTATCCCATGGTCAACACTCTTTATCACTCCAATCTTCAACTTCGCTTTGATACCACTTAAACTGGATGTCACGCCCCGATCCTTGGGCATGCACACATCCTTCTCACTTGGTCGATTTTATAATGCGATATCCCAGGACAAAGTATCGCCGACCCTTTCGTTTTTAAGCACATGCGGAAGCAGTTAAAATCCCCAGACAATAAATCGATGAGATAGAAAAGCAGGGCCATATTTTTCCTATTGAAATTTATAACCAAACTTTTGTACATGACATCAACCAGAGAACTTCATAACTATTCACATCAATTGGAGTTCACAAAAAAAGATGAAATCTCAATCACTTCAGGTCATACTCAAAATCTCTCTCGGTATTATCTTCTTCTTCCAAAAGTCCTTCTACTCAGGTTTCACCTCCGAGTTCTCCTTCTCAGATTCCTCCTCAGCTCCTCAAGTGGGGTCCTGAAATGTTTTTCCCCAAACCGGGATGAGACTACGTCTCGCGAGTTCTACCCCACTAAGCCCAATTAGTAAACTATTATACTATAGGCTGCCTATACACGCATAGGGCGAAAGACGTACCTTGGCCTCATATCCCACCTCGTCAAGTACAATTCATAATAGGCACCCAAGCAATCATATCACCGATCGAAGCATCGATCAAATCGACCTAGTCGATTAAATGCCAACAAGACCACTCACGGTCATTTCTAATCAGTCAATCAATCCACAACATCAAATCAAAGCAATGAATCACATCAAATCACACTCAGATCGAATCATCGATCAATCGACCTAGTCGATTACAAGTCAATCAGACCATCTCATGGTCATTTCCAATCAATCGATCGATTCACAACATCAGATCAAGCAATGATCAATCGACCTAGTCGATTACACGTCATCACGACCCATGCTTGGTCGGCACATTCAATACTATCTATAAATCCGACCATAATCCAGGACTGCTCACTCTAAGCTGATATATAGATAGTATAGTTCGCACTAAGGACGACGGGTTAAGGTATCTTTGCTCTCGCTAAGCTGACATATCGCCGTGGGTGATATAGTATACCGGTATCTTGCTCTCGCTAAGCTGACATATTGCCCGCAGGCTAATATAGTATACCCCCGATGCTCACACTTAGCTGATAAAGCGTACTGCTCGCACTAAGGCGACGACATATCGCCGTAGGCTGATATAGTACATCGATATCTTTTCTCTCGCTAAGCCGACATATCGAGCCCGTAGGATGATATAGTATACTATCCAACCATTCAATCCATTCCATCGATATCCTTCTCGATAAAATAGCCGTGTGTGGGGACACGGCCTTAGCCAAAATATTATAATTTCCTTTTTCATAATTCCCACCATTCTCTACAGCCCACCAAAACACTTTTGGTGCTGTCAACCGACACCTGGTTATTTTCCAATCAATAATCAAAGATTATTCCATTAAAGAATAATTCTCAATTTCATAAATAATTCAATTCAGCACAAACTACAACTCGATTAAATAAACGAATTGCGCCATGACAATCGGCACGAAATTTCGATCGTCGGCCATCTCAATCTTAATTTCTGAAAAATAATTAATTAATTAATTAATTTCGAAAATTAATTATTTAATATTAAAAATTCTGTTTAGCTCAAAATAAGGTCCAATTAAATAAACGGACTTCACCACGGTCATCAGCATAATTTTCCGGTCACGGGCCATCCCAGTTGAATTTTCAGGAAATAAATAATTATTTAATTAATTTCAAAAATTAATTAATATTAAAAATTCAATTTAGCTTAAAATAAAGTCCGATTAAATAAACGGACTTCGCCATGATCATCAGCATAATATTCCAGTTCTGGACCATCTCCCTTGAATTTTCGGAAAATAAATAATTATTTAATTTAATTCCGAAAATTAATATTTAAATGCCAAAAATCTCACTTAGGCCCGAATCACCAAATTGAAGCTCAATTAGGGGTCCAAAAATTCTCGAGACACTCCCAATAAATAGTAGACCACGTCTACTTGTTAATTGCACAATCAATTTATCTAAATCGCATCACAATTGGCTAATAATTGCTAATTACTTCTAATCTAACAACCTAAACATAATTAATTAAAACTAAACCACCTTAAAGCATAATTAGCCAACTAATCCGAAATTAGTGAGATTACTCACCAAATCACGCGCAAATCGGATCAATCCGACGGCGGCGACGCGAGGAACAATTCTTCCCAAAGCACGGCTCGGGTTTGGGGCCGGGAAATGGCCCAAAACGGCCCACGAACAGCTGGATACCCACTCCGTGGGTTTGCTGGTTCGGCCGCAAAACAGCAAGAAAGAGAGAGGGTTGGGGGCGGCAAGAGGTCGGGAGAGCGGGTGGTGGCTTGGCGAGGCCGAGCGGTGGCCCACGGTGGCCGGAGGTGGCCGGATTGTGGCCGGACGGGGCTAGAACAGGAGCGAACAGAGCTGGGTCCGCTCGGGGGAAGCGCTGCAGCGAGCGACGAACGGCGGGACGGCGGGCGCACGGGCGGGCGGCTGTGCGGCAGGGGGACGAGCGGCGAGCGGGCAGCGATGGAGCTGCAGCTTCTGGTCTTCCTCCGCTTCTGGTTCCCTCGAATGGAAGGGGGAAGGGAAATGTCGAGGGAGAGAGATGAGAGAGAGGAGGGGAGATAAACATTGACTGGTCAAAGAGTAGAAAAGAAAGAGAGAGAGAGAATGGGCGGTGGGGAATCGCAGGAGGGGGAGGGGAGAGGAGAGAGGAGAGAGAAAGAAAAGAGAGAAAAGAAAGAAAAGAAAAGAGAGGAGAGAGAGAAAAAGAAAAAAGGAAATGCATGATTCTTTATTTTAATTTTTCTTTTCTCTTTTCCTTTTTCTTTTAATTTTCTTTTTTGGTCTTTAAATTTTCTTCCGATAATTTCTTTATTGAAATTTCGGACCCGTCAATAAATTGACGAGCGATGAGACAGGATCTTATTTATCTAGTCAAATTAAAACTCGAAAATTTGGATGTCACGAAATGACGCCGATGGCTTGGCAATCGACGAGCGATGGTCAGCGGCAATGGATGGAGGACCGGTTTAAAGCAAGGACGAATAATAAGAAGAATTTTTATTTCTCATTTATGTTCTAGAAATAAAAAAGTAGAAAATTTTTACTTCTGATTTTTATTCAAAACTTATTTTTTAAACAAAAATCTATTTCAAAAATAGAAAAATTGAATAATTTTATCTAACGGAATAATTTTATCTAACGGATTTCTATTCCAAGAATAAATCTAGAATAGAAAATTTGTTTCTTGAACAAAAATTGGTGGTTGTCATGCACCCCCAAATTCTGATCTAATTGAATTCTGGCAATAACATGATATCATTAGGATTCAATATTTCGAAAGAATCATGGATAACGCTAGAAGAAGAAGCACTTGGTTAATGACATGGAGGGGCGCTGCAGTTGGACAGCTTTTGAAGGATGGATGTTGACCTCCATGAGTTTTCACAAATATTCCACATGTTATTTAGTAATCCATCCACGTCAGAAAAATGATGAGAAGGCTACTGTTGGAGTATCTTTTTGGTAGACCAATCACTGATTAGAGAGTTGCGACAAATTCTTGAACTCTGTAAATGTGTGCTACATTGCATATGTCCAAGAAACAGGAAATTCTAATCTAGAGTGAAATGGAGGTGGCATTGGCGGGACTAAACATGCTGAGAAACTAGAAAGAACAAGAAGATTCAAGTATTTAAATGACTTGCTGAGAATAATATTTGAATTGAGATATTATTAGCCGATGAGCTTGGCCGGTCACCCCCGCTTGCCCCCAGCACCAAAAAAATGTAAAGAACAGAGAGCCTCGCCAAACGTCGGTGAGGGACGAGCTCGATATACACATTAGTGTCAGCTATGCCACGTAGGACGGTCGACGTCCATATCAGTTATTCCCAATCAAAATTAGTCAAATTACTCAATTCGCAAAATGTGATGAGGTTTACAACTTAGTTGACATAATTAAAATGTTAGTACTGAATTTTACACAAATATAATAGGTTCGAGAGATTTTTGATAATTGTACCGCTCAAAATCATTCACACTCCTTAAAAAGTGACCAACTTGTGGAGAATTGCTATCACGTAATGCTACTCTGCTTTTTAATACGAGATGGTACAAGAGTGCCCCACCCGGTTGACTTTGAGGATGGTAATTGGATCACGTCGCCACACGAATCAAAGTGAGAACATTTTGTGTCCAACTTGATGAGGATGGAATTCATGACTTCGATTTTGTCTAAGGCTTGCGCGGATGAATAATTACAGATCATATAAAGACAAACCAAACAAGGCGACAAAAAACCGCAATTATGCCGGCACACCACAACATGCAATCAAAAGGTTAGATTGAAAGAGATATGGTTGCTAATTAGTTTTAGATTAATACCCTCAAAAATCCTAAACTAGTACACTTGCGACAAATTTATTTTAAACTATTTTTTTTACCATGAAAAATCCTAAACTTGTGTACTTATGACAAATTTACCCAAATTGACCATAAAAAATCATAAACCGGTACATTTATGACAAATTTACTCCCAAACTAATTTATTTGACCGCAAAAAACCTCAAACTAGTAAATTTGTGACAAATATACCCTCCGCGAAATTGGATTAATCCACAAAAAAATCACAAAAATTATAAACTGTAACAAATGGAGCATAAAATCCCAAATTGGTACCAGTTAATTGTCACGTGTCATTTAACTTAATAATTTGACTATAAAATTTAACAAAAACTAACAGATGGTAAATTTGTCACAAGTGTACTAGTTTTGGGTAAATTTATCAAATGTATGCTAGTTTTGAGTTTTTGATGGTCAGAAAAATAGTTTGGAATAAATTTGTCACATGTGTACTAGTTTTGGGTTTTTCAAGGTATTAACCCATTAGTTTTTTTTGCTTGTAGACCTTCCTAGATAATGGGTCTTTTGCGAATGGACCTTTTGGCTAAAAAAGAATTGTATTATGAAACTTATATGGGAGTCAAAGTGTTCATAGCAGCAATTAATTTTTAGATGATACTACTCTTTAAGAGCCTCGTAATCATTTGCTTTACTAGTAATATTCACGAGATGTTGAGTAATATGCTTCGAAGATAATGGATTAATTAAGAAATTTATTAAAGTTTTGCCATGTTTGAAATTTTTGTCGAAAATTCTGGGAATAAGCTTGGGTAAGGTTAATGTCTGATTTGACTCCTAGTCACTGTGGATAGGGAAGAGCTAAACAATAGGTGGGATTGTGAGATTTACATTTTACCTCCATTATTAGCATGAAATCGTTCATAATTGACGATTTCCAATTCATGCTTGATGATTTTAAGAAGTGAGTTTTAATTCGTGCTTGGGATGTGTTGGTAATAAGCCAGATGCAACTAGGAAGAGCTCATGATTGAGTTGCATGTGGGAGCATTCGTCTTTAAAATTGGAAGTTGCAAAAGAGGTGGAATTATTGGAGTTATGAGGGCTGGTTCTTGTACGTATGGGAGGGAATAATAATTCTTAGTATTTTGTTTATGATACCAATGCTTTCGGATTGTGAAGCTCTCGCTTTCCACAATCATAGCAACTCTATAATCTCTGTTTATATTTTTACTGCATCATTTTATTTTCCTCAATTTTTAACATTTTAATGCAATTTGCATTTTTCTTGCAGGTATTATTATTTTTTTTAATCTTTCTCCGCACTTAGCTCCAAATTGATGTGCACTCAATTGAATCCCCATTTCGTGCACATTAGGAGCGAGGTATGTAACCGTGCAGCTATCTCCGTTGCTCTTGGTGCTATTTTTTTTTTGCTTTAATAAATATTGATCAAAATTTTGGATGTCTTTTGTTAAAGTAAATTGTCCCCTTTAATTTTCTCTCAAATGTCCATTAATATTGCGAGCTAAATTTACAAAACTCACTTGGATAAATATCATTAATTTTACACCTGATTTTGAACGTTTGCTAAGAGACTTTATTAGTCGGAAAAAAAAAAAAAATAGGAGATGTGTGTTCGTACATTCACATCCCCTGTTCCATGATGGACCCAACAAGTATAGACTTGGTGCTACTTATCAAGATAATTGAGGTTATTATGATTTGACTATCCAGATGAATTTTCCTAGAGCTCAGCTATGTTTACTATATTCTTTTGTTCATGGATAAGTAGGAAGGTTATTTTCTTTCAAATTTTTAATTGTAATCAAATCTTTAATTAGAATATAGAGGATGATGCCTTGATCTAGGAAAGGATGAAAAATATACCAAACAAAATAATCAATCCGAAAGTCGAACTGTAATTTCCAACATCCAATCTATCATTAATTATTACATGAGGTTGAGAGGTAAATGGAGCCACAACAAGTTGGGCCGAATTTGGTTAGATAGTATGTGCAATTTCGCGTGTTAAGCATTATAAAATACAAGTATTAAGTTAAGATAACACGGACATCACTCATATTTTGAATTGTATGTAGGTGATCCATAATTTGTATTCCACTGATGAAAGGCATGTTTCGATAAAGTTTCCTATAATCAAGGATGTACGGACATATAGCTCTTTTCATAAAGTATGGTAAATTTCATTTTTACTCTTTTGTTATCAAATCAAAGAAATTCGGTTAGTGCGTGTTTGCATAGGACTCTGTCTCTCCTTCCACATGTTTGAAATGTGTAGTTTTGTTGGATCCTCTCTATTAGTAAAAGGACAAAGCAGGCTTAAAGTAATGATGTCCAATTCCCCATTGTCATAATCTCCGTATATACCTGCACTTTACTTAGAATGATATTTTAATAAAGGGATAAGTACATTAAGGTTTCGTTTGGTCGTCGAACAATTTTACTTAATAGGATAAGGTCGGATAGGATAAGAATAGGATAGGATTTGAAATATCCTATGTGACCTTTGGTAATGTCCGGATATACATGGACAAAACTGGATTAAACCTTAAAAAAAAAAAAAAAAAAAAGAACCAATTCTTTGAGATTCACAAAAGAAAGAAAAATGATTATCGGAGTCGTGAAAACTGTATATAATTGCTGCTCAGGCCTGCCACGACCACTTCCGCCGCCTGGAAAATCGACGGACGCGATCCTGCCTCTGCTTCAGTCCATATGGTCATCACAAACTTGCTCAGTCCCTCGCTCGTCTCTCTTATTTGCCTCGCACTTCTCACTTTGCACTGACTTTCTTGATCGAACTCGTCATCCATCCTTTTTGCCTTGTTGTCTCTCTTTCTCTGAATCGCATCGTCCAAGTGTCCAGAAGGAAATCCAAAAGTTTCAGGCCTTCCTCAACCAAACCAAAATGCTGAGCATAGTTGAAGCATCCGGATTTGATATACATATGGATCATCCGTTCTATACTTGAATATCCCACAAAATTTCCAGTAGTAGCAGATAACAATGGACAGATTTTCCTTTAAGCAATGATGCTAGTGATGAGATTGCAACAAGTACAGTAACACAAAGTCTGGAGCTCAGATCGAGCACAAGTCTCATATTCCAGCTCGTCAGTGCTCAATCCTTGCCCTCGGGTCCATTTTGGCTTGTGCTCGAGGTCGATCCCAGATGTGCTAGGCGCTGCATGTGACGAAGCTAGAAGAGACTATCTGATGCGATGGCAGTCAGGATTGAGGGCGGTGGTGGCGAGAAGAGAAATCAACTAAGAGGTCCAAACTGTTGGAAATTATATCCAGAGAATACACACTGTTTATTGTAATCAGAACATCAATGTAAAGAAGGCGATAACAACTATATAATATTCTTCTTTTTATATAAACTTACAACTCTTGGAGAAGAATAAAATAAGATATCATGGAAAAATAACATAAAATTGGAGGTGAGGTACGGATAACCGAATCTCCTTAAGGCGATTAGTTCCTGCCAATGGTGCTCCGCAGATTCACGAACTATGCCTCCCAAGATACAACACCTCGAACCTGTTTGGATTAGCACTATGCAAACAGGACTCTGTCGAACCGTTCAATTGAACCAGCACACCCAGAAAAAACAGAAGGGTTGAAACGTATATCAAAGCTCTTTTGGAATTGAGTTGGAAAAACCAAAACCATAAACCAAAATTCCTTAAGAAGCTCTATGTCCCTATCTATATATAGAGAATTTTAGTTCATGTACTAAAGAGATACATGAATTAAATAGATGCGTGTATCCACGAGATTCATGAATAAAGAGAAACGTGAATCCAAGAGATTCATGTATCCAAAGATACGTGAATTCAAGAGATTCATGAACTCAATAAATACATGAACTAAACGATACATGAATCTAGAAAATTCATGAATTCAATAGATACGTGAACATAAAGGTATAGGAAATTCATGAATCCAAAAGGAGATACGTGAACGGAAAAAACGTATCTTAATTTATTGGCTTTCGTTGATCCATTAACCATAATTATAACCATAATTACAACAATCCCCCACATTAATGGATCAACAAAACATTTTTGACTCGAAGGAATCTGAGCATGCCTGTTGAAATAAACCGCATCAAGATAGGTAGCTTTCGCTTTGAACCTTCTTTAGTGAAAGCTTATCGGACTTACTTAACTAGTCGATGGACTAAGCCTTGAATCGCCAGTTGTTTGTGTAAGCCTAGACAATAAACCTCACACGGAGTATTTCCAATTCAAGATTGGTTCTCGGTTGTGTTCGTTCTTTCGGCCCTGAACCTCTCGGGATTCATGCGTGCTTTAGAAAATCCAGCCTTTAAAGATTTTCATAGAGTCGGCCAGCTCCACGCATATAGGTGCATTCCTATTAAAGATATCCTACCATATCTTACTTGAATATTATAATCCAAGTTATAGGAATCATTAAACGCATAGCGTACCCTTAATAACGCTGTAGGAAAGCACTGTTGCATCATAGAAATGGGAGACAGTGCTCACACTAGAGTTTCCAAAATTTGCGTTGTCCTATTGAACCTAGTCCATGGGATCTCCAATCGCATAGGTTAGGTTTCCACCTTGGAATCTCTTTATTGGGTTAAGGCTCTTAAACCCATTCCCCTCGATGTGCAGTTTATCTGCTCTTTTGACAAACCTTTGTCAGCGGATCCGCAATAATTTCCTTTGACTTTACAAAGTCTAAAAACTGATTCAATTTGAGAGCAACTGCTTACGGTATTGTGTCTACAAGGAATATGTCTAGACTTACCGTTATAAATCACATTATGCACCCCCACACTTTTAGAAAATTGTAGGATGATAACTTTTCATTCCATAACTCATATGGAGTTTTACCTGTCTCTCTGTGGGGTATTTTATTAAAAATATAATTTGCAGTTAAAACTGCCTCCCCCCACAAGTTTTGAGGTAAACCTGAACTCAAAAGCATGGCATTAGCCATCTCCTTAAGTGTCATGTTCAATCGTTCAGCAACTCCTTTTTGTTGTAGAGTATAAGGTGCAGTAGTTTGGAACATTATTCCAAAATTAGCACAAAACTCCTTGAAATTGATTGAACTATATTCTCCTCCTCTATTCTAAGGTGTAGAATGAGATCTTCAAGGCTCATCTCCTTCCGTTTGTGCTTCAAATAATTTTTGAAGTCTGACCAGCCCGGAGGCAATTTCTCAATCATAGCCGCCACTTGGAATGATTCACTAAGTATCATTCTCTCAGCAAAGATGTCACTCAGAATTAATTGTAATTCTTGGATCTGACTCATGACAGATTTAGAATCCACCATCTTGTAGTCCAAGAATTTGGCAACCACAAATTTCTTGGTGCCAGCGTCCTCAGTCTTGTATTTCTTCTCTAAGAACTCCCATAACTATTTAGCATATTCAATATTACAATAAATGTTATATAGAGAATTCACTAAACAGTTAAGAATATAATTTCGGCATAAGAAGTCTCCATGCTTCCAAGCCTCCAACGCACCGAGCGTCGTGACATCTTGCTCATTTGAACTAATTATCGGGCACACCTCCGATAAATATTTTGTCAAATTGAGCATGGTCAGATAGAAGTACATCTTCTGCTGCCACTGTTTAAAGCCCACTCCGGTAAATTTCTCCGGTTTCTCATTAGCTGTAACTGGAGGCGTTGCCATCACGGTAGGCAAGGTTCGTTGAACCGTCCCTCCAGAACCAGAGCCAAAAGCCATTTGGCCTATACTGTTCTGAAAAACAGTCCGGGCCATACCAGTCGTATGACTTGCACCCGCACCACCAAAATTGGTGTTAGCCCAAGGGCTCGTAGCATTGGCTACTACAAATTCAGACCCCGAGGGTTGAACATCTTCCATAGCAACGGTCGAATCGACCATAGGAACGTCTCCTGAAACATTCGGGACATTGAAAGGCACTTGATTGTTTTAAGCCATCTCAATAATCTGACAAGAACAACAAACAGTGAGTGAGGTAATCGCCTTAAGATTGTTGGAAATTATATCCAGAGAATACACACTGTTTATTGTAATCAGAACATCAATGTAAAGAAGGCGATAACAACTATATAATATTCTTCTTTTTATATAAACTTACAACTCTTGGAGAAGAATAAAATAAGATATCATGGAAAAATAACATAAAATTGGAGGTGAGGTACGGATAACCGAATCTCCTTAAGGCGATTAGTTCCTGCCAATGGTGCTCCGCAGATTCACGAACTATGCCTCCCAAGATACAACACCTCGAACCTGTTTGGATTAGCACTATGCAAACAGGACTCTGTCGAACCGTTCAATTGAACCAGCACACCCAGAAAAAACAGAAGGGTTGAAACGTATATCAAAGCTCTTTTGGAATTGAGTTGGAAAAACCAAAACCATAAACCAAAATTCCTTAAGAAGCTCTATGTTCCTATCTATATATAGAGAATTTTAGTTCATGTACTAAAGAGATACATGAATTAAATAGATGCGTGTATCCACGAGATTCATGAATAAAGAGAAACGTGAATCCAAGAGATTCATGTATCCAAAGATACGTGAATTCAAGAGATTCATGAACTCAATAAATACATGAACTAAACGATACATGAATCTAGAAAATTCATGAATTCAATAGATACGTGAACATAAAGGTATAGGAAATTCATGAATCCAAAAGGAGATACGTGAACGGAAAAAACGTATCTTAATTTATTGGCTTTCGTTGATCCATTAACCATAATTATAACCATAATTACAACACAAACTTGGCGGGATGACGGCAAGAGAGGGTGGCGACGGTGTGAGACAGTGGTGAGATGGTGGCAACGAAGGTGGCTGCGGTGAGATGACGGCTGGAGGCAACGACAACTGAGCTTGTGAGACAGAAGCTTCAGGAAAGCTTCGACTAGGCTCACATTTTTCTTTTACTATTTTTTGAATGGGAGATGTCCTATCTAGATCTATCCTATAGCCAGGTGGAATTTTTTTTTTCCAAGCTATATCCAGACTATATATGGTCATATTCAATTTTTGCAACACTCCAAAATGCTAGATAGGATTTTCCTATCCACAATTCTATTCGATTCATCAAACACTACTTAGAAGTCTTAAAACTTGTCATGAAAATATAACTAAGTCTTAATATTTTAAAAAATACAATTAAATCCTAAAATTTATTACGAATGTATAATTAGGTACTTAAACTTGTTATAAAAGTACAATCGAATCCTAAAATTTTCAGGATCTACCTAACTTGACAAATTTTAAAACTTGATTGTATTTTTCGAAAGTTTTACTACTCGATTACACTTTTGTGACAAATTAGAGGACTTATATACACTTTTGAAAGTTTTATGTATAAATTACACTTTATTAGCAAGTTTTAGAACACCCAGTACTCTTATCCCTTTAATAAATTACGAGTGGGGTCACCCATTAAAGAAAATAGATGAATAGATACATGAACCAAAGGCAAGGGCTCCTAATTAGGGGTGATCGGTTCCCGGTTCGGTCCGGTTCCACCTTGGAACCGGGAACCGGACCGGGAGCACCGGTTCCCAAAATTGCGAACCGTGGACCGGACCGTTTGGTCCTAGGACCGGGAACCGGACCGACCATCGGTTCCGGTCCGGTCCGGTCCGGTCCAATAAAATTGGCTCTACTTTTTTGCACTAAAGAGTGATCGTGCTTCAGACCGATCAATCCAATTCGGTTCTCGAGCAATTCAACAAAACTAATCACACATGTTTCCACGTGCAAAATATTCAAATGTGATTCACACTTCGTGTATTTCACACTTAACTTTAACCATGAAAGCCGTGAATAATTTGGCTAAAAGTTATGCATGGCTTAGATTTTATAGACAATCTCTGCTCTTTAAATGTTTAGTCAATGTGGGACTCTTGGAGGCTTGAAGTGCCTTGTGGGTCTCTTGGAACCTTAGTCCCACATTAAGTAGAAGATGAAACTGATAGAAAATGAGAAAGAAAATTGACAAAAACTAAGAAGGAATTGGAGGAATTTTCTGTATTGTGTATTGTTGTGTTTGTACATGTATTACACATCTATTAATAATACAAGAAAAGAGTACAATAGGAAAGAATATACAAAATATGTTGTTTCCTATATTACTGTCCTAATATCCAATCTCATGGATTCATAGAATCAATTAACCGTATTTAGATAATTAGAATAAAAAAACAAATCATATTTCCAACAAAAACTAACAAGGAGATTTTTTTCTATAAATAAAAGAGTAATAAAAATAGTTTTAATGGTCTCTTGGCCACATAAGATGATGCTACCTCAAATTGCAATTTTAGTTGCAATAAGTTATCATGTTTATATATTTTATTAATTCTATGTATATAAATTATATATAAAAAAATTTGTTTCGGTCCGGTCGGTCCGGTTCGGTCCGGTTCCCACCTTAGAACCGGGAACCGGACCGACCGGCCACCGGTTCCAAGATTAGGAACCGTGAACCGGACCGCCGACCATGGGAACCGCCCAAAACCGGCCGGTTCGGTCCGGTCCGGCCGGTTCTCGGTTCGGGCGGTTCCCATTGCACACCCCTACTCCTAATTAAAGATTTTGATATACCCACCTTTCAAGAAAGAACGGATGACTTTTAGTCAATTATTTCGGGTCTAATTATAGGCAACGTTTTGAAAACGGTACCAAAGATTGAACCGGAGTATGGGCCGATATGCGATTCTTCTGGTTCAACCGGTCCAACTATTTGTACCAATTGGTTTGAATATAATGAATGAAGCAAGAAAAATAAACAATATTTGCAATAATGATTTTGAAAATGTTAGGAGAGAACTCATGTAATATTTGCATGCTTCGTAGTATTTTAGGAGTTCTGTGATAAGTAAAAATCAATTTTTTCGTACGACATGCTAATTTTCCAAGATCACCCTAATATTTTCAAGTCACCGATTAGGCTACCAACAAGCAAATATTAGACATGATGTCATGCAATGGAAAGAGATGGCACCTCGTTTTCTTTTTCAATTTTTTGTTCATTGTCCACCCTATTGTGACTTCGACATTGTTGGATGAGCCGGTGGCTGGGGGTGATCAGTTCCCGGTCCGGTTCGGTCTGATCCGATTTTCTGGCGGTCCTTTAGAACCGATCTTGTGACACTGCCACTTATACCTTAAGTCGTTGATGGTGTGGAGGGTTTGGCGATGGAGACGTAGAAGACGAAGGGGGCAAGGGAGATCGAGGCCGGCGAGGCAACACTTGAGGCGGGACCACGGCTGGGAGAAGGCGTTGAAGAGGAGGGCGAGGCAGATGAAGAAGAGGACGAAGAGGCAGCGGAATTTATTTTTCTGCTAGTTGATGACGCGTTTCTTCTCGAGGGCCTTCTCGAAGTCGAGCTGGGTTGTTGTGTTTAGGGCCGTCTCCTTCGCTTGCTGTTGGTGGCTGCTCTCGTCCATTGCTACTGTCTGCAATAGGGTGCGCGCAGAGAGAGAGAGAGAGAGAGAGAGAGAAAGAAGAGAGAGGGGCGGGGGATTTTAAGGAGACCGAGGGAGGGAGAGATTTCGGGGGTGAGGAAGGGAAGAGGGGAGAGAGGGGTTGGGGATGGGGAAGGAAAGAGGAGACAGAGAGGGGGGGGGGGGGGGGGGGAAGATTTTGAGGAGACGGGGGAGAGATTTCAGGCATGGGGAAGGAAGAGGAGGGGTGGATTTCTGGGAGACAGAAGGGGGAGAGATTTCGAGGGTGGGGATGGAGACGGGTGCGCGGAGAGAGAAAGAGAGGAGAAAGAGGGGTGAGGTGAAGTCATTGAAGGATGACTTTTTAGAGCAAAAGAATTACTTTTCTTTGACAATTTTAGGCAATAAGATATACTCCTAGCTTTGCTTAGGTTAGGTTTAATTTTAAGAAATAAAAATAAATAAATAAAAAGTAATCGGTTCACTTCCTCTCTTGAAATCAAAGCTCAGACCATCCAAACCCCAATTCCACTTTTAAAAATTAGGAATTGGATCAAACCGACCGATCCAGTTCAGTCCAGGCAGTTCCCGATTTGGGCGGTTTTTGTTGCCCACTCCAATCATGTGCCATGGTAGGTTGGGAAGTCATTTGAAATTCATGCATAACTAGTGTT
The DNA here is from genome assembly GCA_017140165.1 of Eucalyptus shirleyi. Classification (NCBI taxonomy): domain Eukaryota; kingdom Viridiplantae; phylum Streptophyta; class Magnoliopsida; order Myrtales; family Myrtaceae; genus Eucalyptus; species Eucalyptus shirleyi. The sequence continues at coordinate 31,038,706 of CM029447.1, forward strand.
GTTGGGGTCTATTACAAGGACATGAGCGAGAGCTTGCCATTGTCATCAGCTGGGCTGTAATTGGGGTTGAGATCCGTCAAGATAAGGCTTTCAAGTGATCTCAAGGATAATCACCAGCACGCTCATGTGATTGCTATGAGCGGGTTTGTGATTATAGCCATTCCTCTTCATTTATGATTTTTCTTTTGCTGAGTTATAAGAGAGATAGTGAGGCCAAGCAAGACAAGACACCCTGTCTTGAGTGAAAAACATGTGAATATTGCGAAAGATGAGCTCTAAGTGCATTGTCGAAATTATCTAGCATGTTACCATCAACACTTAAGTACTTGGCCAAAAAAGATCAGTTGTATGTTAGATTTAAGATGTCCATGGTGGAAATTTACATGAACTTATCTAGCACGTTATAATCAACACTTTGGTCTTTGGCCAAAACATATCGGTAGTATGTTGATTCAAGATGTTCATTGTGGAAATTTACACGATGCTACTGTTTAGGACCTACGTAATCATCTCCCTTATTGGCAACTTTTGCAAGATGCATATCAAAAATGATCAAGGGGCTCGTTAGAATGGAGAGTATTAAACTATTTAAGAATGACACACCTTTTCATAGCCTAGACGAGAAGCTGGTAAGTAAAATTTTCCCTGTTTCTTTCTCTGTGAAGTTTCCCCAATTCTGCTATGGACTTACTGAAGATTACTAGAATAAACGAGAAGCAAATTAACAAATATAAAAAGCCCATGTGCCACAGAACGCATGAGAAAAGGCATTTACCCTCCAAGTGCATGGTTCCCACTAGTATTTAAGTCGAAGCACTCAATGACTGAAGGATTCTCCGGTATCAAGTTTTGCAGTATGTCAATAGACAATATGATGACAGCTTCAAGGAAACAGAAAAGACCCCCTAGACTCACTTACTCTGGATATTCTCAGGAAAGGATCTTAAGAAAAGGTAACACCGCATTACTTGATATAAAGCAATGAAAAGATATGGCAAGGAACATTTTCAAACAGGACATTTGATGAGAAATTTTGGACAGCTTACACTTTTAGAAATCAGATCTTTGTTTTCCAAACTGGGAACAGTGAAATATTATTTCAATAGCAATCCTAGAAACAACAGATTCCTCAGCATAGATAGTCAGTGAGTAACCAGGTTTCTCAAGCCTAATTGTACATTTTTGTTAAGAAGTGGCAGGGTCAAACTCTGACTTTTCTTTAGGGCCATCTGCAGAAAATAGAAAGGAAAAGATGCTTTCGACAAGATCTTAATGGATTACGCTCGTACTTCGCTGAACCCAAGTGCATGGAAAATGACACGTTTGTAATGTGATCCAGGAGTAAATGACATTTCACTGTGCAATCTTGTATTGATGATGTTAAATTGTGGACATTTGACTAGTATAGAGATATGCAGTACTCTTAGTGTGAACATGTCATAGAAATGAATATGGTGCTTTATGTTTGTGAATTATTTGATATATTTTATGGACTCATTTGAAACAATTGAGTAGTCAGATTACTAAGAACTTTTATGATTCTGGACTCAAATGATATGTTTTCACAGCTGGTAGAGAATATTACTTCCTAATCCAATTAAAAAACAATTGAATAGTCCATATTGGCGCATATGGAAAGAGCTATGACGATGAAGCGCCAAAGAAGTTATAAGTACAACTAAAACTACAACAAGAGGAAAAAAACATAATTCAAACATTATCTGATAATAGCAATTAGCAAGTGAACCTTCTTCTTTTTACCAGCCCTCCAATGAACATATGAAATTGCAGCGATCCTTAGATCATATGCTTTTGCAGTGGAAGCATCTAAAGTAGGTGACTGGCGAAGCAATTAGATTACCTTCAATCAACTAACTCATTTCCCTGACATGTCACCACTATTTCTAGGGAAGATACTGGATTCTACCCATAAGCATATTGTAGTTTGGACATCTCTCTTCCTGATATATCGCTCAACATCCAGGGGAGAGTATCAAGTAAAATGCGAATACTATCACGATCTCTGAATCTTGGAAAGCTGGGGCAAGTGGTTTTTGAAAGAAATCCATAGAAAACTGGATCCTAGGCCTTTTTCTCTCTCTTTGATGGTCTGACGATATTCTAGCTCCGACTCATTGCAATTCAGAGTGACTCTCACATCAGCAGGGGTGATGCTGCCATTCTGGTAAAAACACAGATATTAGGGCATCAAATTTGTACAAAATGTTTATCTTAATTTCCACCAAGTTAGATCAGCAAGAATTAAGATTCAAAAAGCAACAAATCAGATGAATTCACTTCTCAGTGAGGTCTACACTTCTTGTCCAAGATAGTCAAACTTAGAAACAAAAGAAAAAGAATGACTAACAACTTTTATAGTTAGCGTCATATTTTCCACAAGAATACAATAACCAAATCCTGTGATATTGAGTTAATTGATTTTTTATAATTAAGTCACGAAGGCAGGCAAAGTAATACCTATGTATCTCTATGTCATGAACTCAAGTAAAAAAATTGAACAAGAGACAACTAAACTAACTTAAGTCATGATAATTGAGGAGGATATTACCTGCCAATCCACATTATGATAGTACTTTGGACTCTCGAGCTATGAAGCTGATCTTGTAATAAGTGTCTGCTAAAAGAAGATTGGATGAAACTAATCATCGTGGCATGGATATCCATAAGGTTTCAAAAGCAAAGTCGACATAGACACCATGTAAAATGAGAGAAAGACGTATAAAGCTATGATAGCCATCACTATGCTCATTCTAGAATCCAGAAGGTAAATGTCTTAACAAAGCCAAAACAGTCGAATTCTACTCTTGTCAAACAAACAGTCACTATTATCTATATTTAACCAGCAAATGAACCAACACTACATCTTGCGTATCTCAAAACAATGTCAAAGATGTTTGTATATTCCTATAACGAGCTATGCACATAAGCAAGATCATGCTCAAGGAGGGAAAACCAGTTGAGATAAACTTTATATTGATGCCAATGTCAATCAGAGACTGAACTATCGTTCTGATTTTTCCTTCAAACTTGTCCCTTGCTGTTGCAGTATGGGAAGCAGTGCACTCATAGCTTCTCTCCCCTAGTCTGCCAAAGCCCGGCTTGTGGCCAAACATGCTGGTGTGTCCGATTGAGACTTGAGCACGGCTCTAATGTCCTATTAGTACCCGCAACAGCGACCTGCTTGTACGTGACCCTATAAGTGAGCGAGTGAAGCTGAGACGAAGCGCTAGGAGATGAAAACATCTAGTGTGAACGGCTCCATGTAGGCTCTGGTGCACTGCTTGAAGGACATGTGCTTAATTGGATTCTTGGATTTCTTCCCCTTCTGGTCAGTGTATGGCCATTGTTGTCATCATCCAAATGGGCCAACTCCAAAGAAACTCTTGATGCTAAATGAGGCTGCCTAAAAGCCAACACTCATAGAAAATCTCTATACAATTCAATGGAAGATTGAGTACCCCCACATTCAATTGATTATTTGCTCAACCATTCTGCTACATTTGTACCATTATCAAGGAAATGAGTGGACATCCCAAACTAGAAAAGGAATGAGATATTCAATGAAGCACCTGGCCACTGTGAACACCACTTGTCAGCACAAGGATGCCATATCGAGAGGCAACAACACCTTGCCCTGGAACATTATTAGTGCACAGGCTGCAGAACACTTGCTTCAACATCTTACTGCAAAGACAGTTTCTAGCAAATAAAAGCGGCCACTTTGATCGTAGCATAGCGACCATGACACCTAACAGAGACAAACATTGTCAGTAAGACATGTCTAAATACTGACATTCCTCAAGGGTAACTGAATAAGTGGACCAGCACACAATGCCATATAACAAAACCCCAGTCTTTGCAGCTACATTGACAGAGGTTATGCTAAGCAATTCATCAAACAGCTACAATGCATTGGTGGATGAGTGCCCAAAAGACCCGACAACTCCAATTATGTTACCATCCCGTAAAAACAGTCAAGCATTTTAAAGAAAGAGCGACTTCATATCAGCTAATAAAGAACTCGAAGAATAACCTAGTTTCTTCCTTTTGATACCGGGTTCAGGGAGACATGATTAGGCACCTAGATTTACCTGACTTAGTGAATTCAGTGTGGATTGTTTCATGTTGATAAGAATTGGATTGTGGTATTAAGATCCCCCTCCCAACGTCCTTCATAATCCTCGTTGGAGAGGCGTACTTCATGTAATCTTGGTGTACTCAAGGCACCATTGCAGAATATATTCATCTTTGGGCATTGCTTCACAATAATACGCAGCAATGATGGGAACGTGAAGGCGCAATTCACGGAGGAGAAGCTCTCAAGGCTCGGTAAACCATCAAGTCTCAACAACCACAGCTTGGGGAAAGAGATCTCCTCTACTCCATTTCCATCATCTGTTACCACGTCTTTCATCGCACTGCAATTTCTTAGGGTTAGCCAAATAAGATTCACCAGACTTGTCACTGCTGAGGAAGTCCCAATATGAACTAAACCAGCGCAATCCTTTACTTCTAATTTCGTCAATCTCTGGAATGCAGTCGGGGATGGAAGTACGATTGATAAACTTGAGCACTCCGAAACAAGCAGAGCTCCAATCTATTTAAGGATTTCAGCCATCAAGGAGCCATCTTTCCAGACTCGCTGGAGTTTACACAGCTTATTCAGCTTAAGTCGCCACAAATTTTTGAGTGCCTTGAGAGGTGTTTCCATGTTAGTTAATTCTCCACTAGGAGTTGCTCCCCCATGTCCACACGCATCTTCCGGAAATATCTCCTCGAAGAAACTACAGGATAGAGAAAGCTGTTTTAGATCGGGGAATCTGTGGAGAAGGAAGTCGGAGGGGAAAGCGACATTCTTATCATGGTAGCATGCCAACTCTAGCTTTGTGAGACCGCGAAAGACGTGATGTTGCTGCATCATCATCATAACATCCTCGCTCGTCAATGTCAATCCCGCCAAGTTTGGGATGACCTGTGCGAGTCACTTTTAATTAGGCTACCGGAAGTAAATACGGGGCATAGCTATGGCGCAATGACTAAAATGTCCTTTTATATTAGGGAAAAGAGGAAAAAGAACCCAAGAGCAAATGCAAGGGATGTTTGGTTTTTAGTGGTTTGCCCAATTCAATCAAAATAAGTTTCGCGAATTTGGATAAAGACAATTGTTAGTCGATCATACTCCAGCTATTTTAATCGTCAACTAATTCAATCCATATGTTCAAGTGTGTGAATTTCAATAAGTTGGTAGCAAAAGCTCAACACAAAACTTATTTGTTTTACCAAATCGTGCTACTTATACAATAAGTAGATGTGTTTCAATAGTAAGGTGTCGTATTAACATGTTGCACTCTGTTTTCTAAGCTGCAGTTCTCACATCTATTTTATTAAACATTACGAGTAGCACATGGCTTCACCGTTTTTTTATGACTCTGAGCATGAACAAATGATTGGTGATTAAATATTGAATGAGCTAAGAAACAAACTAAAAATACATAGCCCCAATATAAATGTGGACGTTTTTAGCATTCTACTCAGTTCGAAACGGTGTGTTGGTCTATCATTGATATAACACTCAAAGTAAAGTTGGTAATTCCGATTAAACAGTAATAATTTCAAAAGGGTTCGTAAGCCATTGGAATAAACATTGATAGATTATTAAAGTAGTTGGTGATTTTGAAATTATAAAGAAATATTAGCACGTTTCAAGATCTATAAGGTAAAAAGTCGGCGAGTGACTAAATCAATTGGTGCCTTAATTTAATGAGTGCTGGTAAACCAATCAAATCAACGTTTGTATATTAAAATAAAAGTCAGTGATTTGAAAGGCGGTAAATGCCACAAGAATAAATATCGGTTGATTATTGAAGTAGTTTGTCATTTGGAAATGTTGGTACTTTTCAAAACCTAACAAGATAAAAAGTTGGCAATTAGCTAAAATCAGTTTGTATCTTAATGGGAGAGATAGTACACCAATCAAATTAAGTTCAGTAAATTCAAATAAATTTAGTAATTTCAATTACGTTGTCGAACCTCAAGAATATAAGTTGATAGATTATTAAAGTAATCAGTAGTTCTGAAAATAGAAAAGAAAAAAAGGTCGGTGTTTTTCAGAGCCTATGCGAGCAAGTTACCCGCTGTACTTGATAGTTAGTAGCCAGGTTCACCATGGAACTTTGTTTCAGATGAACAAAATACTAACAAAATTTCACTTTTGGCGGATGAGTAGGTCAACTAAAATTAAATAGGTACATCCCAGCCGTAAGACACGTGCGGCTCGTTAGAAACATGACTATCTATGCAAGTTAATTCAATAAATGTTTTTCTTTTCAAAGTCAGCCGGGATCACTATATTATATACCAAAGAATATGAGCTGGAAATAATTAATATCAGTCAATCCTCAAATTTCTAAGCAATTCACGGGTGTGTTATAGTGAGCATTAATAAGCATGAAATATTTGACAATTTTAATTTCTTGTAGAAAATAACAAAGCATCAATAGCTATACATATAAACCAATGAAGACAATGGCGGAGAGCTAGAATTTTTGGACAATACCTTTTCAAAAGAAAATAGTGCAGGTTGGTTCTCGCTGGTAGTTGTACCTAATGAGAATGGCCTCATCTTGCTGCAGCATCTCACTCTCAATTTCTTCAGGAGTGGCCATGTTGAAGTATGACTATTCTTGTAGAATCTCCTAAGTTCCGACAGCTCAAGTAATCCCAGGTTGCTTAATTGCGGAAAGAAGAGATTTCCTGCACTCATCCCTACTCCGTCTTCTTCCGCTATAGTTTCCTCCACCCCACAATCCTCTACTAAAAGTTTTTTGAGTTGTGTCATACTTTTTGCTATTGAAACTGGAAATACGCTTTTAAGACTCCCACAATATTTAGCCTTCAAGCACTGTAAATGTTCAAATGTAAAAGTCCCACAAGGAGGTCCATTTCACACATGCTTCATTTTCTGAAGTCGTTGCAATTTTAATTTTCTCAATTGAAAGGTACTTATGGAATGAAATCCACTCATGTTTAACTCTTGCATTTGAAATACTACTTCTAAAGAACCACAATCGGTCACTTTTAACTTCTCTAGGTTTCGAAATCTCGTGATGATAGAATCCGATGAGAAAATGGATGAAAGTTTCTCACAATACTCCACAATTAGCTTCTTGAGTTTGATAAAGGCATTCGAAGCAAGCTCATCAAGCCATATCTTCTCCATGTTATCCATATGTGAGATCTTCATTGACTCCATACTAGGAAACCCAACCTGCTATTTTTCATTTTAATTCGTTAAAAACTGACTCTGTCAAAGAAAATACTTTAATTTCTAGGATAAGGCAAATCATAGGAGAAACATTATCGGTAGAATAGTAAGAAAATTAAATTAGATGCGCCTTATTTTCTTTTAAGCAGATACCACCCCCTTAGCATCCATTGTCCTAAAGGGATCTTGTTATATTATTTTAGAGTAGAAAGCAGACATTTTTCCTAATATATATCAAACATTATGTTTGAGCAGTACCACAACCCATAGCCTCCAATCTAGCCTGTCTTAGATTTCACTCATTACAACACACATACACGGTAGCCAATTTAGGTGCGAATGGTAACGCTTCTTAGCTGGGGAACAGTTTCTTTTTAGAAATAGTTCTTTTTTATTTCTACTCCGGGGAACAATTTCTAAGTAAAATAAGGTGTTTGGTAAATACACAAAATTTCTACTCTTGAAATAGAAAAAGAATATAAATGTGTTTGGTACGAAACAATTTCTTTTTTGTATTTATTCATTTTTTATTTTTGCTCATGGATTGCCGACCATTGATCGCTAGCCGCCGCTGCCGCTGCACGACCGCTGGCCGCTGACCGTCACCGCCGGCCGCCACCAACGCCAACCACGTCGGCGGTGTGGCGGCGATCGATAGTGAGAGTTGGCAGCTAACGACCATGCAGCGGCAACGGTCGGCAGTGACAGTCAGCGGTCGGTGGTCATGCAGCTGTGGCAGTCGACAATGACAGTCGACGGCCGGCGGTCATGCAACAGCAGCAACGGGTGGCAATGGGCAGAGGTGGCCGGCAATCAGCGGCGGGCGGCGGTGATGGCGGCGGCGTTAAGCAATGGGGATCAGCGACGACCGGCAGTTGGAGGTGGTCACGACAAGAGAGAGGAACAAAAGAAAAATAAAAAAAGAAAATTGGCTTATTTCTAGAAATTGTTCTCGGGAACAAGAAGCTACTTTTTTTTTTGTTTCTTGTTTCTGCTCCAAATCTGTTCCCGGGAACAAAAAAATTGAGAAATTGTTCCCGGGAACAAAAGTTTTACCAAAAGGATTTCTATTCTTTTTTGTTCCGGGGAACAAAAGAACAAAAATCAAGAGGAACAGAAATGTTAGCATGCAGGTACTTTACTTTCCAATTTCTATGAACCATTTTAAGGTATAGCTTGTGCATTGTAAGATATTAAAGAAAAAAAAGCCAATTAGCACAAACCAAAGCTCCATGGATCTTTCACTTTAAAATTTTCTCCGATAAATTATAGTCTCCAGGAAAACACGACCAATACCGAAGAAAAAAATCGAACAATTAAATCAAAAGATGGTAGAGTACGATAGGATGGGATTCTTCAACCACTAGATGGTTTGTTTCTATATTTAGTTTAGTCATTCGATATCTCTCTAGTTTCTCCCTCTTTTCTAATTATCTGATTTTCCTCCGGTTGTCACAAATCTAAACCTGACTTTCTACATGCTTCCATTTGACATAAGTTGTTACCGGATCTAGATCTCTTCATCATCAATTGGTATCTGAGCTAGATCTCTTCAGCATTAATTGGTATTAGAATTTTTCTTTGATCGCATCTTATCATTGTGCGATGATTCTAGACCAAAGGCCAATGCTATTGTGCCTATTTTAGTCACTACACTTGCATTTCTGATCTGACATGCTCATGAATAGCATTCATGCCCATTGAAAGTTCAGCCCCGATGCTTGCTGATATGGAGCCACTCCATGTTTGGTATAATATTCTCTTTGAATAATGTTTCAATATTTATTAAGTCTGTTATATTGAAATTTGAAAATAGTAAGGGGTTATTGAGATTATTACGTTGATTGATATGACAACTATTATGATCATGATTCTCATGTTATTTTAATAGTTTTGACAAGATTATTACAACGATTGTGGTAATTACGATTACCATAAATCCTAAATAATCTTGAAGCAATTATACTTTTTTAAAGGATCTAAGAGAAGATTTCAACAGTTTTGGCAAGATTTTAATAGATTTAATTAAAAAAAAATGTAAGGAAGACATGAAAACGGTCCAAAATCAATTCTCTTATGTGCAAAGGGGCATGGGTTAAGTACTCTCAATTTCTTGAAGAGTCAAATAAGGACTCTTGCTGATGAGGATAGTGGAGTGGGATAAAATTGAACTAAATAATTTGGGTGAATTTATTAAAACACCTTCCGTAATTTAATAAATTCATGAATGTAATTTCTCCTATTGATCATTCATAGCCCTTGCTAGTGGTCTTGCGAGGGTCGACCGCCCTCGCCATGATCCTGGTGAGGGTTGTAGCTTTCAACAGCGGGAAGTGCTGCTCCCTATTTAGCTCCTCCCCCTTGACTTACAATGTCTCGCAGGATTATTTTAATCCAGTTTTCACATCCACTGTTTTCTACGGCTCGATTTTCTTCTATTTTTTAGTCTTTTTCTATTCTTTTTTGCAAAATTTTCTGATGTGGCAATAGGTTTAGCGCTTGAGGAAGCTCCATCACTGCATTAATTACCATGTAGGACTGCAAATGTGATAAAAATGCAGATCTTCCATCTACAAAAAACATAAGACTTTTTTTTTTTTTGGTCGGGTCTACTCTATTCCTACTCTAACTCTTACGCTCAGACTTTTGCCATACCTCCTTGCAGGGCATAAGAGTTGAAACCCACTCCTGAAACTAAATCGTCCCTACCTCAACCCCCTGAGAAAATGGGAATTCGAACCCCCCACTGCCCCCTTCCATGTTGGAAGGGTGGCCACTAGGGCAAACCCTAGTGGTTAAACAGAAGACTTTACAAGTCCTAAAAAGAGCATGAAAAGTGCAATTATTACGACTTGAATGCATGTAAAAAAAAATGAGAAGTTAAGTGCCGAGCTGACACAGTTTTAGGACTTGTGATCTAAATTTGAGCTGACCTCTCAGCATCGTCTAGGCTTTAGATTAGTTAAAAGATGTTAATTGAAGCTTAGCTTCTAAGTATTATTTGTAATTTAGTTACAACATTAATGAAACATTACATTAGTCTAAAATTTAAGAATGAAAGAAAAATATATCAAGTTTTGAAAACTTATGAAATTTTTTTGATATTGATGTCAATATGTTTATTTTAAAGAAGTGGCTTTAAGATGTTATTAATTTAAAGAAAAAATTTTCTAAAAGAAAATGATTAGTTAGCAGAAGTCACCCCACATACCCTTGCATTGTCTAACTCAATGCATTAGGAACAAGAAAAAAAAATGCCATTAAAGAAGAATGCGTGCAAACCTTTTCGACTAGCAAAAGCGGTTGCTACATTGAAACGCTGCCCTCTAGTCTTCTACAATTGACATCTCCTAAAATTACCTCCACAGCTTTACAATCTTCAATGGTAAACTCTTCCAAGGAGGGCCACTTTGAAATATGCTTCTCATGACAAAAACTTTTGAGTTTTTTCATTTTGTGAAGATACAAACTGACAAGTTGAGGAATTACAATTATGCCCTCGTCTTCTTTAGATTTCTCCTCTTCTATGGCAACAATGTACTCCATGTCTCCACAACCACCTAGACCAAGATACTTGAGTTGTACTAGACTTTTTGCCATAGTCATTGTAAAAAGGTTTCTTAGACGGGGGCACTCCTCAACATTTAATGACTCCATACAGTGAAGCAACCTCCTACACATGAATGAAGGAATAACATTCAATAGGTTGGGACATTGCTTCACCTTAAGGACCTTTAGTTGACAAACGGACTCATCGGGCATCTCATTCTCCCAAAGTCCTCTTGATTGAATTCCTGTTAGACATAGCTTTTCTAATTTGGGAAAGACAACCTGCAGAAGCAATGACTGGCATTGAAGTTGCTTATATATATGGAGCATCATAAAGAAGAAAGCAAATCACATGAGCAGCGATATAGCTAAGATAAAGGAAAGAGCAAAACCTTATTGTCAAATAAAGAATGTGGACTTCCATCAAAACCAGTGGATCCCTCATCCATTGTCTCCCCTCTTGGCACTAGCAACCTTAGTATGAATGCCTTGAGTTTAGTGCACCCGAAAATTGAGAGATTTGTTAGGAAGGGAAACTCATATGCACAACTTCCTGAGCCGAAACTAATCAAGCTCTTAAGTGAATGAAGCTTCAACGTATGTAAATGAGTGAACTTTACTGCCTTCAACTTTCGCTCGTCCCTTTCTTTTGTGGCAACTACTTCCTCCATGTTATTGCAACTAGAAACATCTAGCATCTTAAGTTTATCAAGAGTCCTGCATGTGTCATATGTGAAGAGATATCTCAAACGGTGGCAATTTCTCAAGCTGACATTAGTTAGACTGGGAAGACTCAACGTTGCTTGGGAGCTACTTGTCAATAATGCATTCAGCCTTGGCAACTCCTGCAACTTCACTCCTTCCATGCCTGAGAAGACCAGACTTTCTGGCCTCAACTTAGTATTGACAGCAACATGTTCTATTAATGATTCCAAAGAGGTACAATTGACCACCTCAATCATTTTCGGGCTCCAAAGCCTCTCTATTAAAGTTGAAGGAAAAATATGAGACAAATTTTCACAATCTCGGACCTTGATGGATGTGAGTTTGCAGAATGATTCTTCAGAAAGTTCATTGTGCCATATCTTCATCAACCCACCCAACGACACTAGGGTCAACTCCTCTAAGCTTGGAAAAAGGACCTGTATAAAAGGACCATATGTTAGTCACTCGATCGCGAACTCCTAAAAATTTTAATTTGGATGGAGTTGGTTACCCATGATAATATGCTCTATAATTTATTCTCAAGAATTAAGTTGGTTACCCAAGATAATACCATTGTCATAGAAAAACAACAAATGCAAGGATTAGCAAGAGACTTTATAGGACATGCTAACAGGCAGAGTTTCGACTACTTCATCGGCAATGAGACTATAATTATCGAGAATAATTTCTACGAAAAACAAAAAATAGAAAATTCCAGAGATACTTACGCACATTTTGATCGAAGAGTATAGGCGAGGACAAGCTAAAGTTGACACCGCCAAACGCTTGGTGTGAACTTGTACCGACTGCTATCATTTGTTGCTTTCCTTTGAATGAAGCAAATGCCGTCATTTCAGGACATTTAAATATCCTCATTCTTATTAAGATTGGACAGTGAATGCAGTGCATCCCATAAGAGAATGTCTTGAGATTTGACAATTCTTCAAGAGATAAGGAGGTTAATAGAGGAAACTCTAAAGTGATGACGGATGTAGATTCCTCTGATTCTTCTTCTTGCACATCTATAATTTCCTCCATCAATTTACATCTCGCTATTTTAATTTCTCTTATTTGTTGGAGTCCTTTAGCCATGGAAGAAGTAAAAAGAAACCTCAAGTTCTCACAGTTTTGCACCTTCAATTCCCTTAAGTTTCGGAAACACTGAACTATTCTTGGATTCTTATTCAATATGTATCCCAACTTTGGTAAGTCACTCAAGGTTAATGTGATCAATCGCGATAGAATCTCAACATTCCCAATGTCTATTAATCCTTCAAATTTGAATACTTCTTGTATTAATTGACATCTTTCAATGGCTATGGCTTCCAAATTCGGTAGCTTTATTTCCAAATTTGATGGGAAGATGCTCAAGAGGGATGCACAATCCTCTACCTCAAAAAATTTTAGGTTGCTCGCATCTGAAAGAAATTGAGAGTTCCATATCTCTTTCAATTTGGGAAGTTTAAACAGTGTCAAGGACTCCAACTCGGGCAATGAAACCTTAAAAAGCAAGGAGAATCACGTTATGAAGGCATATGCATCGATTTTTCTATAGCTGCAAGGAGTGCATAACCCCACATAATCTCACAATGCTTGTAACTAAAAGTTACGAACATCCGTTGCCTTTGAAAGATTAATAAAGGAAATAATCTCACATAATAGATTTGAAGATGATGGACGAAAAGGCTGAGTAGCGATTTTTGAATTTTTCCTTTACCTTCTTTAAATTTTATCAACTTTTACATTTGGCTTATCATTTACCTTTTTATGTATTGGGACTATATTATATATATGACAAGAGGAGGAAGTTATAATCCGAGTAATTGAGGTTAATAAAATTTATGCTCACATTTTGTACTTTCTAAAGTTTACAAATTAATGGCATAAACTCAGTTACTTCTTGTTAGTCATTAATTGCCGTCTCATATAATATTTCAAAAGACAATGTAAAAAAACCATCTCATTTATTTATACCAAATGGTCATGAACTAACAACATATTAAGTTAAAAAAAGACATAGAACAACATTAAACATAACAATGAACATTATTTAAAGGACTTGTGATTGACCAACCGATAAAAAATATACTTTTAATTGATTAAAAGGTGTAATTTGAGTCTGGCATTTTTCTTCAAAGTATTCCAAAAACAAAAACATGCCTTATCAAAAGATTGAAACTAAAAAGTAATTATAAATTTATGAAGTAGTCAGGAAAATTTGTTGTCCCCATGTAATGGCCAAAATTCTAGTATATTTGTAATACGGAATAGCTGATATATCGAACCAAAGTCAAAAAGGCGTTCATCAATTTTAGATCCATGGTTGGCCATAAGATCCATGAACTGGTCACAGCAGCACCATATGAACATCAAAGTCAATTTCAGCGATGGGATTAATTCTACCTATATAACAACCTAAGATACCCTTTCTCGTCATAAAAAGGTTAATATATGGGGAGAGAGAGTCATGTAGCCAAGAAAAAGAGTTACTTAAATTAATAAATGATTTTAGTCGAGTATCATGCTTTTGCAGCTTGGGTTACATGATAAACATAATTTTAAGATAATTTAAAAAAGGGTTTCCTTATTTTTAATCTACCTTAGCAGAATATTTACAGAAACTGTTAAATCCACGCAATAGTGAACAAATGAATGTTAAATGTATTTCTAATAAATACTTTCAAGAATATTTCATTAACAAAAAAGAAATTTAAACATGTATAGTGCACATTAATTCTACTATTAATATTAGAAAAGTGCTTAATATGACTTGTTGTAGATTTAATCAACACAGAAGGTCCATATTTCAATCAGGGGTAATGAAAAAAATTGGCCTATTGAATATTATATTTGATTTTTCATTTCGTAGTCACATAATAGTACATCAATTAACACATAAAATGGAAGTTTGTTTATAGCCACATTTCCACAAAAAATAAACTGAGGATAATTCTAGAGTCAATACTTTAATGTGTTTACAAATCAAATATCTAAATAATCAAATTCGAATAAACTCAATACGTTTTAACACAAAACACTAGGCGATACAAATATTACTAAACAATTGTTGCCGTCTAGTTGATAAATGCATATTACTTTGTTAAAATTACACAAAATTTCTATACATTATATCTCCAAAGTAAATATTTTAATAAGTCAATTTTTTAAAAGACTGCAAAATGTGCAGGACTTCAACTGATATCTTTGAAAGGTATGGAGGAAATTGAAGAAAGCTATAAAAGTCGGAAACTTTATTTACGTTATTTTGTCTGTCTTTCCTCATCATTATCTAGAGTATCACGAATTGAGTAATGAATAAACTCATGCTTAAAAAAGGATTATTGTATGATTAACATATTTAGTTGAAGGCAATATCCATCTTTGTAACTCATGCATCAGAGGACCAGTCGGAGAGGGTTTCCTCCAATTAGGATGGTCCGGATGAATAGAACATGACTTTTTCAGAAGGCGTGAAATTTACCTGTTGCCCATCCAAAAATACTCCTGATTGGTCCTCGGTTTTATAGAAGCTCATCATCTCTGGCAAGTTTTGTAACGTTAGCCTACGCAACTTGCATGACTTCACGTTGGCATCATCATCTATTTCATCTCTGTATTCATCTACCTCGGCATCTGCAACAATTTGCTGCATCAAGTTGCATCCGGTTATTTCAATCTCTTCTAGCTGTAAGAATATTTTCTTCATGGACGAAGGAAACAATTGTTTGATTTCATAGCAGTTTTCCACTTTCACAATCTTTAATTTGCTGAAAGATGCAGGGGCAAAACAACAGTGACAAATCTTCTCCAATTTGTTCAAATTCTTGAGAACCAACAATTCCAATCTCGTAAATGCAGGGCATAGTGTGGAGTCAACAACGTACTGAAATGAGAAGTTATTTTTTACATAAAGATGCTTCAATTCCTGAAAACCTTCAGTGCACAAGTCGTGAATGCTATCTCTACCATCTCGCGATCCATCCAAGCGAAGATCATGCGTTCTCGCCAAACATTTCTGCATCCACACTTCATCGAGAAGATTGCCGGAATCCAGCTTGAGCTCTAAAGTTCTGGATTCTTTGTATTCATACCGCCAATGCTGAATGCCCCCAATTTTGATTTTATACTTGTTTAGATTTCCAAATGACAGGTCCCTTGAGAGACTGGTAGAATGAGGGATGGCAATGTCCAAAGTACTCAAACTTTTTATGCTATTCAACTCAGCTAGGCTAGCATTGCTTCGTGGTGCTTCATCCTCAGCCTCCCACTGATGAAAACTGTCGATATATAGTTCTTCTAAATTAACCAAGCTTCCAAGCATGCAAGGTGCAATAATTTTTTGCCCGAAACACCCTGTCAAGTCCAAAAATCTCAATTCTGTTAGTTCACCTATCTCATTGGGTAGTTAAGCAATTGAAGATTTGGCGAAACTTAGGAACCGCAATTCTTTCAACTTTCCAAGAACGGTAACATCCCCCAGAAGGCAGTCATCAAGAGATAGTGACTTGAGGTGTTCAAGGACCTACATCGATGAAGTTAGAGAGGTGAAAGACAAGCCAACAAAGTGCAAGACTTGTAGCTTCTTCATAGATTCAAAAAATGACTCGGGAATCTTGAGAGATGTGTAGTTTTCAAGTAACAGAAGCATCCTCAAGTTCGGACAATCCAATTTTTCAGGAAGCTCTTTGATGCCAACATGAGGGAAGGATATCGCAGTGCATTTTCGGAGGTCATCCTCTGACCACTCTTTAAACCCATAATACTGCTTCCCGACCAACGCGTTCCATTCCATGTCCATAATTTTGCCACGCGTAGAGATGGCCACATCAACAAATATGTCATGCATTCTAAACCGTTCCATGTCATCTTTCTCTAGTAGCAAAGAATAGTCCTGCAATCTACGTAGATCACCGATCAACCTATCTCTAGCGATTTGAATGGGGTTGCTAAATTCTTTAAACAAACCCAAACCCATGCAGTAGACAAGGGAATCCCTCGTGGAAATTATCCCAGAGGTTAGTGCACAAACTAAGAACAATGATTTGGTCCTTTCATCTTTTAAGTCATCGTAATTTAGTTTCACAATTGATTCTACATCTGCCCCTTCTATTTTGATCAAAGCATTCCTCCATTCAATCAAATCCCCATGCTTCAACCTCTTTGCCACCGAGAGAATCAAAAGAGGCAAGCCTCCACATTTCCAGACAACTCCATCTATCAAGATTTTAAAGTTGGGATCGTTAACATTATCCCCCACTATCCTTTCAAAAAGTCTTCGTGCTTCTCCATGCTTTAATGCTTTGAGTGAGAATACTTGGTCACAGACCATGCCAATTCTCAAAACATTTTGGTTTCTAGACGTTAACAATAGCTTGCAGCCTCTTACTTTATTATCATCTCCGCAAGGGATTCCAACTTCCTTCAACTCTAACTTCTCCCACAAATTATCTAAAATTATGAGAATGTTCTCTTTAGGATCACTCTCTATCCTCTCACGCAACCGTTTTGCTCTAAAACTAGCAGATTCATCATTTGTTAGCTTGAGACCCAGTACATAAGCAATATCTCCCTGGATTTCTTTCAGATCTGGAGTGCGTGATAGTTTTACCGTGGCAATCACATCGAACAATTTCTTTTCCTTGACTTGCTTTTCGAGATCCTCCAAAAGCTTGGACTTGCCAACCCCACCTGCTCCCCACACCCCAATCACACAGACATTGTCATCAACTATAGCCTTCAGTACATCCTCCATGATTTTCGCCCTGGACTCCAGGACATCTTCTTTGTTGTCAACAGATCTTGCAGTGGTGGCAGAATTCTCATAGTAGACCTTCTGGAATTTAGGACTTTGGCTTTTCTTAAACAGTTCCTCAATGACTTTGGTTATCTTCTTCACCTTCCTGCCATTTGGATGGCGCATCAGGGGGTTGGGAAACCACCCACGGAGGCAAGCATTTTGTGCACTTTCGCCACGTTTTAACAAGTCATCTGCCTTCTCAATCTCCTCCTTCACACTCGCTAGCCAATTAGTAATATCATTTTCTATAAGTTTTCCGTCATTCTTGGCTTCATGGATGCTGTGCTGCACCCTTTCCTGTGCAGCCTTTAGCTCCTTGACTCCTTCCTTGAGATCTTCGACGTAGCTCTTGTAGCACAGTACATATCCAAATTGGCGTCCAATGGCAGCAAACAGGCGCTCGAGGGGTTTTGACACTAGATTCGATGCAACGGGGTAAGCAATTTCCTCGGCCATAATTTCTTCTTTAATTTCTAGAATTTCCTTTTTCCCCCCTCTCTTTTGTTCCTCTTCTTGTTGCCTCCTTTTATTATTCGCTTAAACAAATGGGTGCGAAGGAAACTGAAAAGAGAACAGAACTAATCAGTTAGAACAGTGAAACAAAACCAGAGAGAGAGAGAGAGAGAGAGAGAGAGAGAGAGAGAGCCTTGAGTGTACGGAAGCAATAGCGATGTAAATAAACAGAGACTGAGGAATATCAGCAAGAGCAACTTAGAACGTAGAGTTACTTGGGAAAAGCTTGGTTGCTCCACGATGGCTCACTGCACTCGGTGCACACCAAGTAACACGTTACTGGTTTGCGTGAAGAACTTACGGATGATCTTACGTGGACAAGCAACACGGTACTGGTCTACCACGTGTAGTAAAAGGCTAAATTTTCTTCCGTACCGGTTCAGCAATAGTCGATTGTTTTAAATATTGACAATCAGAGATATTTAGAACTTCTTCTCAATATTTCAAAGTCCCAATACATTTCTTTTCATTTTCATGATTTTGCAAGAAAGCAATAAGTACTTTTTAAAAATAGTTAACAAGCAACATCTGACAGCTGGTACTTGTTTTGATGTTCATACCATTCCCCACTTGGATTTGATTGGTGCGAGGCCACAAATTAAAAGATGTCGTGCACCTTTTAGATAGTTGATAATTGTTTTTGACGTTTGTACCATACACCAATTATTTTGATGGCTGATACGTTCTTGGGCATGACAGATGCCATGTCACCAATAGATTAAAAGAGAATTTCCTTAAAATGACTGCATCTAAATGTGAGAAATTCTAATCGTAGGACAACATCACATCAATTAAAATTTTTGGTACTATCACTTTATTTTAAATAAAAGAAATGGGGTAGGGCTAGTTTTACCTTCCTTTGATTTAGTATACACCTCTTATTATCAATTGACCAAAATATCCTTCTATGTCCGGGAACTAGGCTAATCACTAATTCATCCTACTCTGTTTTTTCTCTCTCATCTCCTCTTCACCTTCTATGTTTATTGTTAATTGACTAAACATTTTTCTATGATTAAAAATAAATTAATCATCAATTAACCATACTTTTCATGTTTTTGTGGATTAAATTTTGTAAAATTATTAAGTTTGTAATTTTGGTCCATAAAAGACTTCTTTGCTTAGATTGTTAATTCTTTAATGTAGCTTTTCTATTCATCTTAATTATAACAAGGTGGCGCGAGGCCATTTTTATATTGAGGACTATGGACTCTACTTTTTCACTTGAACAAAGTTTGCATTGTCCTAACTCCATACCCATGTTCATTGTTCGTCGATAAAAAAACTTGCAATTAAGAAATTGATTAATTGAGAATTGTAGAACACAAGAACGAAATGATGAGGACAGAAATTATCACTGCAGTTCCGTCCAACTTGCATCATTGGACAAAGACAAACAAAACAAGACAACATAAAATCACTACTTTATCAACACACAACTTGCTATTGAGAAACAAAATGATGAAGAGGAACAGATATCATCCCGTATCTTGATTCCCCTAAACACAATTTCAACCCAAGCCCAGACACATGTAGGTCGTTTCCAACTTGTCGACGGCAACGACCTTAACGTCTTTCGTTCTTTCTTTCTTCATTCTCAATGGCGTGGAAGGAGACACGACACTTCTTTTTCATTTTCATGTGTTTTTTCCATTTATCATGCTATGTGGACTTAGACAGAGCAAGTTGTTAACAAATAGAGTCGGGGTCCAATGGCCACTTTGGGTTGGAGTGTCATTTGAAGTGCATAACTGGTGGGCCAACTCCAGGAAAATCACGTTCATACGTCAGAGAGATAAAAATGATTTCTTTTGCTATTTATGTCAAAAAAGCACGTACTCTTTCTTGACGAGCAAAACATGGTCCGTGCTATCCTTTCCAACTAGCATACGTGGTAAACGGCACTCACGTGTTAAGCTGAATTGAAATTATATTATTGTGAAAGTAAAAAAAAAAAAAATAAAACAGATTATTTAAAACTTAAAACAAGATAATTTTTATTAAAGAGAAAAGGCAAAAAAAAAAAAAGAGTAACAGAATCTTGAAGCAAAAGCAAATGTCGCAGTTTGCTTCTCTTTTTCCTTCCAATTTGCAGAGAGATACAAACACAAAAACAAAATACAGTGAAAAAGAGGAACGATTGAAGGGGAAAAAAGTTATGAATCGGACGTTATACCTACCAGAGAGCATTGTTCAGACAGTTTTAAAAGATGTAGAGGAGTTCTCTTCAATGCGCTTTGGAATTAGATTATACAAGGTTAGGGTCATTAGGTGGGCGATTTGAGGGGCAAAAGCGCGAGCCCGCCGTTCTCATCATTGGGGTCGTAATTGGATTGAGAGATCGGTTGAGGCAAGGCTTGCAAGTGGATTCGATGGTCATCACCATATCACTCATGTGATCTCTATGAGCGGGTTTGTGATCGCAGCCATTCCTTTTCTTTATGTTTTACCTTTTGCCGAGCTACAACAAAGATGGTGAGGCCAAGCAAGACAGACAAGACTAGACAGCTTGTCCCAAGCGACGTTGCCAACAGCGCCTTCTCCATGGTTAACTTTGCGGACAATGTTCGCCGGAGAAACTGATTATGGCATTGGCCACCGTAGTTGAAAGAGCGACCGAAAGCAACGTGGCGGCGGTTGCGGCCCCACTTACCTCGACGGTGCCGTGGCCACCACAACCGAACAAATGCCCTTTCTGATTCTGGTTTTTTTTTTTTTTTAACAAAAATTATTTATTGAGTTCAAAATTATTAATTGTGCTTTGTTTACTTTTTTAATTGAAAAAACGACACGTCAGCTTACATGTAACTGGTGTTTGTCACATTAGTTGCCACGTAGATTCATTTGGACATAAAAAGATTACATGACCCTTTTTATTCCTCGATTAAGAGTAAGAGTTTTTTTTTTCTGGAGACATTTGAAAAGTGGGATCATTTTTGTCCCTTTTGATGCTATACAAAATTTTTACGAATTTGGAATTTTCATCTAAGAAACCTGCTTGTCCTGAATAAAAGAAAATGAAATTTTTTATTTTTCCTTATCTAATAATTTTTTTTTTAAAAATCATGGAGTACTTTTAAAGTTTTTTTTCTTTTTTGGTCGACTTTTAAAGTTGACTAGTACACATGACTGAATGTTAATCACTGCATTGATGTACATTGGGACTTATCAAATACCTTATGAAAGCGATTTTGTAGGAAGAGAATAAGGCAAAATTGGTGTCCCTGGTTCCTAAAAATTGAACAGAATTGCATTGTAATCAATGGAGGGTCAATGTGGAAAACACCTTAATTTCTTGAAACATTTTGAAAGTATATGCAATACCAGTCATTGTTAGATTGGAGAAATGTTTCATCAAGAAAGCAATTATTAAGCATAACCAAGTCAAAAATGTCGCAATGTCTTTGCAATTGGAACTCGTAGGAGGGCAAATTGGATAGCGTAAGGAAACTTTCGAACCAATTAATGCAATGGTCAACCTTCAGTGATTTAAAAAATAGGGTCTCAAATTGGTCTTTTGCTAATCAACTTATTGTCTTTTGCCAAAAGACATTTTAATCAACACCCAGGTCTTTGCCTAAAAAAAGAAATGCGATACTTATGTAAGAGTCGTTGTGTTCAAAGTGGAATTATTTGTATAAATGATGTCAATCTTTTAGTGCCACGTAATCATCTTCTTTACTGGCAACTTATGCTTTGAATCATTTTCTTCGACTCAACCGAAAGGCATCATTCACTAATGACCATGCTTTGTGAAAATTATGGTGTTATTGTGGTCCCATAAACTAAGACGTTATCCTCAAACCCTTCCCATCTAATAAGGACAACTTTAGATTCATGAGCAATAATTTACATTAACCCACCATAGGATTTCCCTTTCTTGCTTACAAATGTGCAAAAAGAGACTAACATTCCATTATTAGTTACTTCATCGCCATATACATTTTATCGCACTTATTTATTATTTACTCTATGTATGAAAATATATCACTGGTGAGATAGCTCGTAGATATGAACAGGTCTCTCTCTCTATATATGCACTTCCAAATCGTTTGTCCGTTTGTGGATACTCTCACTTAGTATAAAGGATGAAGCAAGTTTAAGCAACGATGTCCATATCCCCATTTGTATAACTTATATACACACTTGCACTTTACTTTGGGATCATCGGATGAAGTTTAATAAATTAAGAGCGAGCTCGTCCAGTAAAGAAATTTTTATGTATAGATACAAGAACCAAAGTTGAGGTCCCTTGATTAAAGATTATCGCCTACCCACCTTTCAAGGAAAAACGGGTGACTATAAAGTCAACCATTCTAGTTTCTGGTCAAAGGTAATGTTTATAAACCGTACTCGAGTGAGGGCCAGCATGTGATTCCACCGTGCCCAACCGGACCAATCGTTTATACCAACGGGTTTGAATAAAAAGAATGTATTAAAGGGAAAAAAAAAAAAAGCAATATATGTGATGATAATCATGAAAAAGTGATGTGTGAATTTCACATATAATGTTTTGTATGCTTTAAAGGATGTGAGGTGTCCCGCGACAGGTAAAACTCCAATATCAATTATAATAAACTAGAGAAGGAAGGCCGACTTTTTTGGGGAGCAACGTAGAGATGAAATTCACTGATAATGGGTTTTGTGTTTCAGAAAAAAATTACCTTGAAACAAATCAAGTTGTATCTGAGTCACAAAGGCAATACAATCGGAGGAATACCTTCACGCCTCAACCTATAGTCATCGAAGTAAATATCTCAAACTATTCTAGTGTCCGTGTCTGGTCAAAGGTAATATTTTGAGAATCATTTGGAGCAAGGGCCAGTATGCATTGCACCGGGTCCAACAAGACCAACAGTTTATAAAGAGAATACATTAAGAAAAAAAGCAATTTATGTGATGATGATTTTGAAAAAGTGATGTGTGAATTTCACATGTAATGTTTTATATGCTTTAAAGAATGTAAGGTGTCGTGCAATGAGTAAAATGAAAAACACTAGAGAATGAAGGTTGGGCCTTTTTATGGAGGAGCAACGTAGAGATGAAACTAATATAACAAGTTTTGTGTTTTAGAAAAGTTACCTGAGAGTGGATCAAGTCGTCTTCGAGTTCCGAAAGGTAGTACAATCAGAAAATTACCTTTGCGCCTCACGCTGTAGTCATCAAAGCAAAAATCTCAAAACAAGAACGAGCTTCTTGATAATTTCTGGTGATCAGGTTGACGTTTCTTACCAATGCGTTTCTCCTCTTCAATCACGAGGCCCAAGCCCTCGACACTTGAACAAAGCTCAACTTTTTCTCCTTCCTCAAACGATGAACCGGATGCGCTTTGGTACAATACGAAGTGTTGTGATGTTTGCGGGCGTTTCTTTAGCGAAGAAAACTTCTTTTAACCCTCACCTTTTTGTCCAGGACCACCTAAACAATCCCTTCGTGGTAATTGGCAAGAATACCCTCTAGACTTTAAGGAAATTTCTTCACTGCCTTTCTGATTGGACCGCGTGGCCACGCAAATCGAAGTGAGAAGGAAATTCAGGAATGATGTGGACATCACTCATCTCGTGGTTCAGGACGCCTTGTCCAAATCAATAATTGGAAGTGACCATCGGACAATGACAAACAAAACACGGCAACAATAATGATGTGGCGTGGGCCCCGTAAAGCGAGACGTTTTCCTCGAACCCTTTGTCATGTTGCGATCGATTGACAGTACAATTCACATGAGCTCGCCAAAAGATTCCTCTCTCTCTCTCTCTCTCTCTCTCAAACGTGTGGAAAGAGGCTAATGTTGTTTTCCAAAAGATAAGATTCGTACAAGACAAAGAAACAATTGAAAGTAGAGACGAGCGTGATTATAGGGTAGGGAATCCGATTGATTGGAATTGACTCGATTTCAAATTTTAAAAATACTTTTAAATTGAGTTAATATTTTGAAAATTTTTAAATTAATATATTTATGATAAATTTATAACAAAATTATTTTTTACCATAAAAATTTTAAATTAATATATCTGTAACAAATTTACCTCAACTGACTATAAAAAAAAACCTTAAACTAGTACATTTATATAAATTTATCCATAAACTAATTTATTTGATCACAAAAAACTTCAAATTAGTAAATTTGTGATTAATATACTTCTCCGCTAAATTACATTAATACCACAAAAATTGTAAATTGTAAACTGTGACAAACAGAGTTTGAAATCCCAAATTGATATACCGGTCAATTGTTACGTGTCATTTAACTTAATAATTTGACGAGAAAATTTAACAAAAACTAACAGAAGGTAAATTTCTTGTAAGTGTACTAGTTTAAGGTAAATTTATCAAATGTATATCAGTTTGGGGTTTTTGGTGGTCAAAAAAATAATTTTTAGTAGATTTGTCACGGTGTCTTAGTTTGGGGTTTTTCAGGATATTAACTTTTTCAAATTTTAAAAATTAAACAATCGATTTTGACGAATAGGTCATGAAATTCATAATAAGTTTTCACATTTTTTTTATTCTATATTTTTACATGATCCACAATATTTCATTACCTCCGATGATAAGTGTGTAATCTAGACCACTAATCTAAACTTTTATTTCCAATAATATCTATGATTGAACATTTTACTTTATTAATGTTTTATATTCTTCATGTGTCTAAATTATGAGTTGTAACCAGTAAATTATGATAGTAAATGGTAATTATTAGATATGATGATTCATTGTATGTGAAACCTGTGATAGGGTAAATTTTAAATTCTATGATATACAAGGTAAGTTTTAAGTTTAAAAATTATGGAACCATTTCCAGTGAATAAGGTCTAGCACTAGAACTGCTCACTCCTAATATCTTCATACGCCATATACAATTTAGAGAAAATTTCAAATAAAAACCTATAATGATAATTTTTTTTTTTAAAATAGGGTAGGGTTCAAAGTGAAAACTATCTTAAATAAAAATCTAAAGCAACTTTATCTCAAACAAGGATTTGATGGGCAATTTTATCCGGAGGCTTTTTTTCTCTTTTCTTTTTGTTTTTTTCTCAATCATCTTCTTCTTTCTCATTTGCTTAGTTGACTCTCGAGTTCATCTTTTTCTTAAAAATAAAAAGTTGATCATTGGTTAGGCTTCCACCGAACGCCAATAATTTTTCTAGAAAAGAAAGAAAAAAGAGAAAAGATCTGATGTCATCAAAAATCCCAAATTAGTACACTTATATCACATTAATCCCAAATTAATTTTTATGTCATAAGAAGTCTCAAATTTATACATTCATAATGTATTTACTATAAACTAATTTTTGTATCAATTTTTTTTTAAAATTGGTATATATGTGTCATATTTATCCCAAAAATCTCAAATTCACCACAATTTGGAGTAAATTGTGCCATGAGTATTATAGATTGAGATAAATGTGGCACAAGTATATTAATTTGAAATCTTTTATGACACAAAAATTAGTTCATGATATATATATATATATATATATAAATATAGCAGGATTGTTCCAATTTGGAGCATATTAACCGAAGAAAAAATCACACCAACGAATTGGGCAAGAGAATTCAATATGCCCTCCACAGTTTCTCTTCCTCCATGCTTTGCCCTTTTTTCTCCGATCAACAGCGACAGGTGTTTCTGCGGTGTTCGGAAAAAAAATAAATAAATAAAGAACAATGGCGTGTGCATTTCTCACAATCTCGTTCTCTTGTTCCTTCATCTGCATGACGATCATAAAACGCTTCAAATGCCAAAAAATGAGGTTTTAATTGAAAGGTGAAACACGCATATCCAAGCTCATCCATACCCACTTCAATGGCTTCCTCCAATCTCCCCCACCTCCTCTCCTTCTATATCTCCACCACCATTCACATCCTCAAGAACCTGCTGTCACATCTCAGGACCTCCACAAGACACTACTTCTTATCGCTCATAGATTCATTGCTGTCACTCTGTTTATGGTCATGTGGCCTCTCATCCTATACTGTAGCCTTGGACGACAAGCAAACCGCCATCCACTTGTAGGGCTCCGTTCATAGAAGGTCTAAGAAGCCATATTTGGCCCTCATCCTTGGCTATGGAGACAATCCAAGGTGGCCGGTTTGGGCACAAGTCGGCCATTTATCTCAGAGCTTCCGCCTTCTTCATACCAGATTAGCTCTCCTTTAGGAAATCAGTATCACAAACGCTCAGTCCAAGCCCAAGCCGTCATCGTCGATGAAGAAGAAGATGATGTAATAGAAAAGAAAAAGAAAAATAAAGAAAAAGAAAAAGGAATAAAAATTCCTAGAAGTAAATGCCCAGAGCAAAGCTCGGTATAGCATGTGAAATATATGTACTCGTCAGGCCCCACTTTTAAGATTAATTTTATTATTTCATATTCTCATTTGAGATAAAATCTATTTCGAATACTCTTTTGTAATAATAATCTCACTTCGAGTCCTTTTTAAATTTTTCCCTAAATTTTATCACATTACTCTGCACAAAAAAAAAAAAAAATCTTTTATCACAAAAAACAGTTCTTTTATAATCTCACTGAGGCTTGGTGTGATCACCTCCCTTAGATCCAAAAAAAAAAAAAGTTCTTTTATCAAATGCTCGTATGACAGGAAGGAAATGCCACATTTGACATTTCAATAATTTTCAAAAGAAGAATTCGAGCATCAATTGACAATGGTTAGCCCCGATTTGAGTGACTCGCACACGAGCGGAAGAATGTCCACTGCACATGTGAGGCAGAAATTAAGAAAATCTCATATTAAATATTTGGAGTGAAGAGGATCGAAGCAATTGATAATATTTTATTAACACATAAATTTTCAAAAGAGGTGTGTGTTTATTAGAAGTGTTGACACCCAAAAATAATTCAATCCCTTATAAATCATTATGATGTTGGTTCTGAGTTGTTGACAAAGTAATCGATAGGTCTAGTCACCAATTGATAAACTACCAATGCAAGATTAGCATTATGTTATCAATGACAACGTTGATGGGTGATGATGGACCAAAACGGTCATTGACATGCAATGGCCAATGGTCGATTTTGTTATGAAAAGATGTAAAGTGAAAATTGTATAAGAATGTTTGATCAATGGTTGAGCTGGAGGATATTCAAGGGATTGTGACTGCTTATAAATAAGGCTGTGTTGTTGAAGATAATAAGTGCAAATCCAAGAATTTCGGGAACAATTGAGATTTGTATTTCAAAAAGACAACCGCATATGGACGGATTATATTTTGCACAAGGCTATATAAAGCCAAGATTGACCAGTTGTAAAGTATCCACAATCAATGAACACATACACAATTTCTCAATTTCAGTCTATCGATTTATTAGTTCTATCCTCAATTCTTCATATTAGCTTTTACCTTTACTTAGAGTTAGTGATCCTTATTACACAAATTGTTTCATCTTCAAATCGCCACAGCCAGCCTTTTTAGATTTGAAGAAAGTTAAAGGTTCTAAATAGCATACGGCTAGCTTCTCCAAGAAACTCTTTGTTCTTCAACTTTAACCTCTGCTAAGAAACCTCCCAATCAAATATACTGCTGAGATATCATATTCCTCACATGGAAAGACAAAACACAAATGGAAACCCAAGTAATTTGAATGGGCTAGTAAATATTTCCCGTACAAGCATGATTGCAACGGTCATTGCAAGTCATGATTCCTCAATTGCCGTTTAACAATCGAATTTTAGCAGAAGTATAAGATCGTCCAATGTATTCATTTTTTTTTCCCCTAAACTCCAAGGACATAACAATTTGGAGATCACAAGACAGCTTAGGCCAATTAACCCCGGAAAAATTGCCGTTCTACCACACTTGGACATCAAAGGTAAGAAAGGACGAGCATTTATCTTTATATAGTCATACTTCAGGACAAACCAAAAATTCAGTCGATCCATAAACATAGTAAAATGTGAAATAGAATTGCGGTCAGAGACATTGTGAATGTATAACCGGAAAGGCCATGATGCATAACACATTGCTCCACCCACAATACTTGGAGGAGAAAAAAGAACCAAAGATGGAAAAACAGAACAATTTTAGTGAAAATCCATAAAGGAGTATCAAAAGATATGCCAATTTAATATTTATGTATCTCATTCTTTTTGGTGAAGCAATATTAAGACACATGCTTTTGTTTCATTACTTTTTCGAAATCGTAGGCAGCATTTTTCGTTGACTTTTTATAGATTTCTATAATTTTTGTAATTTGTAAAATCCGTGCTAATCAGATTATTTATTGTGAGAATATTAAAGATATAACACTGAAACCCTTTCAAAAAAGGTATTCAAAAGCTTACTGTATTTCTGACTTCAAAATTTATTTTCACCGGTTATAAAGTGATAGATATTCTCTTCATCAGCAATAAAGTGTTAGGAAATATGTGAATTCACCTATTTACAAATCGTATCATATAATTTGCAAAGATCCATTCATCACCTATATGAAAATCATATCATAGTATCAATTTTTCCAATTAATGATATGTTTATCACATGAAATTTTGACAAGCTCCGTATCTAATAATTAAACAATATGTATAACTGAAAATGAATTGGCAAGAATACCTCCCACTAGAATCCAAAGACACTTTGTTAGTTGTCTTTGTAATTGGAACGGATGGCTACGCAAATCAAAGTGAAAATGTGCTCTTCCTACCCCACTAAATGAAATAATCGATACTTTATGATAGAGTCGAGGTGTTGACAGTGGAAATTTACTTGGCAACTTTTAAAAGGTGTTCGTAGTGGAAACCACTTTTTCTCTTGCCCCATAGGATAAATCAATCCCTTTCTCTAGATTGGCAAGTATACCCTCCCCCAAAGATTTCAAGGATAATTGGTCATTTGTTAAAAGACGTGTTAATCAACATTTAAGTCTTTGACCAATAAAGAATATATTCTCATGTTAAAGTGAAGTTGTTTACACTGGAAATTAACTCTTGCATCATGCTATCCTTTAGAGTCAAGATGTTGAATAGTTATGCTTTGAAAATGATGGATTGATTGAGAATTTTTGCTAAAGTAGTGCCATGTTTGAAATTCTATGAAATATCTCGAAAGAAGTTTAGATGACCTCTGACGTTTGGTGCATGTGCCATAGGCTGGTCCATGACACATGTGCCTTTTAATAAGTTGATGGAAAAGATCAATGTTAGATTCGACTCTTAGTCACTGTGAGAGGAAAGAGCTAGGCAATTTGTAGGGGTGCGAGGTTTAATCATTGTATCCTAAACAAAAAACCTAAACATATAATACTTATGTCAATTCAATCATAAACTTTTTAATTTAATCATTGTATCCTAAACCTTTTTACCATTTGCAAATTTAGTCTTTTGGCAAATTTTAATCGGAAATCGTTGACAGGATAATCTAGTTAGTGTTACATGGCACGGTCAACGTTGGTGTAGGTAATTTTTATAATTTTTATTATTAATATGTGGAAAGAATAATGGAGTTGTGTGGGTGCTTCTTGTCCAATCTTCTTATTTTTTTTAGCACTTCGCTTCACATAAATTGGTACTCTGTTAAATCTCCACTGCGTGTACTTTGTGAGCGAGGTAAGGAACCTCGGAGCAACACGTTGCTCTTCATGCAATTTCTTTTTATTGAAGTTTTTGGCACATGGTTTGGTGAATTTAATAGATTTTGATCAAAATTTTAATTTGTCTTTTGTTTAAACGGATTGTCCCTTTTAAATTTCTCTCACATGTCAACGTTACAAATCCTACTTGTGTCATTAAATTTGTCCCTGATTTTGTACATGTGACAGAGAAAATTAATTTGTCACTAAAAAATTAGGAGAAGCATCTACGTCCATGCTCATCCCTCGTGGTACTACTTATTGAGATAACTTGAGGTTATAGATGATTTGCTAAGATCCGGATAATATTGCCTAGAGCTCAACAATACTTACTATAACTTCTTGTTCATAGAAAAGATGACCAATGTAATCCTTAAATTATATACCTTTTAACTATTATAATTGCAAATTGAAATGCTATTGCCTTTGCCATTGGTGCCCCTCGAAAGATGAACGGATGAATTAGAGATGAGACAGAATTTTTTTGTTGATCGGGATAAAATTATTAGAAAACCAAAAAAAAAAATCTCAAACAGAGAGAGAGAGAGAGAGAGAGGAGGAAGCCATCGAAATCTTAGTTATTATCACTAAATGTGGCAAGCTATATATAGACTTTTTTTCTATTTCATTTATTTTTGCTCAAGCAAGTCCTATTATAATTGCAAATTGAAATGCTATTGTCTTAGCCATTGGTGCCACTTGAAAGATGGACGAATGAACTAGAGATGAGACAGAATTTTTTTCGTTGACTTGGATAAAATTATTAGAAAACTAAAAAAAAAAAAATCACAAACAGAGAGAGAGAGAGAGAGAGAGAGAGAGAAAGTGGAGGAAGCCACCGAAATTTCAGTTATTATCACCTAAATGTAGCAATTTGTGGGAGCAAAAGGTTTACATGTTGCCTTGATTCATGTTAGCATGAAGTCATTTATAATAGAAAAATAACAAAAAAATAATTATCAACTTATTATACTTGTGTCAATTCAATCATAAATTTTTCAATTTTGCCAATTTATTCCAAACATTTTAACCATTTACTAGTTAATTTATTCCAACCAATTTTGACAGGGATTCACTAATAGGGATAACTTTACAATTTTCATTTTTTAATTATTATTATTATTTCTTTTTTAATAGGTGGAATGAAAAAAGGAGTTGTGCGGGTGCTTCTTGTACAATCTTTTATTTTTCTCCGCACTTAGCTTCACATAAATTCGCGCTCTGTCGAATCTCCACTTTGGGTACTTTGGAGCTTGGAGCCATCCATTGCTCTTCACGCAATTTCTTTTTATTTATTTCTTTTGGCACATGGTTAGATGATTTAATAGATTTTGATCAAAATTTTAATTTGTCTTTCGATTTTCTGTTTTAATATTCTATCAAATGTTAACTTTACAAATCCTATTTGGATAAATATTATTAAATTTGTCCCTGATTTTTTACATGTGATAAGAAAATTGATTTCTCACTAAAGAATTAGGGGATATTTTTGCGACCATGCTCATCCCTTATTTCATGATAGACAACATTAGTAAAGCGAGGTACTACTTATCATGATAACTTGAGGTTATAGACGGTTTGCTATGATTTGGATGATATTACCTAGAGCTCAACAATGCTTATTATGATCTCTTGTTCACAAAGAAGATAAGCAATTTATTTTTTTAGTTAAATAAATTTTTTATTTTAATTGCATATGTAATGATCTATATTAGAATATTGAGAATAATGCCTCGATTTTCAAAAGGATGACAAAATATGTTGTATAGAATAATCAAGCCAAAGGTTTGGCTATAATTTCCAACATTTGTTTTATCATTAGTTATCTAATGTGATTGTGAGATAGCTGTTGTCTCAACAAGTTGGGCCCTTTCTAGTTAGATAATATAGTAATAAATACAAGCATTAAGTTAGGATAGCATGGACATCATCCACATTTATCTTTGCATGTGTGTGATGCATCCACCAACTAAAGGCGTGGCCCGAGAAAGTTTCCTTCAATTAAAGAAGGGTAAGATAATAGCTCTTTATTTAAGATATGGTAACTTTTTTTTTTCAACTTTTTGTTATCAAATCGAGGTTTCTTTTAGCATGTGTTTGCATAGGACTCTCTTCCCCCCCCCCCCCCCCCTCCCTCCATATGTTTGAACGTTAATTTTTTTGTGGATCCTCACTTGGGAAGAGGAGGAAGTGGGTTTAGAGCAACGCTATCCAAATTCCCATCGGTATAATCGATGCATACACTCGCTCTTTGTCGATGATATCCATTATCCATTGGTATAATCTATCTATACACTTGTGCTTCTCTTTGAATAAACTAAATTGAATTTTAATAAGTTAAGAGCGCAGTCATTCATTAAAAATGAATAGATATATGAATCAAAGGTGAGGACGTTAATTAAAGATTTCCACATACCCATCTTTCAAGAAAAACTAAAGACTTTTAGTCCACCATTCGAGTCTCCAATTATATAGGCAATGTTTTGAAAATAGTACTAGAGGTTGAATCGGAGTGAGGGCTAGTGTGCAATTCCACCGGTTCAACTGGTCCGACCTTTATAACAACCCTTTTGAACATAAAGAATGAAGTAAGAAAAATGATATGTAAAAATCAATTTTTTTTTCCTATCAATTGTAATAGGCTGAATTGTGGGCAGAGACTTGCTAGTTTCTCAAGTGTGCCTAATATTTTTAGGTCGCAAATTATGCTACCAAGAGAGAGGGTGAACGTGAAACAAGAGCTGATTGTACGTATAATGACACAAGCACAGATGGATTCGGTCGTTTCTGACTTGGTGAAGGGGATGAACACATCGTCGTTCTTCATTCTCGATGGCGTGGAAAGAGATGGCAGCTTGTTTTCTATTTCATTTATTTTCATCGACGGTGGGGCCTAGTGGCCATGGTGGGCTGCATTGTATTTTGAAGTTTTGACACGATAGGTGGGGCAAATCTCATTGAACTCACGTATTTTTATCAAAGGCATAAAAATAACCTCACTTTTCAGATATCCCGTGAAAGGCAAGAACTAGACAAAAATGACCAGATCTTCTTTTTCATCGAGTTTACATGGCCAACAACGCTTTGTTGATGAGCTTACATGGCCTTTTTTTATTATTAACAAATTTAAAAAGAAATAAAATTAATGATTTTAAATTCAAAAGAAAATGATTTTTATCAAAGGAAAAAGAAAACAAACAAATGTCACGTTTTCCTTCTTTTTCTTCCTTTCAATTTGTAGAGAGAGAGCATTTTGCATATGCCAGTGTGGTTGCTTTATTAAGGCGTATAAAAGTATGTAATCCCCTCCGCCTTTTCCATATAAGACCAACTTCTACGATGAGATGAGTAAGACAAGAATCTACCATTCTTGCGAGACCATTGGATTCATAGCAATACAGGCTTACAAATATGGACAACTGGCATGGACGGTTGGCAAGGCTTTGTGATGTTGATCCCAAAAAATGATCCGAGTGGATTTGACATTATTGTAATTAGTGTGCATTTCTTTTTGTCGGCCATTACATTTGGCTATAGTGATTTGCATTATTGTCATTTTTCTATCAATCGAAAAGTGCTCATGAATATGGACACTTGACAACGATGGTTGGCAAAGCTTGGTGATGTTGATTCCCAAAAAATGACCCAAGAGGATTTGACATTACTACGTGTGTTTTTATTTTTGTCGGCCATTACATTTGGCCACAGTAATTTGCATTATTGTCCTTTTTCCATAAATCAAAAAGTGCTCATGGATATGGACAATTGGTAGCGATGGTTGGCAAAGCTTGGTGATGTTGATCCCTGATAAATGATTCAAGAGGATTTGACATTATCGTAATTAGTGTGCTTTTATTTTTGTCGGCCATTACATGTGGCTGCAATGATTTGCATTATTGTCCTTTTTATGTTGACCAAAAAATTTCCGAAGCCTGAGACTCTCAGATATATTATGTTAATGATGTTTGGAGACTACAGGCATACTTGTCTCGAATTGTTACTAGTCCTTATCGTATCCCCTATATGATATCAACGCCAACCTTATCAATGTCCTACTAAGATTATAATTCTACATATGATAGTACATCAGTGCTACAGGAAAGGAAACAACAACCTCATGGCCGAAGTGAAAAAGAGGAACGATCGAGGGTTAATTAGATTATGAATCGGAAACCTACAGCATAGAGCATTGATTTGATGGTTTCAGAAGATACAGAGGAGATGCACTTCATATTTGAATCCACAAGGTTAGGGTTAGGGTGACCGGTCAGAGAGGCGAGAGAATGGTGAGCAATTGGTCGTTGGGGTTGTACTTAGGGTCAATCGATGGCTTCTCTGCCCTTCCTCTAGATAGGCATCAAAGATATTTTCTTAGTTCTCTTTTGTAATTGGACAACGTGGCCTTGCAAATCAAAGTGGCGGAAATTCAGAAATGATGTGGACGGAACTCTTCGCTGTGGTTCTGTCCAACTTGTCTGGATCAATAATTGCATATGACCAAGACTTTCCCTCTTGTATGAAACATTAGGGGCTCAAACACAAAGAAATAATAATAAAAAAAAAAACAAGCAAACTAAAATATTTATTCAGATTCATCCTTAAGTTAGATCCATATCCGATGAATGATTGACCTGTCACTTTTCTGTTACAATCTTTAATTATAAGAAAAAAATTACACCTAATAATTATTTATGGGTCTAAATCTAAATTATCAATTAAATATGAATTCAAGTTATAAAAACCCTCTAGCGACTTGAGAAAATTGTCCCCGTGTGGCTCTTGAATCCTACCCGCTCATTGAAGAGTGGAGCTCTCATGCTTTCTTATCAATAGGGAATATGAACTACGCTCCTACAAGAAAGAGATTAATCTTTTTCCTTATAAGCCATGATTCATATATAATAAAATAGAATCATTCATTAATTACTTTATAGTCCATGATTTCTACGAATATTGTAGTAGATAATAAACCTATTTTTTTGGAGTGGAGTCATGGGAAGCTTCTGTTAGTCAATCTGGCCTGTTTCACAAGTTTTCAATCATTTGTGCACTATAGTTTGATCACTTTCCTGAAATCCCAAAAAAAAAAAAAGAAGCTTGAAAGTCCGCAAATCAATCTTTCGCCCAGTGTGTGTGTGTGATCACTTCCCTTAAATCCAAAAAAAAAAAAAAAATTCTTTATGGCTTTGGTTGCAATGTGCATCAGTGGGTGTGATTCGCACGAACTACCAAGTCGATGATCAATTTTTTCATTCTTCCTGTCTTGCCAGCTTGTAACGAGTTAAAATGAGTATTTTTCAATTCAAAATGGATTTGAGCGATTTGAGCTCTATAGGTCACACAAATCGCCAGCTAAAATGATCTCGTCCATAGTGAACTGAGTTCAAATTAGACTGTGTTGAATTCTGCGAGTAAAGTAATGATGGCCATGACTATAGGCAAATGCCTTTAAGCCTAGATGTTCGATGGTCTCCTGACCACTTGCTACAGAATCTTAAAAAATTTCTCACGGTACAAAATTGGTAACCCCCGTAAAAAAATTACTGACTCGTCGGAAAATTACCATCACATAGTAATGATAGTACTACCCCGTACTCTTTAACATGAGATCATACAAAAATACCCCACCCTGGAGACAAAAGCACAGACATGAATAATTGCCCAACTTGCCTAGATAAATAATTGTATATCGTACAAAGATAAACCGAAAAATGTGACAAAAATCGAGAAATTTGATTGAAAGACATACGGTCCCAAATTGATCCTTTGCTAATGGATATTCTCACGTAATTGGTCTTTTGGTGGGAAATATATTCTAAATTTATTGCATTGATATCATTTCAATTATAAATCTTTTAATTGAACAGGTTTAATTTTATATATTTTTATATTGATACCATTTGAGTTCATCCGATTAATTTAAGTCGGAAATTACAGACATAGACACGGCCATCCTATGTAGTATAACTCTTCAATAAAGGATGAAACAAGTTTAGAGCATAAATATCCAAAACCCCATTATATGCTTACACTACACCTTGAAAAAAGTCAATGAAATTGTTGTAAATTAAGAGCGAGCTCATACAGAAAATGCACAAATACATGAATCAAAGTTGAGGGCCGGTTGTAAAGATTTTTGCATGCCTGCCTTTCAAGAAAAGAACAGGTGAATTTTTTTTTTTTTTGAACAGAAGTACAGGTGAATTAGAAATTGACTAAATTGACCACTTCAATCTCTAGTCGAAGGTAATGTTTTGAGAACCAACTAAGTTGGTATGTGATTCCGCCATATTCAACCGTTTGTGCCAATCTAGTTTGATAAAAAGAATGTACTAAGAAAAAGAAGCAACATGATGATGATTTTAAAAAAGTCATGTGTGAAGAATTCGTACGCTTTGAAGGACGTGAGGTGCCGTGTAGTGGGTAAAATTGAAATGTGTCCTTTTTTATATGCGGAGGAGCAACGCAAAGATGAAATTATCATGATAGGATCATGTTTGAGAAGAAAATCAAATTGTGTGCGAGTTTCGAAAAGCAGTACAATAGGATAGAACTCATCGGGCGGTCCTGTCCACCTTGTCCCAGATGAAATAAATTGCAAGTGACCCTTGGGCAAAGAAAAAACAGAACGAAGGTGGGAGGCAGGTAATGGGTTGTTGCGCTTGAGAACGAGTTACCGCGGAGCGGATCAAAGCTGTGTCTGAATTCCGAAGGGCGGTACTTTCGGATGAACCGTATGTGCTTGTCACATACGAAACGTTAAATAAGGTAAATTTACTTCTTTAACCCTTCCCTTTTCCAATCCCTTCCCGTTTATCGGTAAGAGTACCCAGGCGCGTCGTGGATTCTAGGGATATATTGTCTTAGTTCGGTTTGTAAATGGGCCACGTGGCCACACAGGTCGAGGAAGTGAAAAGGATATGTTGAAATGGGAAGGACGGAACTCATCACGTGGTTCTGTCCACCTTGTCCAGATAAATAATTGCAACGTGCTGCAACAAAAACAAACAAAACACGGCAACAATTATGGTATGGTCGTGGGTCCCATAAAGGGTGATGCTTTCCTCAACGGATGAGATCCCCATAAGATTCCCTTTTCTAACGAATGCGTGGAAAGAGACTAACCTTTTTTTGTCTTAAGCCACGATCCAAGGAAAAATATTATCTAAAGGACTTCAAGTAATAATTTCTTCATCGCCACGTGCATCTTCTCATACTACTGCGCACACCAGAATATATATATTTCTTTATTACTTTATGTTTGAAAATATCTAAACTAATGAACCTCCATCGCTACTCTAAGTAATAATAAGCAAATTCTATTTGACCGTATGAACTCACGGTAAACTCTAAGTAAAAACAAGCAAATTCTATTTGACCGTATGACTCATGGTAAAGCTTGCGTTAGTTAATTTGGGCCTTTTCGTGCAAAATGAATTTCACTTAAATAGATTGATTATTAAAGATTGGGTCTTGTGTGCTAACCAAAATTGGATGGCATCATGACATCCTAAACAATCGGAGGGCCATCAACATCCACACCTCATGATGTTTTTAATTTCTGCTAGTGCTACCGTATTAATTAACTAATTCAAAATCTCACTAGCTGTTGTGTCAAGAAAAATGAGCATAGACCTTTTTAATTCATAAAATTTGATGAAAGTTAAAGGATCTAGACAGCATACAGCTTGAGCTAGCTTCTCCTTGAAGCTCCTCGTCCAAGACATAAAGTGAATAGAAATCCAAGCCATCTGAATAGACTTGTAAGTATTTCCCAAATAAGCATGATTGCAAGGGTAATTGCAGGACATTTTGCTTAATTGCCATTTTCATGTTCGAGCCCCTACGCAAACGTAAGATCGTACAATGTATTCACTTTGTTTTCCTAGAATTCCATGGACATAACAATATGTAGACTCCAAGACATCTAAAGCCAATCCATCCCAGGAAAAGCATCATCTTATTACAAAAAAAAGCACACCTCAAATGTCAAATTTAGCACAAGTAAATACATAGATGCCAAAACTTCTAAGATATATATATATATATATATATATATATATATATATATATATATATATATATATTAATATTATATAAGTGTCACTTTTTTAAAAAATTGAACACTTAAGTGTCAATTTCAAATTTTATTAATAAAAATAGGTCTACGTGGTTGCCGGGAATCTAATGTGGCTCATCAGAAATCCAACATGCTCATCGTTGGCACTTTGGTACTTAAGTGTATCTTTTTTGAAATTTTTGCACTTATATGTTCACCTGTGCTAAATTTTGACACTTCAGATATCCGCACCTTTTCTACGATGCTTGAACCTCAAAGGAAAGAAAAGAGAAGAGCATCTTAAATTGATCCATAACCAGATGCTGAACAATCGAACTGATATGCTAAAGAAATGTTTTCCATCTGTGTGGGATCCAACCTATCTAATATAACTTATGTCCTCCCAAGTTCCTCAAGCATCCGATTTCTTCTTTACAAGTACACAACTGGAATTGGATCACTCTTCAAAAATCCATTGATCAAAATTTAAAAACCTTTAAGCAAGCTCAAATTTAGAGGGAATGCAACCAAGCAGAAATCTCTTTGAATCAGTCATTCGTTGGAATTATGAACTACTTAATTATATTAGTTTAGGTTTCTCATGTCCTCGCTTGAAACTTTGATTAGAAGTTTACATGCTAGTTTTGACATGAGTTGAAGTGCTATGGCAGAAATTTTGGCAGATGAGAGTTGCTGCATGTGAAGGATACAGGTCAAAAAGAAAATAGCATAACGTACGCGTGCAAAGACTCTCCTAGAAGTGTTTTCTGTGGCACAAACGAGCCTTCCCGTCATAAAGTAATTCAGCAACACTCCGGCATTGAAGGCGCAAATAACAAAGATTAACCATTAATGCATATACCATATGTTTTCATGTCCTAATTTCATTAGCATAAGAAGAAATAAAATCAAGTTTTAATACAAGTTGCTGAAAGTTTACTCCAAAAATATAAGAAGAATAGTCCGAGGAGAATGGTTATGCAAATTTAGAAAGTCATCGATTGAAGAAGAATGTTACTAGTTGCCAGCTAATCAATCACGAAACCATAGAAAAAATGCTGTAAAGTTATATACGGTGCAGGTGCCGATGGTTTTCCCTTTATTTTCGGTTGTCCTCTGCAATTGTGTCTCCTCTCTATGTACTTGTGCGCTCGCATCACAAACGGGTATTCGCATCACAAACGGGTAAAAGCACCATATCTTTAACATCCATAGATATCGACTAGTAAGAATTCACATGATTTTGACAAGAAGTCACGTCAACATCCTTGAATAATCAGCAACCTGCACTAGGGTTCCTCGAGTTCAATGGTGTTATAGGGCATGCAGCAAGCCGTGTCCTTTGTGGTGCAGTTAGCATTCTTGTAGTGAGAATTGGGGCCTTTGTTGCTTGAGAGGGAGGATTCACATTTCGATCTACTCTGTACTGCATGTCAAGAGATGTGATAACCCACCATCATCCAAAACTTGAAGAAGGACATAATCTGACAATCCATCAGCAGTTCACTTCTATCTTCTTACGCATCTCCCTTTGGTTGCAACTGTCCTTTTAATCCCTCGTTACTCCTCGTTTGTTTTGGTTTTTCAATATGATCACCTGATACTTCCAGTTATCAACAGAAATGACAAGAATAATATTTGATGCTCTTGTCTCTTAGTTTTCTTGAGTGTAATTTTCTTTTCTTTTACTATTATTTTTTCACAATAAATATGTTGTACATTTGCTATGTGGAGTTGACAATTGATGACTTCTTCTCATCTAATTATAGTTCATCTAATTAACCATTCATAAAAGAGATTCCAAAAAAAATTTCTTATTACGAGCATGGTGGCCTTTTTCCTTCACCCTTTTTCTATATTGTTAACCTTTTTTTGAGAACTCATCACAATCCTCAAATTAAAATAAGCTAACAAAATATTTGAAGATAACAATAAAAATTAGATCATTAGATAAAGCTCGCAAGAGAGCAAGAGCGCACATGCTGGTATGCGGCAAGTAATAACCACTTTCACATGTACATAGATACATTGTCAATGGTCCAATCTTAACCTTATGGTGACACTGAATGAATCCGTGTAAATTATTTTCTCTTGCGTCTTTTTAACGCCAAGACCAGCAAAACAGGCCCTTCCTCTGGACATGGAAGATATTTTCTTTGTTCTGTCTCGTAATTGGACAAAAAGGCGCGCAAATCGAAGCGGAGGAAATTCAGAAATGATGGGACGGGACTGATCGCTGTGGATCTGTCCAGCTTGTCCGGATCAACAGCTGCAAATGACCAAGACTTTTTCTGTGCCTTCTGAATCACACCCCAACACGAATGGGACTCGTGTTTCTTTTTCTAAGCTATGAATCTTACACAATAAAATAAGATCATTTATCAATTACTCTGTGATCCAAGTTTTGCAGCTATATTGTAAAAAGATTAGAAGCCTATTTTATCGGACCAAATAGACTCACTTCTGTTAATTAATTTATTTCCTTTCACGAGAATTCAATTTCATTTAGATCATTTGAGTGTTCAATGTGATCACTTCCCTTAAATTGAACAAAGAAAAGGAGCTCCAAAGTCTGCAATACTAAACAATCTACAACTTGCTATGTGATCACTTCACTTATATCCCAAAAAAAAAATTCTTTACAGTTTTAGTTGTCATGCAAAAGTTGGTGTGGTACTTACCAAGTCGATGATAAAGTTTTTTATTCTCCCCCTATCTTACCAGCTTTTATTGGGTTAAAATGAGGATTTTTCCAGAAATTATTGTTCAAACTTGGTTCGAAATGGATTTCAGAGATCTGAGATGGGTAGGTCACTCAAATCGCTTGCTAAAACCGAGACGTTTTCCATAGTGAACTGTGTTTAGACTGGAATGGGTTGAATTCTGCGAGTAGATTATGGCGGCCATGATTATAGGCAAATGCTTTTAATGCTAGATGATCGATGGTCTCCTCACTATTTGACACAAGATTTTCTTAAAAAATTTCTATCAATACTAGTACTACCCTACGCTCTTTAACATGAGATTGTACAAGAATACCTCACCTTGTAGACAAAACCAGTCCTGAATAGTTGCCCAAACTTGCCCAGATAAGGCCCTGCATGTAAGTGTTCCTGGAACAGATTTTTTGTTTTTCTGTTCCCGGAAACAAAAAAAGAACAGAAACGCATTTTGTTGCGTTTCTATTCTTTTTTTGTTTTTTTGTTTCCGGAACACAAAAAGAATAGAAATGAGAAACAAAAAAAATGTTGTTTCTTGCTCCAGAAACAATTTTGAAGAAACGCTTCTTCTTCTCTCTCTTCTATTTTCTTCTTCTTTTCTTCTTTTTTTCTTCTTTTTTCTTTGGCCGGTTGCCGGCCTCGGCCATGGCCGGCGACCGGCCGTTGAGGGCTAGCGAGCTGTTCGCGGGCGAGGCCGAGCCTCACCCAACCACGGCGAGGCTCGGACTCGCCAAGGGCCGACGGCAACCAGCCGAAAGAAGAAAAATAAAAAAAAAAGGAATGAAAAATAAAATAAAAATATTAAAAAATTAAAAGAAACAAAAAAAGAATAAAATTTACCAAACGTGTTTCTATTCATTTTTATTCTCGGAATAAGTTTACCAAACGCATTTTTTTATTTAAAAATTATTCCCCGGAACATAAATACTTTTTTCTATTTCTGTTCTCTGTAACAGTTTTTAAACAGAAACGTTACCAAACACGCCCTAAATGATTGCGTACCGTACAACCACAAACCAAACAAGAAGACAAAAATGAAGAAATTTGATTGAAAGACGTACGGTCTCAAATTGGTGTTTTGTTACTAGACGTTCTCATGTTATTGGTTTAAAAAAAAAAACGTTTTAATATTATCGCATTAATGCCAATTCGGTCACTTCAAATTAATTATATATATTTTTTATATTTATATCAATTAAGTTCATCCAATCAATTTAAGTTAAAAATTAATAACGTAAATGTTAATCGTCCTATATGATGTAACCCTTGAATAAGAGACGAAACAAGTGTAAGGCAAAGACATCCAAATCCCCATTATATGCTTACACTATACCTTAAATAAAATTAATGAAATTTTTGTAAATTAAGAGTGCGCTTGTACAATAAAGAGATTTTTCTGCATGTATACATGAATCAAAGTTGAGGGCCCCTTATAAAAATTTTCGTGTGCCCTCCTTTCAAGAAAAAAATAGGTGAATTATAAATCGACCACTCCAG
This sequence comes from Eucalyptus shirleyi, assembly GCA_017140165.1. Taxonomy (NCBI): domain Eukaryota; kingdom Viridiplantae; phylum Streptophyta; class Magnoliopsida; order Myrtales; family Myrtaceae; genus Eucalyptus; species Eucalyptus shirleyi. The sequence continues at coordinate 31,080,416 of CM029447.1, forward strand.
TCTTTAGTTGAAGGTAATGTTTTGAGAATTGTACCGAGCCGGTAGTGATTCCACTAGGTCCAATCGTTTGTACTAATTGGGTTGGAATAAAAAGAATGTACTTAGAAAAAGAAGCATGATGATGATGATTTTGAAAAAGTCACATGTGAAGTATTCAAATGCTTTAAAGGATGTTAGGTGTTGCACAATAAGTAAAATTGAAATGTGTTATTTTCTCTTTTGTAGAGGAGCAATGGAAAGATGAGGTTATCGTAATTGGTTAATGTTCGGAAAGAAGATGAAGTGTTCGAGTCTCAAAAAACGGTACAATCAGATGGAACTCGTCGCGTGGTCTTGTCTACCTTGTCCCAGATGAAATAATTGAAAGGGACCCTCAAACAAAGACAAAACAAAAACGAAGGTGGAAGGCATGCCACGGCTCTTGCGTTTGAGAATGAGTCATCTTGGAGCATATTAAAGTTGTGTCCGAATTCCGAGGGGACGGTAACGTTTGGATGAACCATAAGTGCTTGTTAAAAACGAAATCTTAAACGAGGCAAATTTACTTCTTTAGGCCTCCCCTTTTCCAATCCCTTCCTGTTAATCGGCAGGATATATTTTCTCAGTTTGGTTTGTAAATGGGCCACGTGGCCACACAGATCGGAGTGAAAAGGGTATTTCGAAATGGCGAGGACGGAACTCATCACGTGGTTCAGTTCACCCTTGTCCAGATAAATAATTGCAACTGCTGGAACAGAAACAGACAAAACACAGCAACAGTTGTGGTGCAGCTGTGGATCCCATAAACCGAGACGTTTTCCTCAACAACCGAACTCCCCCTAAGGCTCCTTTTTCTCCCTAACAAATACGTGGAAAGACAAACGTTTTTTTTTTTTCCTAAGCCACGATTTATACAGGGAAAAACATTACCTAAAAAGCCTAAGTAATAATATCTCCATCGCCATGTGCATCTTCTCGTACTCATGCACACAACAGAATATACATAATATATATATATATATATATATATATATATATATTTCTTAATTACTTTATATTTGAAAATATCTAAACTTATGACTATCCACCATCATTGCTCTAATCGATAACAAGTCCCCATATGAGCTCATGTGAAGCTTTTGTTAGTGAATTTGGGCCTTTTTACGTGAAATGAATTTTACTTAAGTTGTTTGATTCTTAAATATTGGGTCATGAGCACTAACCAGAATTGGATGACACCATGACATCCTAAACAATCGGGGGTTATCGACCTCCATTCATTATGATTATGTTTTTAATTTCAACAAGTATTATGATATTAATTGGCTAATTCAAAATCTCACCAGCTGCCGTGTGAAGAAAAATGGACATAGACATTTTAATTCATAAGATTTAACGGAAGTTAAAGGTTCTAGACAGCACAAGACTAGCCTCTCCTTGAAACTCTTGGTCCAAGTCATAAAGTGAATAGAAACCCAAGTCATCTAAATGGACATGTAAAAATTTCCCAAATAAGCATGACTGCGAGGGTAATTGCAGGTCATTTTGCTTAATTAGTAGTTCACGTTCGAACTCCTACGCAAACGTATGATCGTCCAATGCATTCACTCTGTTTTTCCGGAATCCCATGGACACTGCAAAAGGTAGACTACAAGACAGCTAAAGCCAATCCATCCCGAGTAAAGTGTCGCCCTACTACACTAAAACATCAAAGGAAAGGAAAGACAAGAGGAGCATCTTAAGTTGAAAGTGTAGGTTTAGCCATTTATTTGTCATTAGCTAAATTCTCCAACAGTTGAAAGTGTTATGGCATGCCTGTTGGAGCTCAAATTAACTTATTGGGCTTTGGAATTCGAAAAGAACATAGTAGGCCCAATACACGAGAATTTACGTAGATTAGGCCGAACGCAAACAATTGACAAATAGAAGTCTTGAACAATGCAACAGGGGAACTTGCTACGGGAGTCGACACTAGCGAATATATCGGCAAGGCTGAGCGGTTATTGATGAAGAGATGAGGCTTCCGGAACATTTTAAATATCAAAATGATAACAACTAAAAGCAGTTATTTGTGGATTACTATTATAAATAACCGAAGAACATCAATGTTAAGTACCTTTTACCAAAATTGACAATCGATCATTTTGTTTTTAATTGTTATCTTTCATTTTATCGCACTTTTACATTCAATCATATTTTACTTTTCTCTTGTTTTCCTGCATTTTACTTTTGCCAGTAGTTTAGATAAGTTGATTTCTTTCTGGAGCCACACAGAACCTATCACAAACAATAAAACCAAAACCTTGCCCCTTCAATGAAAGAATTTGTCGAGGAAATATTTCCCCGGTGAACAATGCCTTAATTTTAGCAATAGCTATTTTCTTAGATTTTGCAGTTTGATACCAAGAGTTATCATACTTGTATACGGAATTATGTGCAATCATTTCTTTTGTTTTTTTTTTCTAATTTAAATTTTCTTAATGGTGGGTAACTATATCTATTCATTTGCTAATAATTATTATCATCGTTTTCTAATATTCAGTTATTTGCAAAATACATGCAATTAATTTTTTGTGATGAAATTTTCTAGTAGCAAAGGATATTATTATTATTATTATTATTATTATTATTATTATTATTATTATTATTATTATTATTATTATTATTATTGATTCTCCAATATCATCTATCAATTATGGGCTATCATGTCATATTTGGTTTTCAATATTGTGAAAATCTATTAACCAAATTATGAGAGTCTGCAATTTAGGGTTAGAGAGATATCATATCACAATAGGTACCTCTATATTGTTGAACTTTTTATAAGAACTCATCATAGTCTTCGATTTAAAGTAAACTAACAAAATATTTGCTAAAATAACAATAAAAATTAGATCATTAGATAAAGCTCCCACAAGAGCGAGAGCGCATATGCTGCTACGTGGCAAGTAACATCCGCTTTCATGTGTACATAGATAGATTGTCAATGATCTAATCTTAACCCTATGGTAACACCGAATGAATCTGTGTACATGATTTTCTCTGGCCCCAGAGAAGGAACCAGTGGCGGTTGCGTCTCTTTAATGAGGCAATTGACTTGTTCAACGCTCACCTTCTGTCTGACCAAGGCTAACAAAACAGGCCCTTCCTCTAGATAGGCATCAAAGATATTTTCTTAGTTCTTTTGGTAATTGAACAACATGCCCACGCAAATCGAAGCGGTGGAAATTCAGAAGTGATGGGAACGGAATTCTTCGCTATGGTTCTGTCCATCTTTTCTGGATCAATAATTGCAGATGATTTTTAAATATTTCCCGCACGTAATTAAATCCTTTGCTAGATTTTACATACATCTCTCGTACTTTAGCGAAACTCAATAAACAAACCCTCTACATTCAACTATTAGATGAGTGCTATATGAGATTCGCTACACACGCGTGCATTTGAACAATCACTAGAGAACTCTCTGGTAAATACGATCAATTCTCACGTCAAAAGCTACGTTTTATTCATTTGTTTTTGTTCTCCCCCAAGTACAATGTCCCAAGGGCCTTATTTTTGGTGCCATGTTCTAAAAAGTGAAGAATTTCAACCGGGTATGAAATTCTTCAAGTTTTTTTTGGCCATTTGTGATAAGAAATATCGTCAATGGTGAAGAACTGCTTTGATGTTGAGGATTTTTTCTGTCCGGGAGTGCCGGTCTGAATAATTTCTGGTTTAGAATAGTTTAATTCCATATCTTGGTCCGGAAGATCAGTCATAAATATAGATGACGTTATAGGTGCAATGGGAAAGGAATCAATGATGGGGATTGAAAACGATGAGGAGGATGATAGAGATACGGAATCTGATTCAGTATCAAAGATATGTGGGAAAGTTTGTTCTGCCGGGAATAGAATATGGTTATCTGGGATAACATGCAGTCTATTGGATAACAGGTTGTTGTTCTTGGTGGCTAAGATCCTTCAAAAAGGATTCCAATGGATTGGACAACATCATCTGTTCTGGTCTTCTTATAACAATCGAAGATTCTAGATGAGCTTTTTCTTTCCCTCCTTCCTTCCTTTCCTTTTCCAATGCTTTAAGACGATCTCGCATTTCTGCCACACTTGTCTCCTTCCTATAAGGATCTTGTGCGATATGAGCAAAGATAGATTTATGGGGTGGTGGAGGTGGGTACTCTGTTCATACTGGGATTGGGAATAGATTGAAAGGATCGAACCTTCCTTCTTCAAGGATTTGAATCTGCCTTTTGAGCTTTTCTATTTCTGGCTTTGGGCTCTCAAAATGATGATACCTTAGATGTTGTCCTGATTCCAAAGCATGAAGCTTTTTTGGGAACTCGGAAAGCATCTTCTTGGTGGTTTCATCATACTTTCGAAGATCTTGTTGCACATTTCCGATTTTGGAATCAATTGCTTTGAACGCATTATTTTGTGCTAAAAAAGTCTTCGATTGCCGATTTAGGACTGCTTCAGCAGTAGGAGTCCTTTTTTGTCTTCCATGTTCATCCACATCAGTTGGGGTAGCTATTTTAGGAGTATGCCTGTATTTGCCTTGTGGATCAATGAATTCCTCTGAGGCAGGAAACGAGAGTTTGAAGCTTTCTCGGACAAGGGAAGGAAAATCTATTTTATTGAACATGGCAATGGAAGAAGTAGATTGTGTTTTTGCTGGAATCTCAAGTGGGTAGGAGTGTTTCTTGGCCCACTTTAAGATTGGCTTGTAAAATGGTGAAAGAGCTGTCTTTTTTTGAGGAGGAGATGGAGGAGGCGATGGTGGTGGAGTTGGTGAAATTAAGGGTGGAGTAACAAACTTTGGTGGTTGAGGTGGAGCATAAGAAACCATAAACTGGAACTTATCACACTCACCTAGAGTATCAACGGAGGAGTCTCCGTTTAAGTACTTTTGGTACATAGGATCTTTTGGTTTTCTCTTCCTTCTTCGAGGAAGGTCATCTGGATTTACCTCATATGGAGAATTAGTACAATAAGAGCACTAACAAAAAGGATCCCAAAAACAATGATTATACTTGTCTTTGTAGTAATGAACAGGATGTCCATCACTGTTGAAATGTTTAACAAGTTTTTTTGGATCTGGCTCAGAAATTGATTTTGGAACACATGCTTCGATCATTAAAAGAGTATGGAAGATAGATGGACTTTCTTCATTTTCCTTACGAAATTTGATGGAAACAGTTCCATCTTTCTTTCTGACAAACTCGGAGCTTGACGACTATATGGGCTTGTTATGCTGATGTAACTTTTCATAGTTGGTAATCCAAGTTTCTAGGAGGAGCTCGGATAGCTTTTCTTTTGGAATTTGTCTAGGAACATGGATGCAAGATGCCTAATCATTTTGCATGAAGATGAATAAAGCATCTTCATTTCCATTGTGAAGATTTAGATCAAGAGCATGGTTCCGTACATGATAAAGCATTTGGTAGTGTAGTGTTGTAGCAACAGATTTAGCAATTTAAGGAGCTCCAGTGAGCTGGATCTGGACTTTTAAGAAAAAAAGTAGCTGGGGATCTGAAAGAGCGATGTTAAAGTTTGGATACAAGGTTACGAAGACTATTCCATCATTTAGAGTTATTTGGATAGTGCCAATACAAGCATGTTGGTATTCTAGAAACCTAGTATCTAACAGCGCTATTCTTGCTACAACTAGCAAGCCTTTGCGACCATGAAAAGTGAGAGCAAGACAAACAGCCCCATAGTGGATATGAGAATATCCTTGTTGGATCCATTGCTTAGGAAACTATGGGGCATCTGAAGAGTAACAAAATACTCATTTTCAGTAGCAGGAATAGGATGTTGGTCAAACTTGGAGGACTGAACATACTCCTTTACTTCTTTCAGAGTCTGCCGAATGAGCTGTTGAATGGAGCTGATAGGTGAAAATGATGAAGTGGGTTTGACAAAAGCGGAGTAAGGGTTCATAAGGGAGAGTTGAGTTTCATAGATCTTGGTTTCATCACTAAGAGAGACTTCATAGAGATAGTCTATCTTTAAAGAATTAGAAACACGGAAATCTGAAGGGGTTGAAGATGATGGAGCAAGAGAGACAGGTGTTTCGAGGATTTCGGGTTCTGTAGACATGATGTAATGAAATCTTCTTAGCATTGGATTCACCTTTTAAGTGCATGGAACGGATAATATTACAAACGAAACCATGGCTCAAGAGAGTCAGTTTAAATGTAATTGATGCCGTCTAAATGTAATGCAATGTGCTCAATTCCTTTAAATGCAATCCATTAAATGAAATTAAGAAGTAGTTCCAGAATACATAAAATTTGTTGTAGGACACAACAAATTCGAAAGGCCTTTTTTTTTTGGGGGGGAAGGGAGAAAATATTCGGTGATTCATGAATGCCACGTCAACAGTTTACGTGACGTGTGCTTATTTATTTATACCTAATTAAATTTTGACACATGAAAAAATCTAAAAATTTAATTTTTTTACATGAAAATCTAAAAATTAATTTTTTTTTTCTCTTTTCCCTTCCATCTTCAACCTCCGCTCCGCCCGGGCTCCGCCATCTCCACCGCACCGCCACCACCGTCCCTGAACCACCGCCCCACCGTGGCCGCCACGGTCTGCAGCAAAGCTGTTGAGCTCGTCACCGGCAGCCATGGACGAGTCAAGACTCGAGCTCAAAGCTATTGAGCAAAAAACCAGATCTGGAGATGTAGATGAGCGTTGCGGTAAAACAGATCTGGAGATGCAGAGGAGCGGTCGGCCATGGACGACTTCTCGGGCTGCGGCAAAGCTGTTGAGCTCGTTGCCAACAACCATGGACGAGCCAAGACTGGAGCTCGAAGCTTTTGAGCAGCAAACCAGATCTGGAGATGTAGAGGAGCGGTCGGCCATGGATGGCTTCTCGGTCTGCGGCAAAGTTGTTGAGCTCTTCGCCAGCAGCCATGGACTAGCCAAGATCTGGAGGTGCAGAGGAGCGTTGCAGCAGACCAGATATGGAGATAATCTCTGCGTCCACTTTCTCCGTCGTCTCGCTAGATTTGGAACTGAGGCATCGGCGGATGAGACGGCCAAACTGGTTTGATGTGGCGTCGGTAACTCCAACTCCATCGGTGGCGATGGCGGAAGGAGGGGCGGAGGTTGGGTTCGTGCAGATGGAAGAGGAGGAAAAGGGAAATCTAGGTGGATTAAGGGATTTTTAATTTAATTTTTTAAATGACACGTGTCAATTTTTAATTGGTTAATAGTACATTCGAGGGAGATGGAGCCTCTTTGCAACGTCATGGATCCAAGGTCAGATTACTATTCGATCACCGGGGATGTTAGGGTGCGTTTGTGTTTTTATTCAAAAATTATTCCGGGGAACAATTTTTGACTAGAAAGATGTGTTTAGTAAACTTGTTCCAGGAATAAAAAATTAATAAAAACACGTTTGGTAAATTTGTATTTTTTTTTTTGTTTCTTTTAAATTTTTATTTTGTTTTTCCTTTTTTTGGTAAACTATTAATTTTTTAAAATGAATAGAGTTCAAGGAAGCTCCTCCACTGTTTTCGTTGCGCCCTCTGAAATGCTCACCGGCAATGACTCATGGACCGTAAGGCCTTATGCACGAAAAGGCGACGAAACGGCAATGAGTCCAATTAGGAAATGGTCGATCTTACCGTCGGCCCTGGCCCATCAACCTATCCCCATTTGCACCGAACACGACAGCGTTCCGGGAGTCATTTTCTCAACAGGAGGATATGCAGGAAACGATTTTCATGCATTCACCCGACATCATCATTCCGCTCTTTATGACTACTCGGCATTTTGGAGGAGAAAGTCAAGTTCCTAGTAACAAATAGAAATCCTCGGTGGCTTCAGAAGTTCCGCGCCATACTAGAAAATCTGTCGAAGTATGAAATTATCGACATTGACAGTGCAGGGGAGAACATCCATTGCTTCCCAAGAGTGATTGTGGAGCTAAAGCATCACAAGGAGATGACAATTGATCCTTCGAGATCTCCCCACTCCATAAGCGACTTCAGGGCCTTCCTCAGGAGCGCCTACTCGCTAAAGAAGGAGAACGCAATCAAATTACAGGACGGCAAGCTCAAAAGACGGCCTCGCCTCTTGATCGTGTCAAGAAAGCGGTCACGCTCCTTCACCAACCTTGCTGAAATCACGAACATGGCCGAGACGTTGGGGTACGAAGTGGTTGCTTCTGAGTCAGGACTCCAACATGTCGAGAACCCCGGTGATCATGAACTCCTGCGACGTGATGATGAAAGTTCACGGAGCTGGCCTAACGAACCTGGTTTTCCTCCCAGAAAACGCGGTCCTCATTCAGATACTCCCTATCGGAAAATTCGAATGGCATGCCAAGGTTTGCTTTGGTGATCCTGCAAGGCATATGAACATCAAGTATTTGGAGTACAACATAAAGGAGGAGAGCAGTCTCATACAGGAGTTCCCACTTGACCATGTGGTTTTCAAGGACCCAGTTGCATATCATAAGCATAATTGGAATTTGTTCAAGTCAATGTACTTGGAAAAGCAGAATGTAGAGCTTGATGTGAATAGGTTCAGACAGACATTGGTGAAAGCCATGGAGCTTTTGCGCTGAGTGAACATATTTTTTATTGTCCATTCATAGGAAGAGGTTGCTTGTTTTTCTTGTTGGGCGCAAGAAGAAGACGTTAGTATTCATAATTTTAATGATGTTTCTCAATTTTTCATGCTCATTGCAGAGGTTGGTCCACTAGGCCCTAAACTCTGTCTAGGGGATTGAATTTATGCTTTGCACCTTTGTTACTCGTAAGATCTTTCCATCCTGGCATCACAAAATTTTCCTTTGTCGCAAGTAATTGAAAAGTGCCTCACAGGAATTGACACCACGACGAAAGTGGCTTTCTTTCACGAGTCTCCAAAACAATTCGGGCATGAGGACTAAAGCAACGGTGTTCTTGCTGGCGCCTAGCCCCCTCCGGAATCATCTAGGGTGCGCATGGATTTGTTTTTGTTCTTTTTTGTTCGCAGGAGCGAACAAAAAAAAAAAGTGTTTGTTCGAGGCAGGTTTTTGAAAAAAAAAAAACACGTTTGGTAACGTTTGGTCGGGAATAAAAAATGAAAAAGCACGTTTGGTAAATTTTATTATTTTTTTGTTTCTTTTAATTTTTTAAACATTTTTTTTATTTTTTATTTTTCCTTTCTTTTTATTTTTCTTTTTTTCGGCCGGTCACGGCCTCGGCGACTCGGCCGACGGCCAGACGCGCGACCTCGCCCAACCACGGCGAGGCCGAGCACTGGCCGTGGTTGGGCGAGGCTCGGCCTCGCCGCCCGGCGACGCCGAGCCTCGCCGGGGCGCGACGCTCGGCTCCGCCGGATTCGGCAAGGCCGAGCCTCGGACGGCCGGTCGCCGGCCATGGCCGACGCCGTCGGTGACCGACCAAAATGAAAAAGAAAAAAAAAAGAAGAAAAGAAGAAGAAGAAGAAGAGAGAGAGAAGAGTGATTTTTGTTCTTTTGTTCTTCCGAAGTGTTTTTTTCGGGAGAAACAACTTTTTTTTGTTTTGTTTATTTCGTTAAAAAGCAAAAAAAAAAAAACGCAACCAAACGCGTTTTTGTTCTTTTTTTGTTCCTAAACACTTCCCGTACAGAAGTGTTCCGGAAACACTTTTTTGGAGTGTTTCCATGCACCCCTAGTGACTATCTTTCGGCACAGATTGAGCATCACAGAAGGATAAAATTAGTGCGGAACCGCCGACAGATTTAAATTGAAATGGAGTTAGATGATAATTTCACACTTCCAAAGACGGGATACTTACAAGCCCCTTATGCAATCGCATCCGCCTAGTACTTACTGAAGTTTACCTTGAATATATATCTTGCCAATCTGGCCAAGAACAATTTGAAATAAAAAGCGATATTATACACAAATGTCCAGGGTATCGAATTTTTTGAAGGCGAGTTGCCGTTCAATCCATCATTTCCATATGGACAGCACTGCCGATCTAAATTCGACAAATGGTTTGATGCGAGGAGGCAATTCTTCCATCCACCAGACTTTCATCTGTGCTATTACTCATATACAAGATAATCAACCACAGGAATAAAAAAAAAAAAAAACCACTAACTGTCATGAGAAGAATATTCCCTCCAAACCCGCACAAATGATTGCCCGAATAAGATGCTCGTCATGGCTCCATGAATTAGAAAACTCTGTATTTTGATCAACAGTGCCACTATCCTTGAGCAAAGAAAGGAATTGCTTCCTCAGAGAGCCTATTGCTTTCATAGTTTGCACAGATAAAAAATTTCGCCAACAGTACTCATAGCCAGCCTATTGTCTTTCAGCATCTCTCCAACCATCATAGGCTAGAGCAAGTGCAAGATGGTTACTGTAGTCACGGCCAGAAAATTGGGCTTTTGCAGACTCTGCAAGCTACACTGAGTTGAAACTACAATGAGAATATCATCAACAATTCTATAGCACAGTCGAAAGGAGATATCAACCCAAATAAAATTAGAATACAGAAGGTTGAAATTTTCTCAGCCAATCATATGACCGTGGGGTTGCATGAACTGCAAGCTACCACAGGCCACTGCACTTCTGCTCAATACGACTCTCAAACCACTCATCTCAGCACAGGAATTAACATGTTTCCTTATGATGAACTGCCAATTCCTCTCGAGTAAGCTTCTAGTTACTGATCCTTGCCTTCCACAAGCAGCCAGAAAATGGCTGAAAAGCTTCATATTGGGCTTTCCGAGCACAATTATTCCATGAAAACAGGTTTTTAAAGCAGACTTGTCTTCCCACCTAATTGAAAATGGGCATTGTTTTTAACCCACGCTGATTAAAGACCAGATCCTGCTGGGTCAGCCAGTTGAGCTGGTTGCACACTTAACCATTAAAATATTCAAATCATATGTTGAGGTACTCATGGCACAAGATCAGGCACTGAGCACCCATGAAAGAGGTCAGGCAATCGATTACCCTCACCGCCTCATTCTTTAAGTAAATTGTTTTGTGCATCTAACACTAAAAGCATACTAGAAGTCAAGAGGCAAAGTGCAACATCTCTTGCCAGATATCATGGCTTATGGGTTCAAACCATCTCCAGAGCAAGTCCAAAATTTAGGATGGTTAAAGATCTGGTCAAGCACATTGACCATTTGAACCAGTCAGTTTGGTCTGGATTTAAAATCACTGGAGACAAGGGAGGATGTTAAGCATATTCCCAAAACAGTCAACATGATTAAGTGATGGGGAACTAAACATTAAAGCAATATGGCCAGAGGAAGCATCCAATACTAATATGGCTAGAAAAGAGAACAAACTTACATCCTTCTTGTCAAATGGCATCAAGAATGGATCTCTAACACTGAGACCAGCAACAATTGACATTACTGAGTATAGACAGTTGAAAATGGCCCCCAATATAAGCATCTTTCCCAGTTTGGGCTCAACTGGAAGCATTGAAAGCTGGCGACCTATTAAGAAACAAGCATGATCAGGTCCTTCCAAAAGTTCAGCTGCAAACAGGGAAGAGTAGCATACACAGTAAACAATTAACATAAGGAGGAAATATATAATTTCAGCACCTAGCACTGTCAAATTCTCATTTTCATCTAAAGCTCCAATCACCTTCAGATATTCTATGGCATTTTGGACCTACAAGAGAGACAATTTTAAAGCAACACAGAAATTATCAATATAAATCTACTAGAAGACAGAAGCCATATGCATATCACATGAATTGAAAACTGTTAGCAAGCAAAAGAAATTGTAGAAACAAACAAATAAGAACAGGGAAGTGAAACTGATACCGAAAGTGATTCCGGCGGTTGCAATGCCCTAGACAGGAATTCTGTGATGCTTCCAAGTTGCAGACTTTTTATTTGCAAACATAAGGACTGCAATGGTGTCCTCAGAAGTTCTGGCAACTGGTAGTCAGCAAAAGCATCATAAACGCATCTAGGATAGAGGTGGTAACACTCTCCAGATTGAACACGACCAGTTCTTCCTCTTCTCTACAAACAAAAGATCAAACTTGAAATGAATGTGAAAATTCTCAAAAAAATTAATAATTAATAATTAATAAAAAATAAATAAAAAATAAAAAATTGAAGAAGGCCACATGCTGCTAAAGAATTGGAGGACTAACTCAAACCTATGACCACTACATTAAAAGAAGCGCCAGACTGATTACACTTCCCTGCTCAAACCCTTAGAATGTCAAATGCCTTTTTATCAAATTCTCTATGGAGAAACATCAGAATTGTGCCAGCAACAGTCACTTCATAGTATAGACAAGTTAGCTAAGCTCAAAGTAATGGCAACTGCATAATACATAGGTCCAGGCCAGGAACAAATGGCTCAGATCAATTGCACATACTCTAGTCAAACTCAGGAATTGAATTTCAGATATGAATGTGTATCCTGGTTTCTGACTCTCAAAGCAGTGGTGACAGCAGAATCAATAGGTAGAGTCCAGAAACAAATGGCTTGGACCAATTGCACATATGCTAACTGAACATCAGGTAAGAACATGTGTCCTGGTGTCTGCCATGTCCATGACTTTGCATGTGTATTTATCGTAATTGAACACTAGAAGTCTTCAAAAAATAACAACATAGAAGGCGTTCTGTTTTCCTCCATCCCTGGTAGGAGGAACCATGCCTTTAATTGGTTGATTATGAGCATTAATCTCACCCACATTCGATGTTAATAAGTTTACATGTGGGTGATGCTCATAAGCTGGTGATAGGAAATATTATCCATGTAGGAATTATAAGGTTCACCATCAAAGTGCACATATGGGGGAATTTCAATAATATCTAGGATGTTCAGTAATAAAACTTTCCAATTTCTATTCATTTTCACAATTTTTATTTTGATGGTTGAGTGGCAAGAGTGGTACTGCAATAACAAGAAGTGAAAGTTAGCCAGTTTGAAGTAGAGATTAGAGATGAATATCCATACACTAACCCATACCAATTACCACGTCCTAGTCCTCAATAGAAGTGTAGCAGTAATAAGGATATAGACTGCCAAACGATGCATATTTCAGTCAATCTCTTGGATAAAATGCAAGCAAATTGTAATATCCCTATCATATGCAAGATTAGTATGGAAGACCATGGGCGAAAGGAGAGGACACATAGCAGGCTGACAAGACAACTGATAAACGTGAGAACATCAGCTGACAAGATAAATGATAATGGCAAGAACATCCCCCATAACTTTACATTGCAGATGCAAAGTGAGGTCAAGGGCCCAATCAGAACTTCCAATTATAAGCAAGAGATTCATGCCAATAAGGTATGAGCAATATATAAAGCATAAAGAACCACTTCTCCCAAAGCCTAAAAGTAGATAAATAGGAATCATCTTACTTGTCGAGCAGCAGCCTTTGAGATCCAAGATGGAAGCAGACAAGGAGTGTTATTGATCACATCGTAGGGAGTCTCTTTTGCCTTTCCACAGTCAACCACAAAGACTACATCATTGATGGTGATACTAGTCTCAGCCATATCAGTAGCTAGGACTATTTTCCTAACTCCATCTGGAGGCTTATCAAATATCAACCTCTGTGAAGAAAAAGGAGAAGAGTAATCACCAATTTAATTATTTGAAGGACATAAAAATAGTTCAAAAGTGTCACAAAAGATGAAATTAGGATACCAATGTTACAAACAGACTGAAAGATGCACGGAGGATGAAGTATCACCTGCTCGGAGCTGGCCATAGATCCATGGCAGGCAAGCAACAGAACTCAGCTTGGATCACCCAAGAGAGGATGGGCTTGCAGCTGGTCCTTCAAGGAGTTTATGTCATCCCAACCAGTCATAAAAAGCAATACAGCTCCAGGCCTTTCCTTTTGAACTATGTGGCAAAGTACATGCTTGATGAGATTAGAGCCAGTGGAATCGGGGTTCCAACAAGACAGAGATTCATGCATCCACCGACTGTACCCTCTGAAGTCCACGGATTCAAGTGCATCCTTTTGCAAAAGCAGACAGATTGGATCGTCTGAGAATTTAACAGTGATGAAATAACTAAACTAGCTCAACTAATTTACGTACCTCAACAGCAGTAGCGATTTGGCTCTTCCTCTTTTTAACAGCTTGTCTCTGCATTTTCCAACTTTTGTCTTGACCATAATCGTCAATCTGATTATGTGGGGTCAATCTATATCCAGTCATCTCCAAAATATTCTCCAAAAAATGAGCTCGGACAGGGTAGGTGAAACCCTGAAGAAAATTACATTAGCACACAGAACAAACAAGAACGCAATTCTAATTAAGCGGATCAGCCAGAAAAAAGTAAGGGAGACAATGAAAATATTAAGCCATTAGGAGAATATCACAAACAAAATTGTGACCACAAAATTCATGGCTACCCAAAAAAACACAGATTAAGACCTTTTATTTAAAATGCGCAACAGTAAAGAGAATGAACCACCATATTTCGAGACTTTTTTCCAAAGCCCACCAAATTACTGTAAATTCTTCTCAAGTTGCATCTTGACACAGAGCTTTATGCTTGCCATTTAATAACATAATAGAGCCATTTAATTTTCAGGCAGTATCAAGTTATAATCTCCCCAATGACAAAAAGGGGTACCTGTATCATGTCATAAAACGTAGGACTAATCCTCGAAAAGCAACCTACAGGCTAATATAGGTGCCAAAACACCTCTAGCTCACAATAAGACAAAGTAAAAACTGCATCCAATGTAAAAAAAAAAGGGGGTACAGTATTTGATATCTAATTTCTCAAACTCACAGGTATGTGGATCATTGGAGCACCACCAAAGTAATTAGAAAAAAGCTCAGCATTGAGGGTTGCACTCATCAAAATCAGCCTCAATTCAGGTCAGCAACGAAGAAGATTCTTGAGCACAATGAGAAGGAAATCTGAAACATGCAGAATTCAGCTGAGAACAGCAATCAAGGAATATCCAAATAGCCCCAAAAAAAAAATAAAAATTTCCATACTTACCTTCATTCATACCACGTCCATGAATCTCATCAACAATAACATGAGTTACACCAGTCAAGTTTCTGTCAACAAGTAATCTCCTCAACAATATGCCAGTGGTGCAAAAAAGTAAGCGAGTATCCCTCCCTTTCATCCCCTCCAACCGAACCTTGTACCCCAACCTTATGTTATGAAAAAACAACAAATGCTTCAGCAACAGGACAGTAAATACTCCATCTTGCATAACTAGTTAAAAGCAAGATTCACATAGCCAGATGAAAAAACTAACAGATTCTCCCAGTTGCTCTCCTTGCTCTGAAGCAACCCTTTCAGAAACAGCATAGCAGATATTCTTCTTGGCTGAGTGCAAATTATACTACATGCAGCCCCTCGAGCAGCTTCAATCTCAGATTCAAGTATGTATTGAGGAAGTTGAGTTGTTTTACCACATCCAGTTTCGCCAGAGACAACCACCACCTATATGATACACATATTTTTTTCCATCAACAATTATTCGTGAAGATAGTGTACAAAGGAAATCATGTAATACCTCCATACCTAACAAATTCTAACCACTGTATACCTGGTTGTAAATTTCTTGATACTATTCAAGCAAGCCTCTGTACCAGTTGAACTCATCAATACAAGTTTTTTTGAAAAAGAAAATTTGAATTTTTCCAGGGACATGGGAGACCATTACACGACCAAGAAGTTCAAAAGTTTTCAATGAAAAGATAAAAGGAGAGGTATGATGCCAAAAGTGTTCTTTCTGCTCATTGTTTTGGTGCTCTGCCCAACTGTTGTTTGCAATACACACCTCAGCAACAAAGGCATACCAAACAAATTTGTCAAGATAAGACCATTTCATTGATTAGATAAGCGAGGTTTCAAAAAGGGCCCAATTCATGTTGCATGAAGGGAGATCAGAACAACATGCAACCAAAATGCTGAAGAGGAATCCTAATTTTTCATCATATAAAGCAGGTAATGACATTTTCCTCTAAGGCTTTACAAACAGACTCTGCAACAATTGGAGATCCTTCAAGCCATCCTCTCATATCTAGTCTGTAATTTATGAAATGTTTAATTGTTACCATTGGCTTAGTTTGCACTAAGAAATTATCAAAAGAGGAATTTGAAGGAGCATCTTAGGAGAGCAAGTACCCTGTGGTAAATAACTACAGCTTCAACCTGTGTGATGAAAACTTTATTTGTTTATCATAGTTACTGTCACTGTCTCCCTCCGAGGCACACATTCAAGCAAATGGTCCATTAACGTCAAATGTTTTAGAGAGCCAACGTAGACTTACTAGATATGACCATTTCAAAATATTTTTTTATGCTACAAATGAAATTTTAGTAGGCGGCCCCAGCAAACAATGTAACTTCCACTTCAGGCGAACAAATGAAAATTTAGCAAAACCAGAAACCAGCTTATAGATCCTACCAACCTGATTTTCTGAAATGGCTTTCAGCAAGGCATCCTTCTCTTTGTATGCAGGGATACTTCAACGAAATTCAAGCATCTTTTGGCCTTCAGGATTCCTAGGACGTTTATAGTACTTGTCAGTTATAAGAATAGTTGCAAATTATCAAGACCCAACTTACTATGCAAACAGATGTGGCAATCTATAAAATATTCCACAAAATGCATTGCTAAATTCACCTGCCAATCTTGCTGTTTATTACGCAATTGTAAACTTCTCCAGTGTTGAATTTTCTCTACAACTACACTGTTTGGTGTAATACGCTCATGCTTGTCATAAAGATCATCAACAGCAATACTCCCATCAACGCCAGATGATTTTGGTGAATACAATAACTTATCCTTACTTTTGGGCTTTCGGGAAAGGTGTGCTTGGAGGTGTGTATCCACTTCCATTTGCAATCTATAAGGTAATACCACCTGGATGCACACAAAAGCATTAGTCTACATTTTCACTGCACAAGAAAATTCACCATGCGGGAGCACCAAGTTTCAAAACCATGACTACATTATTAATACAACTTTAGCCAGGCACTTCATCCATATATCTCTCTTCCTAGAAGCATGTGGAAATAAAGTTATAAAGAGAGGAACAAAGTACGTATATCAGGGATTTACCTCTCTCTGTGGGCGCCTGTCATCAAGATCAGATCTGTAATTTGGCAGAGGGACTTTGCTAAAGACAACTACTTTTGAATATTGATGGCTGCAAATGGAAATTGCTTATCAGAAATAGCAAAATTGATATCAGGGGAGGACTGGCCTTAAGTAGTTGTAATCTGTAATCTGCAATAAGCTTAAGTACCTATGCAATCCCATCCTGGTTGCCAGGGCTGAAAGTTGATCAAAGTCACGTCTGTCTTTCCTCTCCCTAGATACCATCTCCTGCTCCTCTTAATTACGAAGAAGCATGGTCAACTTCCACTTCCACTCTTCCACATTGTCAAGGGTTGATGCGTGCTACAACACGACAGAACACCAAAACAATATAAATCAAGATTAAACAAGAAATCTACTCCACAAACTAAGCAAAAATAGGAAAAGTCCCAAAAAGAGAAGGCGTAAAAGCCAGCAAGAACCATCTGTTATCCAGGTGTATACATGGAGGGGGCTATGTGCTACAAATATTTCACGAGATGCTTCAAATTTTTGTTAATTATGAAGTGCAATTATCGTTTGACACTTAAGACAAGGGCCATGTTGCTTGGCAAAAGGATCCACAACCTTCTTTTTTTTACTGGCAACAGAAAGACCAGTAGGCTACTACTCCAACATACCAAATAAATTCCCTAGAATTGCTAAGCTTATCTATTAACCTAATAAGTTTAAAGAGTTAAGAGGCAGGGTGACATCAGAATTAGGACTGTGATTTAACTTACCCAAAAAATTACATTCATCAGCAAATTAGCTGAAATGATACAATAGTGAAAGTCCACAAGTAACCCATTATTGCCATGTTCTAGACTTCTTATACTGGTTTCTTAATATAAAATCAACGTAAAATCTTTGCTTATTAGACTCCTTTGATTAAATTGTTCGATATGGATTTAAAGGAACAATTCTAGCCTTTTTCAAACCTCCTAAAGACAGCAGTGAATGTATACAAGCAAATCTAATGTCACAGCTAAACAAGAGATTGGCACAAGCATACTAGGGATATTTGACAAAACCATCTAAGTTTAAATGGGATTTTGTTTATGAGTGCTCCTAGGAATAACACCTATCTAAGGAAACAATCTAACTCCCAAGGCACTTTTCATCTTGTGTTAGGGTAGCAATGCATTGAAAATCAAAACATTTCTTTGTTAAGTGTCCTTAATCAGTGTCCTGGAGATCCTCATTGACAAAGCCCTTTTACATTTAAACAGACAAATACTTAAAACTACCTGTATATTCCTCGCAGCTTTGATCATATCATATATCATTTTATCATATAAACTCTTCAAAACATAACTGATCGAGGCATATAATCTCCTTAAAATGTGACTGATCGAGTCATAAATGGCACCACCATGCTAGATAGAATGTGCTTATTTACAATAGCCACTGCCCTCCCATTAATCTCATTTCTGATTGTTGCTTATGTCTACAAAAAACTAGCCATGGAAAGGCACTCCTTCTAGTGCTCAAGCTGTAGGCATCCAGAATGTATCTAATTTCCAAGTCCATACCACACCTTGAAGAAGCTGAGGTGCACATGGGATTTCAATACTTCAAACTTTCAGACTCTTTTAGTTTACAGCACATGCACTGCGGTTTCCTCATCCACATGTTTTAGCATACTCATCACTGACTCCACCTTAAACCATATTGAGGAACAAATTGTACACAAAGTCCTACAAGGGCATTTGGTGGCATGAATAAAAGTGGAAGCATAGTCTAACCGAGTTCCATCGTAAGCACGATTCAAAAACCAACTACTGGGAAGCATACAAGCAAGGAATTCAAACCAAATGGCAGAAATTCTTCACTTCAGGCTTGCTTTAACACATAGTTACCACCCCAATTCAATCCCAAGCAACATCATCAGAAACTCGCCGTACCCCAACGTTCTCACCGAATTTTACTATACTAAGCTCAATCAGAACCACGACCGACACTCATTTACTCCACTAAAATCACGAAAACTCCAAACTCACCATCTGCTGCTGCTGCTGCTGAGATGAACCGACCTCAAGGTCCGACTCGTCGCTGGACACGTCCTGATAAGCAAATCGGCTGTAGCTCGAGCTCTGCCGGCGCAGGAACGGCGACGCGACGCCGCCGCCGCCGCCGCCGCCGCCCCTCCTCCGCCTCCGGTCCACCTCCACGGCCAAGCACGCGATCATCCGCCGCTCCAACAAAGTCGGCGGGTGCGCCGACCTAAGCATCGCCGCCCGAGCCCTCAAGGCGGCGGCGGGCGGGAGAGCCAAAGGTGGCGGCGCCGCCGCGGAGGCCCTGCAAGCCCTGCGAAGCTGGACGACGGCGGGCGGCGGCGGCTGCCGCGCGGACATCGCCGCCCTCAGGCAGACGTGGAAAATGGCCGAGTACGCCATCGCTCCAGGCTCCGGCGAGGCTTTCTCCCCAATCGGACGCGCCTCACTAGAAATCATGAATACGAGTTGCATGCGAAATACTAAGAGAAGAAATAATCTCACATAATAGATCTAGAGATAATGTTTGATAAAAGTAGTGACTTTGAATTTTCCCTTACTCTTCTCTACAATTATCTACTTTACACTAACTTATCATTGACCTATTATATATTTGGACTTTATTATACATATAATAACACGAACAAATTATTGAGGTTATCGAATTTATCCTCACGTTTTGTGCAATCTACCTAAATTTTAGAAATTTTTAGCATAGGCTCAATTGATTTTTTGATAGTACGATATATTATCTCAATCGATAGTGTAACAAACAATTTGGATTACTTTCTCTTAAATAGTTATCAACTCTATTGATAAACTGATAAAAGTATACTTTTTGTTAATTTGTAGGTGTAATTTGAGCTTGGCTTTTTTCTCCAAACTATTCACAAAAAAAAAAAAAAAAAAGAAGTATCTGTTATCGAGAGAGTGACAGTAAAAAGTTACTGTAAATTTATTAGAGAAATAATAATGTAGTCCTAAGATTTTAATGTCCGCATGCATGGCACTATAAGATCCATTATTTTCTGGTATTGACGTAAAGCGGAATAGAAGCCACATCGACCAAATGTTAAAAAGGGGTTCATCTTCAAAGGATCCATTGGTGACCATAACATCCACAAATTGGTCCCAACCTCGCCGTACAATCATCAAAGTCAATTTCAGCAAAGGATTTAGTTTCAGATATATGAGGACCCAAGATACGCTTCCTCGTCATAAAAAAGTTAATTTATGTCGAAAGTAGAAAGTTTTAGTCATGTAGCCAAGAAAAAGAATTGCTTAATTTAATAATGACTTCGGTCAAGCTTAATGCTTTTGTGGTTTGGGTTAGGTGATAAACATGAATTTAAAAAATAGTTAGAAAAGGGTTTCCAATTTTTTATTTTATACTAACAGAATTGTTATAATATTTGTTAATTCCAAACAATAGTGCACAAATGAATGCTAGATGTGTTTCTAGTTAATACTTTCAAGCGACATTTTATTACAGAAAAAAAGAAATTTAAAAATGTGCCGTACACGTAAATTCTACTATAATATTAGAAAAGTTGTTAGAATGAAGATTTGTGATAATTTGATCACTACAAAAAAGTCCAAAGCTCACATAAATTAGAAAAAAATTAATTTTTCCACTAACATCTCATTAATGTACCAAGAGTAACAAATGCAAATTGGCCTTATTATATTTGAATTTTCATTCAGTTGTCACATAATAGTTCCATCAACTAACATATAAGAGTGCAGAAAATTTTATATGATGGATCTTTGTGGAGAACCACATTTCTACTAAAATCCATTCACCTACCCCAACTTTTTACAATTATTGGAAGATAAAAACAGCAACTTTTTTCTTTTCTGGTCAGGGAAATAACAACTTAATCGTCTCAATTACCCTAGCATTGATGTACTTAAGATGAAAATTGCAAAATAAGTCAATGTAAACAATATTTCCCACATAAACACTAGGTTAAATTCACCGGGATTCTTTTTAGTTCTCCCCCTTTAATCAAGCCGATGTGATAGAATCTTACAATTTTCCATAATTACTAAATGAAGGTCATACAAACTATATAGGTCGTATATACTTTCTTTAGGTTACGATTATATCCATAAATGTATGTGTATATACTTTACCATAAAGCAGTGGTAAACTTTTAGACTATTTAAAAAATCGATACATTGCACGGTGCTTCATTAAATATGTTCATAACATAGCACATATAAAATGAGATGTAATTAGCTTATATAGATGTTTTTATGCATTCACATATCACATAGCAATTAAATTTTGAAAAATTAAATCATTATTTTGTCATAATTAAAAGAATCTTAATATATTTCCAATCCCCCTATGTGCTATTAGACTCCTCTATAATACCCATGCATGAAATTTCATTTACTATAAAATGCAAAACGCATCACCTCACCCACATATCAAAAACAAATTGAGGTAGCTCTAAAGTCAATATTTCAATGTGTTTATAAATCAAATGTTTAATTAATCACACAAAATACTAAACGATTCAAACGATTCTAATTTTTTTTTTTTTATTTCGTATAGTTGATAAATGCATATTACCTTGTCAAATTACACAAAACTCCTTACATTATATCTCAAAAGTAAATATTTCAACAAGTCAATATTTTTTTAAGTCCGCACAGTGAGTGGGAACTAAATCAATTGAAGGCAATGCTCATATTTGTAACTCATAAATCTTAAGACTGGCCGGAGAAAGTTTTCGCCAATTAGGACGGTCTGGATGGAGAAAAATATGACCATTTTAGAAAACATGAAATTTACCTGTTGTCTGTCAAAGAGCACGATCGAATGGTCTATGGTTTTACATAAGCTTGTCATCTCTGGCAAGTTTCATAATGTTAGCCAATGCAAATCGCATGACTTCACTTTGGGATCAACATCCTTTTCATCTCCGTTAGCAGCATCTACGACAATTTGCTTTATCAAGTGGCATCCACTTGTTTCAATCTCTTCTAGCTGCAAGAATATTCTCATCATGGATGAAATAAATGTTTGATTCTGCCATAGTTATCCATTTTCACAATCTTAAATTTGCTAAAAGATTCTAGTGCAAGACGACCGCAACAAATCTTCTTCAAGTTGTTTAGATTCTCGAGAAACAACGATGCCAATCTCGTAGATGCGGTGAACTGGATATTCTCTGTGGAGTGAACAATGTATTGAAGTGAGGTGTTATTTTGTAAGTGAAGATATTTCAACTCCTGAAAACCTTCGACGCACAAATTAAGTATGCTCTGGTTATCTCGCAATCCTTCCAACCGGAGATCTCGCGTTCTCCCCAAACATTCCTGCATCCACACTTCATGGAGAAGATTGTCGGAATCCAGCTTGAGTCTGGATTCTTAGTAATGCCCCGTCAATGCTCAGTGCGCCTAATTTGGATTTTATGCATGTTCAGTGTCCCATATGGCAGGTCTCTTGAGAGATTGGTTGGATCAGAAATGTCAATGTGCAAAGTGCCCAACTTTTTCAAGTTCTTGAGCTCAGCCAGGCTAGCATTGCTTCGTGGGGTTTTATCCGCGGCCTCCCACTGATCAAAACTGTTTTGCATATACAGTTCTTCTAAATTGACCAAGCTTTCAAGCACACCAGGTTCAATAACTTCGAGCATGGAGCACTCTCCCATGTCCAAAAATTTCAATTCTATTAGTTCACCTATTTCTTTGGGCAGTCGGGCAATTGTAGAGCCTTTGAAACTTAGAAACTGTAGTCCTTTCAGCTTTCCAAGTGCAGTCACATCCTCCAGATGGCACTGATCAAGACATAGTGACGTGAGGTTTTCGAGATACTCCATCGACGAAGGTAGAGCGGTAAAAGATAAGCCACTCAAGTCCAACACTTGGAGCTTCTCCATAGATTCGAAAAATGATAGGGGGATTTTGACGAATCGTTTGCTTTCAAATAACAGAAGAATTCTCATGTTTGGGCAGTCCAATATTTTAGGAAGTTCATCAATGCCAACATCATCGAAGGCCATTGCCATGCATTTTCTGAGATCATCCTTTGACCATTCTCTAAAGCCAATATCCCTTCTCCCGACCAAGGCGTTCCATTCCGTGTCAATAAATTTGCCACGCATAGAGATGGCTATATCAATAAGTAGGTCATGCATGCTCCACTGTTTCGGGTCATCACTGCCTAGCAACAAAGAAGAGTCAAGCAAGCGACGTAGATCCATAATCAACCTATCTCTAGTGTTTTTTATGGTCTTGCTGATTGTTTTATATAAACCCAAACCCATGCAATAGATAAGAGTATCCCTCATGGAAGGTCTCCTGAAGTGTAGAGCACAAATCAAAAACAATGATTTGATCCTCTCATCTTCTAATTCACTGTAACTTTGTTCCACTAATGACTTTAAATTGGACCTTTCTATAATGGTCGCAGCATTCCTCCATGTAGCCAAGTTTCCACGCCTCAACCTTTTTGCCACTGAAATAATGAAAAGAGGCAAGCCTCCACATTTCTCGACCACTCTATCCACCAAGCTCTTAAATTGAGGGTCATTAACTTTGTCCCCCACTATCCTTTCAAAAAGCATTCGTGCTTCTCTATGCTTTAACTCTATGAGTCGAAATTCTCGGTCAGAGCGCATCCCAATGTACAAAATATCTCGGTATCTAGACGTTAACAATAACTTGCAGCCTCTTACTTTATTATCGTTTCCGCAAGGGATTCCAACTTCCTTCAACTCTAGCTTTGACCACAAATTATCTAAAATTATGAGAATGTTTTTCTCATAATATTCCTCTAACCTCTTGCACAAAAGATCGGCTCTCCCATAAATAGTTTCCTCATTCGCTAGCTTCAGACCCAGTGCATAGGCGATATCTCCTTGGATTCTTTTCAGATCTGGATTACGTGATACATTTGCCGTTGCAATCACATCGAATAGCTGCTCTTCCTCAACTCGCCTTTGGACGTCCTCTATAAGCTTGGACTTGCCAACCCCAGCTAGTCCATACACCCCAATCACATAGACCTTGTCATTAGTTATAGCCTTAATTACATCATCTACGCTTGAAGCCCTAGACTCCAAGATATCTTCCTCCCTGTGAACATCTCTTGCAACGGAAGTGGTGGTAGCGACGATTTCTATGGGAGTATTCTCGTGATAGATGTTTTGGAAGATACTATTTTTGCTTTCCTTATGGAGACCTTTTGGAAGTTCTGGATTCTTAGTAATGCCCCCCCAATGCTCAATGTGCCTAATTTGGATTTTATGCTTGTTCGGTTTCCCAAATGGGAGGCCTCTTGAGAGATTGGTTGGATTAGAAATGTCAATGTGCAAAGTGCTAAACTTTTTCAAGTTCTTGAGCTCAGCCAGGCTAGCATTGCTTCGTGGGATTTTATCCATGGCCTCCCACTGATCAAAACTGTTTTGCATATACAATTCTTCTAAATGAACCAAGCTTTCAAGCACACCAGGTTCAATAACTTCGAGCATGGAGCACTCTCCCATGTCCAAAAATTTCAATTCTATTAGTTCACCTATTTCTTTGGGTAGTCGAGCAATTATAGAGCCTTTGAAACTTAGAAACTGTAGTCCTTTTAGCTTTCCAAGTGCAGTCACATCCTCCAGGTGGCATTGATCAAGACATAGTGACGTGAGGTTTTCGAGATACTCCATCGACGAAGGTAGAGCGGTAAAAGATAAGCCAGTCAAGTCCAACACTTGGAGCTTCTCCATATATTCAAAAAATGACTGGGGGATTTTGAGGAATTGGTTGCTTTCAAATAACAAAAGAATCCTCATGTTTGGGCAGTCCAATTTTTCAGGAAGTTCATCAATGCCAACATAATCGAAGGCCATTGCCGTGCATTTTCTGAGATCATACTTTGACCATTCTCTAAACCCAATATCCCTTCTCCCAACCAAGGCGTTCCATTCCGTGTCAAGAAATTTGTCATGCATAGAGATGGCTATATCAATAAGTAGGTCATGCATGCTCCACTGTTCCGGGTCATCATTGCCTAGCAACAAAGAAGAGTCAAGCAGGTGACGTAGATCCATAATCAACCTATCTCTAGCGTTTTCAATGGTCTTGCTGATTGTTTTAAATAAACCCAAACCCGTGTAGTAGATAAGGGTATCCCTTATGGAAGGTCTCCTAGAGTGTAGAGCACAAATCAAGAACAATGATTTGATCCTCTCATCTTCTAAGTCATTGTAACTTAGTTCCACTGTTGATTTTACACTCTTCCCGTCTTTATTGGTCAAAGCATCCCTCCATTCAGGCAAATTTCCATGCTTCAACCTTGTTGCCACCGAAATAATCAAAAGAGGCAAGCCTCCACAATTCTCGACCACTCTATCCACTAAGCTCTTAAACCGAGGGTCATTAACTCTGTCGCCCACTGTCCTTTCAAAAAGCATTCGTGCTTCTCCATGCTTTAACTCATTGAGTCGAAATTCTCGGTCAGAGCACATCCCAATGTACAAAATATCTCGGTATCTAGACGTTAACAATAACTTGCAGCCTCTTACTTTATTATCGTATCTGCAAGGGATTCCAACTTCCTTCAACTCTAGCTTTGACCACAAATTATCTAAAATTATGAGAATGTTTTTCTCTGAAAATTCCTCTAACCTCTTGCACAAAAGATTGGCTCTCCCGTAAATAGTTTCCTCATTCGCTAGCTTCAGACCCAGTGCATAGGCGATTTCTCCTTGGATTCTTTTTAGATCTGGATTACGTGATACATTTGTCGTTGCAATCACATCGAATAGCTGCTCTTCCTTAACTCGCCTTTGGACGTCCTCCATAAGCTTGGACTTGCCAACCCCACCTAGTCCATACACCCCAATCACATGGACATTGTCACTAGTTATAGCATTAATTACATCATCTACGCTTGAAGCCCTAGACTCCAAGATATCTTCCTCCCTGTGAACATCTCTTGCAACGGAAGTGGTGGCAGTGACGATTCCTATGGGAGTATTCTCATAAAAGACCTTCTGGAAGATACTATTTTTGCTTTTGTCATGGAGTCCCTGAATGACTTCAGTCATTTTCTTCACCTTCCTACCAATTGGATGGCGCACCACGGGGTTGGGGAGATACCCACGAAAGCAAGCGTGTTTTGCACTTCTATTACGGGTTAACAGGTCACCTGCCTTCTCAGTCTCCTCCTTCACACTCTTCAGCCAATTCTCAATATCAGTTTCTATAGGTTTTCCGTTATACGTTGCTTCTTGGACAGAGTGCTCCACCCTCTCCTGTGCAGTCTCCAGCTCCTTGACTCCATTTTCGAGATCTTCGACATAGCTCTTGTAGCACAGCACGTACCCAAATTGACGTCCAATGGGAGCAAAAAGGCGCTCGAGGAGTTTCGACACTAGATTCGATGCAACGGAGGTAGTAAATGTCTCACCCATAATTTCTTCTTCAATCTCTAGAATTTCCTCCCCCCTCTTTTGTTTCTCTTCTTGTTGCCTCCTTTTATTATTCGCTTAAACAAATGCGTGCGAAGGAAACTGAGAAGAGCAGAACTAACCAATTCGAACAGCGAAACAAAACCAGAGAGAGAGAGGAAGAGAGAGAAAGATGTAAATAAACAGACTGGGGAATATCAGCAAGAGCAACTTAGAACGTAGAGTCACTTGGGAAAAAAGTTGGTTGATCCACAATGCTCATCTAGTTTGTTGCGCTGTAGAGGTTACAAATCAAAAGATGCCAGGTACTTCTTAGACAGCTAGTAATTGTTTTGATGTTTCTACCATTCACCACTTGTTTTGATAGCCCATGCTTCCGAGAACTTAGTAGATGCCGTGTCAACCATAAATTAAAAGATAATTTCTTTAAAATTGCCACATCCAAATGTGAGAAATTCTAAATTAAAGTATAACATTGCACCAAGGAAAAATTTCAAGGCCATTGCTTTATTTTAAATAAAATAAATAGGGTGTGGCTATTTTTACCCCCTTTTGGCTTGGGACAAATATTTTATTTGATCAAATTAACCTTCTATGGTTGGAAACAAGGTTAATCACCATTTCACCCCACTTTTTCTCTCTCGTCTCTTCTTCACTTTCTACGTTTATTTAAAATTGACTCTATATCCTTCCATGTTTGAAAATCAATTAATCATCAATTAACCATGCTTTTCATATTTTCTGATGGATTAAATTTTGTAAAATTATTAAATTTGTAATTTTGGTCCATAAAATACTTCTTTGCTTAGATTGTTAATTCTTCAATGTAGCTTTTTCTATTCATCGTAATCGGCCATTTTTATATGGAGCACTACTGACTCTACTTTTTGACTCAAACAAAGTTTGCATTGTCCTATATCTCTCTGTCGCACGCACGCCCACAGCACAAACACGCATATTCATTGTTCATAAAAAAAAAAAAAAAAAATTGCAATTGAGAAATTGATTAGTTGAGAATTGTATAGTACATGGGGGAAATGATGAGGACACAAATCATCATTGCGGTTCTATCCCACTTGCCTAGATCAACAATTGCAAATGACCATTAGACAAACACAAACAAAACAAGACAACATAAATCACAACTTTATTAACACACAACTTGGTATTAAGAAATTAATTAATTGAGAACTCGTGTGTAACATGAGAGGGAAACAAATGATGAAGAGGAACAGATATCACCAGGTATCTTGACCCCCCTGAACACAATTTCGATCCAAGCCCAGACAGAGTAGGCTGTTCCCTACTTGTCAATAGCGACAACCTTCAACATCTTTCTTTCTTCATTATTGATGGCATAGAAAGATGGCACTTCTTTTTTGTTTTCATTTCTTTTCGTTGATCATGCTATGTGAAGTTGGCCAGAGCAAGTTGTTAAAACAAGAGATGGCTATTATTATCTTTTCCAACGAGCCTTTGAGGGTCCGACCAAAAAACAAAACGAGCCTATGTGGCAAAAGGCGCTCATGTGGTAATTCTTTTATTATTGAAAAGGTAAAAATTAAATAAAAGTGATGATTTTTAAACAATATATATTTATCAAAGAGTGGCCTAGTTCCTTAGAAAAGCATCAATTTTCGGTTGAATATCCGTTCTGACCAAAGCTATATTTCATTAAAAATCATCAACTTTTACTTCATACCTAAATTTAGCCTTCACTAACTTTTGGTCTTATAGTGTCTTTAAACATCTGACATGTCAATCCTACGCCATTCTTTTTTTGCCAAATCAGAATTATATGTAACTTTTCCTATTTTTTCATTCTTTTTTTTCTTTTCTTCTTCCTTTCACTAATAAAAGTTGTCCTTCCATAGCCACCTCACACTCTATCTGCACACATCTCTTTATACCCTTCACTGGAATGAACTAGGGGTGCGTTTGGTTAGACTTTTGGGGAAAGCCATTGGGAAAATGCAAAGGACTTTAAGTTGAGGGGACTTTTCAGAATGCAAATTGTGTTTGGTAAATTACAATTTAAAAGTCTATTATGGAGTATCTTTGAGCAAAATGATGTTTGGGAAATTATACTTACAAAGGACTTTTGTGATAAAAAAATAAAAAAAAATTAACTGGTAAGAGCAAAGGTCGAGAGACCCCCGGCGAGGGTTGCCGGATGTCGGGCGAACCCCGACAAGGGCTGCCGGACGTCGGGCGACCCCCGGCGAGGGAAGCCAGATGTCAGGCGAACCCCGGCGAGGGTTGCCGGACGTCGGGCAACCCCCGGCGAGGCAAGCCAGACGTCGGGCGACCCCTGGCAAGGGCTGCCGGACGTCGGGCAACCCGCCGCGACCCAGATCTGGGGCGGCGAGGTCCCGCGACCTTGGTGAGAGGCTGCCGGACGTCGGGCGACCATGCCGCGACCCAGATTTGGGGCAACGAGGTCCCACGACCTCGGCGGGAGGCTGCCAGACGTCGGGCAACCCCGCTGTGACCCATATCTGGGGCGGCGAGGTCCCGCGACCTCGCCGACCCTGGATCTAGGTTGCGGCGAGGTCACGCGACCTCCGCAACCTAGATCTAGGGCGGTGAGGTCGCGGGAGGACCTCGTCGCCCCTGGATCTGGGTCGGCAAGGTCTCGGGAGGTCATGTGACCTCGCCGACCCAGATCCGCGGGCGGTGAGGTCACGCGACCCCGCCGCAACCCACGGCGATCGCCACGCCCTAGACACGCACCACTCCGGCGATGGTCGCACCCCTCCCCGGCGACGGTCTCCTGGGCCACCGCGACCATGCCGAGCCGTCGGCGGAGCTTCGAGCAACAAGTCCTTCAACAGAGAATAAGATGAACAGTAGAATAGGATGGTTTTGGAAAAAAATAAAATGATGAACAGTATAACTGGTATGCCAAGAAAACTGAAAGCCCAAGGCACCCTTGCACCTGCCTTGGGCTTTCAGCCTTCAGAAGGCCAACTTTGGCCTAATGGAAATTGCAAAGTGGTTCCCAAACACCCCAACTTTGACCTAAGTATCTTTAAAAGCCCAAACCCCCTTTGCAAAGCCAATTCCAAAGGCACCCTAGATCTGTATTCCAAACCCATTTCCATTTTTTTCAGCTTCTTGATGGCAAACTGACCAACGACATAATGCTTCTCTGCTGTTATTGCATTTTTATGCCTTTTTCTTGAAGAAAATGGTCGTGATCTTATTCAGAACAAAATAGATGAAAAAATTCTTCTGATTGGCCCATTTTGAACCATGAAACATGTATGAGACCCTGAGTAATCAATGCTGTGAATCTTCTAACCTTTTGCCTTCTCTTTCTTCAAAAAAATTCCACTCCTTTTTCATGATGTTCAAACTGATTGAACAGCTTTAGGGACTATTTAGTAACATTTATGTTTCAGGGTAACAATTTCTTTTCGAAATAGTCTTTTTCTATTTATATTCCCTAGAATAATTTTTAAGTAAAAGAATGCATTTGGTAATTACACAAAATTTATATTCTTGGAATAAAAAAATAATGAGAGTGTGTTTAGTACAACCCACAAATTTTTTTTCATAATGTAGAATTTTTTAAAATTTATTAATAAATTTTTAGAATTTTCTTTTTTCCCCTCCCTTTTTCATCTTGCCACTCCTCTAGTTGATGCCCTAGTGACTCGCAGCGGCATTTGGTGTTCGACAGTCAAGGCGACGGTCTCCAGCGACCACGCAACCAGCGACATCCAGCGACAGCGATGTCCAGCGAACGATGGTAGCAGGCGGCGAGGAAGAAGAAGAAAAGAAAAGAAAAAATGACTTATTCCTAAAAATTGATCTTAGGAATAAAAAAAAAAATTACTTCTTATTTTTTTTTAAATCTATTTTCTGACTACTTTTTCTATTCGGGAATAGAAAACAATCAGTTGATATTACCAAATAAATTTTTGTTCTTTTGAGACAAATATGAATGTTACCAAACGAAGCCTTCGATGCTAGAAGAGTGATGCACGAATGGCCAATGATCTCCAAAAATCTAGCTATGGCCACCATGGATTGTGCTTGACCTTAATCAACACAAACAAGAGGTCAAGCCAATTCCCAAAAATTAAATCTAGGGCTCACTTGAGCTTAGATCCTAAATTTGAGGCTCTAATGCGCTAACCAAGCTTGAAAATGGCGAGAACAAGCCATGGCTAGGCTAGTAGACATCGGAAGCAAGGGGTCATTAGTGGAGAGTACGGGTGTTAGTGGTGGAGATCTGTGGCAAGGGGTTGGGGAAAACATAGATCTCGACGGTGGTTGAAAGCGGAAGCAAGGATGAACGGTAATGGTTATGGACAAAGGGCTAGTATGGTAGTGAGGTAGTTGTGGAAGGTGAGTCTTGGAGTTAGGTTGATTGTGCTGGTGATTAGGGGTAAGCATGGTCCAAGTGGGTAGTTCCCACCTTGGAATCAAGAACTGCCCACTAAGGACTGATTCAACAAAATTGGAACCAAGACCTGCCCATTTATTATATTTGGGTTAAATTGCAAGTCATTTATTTTGATAAATAAGTGAAAGCTATAGGGTGGAATAAATATATGATACTCGTTAGCCAAAAACTTAATTTCTTCAAAGGATATGATATGGTCCTCTTTAGGTTTCCCAACACTAGAAATATGTACTCCTCGTTAAAAGCCCTAACCTTCACAGAAGTTAAAACATTAATTGTTTAATCCATCTTTCTTTTAACATCAACCTAATTTAATCGTGGGAATGGTTAAGGATATGGCTAATGAGAAACCTAATTATACTCTTAAAATGAGCCATTGGCTCTTATGGACATCTCCAATCAATTCTCTCATTCCTCTACATTTGTTTATTTTGTTTTGGTCAAGAAAGCAAGTAAATTGATTATTAGAAATTTTAAAAAAAAGTAAGGAGGTTAATCCTACTATATATCCAAGAGACAAAATTACTCAATAATATTTAATATAAATGTAGATATATATTTGGTTGAAAAATTACAAAATAAGTAAGTAATTGAGATGAAATTTTATATATACATACTAGTTTGGTTTAAGTGAGTGGATGGATGGTTCCATACCTAGAACTAGGAACTGGTGAGCAGTACTCACCGGTTCCACCAAATTGGAACCGGGAGCTGGACCAACTCCCACGAGAACCACCCATTCTAATCCGACCTAGTCTAGTTTCAGACAGTTCGAATGGTTCCCAGTTTTTTGCACACCCCTTCTAGTAACTTGAGGTGGTCAAGTTGTTGTCAAGTGAAAGGAAGAAGAAGACGAAAGGAAAATAATACAAAAGAAAATGGAAAACAAATTTATAAGTATGACTTGAAAAAAAGATAATACACGCGAGACATTTAATAATATTAGTTGATGAAAACTTAACTGCCCTAAAAAAAAAAAGGAAAAAGAAAACTTAACCGAGGCCAGATTGGGGTGTGAAGTGAAAGTTAATAAGTTAAATAAGTTTGGGCCAAAATTGGGATTTTACCTTAAATTTGTGAATCTTGAAGCAATAGCAAATGTCACATTTTCACTGTCTTTCTTAGTTTTAATTTCACGAGAGATATGAACACAAAAAACTATATCATAGTGAAAAAGAGGGAAAATTGAAGGGAAAAATATGATGAATCAAACCTTATACCCACAATAGAGAGCATTTATGAAATGGTTTAGAAGATAAAAAGAATTTATTGATGCACGTCATATTGGAATCTACAAAGTCATCGTTCGTGTCGTAATCAGGTTGAGAGATAGACAAGGCTTGCAAGTGATCTCGATGGTGATCACCGGCAACACTCAAATGATTGACAAGAGCGGGTTTGTAATTGCGGCCATCCCTTTTCATTTGTTAATTATCATTTTTTTTTTTGCCAAGCCATAAGATAGATGGTGGGACCAAGGCAGAGCAAGACAAGACTAGACAAGGTTTAGCGATGCTGCCAACATTCTTTCATCAATTATTTAAAAAGTTTAAGCTGTTTAGTGAATATATAATTTAACATTTAAGTATATATTTCTCCACATGTAGGCTAACCTTAGCTTAATAGTAGGGTGTCGAATTATATGATGGAGAGGCAAAGAGATTTGGAAAGATTCGGACTTGTGATCTCCTACAATGATATTAATGTTGACACATAAATTTTGACTAAATGTTATAGAATTAAATTGTACATAAAATTAAGGATCAATTCCACTCTAACAAAAAAAAAGATTTTCACATCAAATAGGCATTAATATTATTTGCATTAACCAAGTTTTATTTTTATGTTATTTTCCTTATTTTACCGTATTTCGGATAAGAAATTATTATTAAAAAATTAAAAAAAAAAAAGTCTTAGGGGCTGGGCCTTACCCCAGCCTCCGTTTTCCTCTTCCTTTTGCCGGGCTGGGGCCCATATCTCAGCTCTTTCCCCCCGGTCCGGCCCGGCCATCTCCGCCCTCTACTCTTCCTTCCCTCACGCAAACAAGGACGAGGAGCAGCGGCCGAAGGAGCAGTGGGAGCAGGCGGGCAGGTGTGCGACATGACCAGAGCAGCTGGCCGGACGTACGGCTGGCTGGCGGCCAGCCCACCTGCCCCGGGAACGGACGCGTGAGTGGTCCGCCTCCATAAGAAGGGTCGGGGAGAGAGGGAAGGGGGGGCGAGAGGAGATCGGTGAGAGAGAGAGCGACCAGAACAGTAAGAGTGGGAGCGAGATCGGTGACCACCGCGCCGACGAACCGCTGCCGTTCCGTCCCCAAGCCGAACGGGTAGCCCTTAGTTCCTTTGTTCTGGCCTGTTTTTCGGGCTCACCGGGCCGGAGCTCGTGGTCGTCCGGCTCACGCGGGTTCCGGCCCGTCGCCTCTTGTTTGGACGTCGTCGGTCTGGTATGTCGTATGTCAAAGGGGCGCGGGCGCGAGTTCGAGTCCCGGTTAAGTCGGGATATCCTTGTTCCGCGTCGCACGCCATCCGCTCGACTAAATGCCTAAGCTAGATCTAAAAGTTCGTGTTAAGAAAGTCCGTCCCAAGCTCCGACCGATCGTCTACTCGCCGTTTGGGTGTCACGGGGAGGGTCGAGACGGGGGAGACGGCATTGGGGAGGCCTCGGGTCGAGCGGCTTCCGCCGGCCATGCCTGGCCGAGCCAGATCTCGGCCGAAGCAGGGGAGGCCGAGCTGGTTCTCGGCTGGGGACGGTGGTCGGCCGAGAACTGGCCCTCGGCCTGGGCTGGCCGAGACGTCGCCTGACTGGGTGCGTGGCCAGCCCGATGCGAGCGGTGGCACTCGCCGCGGCCGCCCCCGTCGGAGCGAGGTTGACAGAGCGCCGCAAGAGGCAGGGGGAGGAGAGCAAGTCGGGTCTGCCTGGGTACCGTGTCGGATGCGGGTCCGGTGGATCCGGGTCAGGTCTTTGGGGTTTGGTATTCGGGTTGGGATGATTTAGGCATATTGGGCTTATCCTGCTTTAATGGGCCAGGCTTAGTTCATTTCGTTTTTAAAGGGTTGGGCCTTTCTCTCTAAAGCCGGACTGGGCCCGCGTTTCAGGCCCAGATGGGCCGCTGGTTGGCGACTTGGGTCCGTTCCAACACGGGTTTTTTTGTATATTATAATGTTATTTTAATATTGAAATTATATTTTAGAAGACATATGAAAAGGGGATCATTTTTGTCCCCTTTAATATTATACAAAATTTAATCCATTCGGAATTTTCATCTAGGAAACCTCGTCCTAGATAAACAAAATGATAATTTTGATTTGTCCTTACCTAATATTATTGTTATAAAAATCATGGAGTACCTAAATTTTTAAAGTCAACTAATCCACATGAATAAATGTAAATTGGGACTCATCAAATACTTCTTGAAAGCATTTTGTTGGAAGAGATAAGGAAAACTCGTGTTCATGGTTCCTAAAAGATGAACAAACATGTAGCGTAATACGTGGGGTGTTGAATGTGGAAATCAACTTAATTTTTTTAGACACTTTAAAAGTATTCTGCAATACTAGTTTTCATTAGGTTGGAGAAACGTTCCATCATGAAAGGAGTTATGAAGCGTGCCCAAGGAAAAAAGTCACAATTTCTGTGCAATTGAAACTCGTAGGCGTGAGGAAACTTCCGAACCGAGTAATGCTATGGTCAACTTTCGGCAATCGAAAGTATGCTTTCAAATTGGTCTTTCGCTAATAGACGTTGTCTAATATTTGGTCTTTCACTAAATGACGCTGTACTCGGCACTTGGGTCTTTGGCAAAAAAGGAATCGATACGTACATTAGAGACAATGTATTCATACAGGAAATTATGGGGTGGTGTGGTCCTGTGAGCTAAGACGTTATCCACAAACCCATCCCATTTAATAAGGACACTTTTTTTTATTAATGAGCAATAATTTACATTAGCTCTCCATAGGATACCCCTCTCTCACTTAAAAAGGTGTGAGAAAAGACCAATATTTTACTATTAGTTACTTCATCGCCATATATATTTTCTCATACTAAAATGAATTTATTTATTAATTAGTCTATGAATGAAAATATATAGCTACGAATCTCTCTCTTCCTCTCTCTCTGCGCACTTCCAAAACAGTAATCCGTTTGTGGATCCTCTCACATGGTATAAAGGACAAAGCAGGGTTAGAGCAACAATGTCCAAATTCCCATGGATATAACTTTCATATACCCTTGCACTTTACTTTGGCATCATTGGATGAAAGCTTTAATAAATTAAGAGCGAGCTCATCCAGTAAAGAAATTTTTGTGCATGGATACGAGAACCAAAGTAGAGGTCCCTTAAGTAAAGATTCTCCCCTATCCACCTTTTAAAGTCGGTTATTCCGAGGTCAAAGGTAAATGTTTCGAGAACTGCTCTAGAGTGAGGATTGGTATGCGATTCCACCATGTCCAAACAAACTAACAGTACATACCGATTGGTTTTGAATAGAATAAATGTATTAAAAAGAAGAAGCAATATGTGTGACGATTATTTTTAAAAAGTAATGTGAATTTATATGCTTTAAAGGATGTAAAGTGTTCTGCAATGAGAAAAACTCAAATGTTTTTCATCTAATCAATTATAATAAACTAGAGAATGAAGGTGTGGCTTTTCTAGAGAAGCAATATAGAGATAAGATTTACTATAATGGGATTTGCGTTTTAGAATAAGTTACCTTGAAATAGATCAAGTCATGTCTGAGTCTCGAAAGGCAATACGATCGGAGGATTAGCTTCACGCCTCAACCTATAGTCATCAAAGTAACTATCTCAGAACAAGAAGGAGCATCTCGGTGATTTCTTAGGATTTGCATGGTGTTTCTTACCAATGCGGTTTCTCCTCTTCAAGCACAAGCCAAACAAAGCTTTACTTCTTCACTTGCCCCAGAGGATGAAAAAGTAATATGTGAATTTGTACTGCGCAACAAGTAAAACTCAAATATTTTTCATACCATCAATTATAATAAAACTAGAGAATGAAGGTGGGGCTTTTATGGAGGAGCAATGTAGAGATGAAATTTACTATAATGAGTTTTGTGTTTCAGAATAAGTTACCTTAAAATAGATCAAGTCATGTCCAAATCTTGAAATGCAATGCGGTCGGGCGATTAGCTTCACACCTTAACCTGTAGTCATCAAAGCAAATATCTCAGAACAAGAAGTGTATTAGTGATTTCTCAAGATCAGTGTGGTGTTTCTTACCAATGCAGTTTCTCCTCTTCAAGCACAAGCGAAACAAAGCTTTACTTCTTCTCTTGCCCCCAAAAGATGAAAAAGTAATTTGTGAATCTGAATGCTTTAGACGATATAGAGTGTCACGTGAACAAGTAAAACTCAAATGTTTTCCATCCTACCAAATTTTAATAAACAAGAAAATGAAGGTGGGCTTTTCTAAAGGAGCAATGTAGAGATGAAATTTACTATATTGAGTATTGCGTTTTAGAATAAATTTTATTGAAACAGATCAAGTCGTGTCCGAATCTCAAAAAGAAATACAGTTGGAGGATTACCTTCATGCCTCAATCTAGAGTCAGCAAAGTAAGGCCCTGCATGGCTGCACCCTATTTCTGTTCCCAGGAACAAAAATTTCTGTTTTTTTGTTCCTGGGAACAAAAAAGGAACAGAAACGCGTTTGTGTGCGTTTGTTCCTTTTTGTTCTTTTGTTCCCGGAACAAAAAAACAAAAAACAAAAACACAAATTTTGTTTTTGTTTTACCGAAACACAAATCGAAACACTTTTTTTTTTTCTTTTTTCTCTTATTTTCTTGTTCTTCTTTCTTTTGGCCGGTCGCCGGCCTTAGCCATGGCGGCGGCCGGCCGACGAGGGCCCGGCGGCCTCGCCCGGCCACGCGAGCTCGCCGGCCCCGGCGAGGCCGACGCTCGCCGTCCCCGGCGAGGCCGACGCTCGCCGTAGCTGGGCGAGGGTCGGCCTGGGCGAGCTCGATCTCGCCCAGATCTGGCGAGGCCGAGCTCGCCCAGCGGCCGACGAGCCTCGGCCTCGCCCGCCGCTGGGCGAAGCTCGGCCTCGCCGGATCAAGGCGAGG
This sequence comes from Eucalyptus shirleyi, assembly GCA_017140165.1. Classification (NCBI taxonomy): domain Eukaryota; kingdom Viridiplantae; phylum Streptophyta; class Magnoliopsida; order Myrtales; family Myrtaceae; genus Eucalyptus; species Eucalyptus shirleyi. The sequence continues at coordinate 31,117,374 of CM029447.1, forward strand.
CCGACCTCGCGCCGGCACGGCGAGCTCGATCTCGCCCCGATCCGGCGAGGGCCGAAGCTCGCCCGCCCGGCCGGCGAGCCTCGGCCTCGCCCAGCGGCCGGCGAGCCTCGGCCTCGCCTAGCGGTGGCCGACGGCCGCGCCTCGCCCGCCCGGCAGGCGAGCTCGGTCTCGCCGGATCAAGCGAGCCGACCCTCGCGACGGCCGCCGGCCAAAAGAAGAAAAAAAAAAAAATGAAAAAGAAAAAAGAAAAATAAGAAAAATAAGAAAATAAATAGAAAAAAATAAAAGAAATAAAAAAATTATCCAAATTTACCAAACATGTTTCTATTTATTTTTTGTTAATAAGTTTACCAAACACGTTTTTTGTTGGAAATTGTTCACGGAACGTAAACACTTTTTCTATTTACGTTCCCAACAATTTTTAAACAGAAACGTTACCAAACGCGCCCTAAATAACTCAAAACAAAAAGAAGTCTCGGTGATTTTCTTACCGGCGTGATTTCCCACTTCAAGCACAAGCCCTCGCCTCCTAAAGTAAGCTCGAATTCTTCTCTTGCCCCGAAGGTTGAACCAGAAATGCTTGGTATATACGAAATCTTGTGATGGTTGCTTTTTCCAAAATGAGGCAAATTTACTTCTTTAACCCTCACCTTTTTGACCAAGACTTCAAAAACAATCCCTTCCTCTTAATTAGCCTCTAGATTTTAAGGATGTTTTCTTGGGTCACTTTTGTGATTGGCCCACGTGGCCACAGATGTCGAAGTGAAAAGAACATTTAAGAATGATGAATGATGAGGACCGAACACATCACGTGGTCCTCCACAGTTTCTCTTCCTCCATGATTGTCCTTTTCTTGTACGATCAACAGCGACATGTGCATCTGTTGTGTTCAGAAAATTTAAAAAAAGAAAAAAGAAATGAAAGAGAGAACGATGATGAGTGTATTTCTCATGGTTTTGTTCCTTCATCTACGCGTCGATCGCGAACGCTTCAAATGCCAAAAATGAGTTTTGATTGAAAACTGAAACACGCATATCGAAGCACATCCATACCCAGTTCAATGGTTTTCTCCAATCTCCTCCACCTCCTCTCCTTTTATCTCACCACCGCCATTCACGTCCTCAAGAACCTGCTCTCACATATCATGGCCTCCACAAGACGCCACTTCTTATCGCTCATTGACACATTCCTGTCACAAACGCTCAGTCCAAGCCCAAGCTGTCATTGTCGATGAAGAAGAAGTTGGTGAATAGGAAAGAAAAAGAAAAGGAAGAAAAAAAAAATTCTTGGACGTAAATGCCCAGAGCAAAGCTTGGCACCATTTTGAAACAAATATTGTTATTCCATGCTCTTCTTTCAGATAAAAATTCCCCTTTGAATTCTCAATTTGAAGAACAGTCTCACTTCAAATCATTTGAAAATATTCTCTACATTTTATAACACTAATCTGCCCAACAATTCATTGAATAATTGGTGTGATCACTTTCCTTAATTCAAGACTATAACATATTGTGAGAAATATCATAATAGTCTTAAACCTAACATAATTCAATCATAAACTTATTTTACGTTAATTCAATTCAAAATCTTCCGTAATTATGTTAATTCAATTTTATCGGCTAAATTTCATAGGTTGAAACTCACATGGAACACTGACATTACAATTTTTAATAATTTTTTTGAATCTTTTTATTTTTATTTTTTCCTTTTTCTTTCCCTTTTCTTTTTTCTTCTCCCTCCTTTGGATTCTTTTGCCCATCGTGGCCGGCGAGGCTCGCCGGCGACTGGGCGAGGGCCGCGAATCCTGTTAGAAGATGCCCTAAAGCTACTAAGGATTATGTTATTTTAATTAATCAATTATCTGTTTAATTAATTAATTAAAGCTTCATGCATGTGCACAAATTCGTGCACATGCACGAAGTGTAATGGTCAGCGGTTGCTGACCATTATGCACGTAGCATTGATGGTCAGCAACCGCTGACCATCATGCCACGTTCGTGCATGAGCAACCGCTCATGCACGATCATCCATTATGGACGATCAGCAACGGTTGCTGATCGTCCATTGATCAGCAACCGCTGCTGGTCATTTTTAATATAAAAAAAGCAATTGAGGATGAGAGAAAAAGGTGTTGTTGAAAAACAGAGAAAAGGGTTAGGGTGTGCATTTGTGTTTTAGAGAGAAAATGCTTTGTTGAAAACAGAGAGCAATTGTGTGTGTGTTCTTGTGTCTTTGAGACACGAGGAAGAGAAACAATTCTCTCGTTCGGGCCGTGACTACTACGCATCAAGAATACGACGGATTCTTTCCATGTGATTGCTAGCACGATCGAAGTGGTGGATATCCGAAAGTTCTCTCTTCCGTTCGACGTTCGTTGTTGGTGTGTACGAACTAGAGGTCCGACGCTTGTGGGACTCGTCTTTGTAGAACATCCGAACCGACTTGTTTCAAAGCGCTTCGAGAGGTATTTCGTTTAACTTCCTTTTATGTTTAGAGTTTTGATTAAAACGCACGAACAACGCCTAAGGAGAATCATGTGTAAAATATATCTTTGTTTCCGCTGCGTTTATTCTGTTGTTTTTCTTATACATGATTCATGAAACACCAACAGTGGTATCAGAGCCAACCTTAGGCGTTTTCGTGCGTTTAATTGGTTTGTAGTTCAAATATATTTTTGCGTTCTAATGGCCAATTTATTTTGTTAAGAGAATCGGTTCTCTTACCTTTTATGTGGCCTATAGAAGTTGATTAATTTATGTGATAAATTTAATCAACTAAGCAAAAAAAAAAATAGAACTAAATCAATTTTGAATCAAAAATTCGTAACTTGTTATACTTGATGTTTATATTTTGCAAATGATATGCAGAATTTTATGCATGCCTTCCAGAGCTTTAAATTTTGAATTTATGGCTCGTAAGGAAGGGTGGTGATCATGGAAAAATCCTAATTGTTGTGATTGTTGTATGGATGAATGTATGATGATTACGGGTATTCTTTTTGGGGATGTAATTATTAAATGGAGGCTGCGTCCTTCCTTTTATTTTACTTTAATTTTTCTTGATATGTAATTTTAGTATAGTTTAGTATTTCAATTGTTGATGTAAATACTACAAGAGAGGAGGAGCCATTGGAGGAGCCATTAAACCGGTGAGCTCTTTGGGCCCGGTCTTTGAAGAATTCAAAGATTGAAGAAAAAGTGAAGAGCATGTCCATATTATTAAAATATTAAAATGGCTAAATGGGTCTCTTTGGCTCGAGACCCATTGAACCATAATTCCATGATCACCACATAGGATAGATGTTTATGTGATATCTATTTATTTTGTGTTTATAATATCGTGCATGTTAAACTGGTTAATGTGCAAAGTGAGACCGTTAATAACGACCCAAATCTCCTTACAAAGAACATTAAGTCGAAACGGGTTTCGGACTCGTGGCCTTCCATCGTCGTGGTTTGATCCAATATTATAGTGGTTAACTAACCGGTTATGGATACATAGGGGTTAATTACCATTTATAATATTGAACCACTCCATTATGCATATGATGCTGTGGGATTGGAGCCAAATGATTTCTAATAACTTTCAGGTGAGGGAATCATTTGTGTTTTCAATACTTGCATGAGATGATGGGCTAGACTTAACTATGATCATGATGCCAATAACTGTTAGGTGAGGCTTTCATGGTCTAGAGGCCGAAGTTATGATTGGGACTCGCATATGATGCGTTGAACAAGCTGGTTCACTCACTAAGTTCATAGGACACCAATAACTGTTAGGTGAGGTGGACTTTGGACTAGTGGGACTCCAATCCCCACTAGTAATCTTTACCCAACAAAGATTACCGCTTCCCATCTTAAGGAGTATGGGATTCGAAGATAAATTTAGTGGGAGGATCTATTTCATTTAAAGACCAAAATGAAATAGTTACTTTGAAAGATACAACGGCTAACAATTTATTTTCTGCAACAGATATATATTATTACTCTGAAAATGGTGACCACAAACCCACTCGCTTCTATACTTGACAAGAATTGTTTGACTGGACCCAATTTCACTGACTGGGTGAGGAATTTGAGAATTGTTCTCAATTCAGAAAAAATTGGGTATGTGCTTGATGAAAAGATGCCAACCTCCTTTCCTGAGGGTGGGACCCAAGAGGAGCGTGTCACTTATGATAAGTGGCGTGACGATGACTTAAAAGTTAGGTCATATATGCTTGCTTCTATGAATAATGAATTACAGAAGAAGTATGAATCTATGGAAGATGCTGGCTCGATCATTTTGCACTTAAAGGAATACTTTGATGAGAATGGTCGAACCTCTAGATATGAGATATCTAAGGCATTATACCGTATGAGGATGGCTGAAGGATCATCTGTTAATGATCATGCTTTGAAAATGATCTGGCACATTGAAGAATTGGCTAGGCTGAATCTCGTTATGGACAATGAGTTAGCTGTGGATTTGATCCTCCAATCTTTACCCGATTCCTTCTCTAGTTTTGTCCAAAACTTCCACATGCATAAGATGGATAAAACTCTTGCGGAGTTACATAGCATGCTGGTAGTTTATGAGAAGGAAATGCATAACACGAGGCCAAATGTAGTGGCTATGGCTAAGGCTTCTTCTTCAAAGGGTAAGACCATTTTAAAGAAGAATAAATGGAAGAGGCTGTGCAAACCTGTTGTGCAACCAAAACCCATGATTGATAAAGGGAAATGTCATTACTTTGTGGTGTCAAAGGGCACTTTGGAGGAGGAACTGTAAGAGGTACCTCGCGAGCTTGAAGGTCAAGCCCAAGAACCGACCTTATGAAGGTATGGTGTCTATGCTTATTGAAACCAATCTTATGGTTAGTGCTGAATCCAGCTCATGGGTTCTAGATTCTGCTGCAACTTCACATATTTGTATGTCTTTGCAGAATCTGGAAATAAGCAGGATGCTAGGGCGAAATGAGATTGTCCTGACGTTTGCCAATGGAGTAAGAGTTGCTGCATTAGCTATAGGGACTTTTCGTTTATATTTGCCTTCTGGACATGTATTGGTTTTAAAGAACTGTTTGCATTATAAGAATGCTGTTAGGAACATCATCTCTGTACCTCGTTTGGGTAAAGAGAATTATGAATTTTCTTTTGCTGATGATGTATGTTCTATTTATCATAATAGAATATGTGTTGGTTCTAGCTTATTAACCAACAATCTTTATACCATTACAATGTCCGGTAATGCGATTACCAATGTCAATAAGCAAAATAGAATTGATATAAATGCCATAACTAATAAACGCCCTAGAGACGGTCCAAATAAAAAGTATGTTTGGCATCTCCGATTAGGTCATAGTGGAGAAGACAGAATTAACAAGTTGAGTAATGATGGATACATTGATCCTTCAAATTTTGAGTCATACTCAACTTGTGAGGCATGTCTTCTAGGAAAAATGACCAAAGCGCCTTTTGTGGGACAAAGTGCGCGAGCTGCTAACATATTAGGATTAATACATACAGATGTATGTGGACCAATTAATGAATCTGCTAGAGGTGGTTATAATTACTTCATTACCTTCACGATGATCATCACGGTATGGTTATTTATACCTCATGAAGTATAAATATGAATCCTTTGAAAAGTTCAAGGAATTCAAGGCCGAAGTTGAGAAACAAACGGGAAAATGTATTAAGGCTCTTCGATCGATCGAGGAGGTGAATACCTTAATCTTGAATTCCTAGACTTTCTTAAAGAGAATGGCATTTTATCACAATGGACACCTCCTGGAACTCCGAACATAATGGTGTATCGAACGAAGAAATCGTACTTTATTAGATATGGTACGATCTATGATGAGTTACACCGATTTGCCAATATCCCTTTGGGGATATGCCCTTGAGACAGCTGTATATATACTTGAATAGAGTGCCGTCAAATGCTGTTCCAACTACGCCCTATGAGATATGGCATAGTAGGAAACCTAGTCTTAATCATATTAAGATTTGGGGTTGTCCAGCTTTTGTGAAAAAGTTGAAAGTGGAAAAATTGGAGGCAAGATCTGAACAAGGTCGCTTCATTGGATATCCAAAGGAAACTCTTGGATATTATTTCTATTTTCATTCGAGACCAAAGAATTTTGGTATGCAAGCACGCTTCTTTTCTTGGAGAATCAGTTCATCCAAGAAAGTGGTCTTTAAGGCGGAAAATAGTCTTACAAGAAGAAAATAATGAAGTACCAAATAACCGAGTTCAGATACCAACCTCTGATTCAGTGGGAGCTTCTAATACACAACCTCTTAGGAGAAGTGCGAGAACGTCTCGCCTACCTGCTCGTTATAGACACTCGGTTGATCATATTGAACCATTATTCATTGTGAATGATAGTGATCAACCCGGTGATCCTAAGACCTATGAGGAGGCGATGTTGGACATCGATTCTGGTAAATGGCTAGAAGCCATGAAATCCGAAATGGACTCAATGTATTCCAATGAGGTATGGACCTTCACTGACCTGCCTGATGGTATTGTACCAATTGGCTGTAAATGGATCTTCAAGAGGAAGATGAATGTTGAAGGTCAAATTGGAATTTACAAAGCACGGCTGGTGGCGAAAGGATATCGTCAAAAAGAAGGAATTGATTATGACGAAACTTTCTCACACCTGTGGCCATGCTAAAATCCATTCGGATTATGTTGGCTATAGCTGCACACCTTGATTATGAGATATTCCGAGATGGATGTCAAAACGGCTTTTCTAAATGGATTTCTCGATGAGGACATCTATATGGAACAGCCACAGGGTTTTGAATCCAATAGTGAAAAACAGAAGGTGTGTAAGCTTAAGAGATCCATTTATGGACTCAAACAAGCCTCTAGAAGTTGGAACATCCGTTTTGATGATGTAGTCAAATCGTTTGGCTTCATCAAAAATCCGGATGAACCTTGTGTATATAAGAAGATCAGTGGGAGTGCAATTGCATTTCGGTTTTGTATGTCGATGATATACTTTTGATTGGAAATGATGTACCAATGATATCATCGATAAAACTATTCTTGTCACAGAAATTCTCCATGAAAGATTTAGGAGAGGCAACCTACATTTTAGGTATCAAGATCTATAGAGATAGATCAAGACGATTGATTGGCCTCTCACAATCTACGTACATAGACAAAGTGTTAACACGGTTTAACATGCAATGTTCCAATAGAGGATTATTGCCTTTTAGGCAAGGGATCCGTCTTTCTAAGGAGATGTGTCCCAACACTCCTGAAGAAAGAGAGCGGATGACAAAGATACCATATGCATCTGCTATTGGAAGCATAATGTATGCTATGCTATGTACTAGACCTGATATTGCGCATGCTATAAGTATTACTAGCGAGATATCGATCGATCCGGGAGAAGAGCACTTTGGATAGCAATCAAGAATATTCTTAAGTACTTGCGAAGGACTAAAGATTTATTCTTGATATATGGAGAAGGAGAATTTAAAGTTGTAGCTTATACCGATTCCGATTTTCAATCGGATCCTAATGATTATAAGTCTACGCCTGGGTTTGTCTTCACATTCAATGGTGGTGCAGTTAGTTGGAAAAGTTCCAAACAAAGCATAACCGCGATTCCACCACCGAGGCGAGTATGTAGCTGCTTCCGAAGCGGCAAAGGAAGCCGCTTGGATGAAGAAGTTCATTTCAGAACTTGGAGTCGTTCCTTCAATTGAGCAACCGATCACATTGTTTTGTGACAACAATGGGGCGATAGCTCAAGCTAAGGAACCAAGGTCTCACCGTAAGTCCAAGCATATTGAGAGACGCTTCCATCTCATCGAGAAAATTGTTGGGAGAGGTGATATCGCCTTGCAGAAAATTGCCTCAGCAGAAAATGTGGCAGATCCCTTCACTAAGGCCTTACCTCGAGTCTTCTTTTGAAAGACATATTGACAAAATGGGTTTGAGGTACCGAGACAAGTTGGCTTTAGTGTAACTGGGAAATTGTTGGATGTATGCCTTAAAGCTACTATGTAATAGTTACATATTAGGGATTTCGGTTGTACTTTCATTATTATTATTTAATTAATGGCAACGACGTATTCATTCATTTGTCCAATTATTTTATATTGATGAATGATTCCATAAGATCGTTGCAACTAGACCTATTCTTGAGACGTCAAGAATATATGTGACGGGTTCATAGTTAGACTGAATCTTTAAATTGTTCCCGTCGATGGATTATTAAGTGGATATTAATAATCCTGTTGAGACCGGTGTGTTCTTAACTTCGCCATTAAGTATTGGATACTTAAGGGAATGATGAGTCACATGTCATTGGGTATTATGATGCACGAGTTAGAACACGGGTGTTTTGTATTAGACAAATTCACTGAACGTGACGCATATGGAACGATTAGCGACATGGAAGCTTTTAGCGTGGTCAATGTCTAATTGTTCATACTTTGGTCTTGTGTAAATAATCCTTAGACACGAGGCACGGTGTTAACTTGTGTATTGAACAACTATGGTTCACGGGTGCACATAATGTCGGGTCGTCGATCCGTCTTTATACTTGATGGTCATAGTTTGTTCATATACGAAGTTACACGTGTGCGCAATATGGAATATGTCTCCTTGTTATATGCAAGGTATGATAATGATGTCCTATGCGATCTAATTGTGACACTGCATTTAAATCCTCGGCCGGGGTTGTAACCGAGAATAAATTGTTTATGTCTCGAATAAAATGCATGTCAATTAGATTTGTGCATATGATCGAATTAATGACTTGACAAATATTCCATGGTCTTTGTTTGATCGGGACATAGTAAGACATAGGGATTGAATTACACTGTAGCTAAAGCTGACAGGTTCATTATGTTCTTAAAGCATTCACACTATCTGGGTAGCCATGACATATTGCTAGATGTCAATCGTGGCTTGTAGGACCTAAAAGATTAATCGGGACAATTAATTCTTTTGGAAGTACTAATGTGTTAGTACAAGTCTTACTACCAGCTTAGTGATGAACCTAGGGATGTCACACACCATAAACAACTAGGATGACGTGGAACAAGAGAGAAATATTTTGCAAATGTGTTTGCAATTACTGCAATCGAATTGAGTCGATTTGAAATTAAATTAAATGAGATTTAATTTAATTTGTATTATAGTCACGAGCCTACTTGCATATGATGCACACGCATGCCCAAAGTGGATATATGTTAACATACCAAACAAGTTAGCTTTAGTGCAAGTGGGAGATTGTTAGAAGATGCCCTAAAGCTGTTAAGGATTATGTTATTTTAATTAATAATTTATCCATTTGATTAATTAAAGCTTCATGCATGTGCACGAATTCGTGCACATGCACGAAGCATAATGGTCAGCGGTTGCTGACCATTATGCACGAAGCATGGACCGCTGACCATCATGCCAAGATCGTGCATGAGCAACCGCTCATGCACGATCGTATAATATGGATGATCAGCAACGGTTGCTGATCGTCCATCGATTAGCAACCGTTGCTGGTCATTTTTAATATAAAAAGGCAATTGAGGATGAGAGAAAAAGGTGTTGTTGAAAAATAGAGAAAAGGATTAGGGTGTGCATTTGTGTTTTAGAGAGAAAATGCTTTGCTGAAAACAGAGAGAAATTGTGTGTGTGTTCTTGTGTCTTTGAGACACGAGGAAGAGAAACAATTCTCTCTTTCGGGCCGTGACTATTATACATCAAGAATACGACGGATTCTTTCCACGTGATTGCTAGCACGATCGAAGTGGTGGATATCCGAAAGTTCTCTCTTCCGTTCGACGTTCGTTGTTGGTGTGTCTGAACTAGAGGTCCGACGCTTTTGGGACTCATATTGTAGAACATCCGAACCGACTTGTTTCAAAGCGCGCTTCGAGAGGTATTTCGTTTAACTCCCTTTTATGTTTAGATTTTTGATTAAAACGCACGAACAACGCCTAAGGAGAATCATGTGTAAAATATATCTTTGTTTCCGCTGCGTTTATTCTGTTGTTTTTCTTATACATGATTCATGAAACACCAACAAATCCTTCGCCGTTGCCGGCGGTTGCCTGGTCTCACCCAACCTAGCCGGCGGCCTCGCCTGCGGATTGCGAAGAAAGCGAGAGCAGAACGAGGAAATTCGACCCCAGGACGAGAATCGAGCCTTGAAGCAGGGACGCGAGCAGAATTCGGATCACAGGCGGAACCGTTCCAAAAAAAGCAACGCGATTTCGGCGAAACGGAAAAAACTACACACGCACCCACCCACCTGCGAGTCCTTGGAGAACGGTTTGGGAAATCGAGGCGAGGAGCGAGAAATTATGGAAGAGAGAGGAAGGGAGAGAGAGACTCGAGGGGATGGAATGCAATGGAGGAGATCGAGAGAGCTCCTGGTGCTGACCGAGAAGAGGAGGAAGAAGACAGATTGAGGAGCGAGAGATTATAGAAGAGAGAGGAAAGGGGACTTCGGGGCTGTTTGGTTCAGCATTCCCAAGGGGCTTTCAGCCCCGAAAGCCCCTTGGGAAAAATTTTAGCCGTTTGGTTCAGCATTTGAAGACATACTTGGGGGAATGCTGGCATTTAAAATGCTCTGGAATGCTGAAAGCCCAAAGCAGGTCCCCACCTGCTTTGGGCATTCGGCATTTTTGGAATGCTGAAGAGGGGGTTTAATGAGATTTTTTTCTTCCACTTTTGCCCTCATTGATAATTTAGTTTTCTTGTTTTACCCTCAAAATCAAATGTTCATCGTCTTCCTCGTCTTCCTTGTTTCTTCAAGATCGAAGCTCAGCCGACGGAGCTCAACCAGCCGGAGCTGGTCGCCCACACACTGCCGCCGCCACGCACCACCGTCGCATGGGTCGCGGCCTCAGGCGGCGTCGCCTGGGTCGCGCGACCCACGCAACGGGCTGAGCAGTGCTCAGCCGACCAGATTCGGTCACCACGCACCGCTGTCGCGTGGGTCGCGGCCTCAGGCGGCGTCGCGCGACCCACGCGACGGGCTGAGTGATGCTCAGCCGGCCAGATCTGGTCGCCACGCACTGCCGTCACGTGGGTCGCGGCCTCAGGCGGCGTTGTGCAACCCACGCGATGGGCTAAGCGGTGCTCAGCCGGCCAGATCCGGTCGCCACGCACTGCCGTCGCCATGCACCGCCAGTGCGTGGGTCGCGGGGCCCCAAGCGGCATCGCCCTGAGGCCGCGCGACCCAGGCGACGCCGCCTGAGGCCACGACCCACGCGACGGCGATGCATGGGTCGTCGCCTGAGGCCGCGACCCACGCGACGGCGATGCGTGGGTCGCGCGACCCGCCACCTCCCCACCACCACAGCCACCGGCCGCCTCCCCCACCACAGCCACCGGCCGCCTCCCCCACCAGCTCTGATTGCCTCCCACTCGCTCCTTCCTCTGCGTCAAACATGGCCTCCTCCTTTTTCCTTTTCTTTTTTTTCTTTTTCTTTTCACCTCAAAGCTATTTTGCAAAATGCTACACCAAAATAATAGTTCCCAAACACTTCAGCATTCACCAAATGCCCATTCTTTCAAAGATACTTGGGGAAATGCAAAGCCATTTCCCCAAAGTTGAACCAAACGGGCCCTTCCTCCTCCTTCGAGAGGCCGGCGAGCCTCGCTAGCCGTGGCGAGGCCACCGGCGAGGGTGGGTGAGGCCGAGCGAGGGCTTCGCGGCCCTCGTCCAAAGGCCAGCGAGCCTCATCAGAGGCTCGCCGGCTGCTTGGAGAAAAAAACAAAAGGGAAAGAAGGGAAAAATGAGAAAGAAAAAGACAAAATTTTTAAAAAATAAAAAATTATAAAAAATTATCACATCCACTAAATGACTATCATCACTGAAACTTTAAGATTAAATTGATAAAATAATTTAGAAATTGAATTGATATAATTATAATAAATTGTAAATATTCTTAAATTTTTCTACAAAACTTTTGAAGTGTTCTTTTATCAGTGCTCATATGAAAGGAAATGCCACATTTGACATTTGGGATGCAGAAAGTACGCAATAATTTTCAAAAGGGGAGTGCAATAATTATTAAGCCTGGTTTGAGAGACTCGCACAAGAGTAGGAGAATATCTAGTGCACATGCAAGGTAAGAAATTAACAAAATCTCACATTGAATATTTGGAGTGAAGAGGATAGGGGCAATTTTTTTTTTTTGGACGGAAAGAACTATTTGCTCATTAAGTAGGGAAATTAGTACAACCCGCAAGTAGGGCTTCATTACAAATCAGATCTAACATCGGAGGAACAAGTAACGAAGCCCAAGTTGGGGGAAGGGAACCTCGACCGTGGGCTTTCGCAGCCCGGTCGGCTAGGGCATTTGCTGATCTTCTGCAATGAGTCACCGTCAGGTTGGAAAAAAAGGGCAAGACGTCTACGCATTCGGCGAGAAGAGCACGGCAGTCCCACGGTGGGAGACGCTCACGATGCATCACTTCAACCAAAATTAGGCAGTCGGTTTCAATGATCAGGTGAGAATGATGCTTCCCTTGTTGAAGAATGTCTTTCAGTGTATATAAGAGAGCTTGAATCTCTGTTTCAAGGGTGGAGGATGCTGGAACGCTTTTGGTAAAACCACCGATCAATCTGCCTGTGTGATCCCGATGGATACTAGAAATCGCACCCAGGTTTGCTGCAATGGGAAAGGCGCCATCTATATTGACCTTCACCATACCCTGTACCGGTGGGATCCAGGTAGTGTTAGGGTTCGACGAAGTCTTTCCTGTCTTCTGTGGTTGCTTCAAGTGGTGATTCTGAACTGTAATTTGCAGGTGAGTGAGCGCTAGAGCTGATTCCACGATCTGGTCCGGGTGCGTGAGTTGGTGGCGAAATATGACATGGTTTCTGGCCTTCCAGATTTGCCATAAAAGAGCTGCTATAGTCTCAAACTCCGGTACGTTTCCATGCTGTTGTAATAGATCTGCAAGCCAAGCGTCAATGCGATGATTTGCAAAATCTGTGACTGTGATTTGTACTTTAGGATGATTCCAAATCTGTTGTGTCCAAGGGCACTGCAGAAATAAATGTTCTGTTGTTTCGGGGGAGCGGGTAGAACAGAGAACAAAAAATGGATCAGTGGTGATTCGGCGACGGAACAGATTGTGCTTTGTAGGAACTGCATTGTGGCTGATAGACCAAAGAAAGATGCGAATTTTAGGGGCCGTCTTGGTTTTCCAGATTTGTTTCCATAAGTGACTGGGGGTAATATAAGATGAGGATGGGCGAGAATCTGTCTGTTGAGCCTCTAATTGCTGTATGAAATGATACGCACTTTTCACTGAGTATAGTCCATCTAAAGTTGCTGTCCACACAATTTTATCTTCAGTAGATGCTGGCCATAATCTGATTGCCATAACTTCTTTCACTATGTGCTCATCAAATGTATGTTTGAGAAGTTGGATATTCCATTCATTTTGTATTGTGTTGATATAGGCTGCGACTGTTCTTGGTTCATCCCTATTAGGAGGTCCACATAATGTTCCCATAGGTAGCCATTTATCGTGTCTCACATTGATTCTCTGGCCATTGCCAACTGACCAACTCAGCTTAGGAATAATTGAATTTCGGCCCAGTAGAAGACTTCGCCAACCCCAAGAGGGTCGGGATCTCTGTTCTGCATGCCAAAAATCTGTAGATGGAAAATATAAAGCTTTGAATAGATTGCACCACAAAGATTCAGGATTTTGAAAAAGTCTCCATGCCTGCTTTCCCAGAAGGGCTTTATTAAAAGATAATAAGTCTCGAAAGCCAATCCCCCCTGTACTTTTCCTGTCTTTTAAAGTATCCCAGCACTTCCAGTGAATTCCAGACTTAGTGCTAGAGTGTTGCCACCAAAACTTAGCCATCTTTTTTTCAACAGACTTGCATATAGAGACAGGAATCTTAAATATAGACATTGCGTACTGTGGTAGAGCTTGAATCACAGCTTTTAATAGAATCTCCTTCCCTCCTTTAGAAATCAACTGTTCTTTCCACCTAGCCAATTTAGCATTCACCCTGGTGTGAATCCAAGCAAACATATCTCTCTTTGAGGACCCCCAATCTGAGGGAATACCGAGATACTTTCCAGTTTTATCAAGGATAGGCACTCTTAGTACTCCGGCCATATTTGACTTGAGGGACATCGAACAGTTTTTGCTAGCAAATAGGCCTGATTTATTTCTGTTTATCTGCTGTCCTGTTGCAATACAATACTGGTTTAAAATGCTCGCCAAATTTTGACATTCTATCGTTTTACCATCCAGAAAAAATATTGCATCATCGGCAAAGAATAAATGTGATAAAACAGGACAGCTTCTATTAAATTTCAGTCCTCGGAGATGACCCATGTTTATAGCATTCTGAATAAGAGTTGATAACATATTAGCCACAAGTATGAAGAGGTAGGGTGAAAGAGGATCTCCCTGCCTAATTCCCCTAGTTGGTGTAAAGTGAGGTAGATCTTCGCCATTGACTTTGACACTGAGTGAGGTAGTTTTAACACATTGCATCAGCCAAACCACCCATCGATCATGAAACCCAATCTGACGCATATAGTCCTCCAAGAAGTCCCACTCAACCCTATCATAAGCTTTCTGCATATCCAGTTTTAGGATTGCCTGGAATTTCTTCTTTCTCTGTCGAATTCTAAACTGATGTAAGACTTCCTGAACGATTAGAATGTTATCCCAGAATGTCATGCCTTTGACACAAAGGCACTCTGTTCTGTGGCAATCAAATCTGGTAGACAGCATTTTAATCGATTTGCTAGGACTTTGGAAATAATTTTGTATAGAAAATTACATAAACTGATGGGGCGAAATTGATCTAACCTCTCTGGATTCGGTACTTTGGGAATCAGACATATAGAAGTTCTGTTTATAGCAGCAGGCAACACTCCAGTAGTTAAAAAATTCTGCACTGTAGTGAACACATCATCCTGTAGAATGTCCCAATGACTATGGTAAAAGAGGCCCTTAAAACCATCAGGTCCTGGAGCTTTCGTTGTTCCCAACTGGAAAGTAGCTAGCTGTACTTCCTCTCTTGTGACTTCCGCTATTAAATGATTATTCATTTCATTTGTGACGATCTTTGGACATTGTAGTAAAGTAGGGCTATAATCTCTAGGACCAGCAGTAGAATAAAGGTTCTGAAAAAAACAGTTGGTCATGTACTTCACCTGTTCTGGGTCCTGAATCCACTCCTCATTTATATCTTTGAGCATGCTGATTCTGTTTCTCTTCCGTCGTTGAATCGTAGTAGCGTGAAAAAATTTTGTGTTTCGATCCCCCCCCTCAACCAGTTGATGCGAGATCGCATTGCCCAGTAGTGTTCCTCCTGTATCCATATTTTCTGAATCTGGTCCTGCAGCGATTTAACCCGATTGTTATTATGACTGCTAGCAGGTTGATTGATGTGATATTGGAGCTGCTGCTTTAAGAGATCTAGTTGATGATGAGCAGCAGTAAACTTCTTTCTACTCCAATTTGCCAAAGCTGTAGTTGTCAGCTGTAATTTTTTGGAGATGCTAAATGGATGATTTAAGGCTGTTGACCATACATCCGATACCACCCTGTGACAGTCATCATCTTGAAGCCAAAAAGACTCGAAGGTAAACCTCGTTTGTCTCCTTTTTGATTTGACTTCTGTATTTAAGAGTAGTGGACAATGGTCGGAGCCTATAGCAGGTAAAGCATAAACTTCAGCTTCCGGATAGGTTAATCGCCATTCCATTGTACACACAGCCCTATCTATTCGCTCCTTTACAGCTTCGTCACCATTTCTATTGTTCACCCATGTGTAGGTACATCCCTTGGTTTCAAGGTCCATCAAGGCACAATGGTCTAATAAATCTCTAAAAGATTGCAACCGATATTGCTGAGGTAAGCGTTTTCCAACTTTCTCCCAGTGATTCAGAATTTCATTAAAATCGCCAATGCACATCCAAGGTAGGGTATGTAGATGGCTGAGCTGACGCAAAGTTGTCCATAGTTGTTGCCTCTGTTGAAATACGGCTGGAGCATGCAGAAAAGTTATACCCATGGTTTTCCTTTTAAGAACATCTGAGCAGATAGTATCAATATAATGCTGGTCATGAGAGTGGATAGTTAGATTGACCTGATCATTCCAAAAAAGAACCAAACCACTAGCCAAACCTAGGGGATTGATCACAAAAAGGTTTTCATAATGAAGAGTTCGCTGCAAACACTTGATGACTGGTTCCTGGTTTTTGGTTTCCATCAAAAAAATAATATCGAGCCGATCATGGACCACTAGGTCCTTGAGAGCTTGAATTGTCAGGGGATTGCCCAGCCCCTGACAATTCCAACTTATAATTTTCATTGTTCTGGCGGTGGCTGTTTTGGGCAAGCCACCACAGCCCTTGTGTCTACCCCTTCAGCTACAAAGATTGGGGTATCCATAAGGAGTGAATCATCCAGAGGTACTTGAGCATTAGAGAGAATTCCATAAGGGTTGTAACGCTTTGATTTTTTATGGGGACTGGCCTTAACCACCATTCTGGGGTTTTTAATTTTCTTGCTGGTTACCACAGGTTCTGCCAATATCGGTTTGGTAACAGAAGAAATTTGCAGGGTAGGTAAGGGACTGCAATGAGGGTTCTTGGTGGTATGAAGCTCCTCAGATGGAGTTTGAGCCTTTGTACTTGAAGGTGCTGCAGGAAGTAATAAAGGGGATTGCAATGGAGTTTCTGGTATAATTTCTTCAACTTCATCCTGATCTGATTGTTTCTCATAGAAAACTTTCCAGAATGGACTGTGCTCTTTGACCTCGGCCCTCAGCCAGGGGCCATAGGATAGCTTGTCTTTCCCTTCCGTCTTAGCCTCATCAAAGGGAATATTTTGACATTGTGTTGCATAATGGCCCAATATACCACATGAGTAGCAATAATTAGATAGGCGCTCATATTTGAAATCAATCCATATATTCTGTCCCTCCAATCTGAGTAGCTTGCTAGATTTCAATGGTTCATTAAGATTAATATTCACTCGTACCCGCCCTGTTTTAATCGCTAAGTTTTCTTTTGTTGCTATGCTCACTTCTTGAACCTGACCAAGATGTCTAGCAGCCTTGGCAAACATACTCGCTGTGCATCTTTCCAGAGGGAGTCCTAAGATTTGCACCCAGAAGTCGCATGTGGTGAAATCATAGCAATGAAGAGGAGTATTAGGAAGCCAAGGTTTGAGTATCAGAAGATGGTGCCCAAACAGCTAATGGCCACTATGTAAGATTCTTTGACGCTCAGTATCAGAATTAAATTTAAAGACATAGCAACCTTCTTCGGGTTGAGAAATTTGCACACGGTCATTGTGCCAGACTCTTGTTAATGTACTCTGCAAAGCTTGAAAATTAACTGATGGGTCTGAGAGAATTTTACCCACTAAGGTTGCCTTGCACTCTTGCACGTTTCCGGCGGTATTTCATCATCCCAGACGTCCACATCTTCTTCCGACCAGAGTCGGCCAAGTCGATTACATAGGGCTGCAAGGCGAGCATCGTCCGAAGGGTGAGATGTAGTCATAACGGAAACTAGCTAAAGATGGCGGAGAATTCCACATGCAAAGCCCCGATGAAATGAAACAGAAGAAAACCCCATCACTTGACTGCCAGGGAACGCGAGAAAAAGAAGAACATCCTCAAAACGGAGAAGAGGAGTGTGAATTGTAAGAGAAAAGGAAAACTAGATTAGGAAGGGGGTTTAGTCGAGAAGAAGGAGGATGAAGTCGGGATAACCCAGAAAAACTCTGCATGTCGAGAGAGAGGACTCTGCATTTCGAGAGAGATTTTTACTCTAGATACTTAGATAGGGGCAATTGATAATATTGTATTAGCCCATAAATTTTTAGAAAGAGCTGTGTTAATTAGGAGTGTTGACACTGAAAAATAATTCAAGTCCTTATAAATTGATATGGTGTTGGTACTGAGTTGTTGAAAGAGTAATTGATAGGTCTAGTCACTAATCAATAAACCACTGACGTAAGACCAACATTATGTTACCAATGGAAGTGTTGCTAGGTGATGATGGACAAAGACGGTTATCGACATATGATGGCAAATAACCGATTATGTTACGAAAAGATATAAAGTGAAGATTGTATAAGAATTTTTTACCAATGATTGAGCTAGAGGATATTCAAGGGATCATAATTGCTTATGGATAAGGATGTGTAGTTGAAAATAAGCAAGGATTTGTGCAAGATTATATAAAGCGAAGCTTGACCAATTGTGGAGTATCCACAATCAATGAACACTTACACAATTTATCAATTTCAGTTTATCAGTTTATTAGTTATATCTTCAATTCTTTTAATTAGATTTTACCTTTGTTTAGAGTTAGTGATCATTATTACACAAATTCATGGCACCATATTAGTACCGTTGACGGCACTATAGCAATACTATTCATAACCGCAGCAGTACTTTAGCTCACTGTAGAACTATAGTAGTTTCCTCTCTGAATCGCCATAGTCAGCTTTTTTAGATTTGGCGGAAGTAAAAGGTTTTAAACGACACAGCTAGTTTCTCCTATAAACTTTGAGTCCTTCTACTTTAACCTCTGCTATGAAACCTTCTGATTAAAAATACTGTCGAGATATCATCTTACTCAAATGGAAAGACAAAAGGCAAATAGAATTTCAAGTAATTTGAATGGGCTAGTAAACATTTTCCACATAAGCTTGATTGCAAGGGTAATTGCAAGTCATGATCCCCTCAATTGCCATTCAACATTTGAATTTCAGCGCAAACGTAAGGTCGTCCAATGCAGTCATTTTGTTTTTCCTGAACTCTACGGATGTAGCGATTTGGAGATTACAAGACAGCAAAGGCCAATCCACCCCGGAAAATTTGTCGGCTTGCCACACATGAACATCAAAGTTAAGAAAAGATGATCGTTTATCTTTATATAGTCCTACTTGAGGACAAAACCAAAAATTCAATCCATCCATAACCAGGAAAATGTGACATAGAATTGCAGTTAGAGACATTGTAAATCTATAACCAGGAAACGCTGTGCATAGCACATGGCTTCACACATAATACTTAGAGGGGAAAAAAGAACCAAGAAGGGGAAAAAACAACAATGATAGTGAAAATCCAAAAAGGAATATCAACAGATATGCTAATTTAATATTTATGTATCTCATTTTTTTGGGGGAAGCAATATTAAGACACATGTTTTTGTTTCATAACTTTTTCGAAATCATAGGCAAATTTTTACGTTGACTTTTTATTGATTTCTATAATTTTGATAATACTTTTAGAATTTGTAAAATACGTACTGATCAGATTATTTATTGTAAGGATATTGAAGATATAATACTGAAACCCTTTCAAAAAATCATTCAAAAGCTTACAGTATTTCTGACTTCAAAATTTATCCTCGCAGATTATAAGGTGATAGAATTCTCGTCATAAGCAATAAAGTGATAGGAAATCTGTGAAGTTGTAAAAATTTCACCTATTCACATATCGTATCCAATATTTTGCAAAGATCCATTCATCACTAATATGATAATCATATCATACTATCAATTTTTCCAATTAATGTTATGTTTATCATATAAAATTTTGACAAGCTCCATAGATAATAATTAAACCATATGTAATAAAAAAATGAATTGGCAAGAATACCCCCACTGTAGAATCCAAAGAAACTTTGTTAGTTGTCTTTGTAATTGGATCGGGTGGCCACACAAATCAAAGTGAAAATGTGCTTTCCTTGCCCCGCTAAATGAATAATCAATACTTCTTGTCAGAGTCAAGGTGTGGATGGTAGAAATTATTATCTCCTTTGCTTGGCAACTTTTACAAGATGTTCATAGTGGAAACCACTTTTTCTCTTCCCCCAAAAGATAAATCAATCCCTTCCTCAAGATTGGCAAGTATACCCTCCCCAAAGACTTCAAGGATAATTTATCTTTTGCTAAAATACCTGTTAATCAACACTTAAGTCTTTGGCCAAAAAAGAATCGATTCTCATGTTAAAGTCAAGTTGTCCATACTGGAAATTAACTTTTGCATGATGCTATCCTTTAAAGTCAAGGTGTTGAATAGTTATGCTGCACTTAAGTCTTTGGTCAAAAAGAAATCGATTCTCATGTTAAAAGTCAAGTTGTTCATACTGGAAATTAACTTTTGCATGATTTTATCCTTTAGGGTCAAGATGTTGAATAGTTATGCTACACTTAAGTCTTTGGTAGAAAAAGAATCGATTCTCATGTTAAAGTCAAGTTGTTCATACTAGAAATTAACTTTTGCATGATGCTATCCTTTAGAGTCAAGATGTTGAATAGTTATGCTTTGAAAATGATGGATTGACTGAGAATTTTTGCTAAAATTGTGCCGTGTTTGAAATTCTATGGAAATATCTTGGAAGAAACTTGGACGACCTCGGATGCTTGATGCATGTGTCACAAGCTGGTCTGTGACACATCCGCCTTTTAATAAGTTGATGAAAAATATCAATGTCGGATTTGACTCTTAGTTACTGTGAGAAGGAAGAGCTAAGCAATTCGTAGGAACATTTGGCCTTGAATAATGTTAGCATGAAGTCATTCATAATAGGATAATTATGAACAAAAATCCTAAACCTATAATACTCGTGTCAATTCAATTATCAAATTCAATTATAAACCTTTCAATTTGATAATTTTGTCCTAAATCTTTTGAACATTTACAAATTTAGTCATTTTAGTCAATTTTGGTCAGAAATCGTTGATGTGATAGTCCGGTTAGTGCTTGTCATCCTACGTGACACTGTAAGCGCTAGTGTGAATAAATTTTATTTTTCTTAAATTTGTTTAAATTTGTTTATTTTTTTAATAGGTGGAATGAATAATGGAGTTGTGTGGATGCTTCTTGTCCAATCTCTTATTTTTCTTCACACTTAGCTTCACATAAATTCGCACTCTGTCGAATCTCCACTTTGTGCACTTTGTGAGCGAGGTAAGGAACCTCGGAGCGACCCGTTGCTCTTCACGCAATTTCTTTTTATTTAGGTTTTTGGCACGCGGCTATGTGGATTTAATAGATTTTGATCAAAATTTTAATTTTTCTTTTGTTAAAACGGACTGCCCCTTTTAAATTTCTCTCACATGTCAACTTTACAAATCCTACCTAGATAAATGTCATTAAATTTGTCCCTTATTTCGTATATGTGATAAAGAAAATTGATTTCTCACTAAAAAAATTAGGAGATGTGTCTATGTCCATGCTCATCCCTTGTGGTACTACTTATAAAGATAACTTGAGGTTATAGACAATTCACTATGATCCAGATAATATTACCTAGAGATTAACTATACTTGCTGAAACCTCTTGTTCATGGAGAAGATAAGCATTTTATTCTTTTAGTTAAACAAGTTTTTAACTGTTATTGGATATGTATCGATCTATATTAGAAAATCGAGGGTGATGCCTTGATTTAGAAATGGATGACAAAATATGTGAACAGGATAATCAAGCCGAAATTTGGGCTATAATTCCAGCATTTGTTTTAACATCAGTTACGACAAGAGATTGGGCAATAGGTGAAGTCTTGATGAGTTAGGCCTCGTAGATAACATAGTAATATATACCAGCATCAAGTTAGGATAACATGGACATCATCCACATTTATTTGTGCATGCGTGTTATGTTTATAATTTGTAATCCACGGACCAAAGATATGGTATGAGAAAGTTTCCTTCAATTAAGGGTGGGAAAATTATAACCCATTGCATAAAATATGACAAATTTTACTTTTTACTCTTTCATTATTGATTGAGGAAATTTTTTTAGCATGTGTTTGTATAGGTTTCTCTCTCTCTCTCTCCCTGCCTCTCTCCCTGCTCCCTCCATATGTTTGAACCGTTAATTTTTTTGTGGATCCTCTCGCATGGGCAACGGAGGAAGCGGATATAGGGGGTGTTTGGTTGGGCATTCCCAAGGGGCTTTGGGCCCCCAAAGCCCCTTGGGGGAAATTTTGAGTGTTTAGCAAAATATTTGAAAGCCCCTTTGCCCAAATATGAGCATTCCGAAGGCTGAATGCTGAAAGCTAGGGAGGGGCGGCATTCGGCATTCGGCATTCCAGAAATGCAAAAATCACTGTTCATCGTCATTACTGTTCATCTTCTTCTCTGCCGCCTCAGAGTTCGGCTTCTCCGGCAACCACCACCACCGCGGGGGTCGCGCGTCCCCGGTAACCACCGCCCGGGTGGCGCGATCGCAACCTAGGCGGGGTCGCGACCCGTGACCCAGGCGGCGTCGCCTGGCGCGCGCGAACCAAGCAACACTGCCTGAGGTCGCGCGGACCCAGGCAGCGACACCTCCTGAGGTTGCGAACCTCTGGCGGTGTCGCCTGGTGCGCGCAAACCAGGCGATGCCACCTGGGTCCACGTGACCTCAGGCGGCGACGCCTGGGTCGCGCGACCAGGCGACGCCGCCTGCGTTTGCACGACCTCAGGCGGTGCCGCCTGGGTCGTGCGGCCAGGCGACGCCGCCTGAGGTCACGCCCTCAGTCGCCAGATCTGGCCGTCGAGAGGCTAGATCTGGCGGTCCGGTGACCAGATCTGGTTGTCGGGAGGCTAGATCTGGCGGTCCAACGGCCAGATCTGGCCTCCGCGACCTCAGGCCGCCAGATCTGGCGGTCCGGCGGCCAAATCTGGCGGTCCGGCGGCCAGATTGGCCGTCCGGCAGTTGGCCGGCTGTTCGCCGGCGGTTCGCCGGCCACCGGATTTTATTTTCAGACTTTAAAAAAATAAAAAGAAAATAGCAAAAGCTAATTAGAAATGCAAGTTTTGCCAAACGGTGTCTTTGCTAAAATTATTTTTCAAAGCTACTTGAGATTGTAATTTACCAAACGATGTAGCATTTCGGGAAACCTCTTTATCTCAAAGGTATTTGCATTCTCCCAAGGGCATTTCCCCAAAGTTGAACCAAATGGGCCCATAGAGTAACGATATCCAATTTCCCATTTGCATAATCTATATATACACTTGCACTTTCTCTTTGAATAAACCATGTGAAATTTTAATAAATTAAGCACATGGTCATCCATAAAAAAATGGATAGATATATGAATCAAAGATGACCATAATTAAAGATTTCCACGTACCCATCTTTCAAGAAAAACTAATGACTTTTAGTTCACCATTCCGGCTGCAATTTTTTGAATATGGTACAGGAGGTTAAATAGGAGTGAGGGCTAGAGTGCAATTCCACCGGTTCAACCGATTGGACCTTTATAACAATCGTTTGAATATAAAGAATGAAGTAAGAAAAATAAACAATATATGTAATGATAATTTTGAAAATTCAATGTGTGAATTCACGTATTGGTGTTCTGCAATGAGTAAAAATCAGATAATATATATATATATATATATATATATATATATATATATATATATATTATCAATTGTAATAGGCTGAATTGTCTAAATGAAAGTGAGCAGAGACTTCTAATTTCTCAAATTTACATATTAATTTAAGTCACAAATTATGCTACCAATAGAAAGACCAAAAATTAGTTTTCAGATAAGTCGTTGAAATTTCACTTTAAACAAAGAAGAAGAAAAAGATGCCAACATTTGTTCTAATCAAATCTTACTTGGTTGGGTTGAACCTAAATCCAAACCAAGATATTGCACATATATCGATGACCAGTGTCTCATTCTACATATAATATCATCCAATAAAAAACAAGTGAGAGAAAAAGCATGGTGAAGTGATTGGACTAGATGTCATTGGATCATTATCAAAGACAATCTAATCATCATCTGATCGCTAAAACTCCTTTCATTATTTAAGGATATGTCTTTTAGATTCGAAATTTGGGTTTACTTTGACTTTGAATCAAAATTGCATCATCAAATACAAGATTGATGTCATCTAATTTATGAACTCCTCTTAACTCCTTCTCTCTCTCTCTCTCTCTCTCTCTCTCTCTCTCAAATGCTAGTAGAAATCTCATTTCTCAATGAGAGAAGTCTGAAATATGGTAAGAACCCATACGTTGTAATCTAGTATAGACCTTAATAAATGCATCCCAATTATATTTTCAAATCATGAAAGGCAGGAAAAAGAGTTAAGTGAACGAATAGTTTTAAAAAATGCTCTAGAGTACTCAGGATGATAAGACGATTGGTTGCTAAATCTCTCTATATGGATCTCTCGTGATTGGTGTGTGTGCTTATGTCAGGACGAGTGAAGCAGAGATTTGTATAATTTTTAATATTTTAATTTGTAAATAAGTGTTAATTAGATTATTTATTGTGAAAAAATTAAAGATATAATACTGAAACCCCTTCAAAAACTCATTCAGAAGCTAACCGTATTTCTTACTTCAAAATTTATTCCCATCGGTTATAAAGTGATGGGAATTCTCTTCATCAACAATAAAGTGATAGGAAATATGTGAAGTCCTAAAACTTCACCTATTTACATATTGTATCATATATTGTGCAAAGATCAATTCATTGCTAACATGATGATCATATGATTCTATCAATTTTTCCAATTGATGTTATGTTTATCATACAACATTTTTGACAAGCTCCGTTTACAATAATTAAACCGTGTGTAATAAACTAAAAATGAATTGGCAAGAATACCCCCATTGTTGAATCCAAAGATTCATTGTTAGTTGTCATTGTAATTGGATCGGCTGGCCACGCAAATCAAAGTGAAAATGGGCTCTCCCTCCCCACTAAATGAAATAATCGATACTTTATGTCAGAGTCAAGGTGTTGATAGTGGAAATTATCATCTCCTTTACTTGGCAACTTTTGCAAGGTGCTCGTAGTGGAAACCATTTTTTCTTTTGCCCCAAAGGATAAATCATTCCCTTCTCTAGATTGGCGGGAATACCTTGCCCCAAAGACTTCTAGGATATTTGGTCTTTTGCTAAAAGATGTGTGAATCAACGCTTAAGTCTTCCGCCAAAAAAATCGTTTCTCATGTTAAAGTTTAGTTGTTCATACTGGAAATTAACTTTTGCATGTTGCTATCCTTTAGAGTCAAGATGCTGAATAATTACGCTTTGAAAATAATGGATTGATTGAGAATTTTTGCTAAAGTAGTGCTGTGTTTAAAATTTTGTGGAAATATCTTGGAAGAAGCTTGGATGACCTCTAACACTTGAGGCGTGTGTCACGGCCTGATCTGTGACACGTCTTTTAATAAGTTGATGGAAAAGATCAATGTCAGATTCGACTCTTAACCACTATGAAAGGAAAGAGTTAGGCAATTCATAAAGCGTGAGGTTTACATTTGGCCTTGAATTCATAATAATAAAATTACCAACAAAAATCCTAAATCTATAATATTTTTGTTAACTCAGTTATAAATATTTTAATTTGATCAGTTTGTCCGAAATCTTTTAACTATGTGCAAAATTAGTCATTTCGGCCAAAAATAGCTAACATGATGGTCTAGTTAATACTGATTGTCCTACATAGCAAGGCCAATGTTTTTTTCTGGTAAAGCAGCAAGGCCAATGTTGATGTAAATAACTTTGGGAAAATCTCAAATAAGGACCCGAAATGACTTCATTTTCTCAAAAAAGGACCTGAAGTAGAGCTTGTCTCAAATAAGGATCCGAAGTAGTCATTTAGTCTCAAAAGAGGACCTGACTCGCCGGCCGGTGAACTGATGCATTTCTGATGTAGATTCCGGCGACCTAATCAGGGTATTTTCGTCCAAAAAATATTTACTTTTCATTTTCCTTTTCCCCGTTCATCTTCTCCATCTGCGAGCGAGACCTCCGAAAGATCTCGCCGGTGAAGTAATTGCCGGCGAGATCGAGCCACTTCAGCTTCTTGAGCCCCGCCATCTCCAGCGGTAGCGGCCCCGTTAACTTGTGTCATTGCCCAAGTGGAGTTCTTTGAGCTGGGTTATCGCCCGCAGGACTTTGCTGGGGAAGATCTCGGAGAGGTTGAGGAATCGGAGGGAGGTGGGGCTGCCGAGCTCTGGCGGGAGGGTCCCGGTGAGGTTGTCGGTGGTGAGGGTGAGGTTGACGAGGTTGCGGAGAAGGCCGATTTTGGGTGGGATGTAGCCCGAGAGGCCGACGGATGTGATGTTGAGAGAGACGACCCACGAGCCGGCGTCGCACGTGACTTCGGTGAAGGAGCAATGCGGAAAGGGCGGTGGCGAGAAGGAGGAGGAGGAGTCGACCCAGTCGCCGATGGTGGCGGAGGGAGGCCCGACCATGGCGGTTTTTCGAGAGCACGTCCAGGTCGCTCCGTGCAGGGGAAGCGGAGATGAAGAGGAGGAAGAAGAAGAAGACTCCATTGCAGGGCGGTTTCGTCCTCAGTGAGTTCGGCGAGGCCAGCAAGGTGAGGCCGACCCATGCCGGTCCCACGACCTTCGCCGGCCCTTCCCCACTTCCGATGTCCTTGATTTGGGCAATGCCTATCTTCGACGAAGAAGACGATGAACAGGGGACAACACCATGGGTAGATCGGGAAGAAGATGAACAAAAGAAGGAAAACAAAAAGATAATATTTTTTGGACAAAAATACCCCGGACAGTCGCCGAATACGCATTGAAAATGCATCGGTTCGCCGGCCGGCATGTCGATCCTTTTTTGATACTAAATGACTACTTTGGGGCCTTACTTGAAACAGATTTCACTTCGGGTCCTCTTTTGAGAAAATGGGGTCACTTTGGGTCCCTATTTGAAATTTTCCCAATAACTTTTGCAATTTTTTTTATTATTTTTTTCTTTTTTAATAGGCGGAATGAATACTAGAGTTGGGTGGGTGCATCTTGTCCATTTTTTTTTTCAGTTTTCTTCTCACTTAACTACACATAAATTTGCACTTTGTTGAATCTCCACTCCGTCTACTTTGCGAGCGAGGTAAGAACCTCAGAGCGATCCGTTGCTCTTCACGCAATTTGTTTTTATTTATTTTTTTGGCACATGGTTAGATAATTTTAATAGATTTTGATCAAAATTTTAATTTGTCTTTTGATGGTCTCTTTTAATTATCTTGCAAATGCAACTTTACAAATCCTACTTGGATAAATATCATTAAATTTGCCCCAGATTTTGTACATGTGATAAGAAATTGATTTCTCACTAAAAGATTAGGAGACACGTCTGTAACCATGCTCATTTCTTATTTTGTGATAAACAACATAAGTACAGCGAGGTACTGCTTATCGAGATAACTTGAGTTTATAGACAATTTGCTATGATTTGGATGATATTACCTAGAGCTCAATGATGCTTCCTATAATCTCTTGCTCACGAAGAAGATAAGCATTTCATCTTTTTTTTTTAAAGTTAAACGAGTTGGCAAAGATGGTTGGCGAAGCTTCGTGATGCTCACCGTAGAAAAATTGATTCAAGAGGATCTGACATGATCGTATCGTACTTAGTGCGCTTCTCTTTTTGTCGGCCATTACATTTGTCTACAATAATTTGCATCATTGTCCTTTTTCTATAGATCAGATAGTGCTCAGATAGTGCTCATGAGTATGGACAATTGGCGGTGATGGTTGGCAAAGCTTGGTGATGTTGGTTCCAAAAATATGACTAGTGGATTTGACATTACCGTAATTAGTGTGCTTTTGTATTTATCGGCGATTACTTTTGGCCAGAATGACTTGCATTATTCGCCTTTTTATGTCGATCATAAACTTTATGAAGCCAAAGATTCTAATGATATAGGTTAATGATGTCTTGATACTAAAGGCATACTTGTCTCGGACTATCATTAATCCTTATCATAACTCGAGAAAATGACACTACAAGTATCATAACTTTTATATAATGTTTACTAGCCATAATTTTTTTTTTTGATCGCTTAAGTGTCATAACTTATATACAGCCCTTACTTGAGTGCCGTAACTTTTTAATTGACCATTTGAGTGTTATAACTTTTTAAAAACTTTCACTGTAAGTGCTATGTGACGTCAGATTTTCGGTACTTAAGTGAACATTTTAAAAAAAATTTGACACTTAAGTAATCGATCGAAAGATATGACCTCAAGTGAATTTTTTTTATTTATTTTTTATATAAGTTATGAACACTTAAGTGTTTGGAAAAAAAGTTATGACATTGAAGTGAGCGTCATATAAAAGTTATAGTATGTATGGTATCCTTATCTCTCATAACCCATTTATGGTATTGGAGCTAGCTTTGTCAATGTCAAGCTAAGATTAAAATTCTACATAGTATAAAGTATAAACGCATTCATTTGAAATATTTCTTTGTAGAGATGAACTTAAAAAGGGATTCACACGAACACACACACGCACACAAAACTCTCTCTCGGAGCCGGTGACGACGGCGCCTGTTTTGGCGGGATCAAAGAGGGCGGAGCCGCATCCGGGTCCACGTGCGGCCGGACCATCGTCGACGGCTCGGGGACTGGGTTGTGGACGGCCGCAGAGGCAAGGCTAAGCGGTGGCGCGTGGGTTCGCTCTAGCTCTCTTCTCGGGCGACTCCTGCACTATTTGCGAATCTTGCATTGCTGTTTCCGCGGGTATTGACTGTTGTTTGGGGCCGAAATTCGGTGGCAAGGGGCGCCTTCTACTGCTTTTCAAACCCCTCTAAGGTGTAGCTTGGTACGTCTTCTTCTTTTGGGCTTTCTGAGTTGCGATGGGTTAGGGTTTCTCGACCCTCTGCTGCTCGCATCTTGCTGATATGGATCACGAAATGGTTCGGGCCCGTTCCAATGATAAAGGGCAGAGCAAGCGAACCCCCTCACCTCCTGGTATGGGACGAACTCTGTTGGATGATCCTTCGTTGAATGTTCAAAATCGCAAGCCCCCAATTCCTTCGGGCGGAGCTGCTGAGCCTCGACATCCTTCTGTGCCTGCGAGGGGCCGCTATAATAGTCGAGGTAGGTCCAGAACTAAGCGGCCTCAATCTAGAGATGTCTCGAAAAAACCTATAGCTCGCTCTTGGGCTACTATTGCTAGTGGTGCGAATAGGGGTTATGATCTGGAATTCACTCCTTTGCATGTTCAGAGCAGTAAGCCCGTTATACAGATGGATGAATTTGATTTAGAAGCTGCTGACCCTAAGCTATTTGATTGCCTTGTGGGTTATTTTATCGGGAAGAAATTGCTGTTTAAAGTTGTTGAGGAGGCCCTTAAGAAAGCTTGGGGTCTGAGCCTTTTGGAAGTAATGTCTAATGGGCGTGGACTATTTTTGTTGCGTATTACTGATGGAGAATTCAGACGGAAAATCTTAGAAGGGGGCATTGTCACAGTTGCGAGGATTCCATTAATTCTTCAACAATGGAAACCAGGAATTGAGCTGAATAAAGACTCTCACCAGTTTGTTCCGGTTTGGGTCAGGTTGTGAAACCTACCTTTCTCCTTCTGGTCTGCACATTCCATTGGAAAGGTGGCTAGTGCGTTAGGAAGACCATTATATGTGGATCAAAGAACAGAGCATATGTCGATGCTGACTTTTGCTTGAGTATGCGTTGAAATAACGGTTCAGCAGCCGATTTGCGAAACTATTGAATTGATTACCATGAATAATTCGGTTGTTGTAGAAGTTGAATATGAGTGGAAGCCATTGGCTTGTTTGAAATGCAACATATTTGGTCACAACTGCAGGACTTCTGCTCCTGCATCTGCTCCTAACCGAATTGTAGATGGTGCTAAGGATGCATAACCCGTTCAGGGGGTGAACTCTGAAGATGTTGCTGTTTTGGCTAAAGGTAAAGGAGTGGTTATTCCGTCTTCATCTGATGAGGATGACCTTTCTCCCCTAAAGCGTCGATCTATGGCTACTAATGAGGACCCTGCGCCTCATTTGGAAGAGAATAGATGTACTCATATTGGTGAATTGAGTTCGCCGAAAGGGGCATTACAGGAATGGGGGAACCAACGTCATCGCAGCCTGCCAATGGTTATACCCTTGCTGAATCTGAATCTGCTTCAGCAGATACAGGATGGAAACAGGTCAAGCACATGAACAAGAAAAAGAAGATGAAAATCGCAGCGAGGGAGGCGGTTGCTGCTGCTGCTGCTTCATTTGGACTCTCACCTCCTTCTAATGAAGGTCAAGTTCTAAAGTTTAAAGATTCTGAACCAGAGGTACCTTCTCAAATCCCTAAGCCTACTCTTGAGAAGAAGGATCTGCCAAGGACGATCACTCCTACTATTGCGGTTCATTTGGCTTTGTTTGAGAGCTCTAATGAGATTAGCAACTCAAGTGTTCATGAGGACTTCTTGAGTGATGATGATACTCAATCGGTTCGAAGGCCAATGCCGAAAGGCCCTCTCCCTGCGAGAGTCGGTAATCTTCAAGACCAGCTTCTAAGGCTCCGCCCTCATCCCCCTCCTTTAGTGGCTTCAAAAAGGCCTGGTGCACGCAAGAAGATTGCTAGAAGGAGGTAATTTGTGTCCCTCCTTTTTGTTTTTTGATGATTATCGGTTTTTGGAATATTAGAGGCATATGTGACCCTCTTAGGCAAGCTAAGATCAGGCGCTTTGTTGCTGTAAATAAGCTTTATTTTATTGGTCTGTTTGAGACTAAAGTGCCTGAGGAGTCTTTTGAAGCAGTCTCGTCCACCCTCATTAAGGATTGGAAGTGGCTTGCTAACTACGAATTCTCGCATCGTGGTAGAATTTGGGTCGGGTGGAACCCGGATCAGGTTTCTTTTTTGCCTATATCTATTAATGACCAAGCTGTGCATGGTAGCCTTAGTTTTAATCTGACCGGTTGCTGCCGTACACCCTGGACTTTGTGCTCGTAGGGCCCCAAAGACAGAGCAATAACCAAAGATGTGAATGACGGACAGCAAAGAAGCACATGGAATGAAGACAACGAAATGCAGAGAAAAGGATAGAGAGTCCATACTTATGATTGTGGTCTTTTCAAGCACAGTCAATGAACTTCTCCGAGCTTCTATTTCAAGAGACAAGCTCTCACTCGATCACCAGTCTAAAGATCAAGGTCGCCATCGTTCGCTGGCCACACCACATACACAGTGATGACACGTCAGAGTAATACCGAAAATGGATTATACAAAATGAGATATAATAAAAAAATCTGATCATATAAGCAACAGTTCTAGCACTGAACTCCATTCGTATGGAAGACGCAACTCAAACCAGAGAAATCAAGACGCAATTTCCAACATGAGAATCATAACACCAATTCAATAATTGAATGAGCATCGTATTCCAAATAAAGCGGTCAAAATGAGGTCTAAATAACTCAAGAATGAGTTGAGTTGATACATTACGGCTTTTGGCTCAATGATTTAATAGAAACACATCCATATCTGGTTCCAGCATTTCATCAAACATGTGATATGCATTTCCATCAAGGAGTTTATAAAGAACATGAGTCGACGATTCACTTTTATTACCATCACAACAACATCGGACCAAGCTTAAATCCTTAATAGAACCTCAACGTGGCCGATTTTCACACAAACAATAACAATTTTACCTTGATGATGTGCGATTGCAGCCGTGATCAGCTGTTGAACTTACAAAAAGGAGTCCCGGGCGTGTCGCCCATGATGATCGGACCTGACAAAGGAGGATTCAGTGAGTGCAAGGAAGTTCGAGATCTTCGAACAACAAACAGAGCAGAATAGGGAGATGCGATCAGTGAAGCTCGGAAGCGGCTTTGATGGGCCGCGACTTCGGCATCTTTCTGTCAATACTTCGTTTCATCTCTCCGACCTGGCTGAGCTCAAAGCGATCAGAGGTTGAGACGCCTCGGTCGATGAAGATTCAAATGTTTGCGGCGGCTGAAGATTGGACTGGAGTTCGACGTCGTAGGTTCAATCGAGAGTATCAAGAAGAGTATTCTCGTTCTTGGAGTCTCGATGCTTCAGTGAAGAAAGGTCCGAGAGGGAGCAGACATCTCTTTTTCGCTCAACTTCCTCTCCGGCGAAAAGGACTGGTAGGGATGGTGATAGACCTGGAGCGCGGGGGTCTAGCTTCGACTGGATTTCGGGAGCGATCGGTCGCTGTAATAAAAGAGCCAAGAAAGATGATCTGAACCGCAGCAGATTTTTTCAGAAGCTCGCCGGACGAATTGCTCGTGAAATTGAATTGGAATTCGAACTTGAATGATCTTGGTCTGCTGGAACTCGAGGTATAATGGCGGATAAGAGCAATTTGAGCACCTTTTCTTTTTATTTTTCAATTGTTACTTTGTTCATTTCATTTGTATATCCCCTTCTTCTTCTTCTTTTTCACAAAAAGTAATTTGCCAGCAAAAGTCAGGTCTCCACACTTGATTTTACCAATTTAGCAAATTTTAAAAATTGATTGTGTTTTTGAAAATTTTTAAATTGCGCTTTCACTACAAATTTTAGGATTTCTAGCACATGGATCCCAAAAAATTTCAGTTGCTATTTAGACGACAGAAGTCAAATTTGTTGTCACAGATAGTTATTGTTATCTGTGCTCAAATTTTGTGGGTGAAACATCAATTGTATGATTATGAAATAAATGTTAAAAAA
The DNA here is from genome assembly GCA_017140165.1 of Eucalyptus shirleyi. NCBI lineage: Eukaryota > Viridiplantae > Streptophyta > Magnoliopsida > Myrtales > Myrtaceae > Eucalyptus > Eucalyptus shirleyi. Next base: position 31,149,805 of record CM029447.1, read on the forward strand.
AGAAGAAGAAGATGTTCCCACTAGGTTTGACTATAGCCTCGCTGCTAGCTTGTGCAAAAATCTAATTCAACATTCTCGCGCGGTTGAGTTTGCGGAGACCAATAATTAAATAGCGTATAATTTTATTAAGCCTTTGGCTAAAATAAAAATGATGAATTTTGAATGATTTTAGGTTAACTTTTGTTTGCTGCATATTCTTTATTAGTTATTTGTAAAACCACGATTTGTCTCTCTAAATCCACGAATCTCACTTACCTCCAACCTTCATTCACTCAAATCTTCATCACCCACTCCATTTTACTTCGAATTTCTTCAAAGCGAAGGCAAGATTCACTTCCTTTTCACGTCGATCTTCCTCAAAATCCAACCCTTCTCCTAAACCCATTCGATTCCATCCTTAACACTCAAAAACTAACCCTCTTTTCTCCAGAATCCTCTCTTTCCTCGGAGTATTAGGATCAAATATAGAGCTTGGAAGAAGGGAATCCATCAAACCGGGATCAACGACACAAAGAAAAGAAGAGGTCGAGTCGGGTCTTCCAAGAGTTGGGCTCGATGAACTACACCTCGCAAACCGGGTTTCTTTCGATAGAAATTTGCAATTTGACACTAGAAGCGTGTTAACAGGCCGAAAGCTAGACTTACAGTTTTGCGATGGTTTGAATGGTTGCAGTGGACTGAGTTTCTATTTTCTAAAACTTGAGGAGATTTATTTGAATGCTGTCAAGTGGTATATGGATGAGACTCTCATTATCCTTTAAGAATCGGTCTTGGATGACATTTTCTCTGATAATCCTCAGGACGGTTTGAGGATATTAACACAAGGAATGACGTATATACTAAAAGAGTGAGCCAATTAGTTCATGATCTTAATATTAGATATGTGGATGTCACTATACGTGTTCTTCTTCGTATGATTGTGATATATTATTTCTTTCTCCCCGTTTCTTTGTTGAGTGCACATATGAAGTGACAAAAAATACCACATCTGACATATTTGATAAAAAGAAGATTTTGTTGGAGAAATCGTTCCAGAATATTTTGAAGCTGACAAAACGTTTCTTTCAGTCTAGTCTGGACATCTGCAGATCGTCTAATTTAAAGTCTGAAGACTTTCTGATCACCAGACTCAAGATTCAAGACTCAAGATTCGAGACTCAAGACTCAAGACTATTCTCATTGACAGTCTTTCTGATCCAGTGACGAAGTAAATCCAGAGCCGAAGTATATGGTTGAGGATTTAATCCTATCGTCTGGAGAAGATCTTTTTGGTTGGATAAATACAACGGATTCTTTTGTTCGTATCTAGATCAATTGAAGATCCGATGGTCGACGAAGTATTCTTGGAATGTTCTATTCTTGGAAACCAAGATCGATTGTATGGGCGAACGAGTTGATGGGCTATCGTCAGGTTCCTTTTATAGCTCGAATGATCTTCTTTGATTGATTCCGTCCAACGGGTAGATTGGAGGAATTCCTTTTGTAAGTGCCAACGGTATGATGGCATAAAGGAGTATAAAAAGGAAGTCGTTCTAGTTGTTTAAGTACGTGATCGATAGAAAAATTCCAGAGTCTGAAGCTCCTTGATTATTAATCGATACAGTCTAAGCGAAATTGTATACACAGAGAGTGTCTATACTTGGTGATACCTTGAGCGAGTGTGGTAGATCATCTACACCGAAATCAAGGAAGATCAACAACGTAACATCTCTTTGTTCATAGTGGAATCCAGCTAAATTGGCTGTCGGTCGCGAAGAGTGGACGTAGGCTTGAATCAAGCGAACCACTATAAACCGCGTGTTTAATTCTTTTCTTCCTTGCTTAGTCTTGCGTTGATTATTACTTGTTGCGAATTCTTCAACTGTCTAAATATTGCACAAGTATACAGAAATTATCAAGAAAAATCTGTGTATACCTATTCACCCCCCTCTAGGTACTCATACTAGCAATATCAATTGGTATCAGAGCCCGTGTTCTTACTTTGTTTGAAGTGTTTTACTTCAGAGTAAAAGATCCATGGCTAGTATGCTAGCACCAGGGCTGATGGAAGGGCAAAGCAATACCAGACCACCCTACTTTGACGGAAAGGATTACAACATCTGGAAAAACAAGATGAAAGCTTTCCTACGATCCAAGGATCCTCTGGAATGGGATGTTGTGGAAAGAGGAATTATTCCTACTGCTGCATCAGTCTCTGAAAGAGGGAAAGAAACTGTTGATGCCAGCGGAATGGCTCAGGAAGAGATAAACAAGAGACAAGCACTCGATGCAAAAGCAATTTATTCTTTATATTGTGCCTTATCTCCAACTGAATATAACAGAATATCTTCTTGTGTTACAACAAAAGAAGTATGAGATAGATTACACATCACCTATGAAGGGACAGATCGAGTGAAGGAGACCAGAATTAACATTCTCCTCGGTCAATATGAAGCCTTCAAAATGAAACCAGGAGAATCTATAACTGACATGTTTAGTCGTTTTACAGATATTGTCAATGGTCTTGAGAACCAAGGACAAAAAATTTCTGATCCCATGAAGGTGAACAAGCTACTGCGTGGACTCTCCAAGGAGTGGAATCATATAAAGACTTCAATAAGAGAAACGCAAAGAATTATGCCTTTATCTGTCGACGAGCTGATCGGAACTCTTCAGTCTTATGAAGTGGAACGAATTAATGAGGACGAAGATCCAAAAGGTAAGAAATCTATTGCATTAAAATCAAATGATGACTCTGATGATGCAGATTCTGAAGATGATATGGACGATGAGGAGCTCGCCCTCATGATAAGAAGATTCAGAAAACTGAACGAGAAAGGCGAAGGTTCAACTCAAAGAAACAAAGTTTCCAGAGACAGCAGACCAAGTCTGTTGATGATGAGGAACCAAACAAAGATGTAGTTTACTTCGAATGCAAGAAGAAGGGACACATCAGACCCAACTGTCCTCTTCTGAAGAAGAAAAGAGGAAAAGCTGAGAAGTTTCGAAAAGCTCTCAAAGCCGAAACCTGAAGTGATACAGAATGTGAAGAAAGTGATAATGAATATGCCAACATATGTTTGATGGCACATTCAGACTTAGATTCAGATTCTGGATCAGACTCAGACAGTGAATTTGAGGTAAGTGATTTTAAAATTCCTGTCAAAGTCTCTAAATATATTGATGAATTGTGTTTCGGTCTTAAGACTTCTCTCAAAAGGATTTCCGAACTTAAAAAGGAAAACTCAGCTCTAAAACAAAAGGAAGTCATTTTAGAAGAAAGAGTTAAAAGTCTAGACCTAAATGTTTCTGCTCTTAAAGAAAAAGAAGATGATCTTTTGAAAGAAAATGTTTTCTTAAAAACGGACTTATCAAATATTTCAAAGAAGTTTTCGATAGGATCCGAAAAGCTTGAAAAAGTTCTTTCAGTTCAAAGACCTTACTTCAATAAGTCTGGTTTAGGCATGACAGCGGAAACAATTCCCTTGATTGATTTTCCTAAAGTTAAAGAAAGAATTAAGAAAAGACCGTCGAGAGAGGCTTACAAAAATCATTTCAAGAAAGTTTTTGTAAAGTCTCGTTGGTCGAAATGCTCTAAGGTGTTCAAAGTGTAACAAGTAAGGATCACTTTGAAAAAGAATGTCCTATGGTTTGGAAACCCGTTAAGAAAGTATGGCCTAATAATGCTTATCCTACTAACACCAAAGGACCCAAGAAAATTTGGGTACCAAAGAAAACTTGAGATTCTCTTTTAAATGCAGGTCTCCGTCAAGAAAAAGATAAAATGGTATCTTGACAGCGGATGTTCAAGACACATGACAGGAGACTCAAAGTGCTTCGTAAAGCTTGTTCAAGTAAACGGCGGAAATGTTTCATTTGGAGGAAATGGCAAAGGAAGCATCGTGGGATTTGGAACTGTGAAAATTGGAAATCTCACAATAAGCAATGTTTCTCTAGTGGAAGGACTCAACTATAACCTTCTCAAAGCATTAGCCAACCGTGTGATACTTGGTTTCAAGATCTGCTTTCAAGAAGGAATTTGCTATGGAATTAGTAAAGACTCTACTCGCCTTTCATGGGTCGAAGACATGGAAACATCTACCTCTTAGACATGAAATTGAATGAATCTCAATGCCTAATCTCAATTCAAGATGAAGCAAGCTTATGGCACAGAAAGCTTGGGCATGTCAATATGAAGCAATTAGCCAAAATCTCATCAAAGCAGCTTGTTCGAGGTCTACCCAAATTACCATATCAAAAGTCCGATCCATGCACACCCTGTATTATGGGAAAACAGGTAAGAAATTCATTTAAGCGAATAAATCATGTCTCTACTAATCATGTACTACGATTCGCATATGGATCTCTTCGGACCAACCGAACTCGAGTATTGGAGGTAAGAAATATTGCCTAGTAATTGTGGATGATTTCTCTCGCTTTACTTGGGTATATTTCCTTGCAAGTAAGTCGAAACCTTTTCCTATTTTGAAAAATTTGCTAAAAAGGTTCAAAATGAGAAAGGATGTGTTATATCAAGTATAAAAACAGATCATGGAGGTGAATTTGAAAATCAAGATTTCACAAAATTGTGTGATGAATCTAGTTTTAATCATGTATTCTCTTCTCCATACACTCCTCAGCAAAATGGAGTTGTGGAAAGAAAGAATAGATCTCTTCAAGAAATGGCTAGAACACTTTTAATTGAAAGCAAAATTTCTTCACGATTTTGGGCTGAAGCTGTCTCAACAGCATGCTATATCATCAATAGAGTCTTCCTAAGACCTATTCTGGAGAAAACCCCTATGAGATATTCAAAGGTAAGAAGCCTATTGTTTCATACTTTCATGTGTTCGGTTGCAAATGCTTTATATTGAAAAATGCAAAAGATCGAGTTGGTAAGTTTGAAGAAAGATAAGATGAAGGTATCTTCCTTGGATATTCTACATCAAGCAAAGCCTACAGAGTCTACAATAAGAAGAGCCAGTCTGTGGAGGAGTCAATGAATGTCAAATTTCAAGACTCTACGCAAGATGAACCCAGTCAGACTCAATATGAAAAGTCTGAACCTGCTCCAGACCTTCCAAAGCTTACAACTCAAAAAGTATCTCAGACTCTGGAAGACCAGCGTCAAGATGTTCATGAAGATTCAAATAAAGAAAGAGATCATCATCCAGAAAAATCAACCAAGAATCGGAAACACAAGTCCAAATCATCCTAAAGATCTCATTATCGGCGAAATTAATGAAGGAATTTGCACCAGATCCAAAAGACGTGAAGAGTCTAGTGCTGTAGCTCTCATCTCTGAAATTGAACCAAAAAGCATAGAAGAAGCTTTATCTGATGAAAGCTGGATCGAAGCTATGCAAGAGGAGCTCAGACAGTTCAACATTAACGATGTCTGGGAATTGACGTCTAAACCAAAAGGTAAAACTGTTATTGGAGCCAAATGGGTGTTCAGAAACAAGATGAACGAAAAGGGAAAAGTCGTACGGAATAAAGCAAGACTCGTGGCCAAGGGATACACGCAAGAAGAAGGAATAGACTCTGATGAAACTTACGCTCCTGTAGCAAGGTTAGAAGCTATTCGTCTATTACTTGCATTTGCTTGTTACAAAAATTTCAGGTTATTCCAAATGGACGTCAAAAGTGCTTTCCTAAATGGATTTATCCAAGAGGAAGTTTATGTGGAACAATCGCCTGGATTTGAAGACCCAAAGAAGCCAGACTCAGTCTTCAGACTGAAAAAGGCTCTGTATGGTCTAAAGCAAGCACCTCGAGCTTGGTACGACAGACTAAGTAAGTTCTTATTACAGAACGGATTTGTTAAAGGTAAAGTAGATACTACTCTATTCATCAAAAAGGAAAACAAAAGCTTTTTACTCGTTCAAATATATGTTGATGACATTATTTTTGGATCCTCTAATGAAAGTCTATGCAAGAAATTTTCTAAGTCTATGCAGGATGAGTTTGAAATGAGTATGATGGGAGAATTAACATTCTTTCTTGGCCTTCAAATAAAGCAATTGAAGGAAGGAACTTTCATTTACCAAGAAAAATATGCTAATGATCTTGTCAAAAGATTTGGATTGGAAAATTGCAAGAAGATTGATATACCAATGTCAAGTTCTTTGAAGATAGACAAAGATGAGGAAGGGAAGAAAGTTGATCAAAAGCTGTACAGGAGCATCATCGGTTCACTTCTTTATCTTACTGCTTCTAGACCTGACATTTTGTTGAGTGTTTGTATCTGTGCTAGGTTTCAATAAGATCCTAGAGAATCTCATCTCAGTGCTGCAAAACGTATCATTAAATACGTTGCTTCATCTTCAAGCATTGGTCTTTGGTATCCTAAGAAGGGAGACTTTAATCTTCTAGGATATTCGAGCCTTGAGATCCGGCTGGCTGCGAGTCGATAGAAAGAGTACTTCGGAATTTGCCAGTTGCTTGGAAGCGGGGACGGTGTCTTGGTTTTCAAGGAAATAAAGCACGTAGCTCTCTCAATAACAGAAGCAGAGTATGTTGCTCTTGGAAGCTGCTGTTCGCAAATTCTATGGATAAAACAACAGCTACAAGACTTTGGCATTGAAGACTCATGCACAGAAATCAAATGTGACAACACCAGCGCAATCAATCTCACTAAAAATCCAATTCTTCATTCAAGAGCAAAGCATATAGAAATTCGACATCACTTCATTAGAGATCATATTCAAAGTGGAGAAATCTCGATTCAATTTGTTGATTCAAAAAGTCAACTAGCGGATATATTCACAAAGCCTCTGGAGAAAAATCAATTTGATTTTATCCGCTCCAGACTCAACATTTTGAAGCTCGAAGAAGTTAAAATCTAGAGACTCTCCAACCTTCAGACTTAGAAAGTTGATAACCGTCAGACTCAAATATCTCAGACTCAAATCTCTACGACTCAGACGTTGATGACTATAGACTGTAAGTTGTTACTTTATCTAAACTCGAAAAGGTATGATCTTTCGTTTAGTTATTTTGTAGTCTCCGTGAAAATCGAAAAACTTGTCTTTTCAAAATGATTAATTTTGGCAGTTATTGATTTCGAAAAGAGGTATTCGTACACTTTCCTTGTACCGATTGAACTTCCCTTTTTCAAAACTGAGTTATATATACACAGTTTTCTCTTTCAATCTTCAAAACCCTAAAAGCATTCTACTCTCAATCCGGTTTCTACTTCGTGTTCATCCTCGAAAAAGTTGTCATCTTTTCTTGGGAAAGCAAGCAAAGGAATCTCTCAGCGACAAGAAGAATGTCTTCTTCGAGGAAGTCTTCAAGAATCGCGTCAAGGGGACCACAGAAGATGAAGGAGGGACCTACCCACTTCGATCTCACAGAAGAGGAAGAATTATCGAGTCAGCAACACAACTCGATTCACTCTCCACCACGTCATTCAACGCCTTCTACCCCACAAGGTGTAGGTCAACATCCGGAGGAAGAGGTAATCGAGGACGCAGACCCTGTAAGAGTCCAAAAACCCTCTTATATTTACAAACTCTACCATGCATTGAAAAGTACTGGGACTCCGATGAAATATGTGGATGATTTTCTTAAAGAAAAGAACTATGGGAATGAGTACATTTTTCTGAAGAAAATGGAGGATTTGGGAATTGCTCCCAAAGGTAGAGCAGAGGAAGCACTTGCAAATATTCCGAGTGACCCTTGGATGTCGGGCCCAAATTTGATTGACGGGAACGACGATGACAAAATGTTCACTGATTTTCAAACGAGATTGGGTGTTGCTGCAAAGGTGAAGGGAAAGAGGATGGAGTTATTTAAATCGAAGGAACAGGAAACTTTGTTCTTCAAACTGCTGAAACGAGGGGTGATAAACCCTAGGAGTGTCGACTTCGATTTCCTAGATGCTTGTGAATGTGAACTTGAGAGAAAAGTTTAGTCTCGCTTCAACCGGAACGTTTCGCGATACCATACCACGGACGGATATGCACAACTGCATATTTCTATTCAAATCTTAGCTTTATCGATGCGAATAGAATATCTTTCAGTGTTCGAGATCAGGATTATGTGTTGGATGTGGACATGTTGGCGGACATACTTGGAGTTGAACGGGCACGATATCAACCAGTCAAAGTCTCAGTTGCTCGTGCCACAATTGATCTTGTCGAGGATAGAGATATTGAGGGAAAAATCATCTATTCAAGGATGCGTGCCATCAACATTGTGTTGCACAAAATTGTTATCAATTGCATTAGGCCGAAGTCTACATCAAAGACTGATGTGTCTAATTCCCGAAGCAAAATTGATGTACGCAATCAACTCGGGAAGAAGTTCTCTCTCCCTCACACTATTCTCTTTCACATGTACGAGCAATGTCAAAAGACAAGGGACAATTGCCTTATCCAGTCCGGTGACCGGGATCTTCGAGACACATGAATATTGAACCGCCACACACTCTACGTGTTCGACCGTGCGACAAGATGGTGGTAGGTTTAAAGATGTTGACAAAGATGCGTCTGAAAGAACTTTCAAAGGCAATGGAGAAATTCAAAGTGAAGACTCCAGTTCCATCTGCTTCAAAAAGAAAGGGAAAGGAAGCCATTGGTGCTCCCACCAAAAAGAAGAGAACTCTCATCTTGGAAGATGAAGATGAGGAGGAAGATCTTACAATCACTGCCCTGATAAGGACAAGACGTTCTGTTCCCCAATCAACAGAACAGCAGAAGAAACAGAGAGAAGAAGAAGAAGAAGTCAAGAACAGAGAAGAAGAAGAACAGAAAGAGAAAGAGACAGAAGCTGAAGAAGAAGGAGAAGAAGAGCCAGAAAAGTCTGCAGCTGAATCTGGAGAGAAGGGGAATCAAGACCCAGAAGAGCATGATCATCACTCTTCCCCTCTTGATGTCTTAGAGACAGGGGGAGTTGGCGAGCAAGAACGGTCCTCACCTCATGCTGCCAATAGTGAAGGTCTGAGACAATCTCCAGCAGACCCAGAAGAAATTCAGGCTTCTCAATTGCCTGAAGAAGGACACGATACGTCAGCACCAAGTCTGCAAGACTATACAGAAGCGCCATCGTCTGAATTCACTCCATCGGAGAAAGCAAATGCAAGTACTCAGACGGACAATTCTGCAGATTTTCGTCGTATCATGGATATTCTTCTGGAAATGCGCGGCCAAATCTATGCTATGTGTGATAGCCTGAATTTTCATAAATTTGTTTTCGATTAAATAAATCGGGCCTTTCATCGAAATGCTAATAGTGCTATTCTCTGAGCTGATCACTCACGAGATAACTGGACTATCTGGGGAAGCAAGTAGGGAATCTAAATGCAATTGCACTTGAGAATTCGACCAAGAATCGACTACTCGACCGTGTTGATATGCAAGGGTCATTACGGCACCGTCAGAGATCGATCAGAAATCAAAGATAGATCGATTCGACTGAGATATGTGATCAAATTGTGGGTGATTCCACTTGATTGAAAAATTCTCATCGATCGGCACTAAATGGATTTTCTGTCGTTTTGGTACCCGGTGCTCGTAATTGAAACCTCGAGATTTTCACGATAATTGAGAGTCGTTAATGTGTCGGAGATGTACATTGTGACTCGAGATAAATCGATCACGGGTCAATTGCACTAAAAATTCCTAAAAGCTACCTGATGGACTAGGTCACGCTAAAAGCGCGCCGGATTGAAAATAACCGCAAATTTAAACCCGATTTCAGAAATTGAAAGTTCTGAGGTGTCACAAGCTATTTTAGGAACGTCGACTCACTCTCCGAGAAATTTTCAGAGATTCCGGGATTTTTGCGGAAAATTGATTCGGACGTTACGGAAAGTCGGCGGAAATTAAGATGGGCCAAATCGATGGAAATTGGGACTTCTAAACTGAGCATGTGAGTGTCAGGGACTTACAGAAAATTGTTCGGGATTTTTCCTTGGCGAAATTGGACCTCGACTTAGAGAATTGGTGAAGAAATTGAGTGGAGAGATTGAAGCTCATTTTTAGTGAAATTCGGATTAAGCTTGGGGGCTGTATTTTAGACTTTAATTTAAGCCATTTATGGAAATTGGCTAGAAAGTATTATGAAGGGGACAAGCAATTAAGACAATGGCTAAGGATTGAGGAGAATGGGCCCCTCCTTGGCTTCCTTCACACGCCTCTCCACCGCCTCTTTCCCTTCGTGCGATGAGCTGAAGACCAATTTCATCTGTCCTTTTCTTCCTTTCGTTTTTGTCGAAGCTCCATTCCCACGCTCTCTGCCATTCCCACCATCTCTTGTTCTCCACGTCCGTGAGCCCTGCTTCCTTCTGCCGAGTGATGACCAGCAAGTTCCAGCGCCCACAGTCAATGGAAGACGCGAGCAAGCTGCCCGTGTGTTGACTTCAACAAGTGGCCGAAGCTGCTCCTCCATCTGCTTCCATCCGCCGCCCATCTCCTTCGCGTAAACGTCTAGCTTCGCTTCCATTTCCTCTGCATCTCCATTTTTCCTTTCTTTTTAAACCGAAGCAACCCTCATCCACTCACCCTCTCCCTCCGTTCATTTCCCCACGATCGAAGCCCCACGCTGGTCAACAACACCCACAGGAAATTCTTTTGTTGACTCATGCACCTGCCATCTTCACTTCTTCGGTCGGTCTGCAGCAAACGAAGACCAGCATCGTCCACCGAAGCGTGAGCTGCCCACGTGAAGAAGCGGTTGCTTCGGCGTGCCTCACGTCTTCATCTTCGCTGCTCCAGCACCTTCGCCACCTCCACACTGGAACGTCCCCAGCCAACTCGTGGACTTCGCAGCTTCCATCTTCTTGTTCGTGATTCCAGCGAAGCCGAAGATCTCCACCGAAGCTGCTCCATTTGACGCCCGCATCTTCGAGCTCCACGGGATTCCGGCAAGTTGGGTTTGGCCCAACCTTCACGCAAGTCTTGTGGCCCAACAGCTGGGCTTGTCTTCAGTCCATCAAGCCCAGCGAAATTCAGATTACTTGGGCCCAAAAGTCCAGCAGTCCAGTCCAACTTTAAACTCCAGCAAGCCAGCTCATTTGAAGTCCATCAGCAGCCCAGAACAGTCTAATTAATTGGGTCTTTAGCCCAATTCAGCAAGGCCTAATTCCAACAAGTTCAATTGGTTTTAGTAGCCCATTTTGGGCCCAAAGAAGAAGGCCCAAGCCCGCGACCAGCAGTCTGCAGAAGCCCAAGACCTAAACTCAGCCTTGCTGAGTTGTGTTCGGCTAAGTTTAGGCCGGCCCAAGTTCACGACGCCGCCGAAAATTAAGGTTTCGACGCCGTCGTCGTCATCATCACGGTGAACCGGTTTCCCGCAATTAACCGGTGAGTTTATACTCTAAACTCTGCTTAGTAGGCTAATAACGTTTAAGGGGTGTTAGATTTATTTTATTAGGAATTAGGTGGCTAGTTAGATTAAATTAGAAATTGAATTATTTAATTGAGCATGTTAGGTGGTTAGCATGGTTTAGCTAAGGCCTAAATAAAGTGTACTATTTATCTAGAAGGGTTCGGGAATTTCTTCGAGTCCGTATTGGTTATTAATTTAATGATTCTAGTCTAGGTTAGTATTTTTAGAATTTAAATTGATTTATTTAATTAATTTCAGTAATTATTTAATTATTAATTATTTTTCCGGAAATTAGGCTGGGATAGCCGGTGACCGGAATTTCGTGCTGATTGCAATGGTGTGGTTAATTTCTGCAATTGAATGTTAAATTATGCAAATTGAGTGCTGATTTGATTTTTGGTATTTAATTCCAAAAATTGTGAATTTTCAATATTTATTCAGAAAATCCCAGGTGTCGGGTTTTGACACCGAAAATGGTTTTTAGTACTATATAAAATAGTGGGATTTTCAAAAAAAAGGATGAATATCAATTTTTCTGGATCAAGTTGACCGTGTACCCACACACGAGTAATTTCATGTGAATTTCTAATACGAAGAAAAAGGCCAGGCTCACCATTTTAATTAAAGCATTTGAGTGCAATGTACGGTGCCCTGGGCCATATTTGAGTGATCGTGTGATGGTCAAGAGAAATCGTCCCGGGCTGTTGAGCTGGACGTTATCCTTATGTGGGATACCCCCTGGACAACGGGAAGCCGGTCGCAGTTGATTCTGGACCCTATGCTCCTTCGGGAATGCCGTCGACGTAGTGACGAAGCCGTGCTCCATGGGGGGAGACGATGCCTGGCAATGCCAGAAGACCGCCGAACTGAGAGTAGGCCGTGCTATATGCCGAGATCAAAACTAGGAACGCATGATTAATTGAGTGTGGCGTTTCAGTTATTGGAGCTTATTTGTTGATCATGCTCTCATGTTGTTTGTGAGATAAATTGTACTGACTTGCAGGGTGGATCTGAGACGAGGTAAGTCTCATTGATTGTGTGATTGTGTAATTAGGACACTTCTTGGCGTATTTCCCTCCTAAGTGGAGTGTAGAGCTTAGACTCGCTGAGATGATATCTCACCCCGTTGTGGGACAACATTTTCAGGGTCGTCGAGTGGAGGACCTGGAGCTGAAAGGAGGTGATTGGAAGCGTAGGTCAGTTAGGACCGCTTCTTTTTGGAAGGCGAGTCTTTTGTAGTCTTTTGGCCATAGACCTGTGTATATGACTCAGTGTATATATAAAAGCATGTTTGTTTGTGAATCTATTGTCCTGCTTTTCTATCCCGAGATGATTACTGTCAGGGGATTTCTTTTCGCTTCCGCATGTGCAATAAAATGGAAAGGGTCGGCGACTCATCCTGGGAAGTCGCAAATTATTATCGACCAGAGAGGGATGGGCACGCGCTCGAGGCTCGGGGCGTGACACTATGGACTGTGAAATTCAAGCCTTGAAGAATGCTGGACAAGCATCTTCAATTACCCTGGAAGACAAAATGAAAGACCTCGCTCTGCAATTGCAAACCAATGCCAAGGGAGAAGAGGTAGCTCAACTGAGGGAAGACTTGAAGAAGCTAGAAGGAGTAGTCCAGTCCATGGGGGATTTCCAGATTGTGCGCATTCCCAAGCAGACATGACATCTTTCTCACATTTTTAATGTTGACAAAAAGGGGGAGAAGCAATTTGAACCAACCAACCAACCAACTTTCTTTGACTTTAAATTTGTTTGAATGTGTTTGTTTTTTGAACTTGAGTGAACTTGGGATATGAACTTGAATCTGACTGAATTGGCTGTGGATTTTAATGCTTGACTGTTTGCATTCATATCAAGTATTGTTATATGGCATTACTCATGAAAGACTAACCAATTTTCTGTGGATGCAGAGTCTGGTTGCTTTGTTAATTTTTATGAGATAGCCATATTGCTTGAGAAATGTTTTGCAGGTCAAAGTGGTTCAAATCTACAGGAAAGTTTTGTCACCATCAAAAATGGGGAGATTGTTGGAGAAATCGTTCCAGAATATTTTGAAGCTGACAAAACGTTTCTTTCAGTCTAGTCTGGATATCTGCAGATCGTCTAGTTTAAAGTCTGAAGACTTTCTGATCACCAGACTCAAGATTCAAGACTCAAGATTCAAGACTCAAGACTCAAGACTATTCTCATTGACAGTCTTTCTGATCCAGTGACGAAGTAAATCCAGAGCCGAAGTATATGGTTGAGGATTTAATCCTATCGTCTGGAGAAGATCTTTTTGGTTGGATAAATACAACGGATTCTTTTGTTCGTATCTAGATCAATTGAAGATCCGATGGTCGACGAAGTATTCTTGGAATGTTCTATTCTTGGAAACCAAGATCCTGATTGTATGGGCGAACAGGATTGATGGGCTATCGTCAGGTTCCTTTTATAGCTCGAATGATCTTCTTTGATTGATTCCGTCCAACGGGTAGATTGGAGGAATTCCTTTTGTAAGTGCCAACGGTATGATGGCATAAAGGAGTATAAAAAGGAAGTCGTTCTAGTTGTTTAAGTACGTGATCGATAGAAAAATTCCAGAGTCTGAAGCTCCTTAATTATTAGTCGATACAGTCTGAGCGAAATTGTATACACAGAGAGTGTCTATACTTGGTGATACCTTGAGCGAGTGTGGTAGATCATCTACACCGAGAAATCAAGGAAGATCAACACTGTAACATCTCTTTGTTCATAGTGGAATCCAGCCAAATTGGCTGTCAGTGCAGAAGAGTGGACGTAGGCTTGAATCAAGCCGAACCACTATAAACCACGTGTTTAATTCTCTTCTTCCTTGCTTAGTCTTGCGTTGATTATTACTTGTTGCGAATTCTTCAACTGTCTAAATATTGCGCAAGTATACAGAAATTATCAAGAAAAATCTTTGTATACCTATTCACCCCCCTCTAGGTACTCATACTAGCAATATCAGATTTAATGATTCTCAAAAGAGGAGGTCATGTATTGATTGGCAAATGTTGGCATGGGTTTATTTGTAACGGCATTGTTACAAATCAGTTGATCAAAGAGAGTAGTCATCGGAATCCTTCTGGTAAGAATAGTCTAATGTTGGGATGAAGCACAAGCTAGTATAATACAATGCCTTGTGAAGAGCGCTTGAATGCCCACATCAGGGAAGACCCTCTTAGGACTCCGGAGAATTTGCAACATGGCATACTAGACTTTCCGAGCAGATGTGGTGGTCATGAAAATTATTTTCCTAATTCGAAAAAGTGCACTAATGATAGATTCACGGACACAAACTTCATGTTAAAGAATTCAGAAGGGCCTAGTGCATCAATTGATAGTAATACCAAAAAAGTTGATGTTGATGTCGGTGATGAGATTGAATGGGAACATTTGGTCGTTGGTGAAAGGATTGGACTAGGTATTGCTTTGATTAAGTCCCTGGTTGGATAGATTCTATTCATGTCCTTATGCAGGTCCATATATTAGCTCAGAGAGCAAGACTCATGAATTCATATATGTTGATCCTGTTGCTGCATTTTTGGTAAAATTTGTCTAGTGCTGAGATATGCTTTATTACCATTTTACCACCTAATATGCTCATGGCTAGCTAGCCATATAACAAGAAGTGCATGCCTTCTGATAGATAGTTCTTTACGGCAATCCAAATGTAAGCATAATTGCCGTAGTTATTATAGGATGTACTGCAACGTTTTCTCATTTAATTGCATTTACTGTTTATTATGTCAGAAGTTTTATCCCATTTTATCGTCTTTCAAACAGGCTCTTATGGAGAGGTCTATCATGCTTACTAGAATGGCAAGGTCGGTTTCAAATATTTCTAAATTCCTACAAATCAAGAATTGGCATTGCATTTTTACCAAAAAAAAAAAAAAAAAAAAAAAAAAAAAAAAAAAAGAATTGGCATTGCATTAGTTAATTGAAGAGTTCCTTTATTTTTGGCTGTGACTTATATTTGTTTGAATTTATGGAATGTGATTATATCCTTTGACTCCTGTTATATGACTACTTTTAAGCAAGAGATCCTCCTTGAATTTGACATGTAGTCTTTTTAGTCAAAAGAAATGACGGTTAGTACTTCAGTGTCCTGCTTTTGTGCTAACGTTTTAGATTTTTAGACTAAGCAGCTAGTGTGTGTAATAGTGACATCAGATATGGTATCAAAATCTGGAATTTCAACCCGGGTTGGTAAAAAAAGCTTCAGAATTGGTAACTTGACATATGCACATGACTTGTTGGACTGGTGCCGACCATAATAACTAATTCCTTGTTGCTCATTCATGGCCTCGTCTTGCTACTCTCTTTTGTACTTTGGATAAGCAAAAGGGAGTTTTACTATTGGCCCCATTGCTACTCTGTTAGGCTGCGCATGACAAAATTTCTGAAATAGAAATTGATTTCTAGCTAGAAATCAATTTCTTAATTTCTATTCCCCGGACAAGTTTCTGAGCAAAGAAACCCGTTTGATAATGACTCAAAATTTCTATTTCTGAAATAGAAATCTGTTTGAAAACAGAACAAAATTTCTATTTCTAGAAATAGAAATTGATTAGATAACAACATAGGAAATCCTCAAATACAAAATAATAGTCGAAATAATACTAATACATTACAAAAGTTGAAAATACAATTTCATGGAATTTCCAGCATATTATTATCCCTTACCATTTTATTAGCAATTGTTTTTCTAAGCATATTTATTTGGTTTCCCTCCTCGGTCAATGTATCGTTTGCAAGCTCATCCTGCGTAGGTTTAGACAAGTATTGCGGAAGCATGAATATGGGTGTCATCAATGGCGCCTATACAACCTTGTCATTTTATCAAAAACTAGTATTACACAAGATTATCAACAAAATAAAATTAATGGTGTAAAGGAATATATGAGAATTCTACCTTAAAGTAACGTTTATGGTTAGGAACCAATCGGGGGAAGGTCGGTTTATTTTGATTCTCGAATTGAATCAGTCCAGTTGCTCATTCCTAATTTCTTTATTGTTACTCAATGAACCTTTAATGGCCTTTGCATAGCAAAGAGAGAGATTCTCTCGAATCTCTTGCCTTCGAATTAAAATTCAAGATTGTGTAACAATCTAATTATTTTGATTTCGCAAGAATTTTGAATCCGTAAAAAAATAAGGTTAAATTTCTAGGCATGTTTTTTATTCATCTATTATATAAAAACTTTTTCTTCAACTGGCCATACCCATGCATTTTTTAGGAGGAAAGAGCCCCATTATTTTTAAGTAAGCATTTAAGAACTTTGGTTGTTTTTTAAAATTGGGGACCCATTCGATTGCCTTTCATCTTAAAGAGGAAGTTATAAAAAAAATTGAAAAAAATGCAAAAAAAAAAAAAAAAACACGAGCAAAATAATAAAAAGAAAATTAGCAATAATTTGTGAAGTTGTGGTTATGAGTGAATTAAGTTAGCAAGAAAGTGCAAGGTTCTTTTATATGGTTTGATTTCAGTTTCTGATTTCTATTTCAGAAACTAAGAAGTTAAAAATTTCAGCTTCTGATTTCTTCAATTTCTCTATTTCTAGAATAGAAATCTGTTTCAGAAATAGAGAAATCAAATTGTGTTACCAAACGGATTTCTGTTCCAAACCTGTTCCGGGGAACAGAGAAACAGAGAAATCGAGAAACAGAAATTTTGTCATGCGCGCCCTTAGTAGCTGCTGTCGAGATTCCACTTCCATGTTTAGCTCTTCGGTAAAGAGTTGCAGGTTCTTTGGATGTAATCGAATCCTCATTGTGAAGACTGAAGATTTTTGTACAAATAGTCACAATGAATAGGCTGTTGCAAAGTCTTTTTGTATATTGTTAGTCTGCAACTCAATCGAACCCCATCCATTTGGTAGAAGCACTTTAAACATTGGGCTGTTTAGGTTTGTCGTTCTTGTGGTTTTATATACTCTTAAATATCAAGAAATGGAAAGACAAGCAGCATATGGCTCTCTTTCTCTTTTTAACATTTTCCAAAGAATTTTATGTACTTATTATCAGTACTTTGCAATTTAGACATTATCTTTTGCAAAATACTTGGTGATGTGCTCTTAATATTTAAAAATCTATAATGCATCATGAGACCTAAGATAAATTGCAATACATCTTTGAGTCTCTTTCTCTTTTTAACATTTCTGTTCATTTCCCCGTTTATCTAGCAACTGTAAGATAAATGACTATGCACCGTGCTTTTTCCTTCTAAGCCAAGGTTGCTGATAATGCGTAGACATTGTCATCAGAGTGTCATACTTTTCATGGGTTCCATGATCTGTCCACGTCTATGGAAATAGTTGCGTTTAACGATTAATATGTTTGCTTAATTTGCTTATTTAGCAAGGAAAGAAATGAGGACCAATCAGAGCAATGAGTTAACAAATGTTTTCCAATATATCTAGGAAGATAACTGACCATATGTCTTGTTCTTCTGTTCCAAGGTGCTGATGATCCGTAGACTGCGTCATCCAAATGTTGTTCTTTTCATGGGTGCTACGGCTCATCCTCCACATCTGTCTATCATTATGGAGTTTCTTCCAAGGTACAATTTTTTCTACCTTAAAAAACCTTGGTAGTATGGGAACGACATCAATTGTTAGGGGGATGCAGCTAATTTATCTACTGTTAAAGGTGTTAATATTTTGATGGTGTGCGACAATCTCATTTTGCTGTCTGATTTCTAATTTTGTTTACTTCTCCAGGGGAAGCTTGTATAGTGTCATACATCGTCCTAACTGTCATATGGATGAGAACCGCAGGATAAAAATGGCCCTTGATGCGGTATGAAATAATTGGTCTCCCTTCTCTTTGGTGCTGAAGATACAGAGATTTCCTTTTTTGAAATCGGTTTAAGTGCTTATGGAAATTTTATAGGCAAGGGGAATGAATTGCTTGCACACAAGCCTCCCGACAATATTTCATCAAGATTTGAAATCACCAAATCCTCTTGTTGACAAAAACTGGATTGTCAAAGTGCATAAAACTTATTAATGTTGCCTGACACTTTCGTTTTCTTTCTTTCACTTCTTTAAATAGCAAATCAAGCTATTCTCTTGCGTACATATCATTCATCCATCTCCTAGGTGCTACTAACATCTTGCTTGGCCTTTTTCTCTTTTTCTTGGATACTCTTCTCCCTGACAACATGAGCATCTCAGATAAGCTCGATATTGACTGGTATTAGCTTATTCTGGGATAACATGTTGACTTTATTTCTTGTAGATTCTGACTTCTCATTCTCTCTTTTCACTACCATACATGAACTTACATTTGTACAGAACCTTGATGTGGATGATTCTTGATTTACCAAACTTGCTGATGTGATGCAATTTCCATCAGAAATGTGCTCTGTGAGTTCGATGTGAATGACAATCAAAGTTTGCAGTAAAATATTGTTTGCGTCCTCACTAAAATTTATCGTTGTGCAGGTTTGTGACTTTGGGTTGTCTTGAAGCATAATACTTTCTTGTCATCCAAGTCAATTGCTAGAACAATAAATTTGGAAGCTTTCTTGAAAATCATTCTTGAAGAGTTTTCAAGGATAGAGAGAGAACAATATCCAACTAATATTGAAATAGGTAAAGACATTTGGATGGTTTCTTCTAATAGCTTTCAGTGAAGTTAAATGGACAATTAACAACAAAAGAGGAAACAAAGAGAAAACAACTAGAAACATTATTTTTGGTCATTCAGAATTAGACTTCTTCTCTAATGCAATCTTAAACAGTCGGACAAGCATATACATAGTGATTCAATTTGTGAAATTAGAAAACAGTTTGCCATAGCATTACTAAACAATGCCCTAAGAGTTTGATAGTCTTGTTTTCCAATTTCATTTTATACTTGGATTTGAAAGAAACCTTTCTTGATGTTTCTTGAGATTTTGAGCTGTTCCTAATGTGAAGCTCTTGGTCGTGTGAGGCTGAGTGGATGGCACTAGAAATTCTCCACAATGAACCATCAAATGAGAAGTGAATTGTGCATATCGGAGGTAGCTTCAATTATTTTGTCCAAACTAAGTTTCTTAAGCTTGTCTTGCTTAGATTTTGCAATAGTCAAGCCTAAATGATTTCACTTATGAGCGTTGCTGTGATCATATGTTGTAATTATACTATTAGGCCTTGCGTTTTTCATTGCTTAAGCTGGAAAGCATTCTTCCCGATCTACTTTTTTTGTCGATATTGGGATTTGGATGGACTTAAATAATGTCCTTCTGATTGACCCTATCACTGATAAACTGTACCTTACACGATATTATATATAGAAAAGAGAAAAAAGTTGTACCTTAAGCAAAGTTTCTTTTCGACTCTGCTTGGATGTGACTGTCAGGGAAAAACAACTTTATAAGAACTGTATAACTGATGTTATACGCTCTATATACGTGCTGCTTGAGATATAGTTAACCACAGCACTTCCTTTTCATAAGCTTAAGCTGTAGGAGCTACAAAATTTTATTCGATGTTTCGTGGATTGTGCAGATGTGACATTTTTAGTTTGGAGTCATTCTCTGGGAGCTTGCCACGTTGAGAGTACCTTGGACTGGGATGAACCTTGAAGGTGACGTAGGTTTTCAAAATCGCCGCCTCAAGATCCCCAAAGAAAGTCGATCCTTTGGTTGGAAAGATCATCTGGAAATGTGTGCAGAAGTCAGAAAAATTTGCAGCTACCCAGATCAGATTGATCAGTCTCGAGTTCCCACTTCAGTTGACGTAGCTTCACTTCGCCGGGGCTTACGTAGTGTTTCGGGCAGGAATTGCCGTTGCTTCAACTTTGAATCGCCGAGGAGACGGTCACCGAGTGGGCACAACCGTCGGGTCAGCGTTGCGTGGCAGTCGCGGCACACAAAAGCCATGGCGCCTTCCCCTGTTTCTGGAACAACCGACCCATCGACCTTAATGTTTGAGCACGCCACGAGCTGGCACTGTCCAAACCAGGGGTAAATCGCTTCTTTTTTGGAGTCCTCGACGAAGTTACCGTCACCCACCTGGTAATTGTTTCGATTCATCGCCAAGGGCTGAGTCCATGATGAACAGGGGGGTTTGGATTTTGAGCTCTGAACACAAAGTTGTTGCGGGCTTTCCAGACCTGCCGGAGTAACGAGGAGAGGAGTTCGAACGAGACCTAGGCGTGTTTAAGATTCGCTAGCCATGCCTAAAACCTGGTTGGTCAGTCCGCGAATGTCGATTCTGATATTGATTGATGGGTTTTCCCAAATTTTGCTTTGTGCAGGGACACACGAGGAAGAGATGTTCAGTGATTTCTGGATGTTGCTCGCTTTTAGCACGGGTAGTTTCAGGTAGAATCTCTATTTTCCTTGGTCGCCGAGTGTGTTTTGACATAGCTGCCTGAGAAAGATGGGTAGTGGTGATAATCGTCTTCCATCTCCGATCAATAACAACCACCATCAGAACTCCGTCACTAGCTGCCGCAGCCTTGGCCGTGATGGAGCAGAGCATTTGACGCTCATCACCACCACCAATTGAACTTCTCTCTCATGCTCTTTCATTCTCTCCCGTCTAATGCATTGGACATTCTTTTTAAGCTGACGATTTCACGGTCTGTAGGAGAATTCACAACAACAACAACAACAACCACAATGCACTCTCTGAAGCTTGGTGTGCGCGTGAGGGCTGAGGAACTGAGCGAAACAAGAACAAAACGCACAGACCGAGATGACGGTTCCTCTCTAGCAATCTTTAGCTGGTTTTCTCATGTTACATTCCTCGCCAATTGATAGGAATTCCTGTTTACATAACACCACACCCTTCATGCTCACCACCTGTTCGACAATTTGCCTTGGAGATGACCATGATGAATCGATTGATCAATTTGAGATTGTATAGGAGTGATTTGTATGTTGTTCAAGGTACTAACTGTATATGGCGAATGGATGCTTCATCCATTGATGGCCTAGAGTTCTCCTTCCCTTGGTGCTTCTGTTTACTCATTCTCAGTGAATTAAATATCGCTTTGGGAGTGTGGCTGAATCATCCTCTAAACTGAGAGCTTTGGATTTATTTTTGCACTTGAGGTGTTCAAAGCATAATTGTCTAGGTTTTAATGTAAAGAAATCATCTATAACTACAAATTATTCATATTAGGGGTGAGCATGGATCTAGGGTCAACCCTAGACCAACCCTAGAGCAGCCCAACACTACCGGTCGTGGTCCGGTTTCTAGGAAGACCGGATTGGTCTTTGGTCCTGGGATTCATGGACCAGCACTGTGTGAGTTGATCCTCGGTCATGAGAATTTAGAGTCGGTCCAACCCGGACCAATCTTGATTCTATACATATTATATATATAATATATTATTTATAATTTTTTGATATAGAGAAAATCCTAAAATAAATGGCGTCAACAATATTAAATAGCTTATTAGTGAGGAGTTCGAGTATTTTTACACTATAATAACTTAGATCTTTTAATATTTTTTACGACATCAACAACTATAATTTACAAATGAGGAAAATATTTTTGTGAGGAGTTCACATAGCATTCAAAAGGGCATAAATAGCTCCTCACAGCATCCTCCTCTAATACTTGTTCACTTCTATCTTATTTGTCTTCTTAATCTTTAATTTGTCAAAATCGAAAGAAACAACTTATTTGCTCGCCACTCGACACTCGTCTCACTCACTTTGGGTCACTCATGTTGCTTGCTGCTCGATGTTCATTTCACTTGTTGCTTCCTGCTCAACGCTCGACGCTCACCCAACTCGACACTCGTCACTCGCCTCCCTTAGCCGACCTCGCTCATTAGTGAACCTATTGGGTTGGTCTAGTCCTCGATCGCCTTTTTAGAGAGTACAAAAAATAAAATAAAAAATTATTGGTTGGTCTGGGGTTGATCCTGGAACCGGATCAAACCTATTGGGTCAGTTCGGTTCTCAGTTGCCTTTTCAGAGAATACAAAAAATGAAATAAAGAAATTATCGGTTGATCCTGAGTTAACCTTAGAACCAGACCGAATCCACTAGGTCGGTCTAATCCTTGATCCCAAACTCAATAGAGTCGGTCCTCAGTCCCAAAAATTGATGGCCGGTACTATCCAGGTTGGTCATTGGATTAGAGGTGAGTCAGCCCAACCCGGCCCATGCTCACCCCTAGTTCATATGCTGGAGTTGTAGCTTTTCTTTCGCATTAACTGCTGCTCTGTTTTGGGCTTGGTTGAGACTCCACTTCACATGTGATGGATGCATTGGAGTAATGTTTGTGGCATGCTTGCGATGTACATGCCAGTACATGGTGGTTTATCTTAGTTCTCATCATTAGCTTGCACAACATTCAATTCCGGATGTGCTATTTGTCGAAATTGTACACCCATTGCATTATAAGCTTGCTGAATATGTCTATTCTTATTGTACATGGCTCAATTTTAGTCAATTCATTGTTGTTCTTGCTGTACATATTAAAAAATATGTTGATTTCTTGGCTATGAACACTGTGTATGTTCATAATATGTTGTAGTCATGGTTATAAATGTTGTTTGTGACTTAAATTTGCTGGATTCATGTTAATGCTTGTTGTCCATATCCATTCGTTGTTCAAACAACAATCGCCAAGACTTGTCTATGTGTTATCTTAATTGTGTGAGTTGAGATGAGGAATCTGTGTTAATCTTCAAGAAAGATAATCATGTTGTCATGCTTTAATTTGCTGAAATTGAACTTGTGCCCGCTATACAAGCATTGATGATCTTCATTTGACTTCAATTTTCACTTGAGCTGATATACACTCGCAGAAGGAGGTGTTTCAAGTCCTCTAGTTAGAAAGAATCATGAATTTCGGCCTTTAATGTTCTGATTTTGTTCTGGATTTTGCTGACATCATCGTTTTATTCATGATGTATACTAGTTTAAGACTCATTTGAGTGTGGTTTAGATGATAAGGTGACAATGTGTACTTTTTCTTTTTCTTTTTCTTTTTTTAGTCGGAAGACAATGTGTACTTGATTTGCTAGTTATTAGGACATGTTTGGGTATTGTTGGAGTGGGTAATTTGTAAACCTTGCGAGCTTGATGAGCTGGATGCTGCAGTGAATTCTCTTAGGCATTAATTTGAGTGATTTTGTTGTCATTTATCTATTGGTTTGATGGTTCTTCAGTGATTGTAAGCATGTGGTTCATCTCCGGTATATACCCAAGTCTGCTGAAAATGCTAGGTTTCTCACCTTGGACATGACGTCTGGATCACTTAATTTTGAAGCAAGTAAGCATAACTGCAGCAAAGACAATACAGCACATCATACAAACTGTAGGCATTACATTTCAAGATTGATACTCATGTAGAACACCATATGCAATGCAAGAAGTTTGTTGCTGGAAAGTTAATATGCTTAATTTGTATTAGCTCCCTCCCTGCTACGCTTAATCAACAGTGCCAAATTTAAATTTCATAAGGCAACACAATTTTAGATACTTAAGAGCTGTTTCTGCAGAATGAACAATGTAATTGTGTATAAGTCCAAGGCTTAGTTAGACTTTTGTCTTAATTTAGCAGCCCCTTTTGAATAAACTTATGAAAAATCCCGATTAAACTTGTTGCGGCATGCAATGCATGAGTTCCCTAAGGCTACGGCTCAAGAAGCAGACCAAAATTTTGGTTCAAAGAAAACAAATCAGATTTACTGAAGTCAAGTCTAATGAGGAATACAAGAAGAAAACTCCAATTAGACGACCATGTTTTCTTTAGATCACGCGCAAAATTTAACATCATGTCGTTCAGATAGCGAGGCTTGAGTAGAATCCACATTGTGAAGAATGCTTCTCAGTTTTTCTGCGAACCATCCTGCGAAAGACAGGTTTTTTCTGGCCACATCATCGGTTCGCGCGAAACGACAAGAGTAAAATACCGACAAGTGAGAACATTGACTCAGGCCTCAAGAAAACGAAGCGCATCGCTATGCAAAAAAGAAAAAAAGATTCTGCAGCGAAAAAAGCGCGCATGCATGATTACATGGGCAGGCGACAGGTACAAACCTCAATTTGAGAGAAGAGAGCGGGTTGACCGCGAGCTCGGAAGAAGTGGTCAACTGCGTCGTTGGGACCGCCGTTGTTGCCTCCTCCTCCTCCGCCGACTCCTACTCCTCCCATGGGGCCCTGTCGGGTCCCCCCGATCGCTTGTTGACCTCCTTTCACATCCGAAAAGAAACCCAAGCAACCCCCATGCTTCCTCCCTTCCTCCCTTCCTCTCGAACAAGTCCGATTTCACCTCCTTCGTAGATTCGATTCACACCCGCAATTCCTGTCTCTCCCTATCTCTCTGAAAACCTCTGTTTTCCCAGAAACTGCTTCTGGTGAAAATTGTGCCCCCACCCACTCTCTCTATCCCTTTATTTGAGTCGACAGTAACGTCAAAGCACGTGGGGTTGGTTGTGACGTGTCGATCGAGGTTACGAAGTTGTCTATCCAACCAGCGAAACAATCGTTTGCCCTTCGCAAAAGCTGTTTCCTTTTTGAAGGCGTACGAAACGTATCGAAACTGAATCAAGCTCGATCCCAATCAGGGAAACAAACCCTCGTCGAAAGGATCGTGCGCACAGCTAAGGTAAAAGCTGTTTCCTTTTCGGAGGCAAGAACCGTTTCAGAACTGAATCAAGGCCGAAGCTTTGCGCGTGTCTGGAATTCTTGTTGAAGTTTGTTGCCATATATAGATGTAGGAGCGCAGACAGACGTGGGATTGGGTGCCTGACTCGCGCGTTTGACGTTTCCCATGTTTTTGTTAATCCGTTTTTCGATGACCAGGACCAGGCTGCTGTTATCCCCTTCGCTGGGGAAGTTTGGGGAGAGAGGAGAAGAAAACTAGACGAGGGAATGAGAGAGAAAATGATGGACTGACCCATAAAATTATTGTAAGTCGTGCTGGGTTTCAAGTCCTTGTGTAATCTCAGGGAAAAAGCTTGGATGACCGCTGACTTGACCGGGTCTTTGAATAATTCGACGGATAAGGTCAAATGTTTGGATTTGACTTTCCATCGCTGCGCGGGGGGAAGGGTCAGCAAAAGAAAAATCAACACGAATGGCTCCTCAATTTTAGTCTAACGTGTAATATTATTATTAAAATTTTAATTTATGTAATATAATTCATAAATTTTAATCTAATGAAAAAATAATACTTTAATTTATTCAACACAATCCTTGAAATTTATCTAAGTTTTTATATATTTTCATATAAATTAGGGATTACAATGAATATTTATCAATAATTCAATGATCGCGTTTGTGTTTTTGGTCCGTTAGTTCCGTTCTCCCATTCAACACGTGTTAGTATTGCGAAATTGCGAAATAGGAAAATTGAGTCCTTTGATTATTTAGAATATGTATAAATGAAACATGTTTTTTAGAATAGCCCTTTCTTTCCCCTTAGTCTACTCGTGGAATTGAACTGAACTTTTTCCTTCAATAGGTAAGGTGTTTTTTCCTTGATCAATCAAAGACCGGTTACACCGAATCAATCATGAAGTTCTACCCTTGGTACCGAGCGAGGATTGGGGGATCACTTTCATCCGAATCACCTTGCTCTGCCTCTAGCATTCGAAGGTGGGTGGCCCGCCCCTCCTAGAACAGTCATGTTTGGTAGTTCTGAAGGGCACCTGTTCATTCAAATTCTATTCAACCTATTTCCCTTAAGTAGTTGATAATGGGGGCTACCGAATTTTCGAATGAATGCTGGGCTAGGCCACCTCGAATGGCGTAAGCCACATGCAAGTTTCCTTTGAAGTGGATACCTGAATGCCAAGTATTCTGGGACATTAAACTTTTCTTTTATTGGGAGCATTAGACCATGAAAGATTAATGATGGTCTCTCAAATGCCGGTTTTGTATAGATTCATAACGCATAGCCAATACTAACAAAGGTGGAAATTGGCAAAGTTTTTGAGCCATTGTGTATATACATAAATCGATGTCTGCCTGGTCTAGACAATGAGAGCATTTGCTTGATATCTCAACACTGTGTTTTCCTAAGGTTAAAAGGAGATTATATAAACTTAAAAAATTGTGTCTCTTGATAATACGTGACCAGAGAAGTCTTTAATTATTTGGTTGTATTGATGAATTGTTTTGTCATAGGCACAACGGTTCGAACTTTACTTTTGATGAGTGCACGAATATGCTTTGATCACTCGAGCCTATCTTGAGCTTCATGCTCTCCAATGATATATATTAATTTCATGTTTTCACATGAGAGACGGCTTATAAAATCAACAGATTAAAGAATTTTAACTATTAAAAGAGTTATACGTGACATAACACATCTAGCAATTGACCCATGGAGAGACATGTTTAAATATTACCATAATTGGAGTCACTCCCTTGGAATGATAATCTTGAGTTAACATGCAAAAATTTAATAATAAATCCTATTATCCGATGTCTTTTGCCTATCCAAAAGTATTACCATATTTTGTGGATCTTTAATCTTATATTTGAGTATTCCTTATTTAAGTTGAACCTAAATCTAAACCAAGAGATTGCCCATATAATATGATGGTGATCGATGCCTCTACTTTCAGTCTAATATTATCCAAAAAGGCCAGAGAAAGAAAATCGCAGTAAAGTTGCTAGAATCTTAAACTCTAGGACCATGATGTTTTAGTGGGCAGATTGCTTCCAATTCGATCATTACTTTTTGGCTAGAGTTTTTGCACAGCTTTGTGATCCATGACATTGGTGATAATCTGCTCCTTCATGGTGCCGTCTAAGGGCCCTGAGGGGAAGTAGACCAAGGGTAATCGAAGCCCCTTAGGGTGAAACCCCCCAGGAAGATCCCCCTGGTGAAAAAATCTATTGTTGACCGGATACAAAATGATTCGTGATTCAGCCCCTCACGGGGTTCTACACGTGCACCCCCCTTCCTTTTCTGCACTCCGCGCCCGGATGTTTCAGTAGGGAAGGCTGCTGGAATCCAGGGTGGCTTCCCTACCCCCCCGAAGGGGGGTTGTGGCGGGTAAGCCTGTGGGTTATCTAATTTTATCGAGAAGATAACCATCCTCTAGCCCGTCTACTTCCGGGCTGTCAAAGCCTTTTAAGATCTTGCTTAGGACCAATTTTTTTTTTACAGTGCTCCTTTCGGGGCACCCTCCTTCCTTTTTTGCACTCTGCGCAAGGATGTTTCACCGGGGAAGGCCGCTAGAATCCAGGGTGGCTTCCCTATCCCCTCGAAGGGGGGTTGTGGCGGGTAAGCCTGTGGGTTATCTAATTTTATTGAGCGGATAACCACCCTCTAGCCCGTTTGCTTTCGGGTTGTCAAAGCCTTTTAAGGTCTTGCTTAGGACCAAATTCACAATGTCCCTTTTGGGGCACCCCCTTCCTTTTCTGCGCTCCGCGCCTGGATGTTTCACCGGGGAAGGCCGTTGGAATCCAGGGTGGCTTCCCTACCCTCCGAAGGGGGGTTGTGGTGGGTAAGCTTGTGGGTTGTCTAATTTTATCGAGGGGATAACCACCCTCTAGCCCGTTTGCTTTCGGGCTGTCAAAACCTTTTAAGGTCTTGTTTAGGACCAACACAATGCCCCTTTTGGGGCACCCCCCTTCCTTTTCTGCGCTCTGCGCCCGAATGTTTCACCGGGAAAGGCCGCTGGAATCTAGGGTGGCTTCCCAACCCCCCGAAGGGAGGTTGTGGCAGGTAAGCTTGTGGGTTATCTAATTTTATCGAGGGGATAACCACCCTCTAGTCTGTCTACTTCCGGGCTGTCAAAGCCTTTTAAGGTCTTGCTTAGGACCAAACACGGCTTTGTGATCCATGACATTCGTGATAATCTACTTGCTCTCTAGCGCTGGTGAACCTAAAGCATAGTCATGGCGATATTACCAAGGGAAATTACCGGATTCATGGTTTGCTTTTTTTTTTTTCTTGGTCTGTTTTATTTTCATTTTCAACTCAATTTTAGATTTTTACCTTGTCTCTTTACAGGGCTGAAAATAGAATCTCACACTTGCATATTTGAGATGCAGCAAGTGCATTGTCTTGAAATCTAGGTTCAAAAAAAAAAAAAAAAAAAACAATTCCTAGTATGTAGTTAATGCGCGGATAACCTCTTTTGGCCTCTAGCATATTCGTATCAGGATCCCATCAAAGTGGATAATTGGATGGAAGTTGTTCTATTTCAATGGCTGAGATCCTTGTCATCCCAATCTAAGGGTCCATATTTGTGGGGACGGCACAAGATCATTGCCATTGTTCCCTTTCATCTGTCAACTCGCACTCGTGATTCATGACTAGGCAAAAGGCAACCCACTTTCCTTCCTCCCAAATCACAATCGTGCCAAAAGGCAATACCCTTTCACCACTAGACTGTCTTTTTCAATTTTTAACTTCATTATAAGTACACATCCTCTTTTAAAGGTTTCATTACAGAAATTTATTAGCAAATATTTCAAGATACCACTACGAAGAAACCAAATGAAAAACTAAATTTCCAAAGCATTAAATTTGCCAATCGAATATCTAATCAGCAAATTCTGAAATTAATTATGTTTAAAATAATCCTTCTTTCTTATAATACACATTTCGCAAAAAATATAGATAACGGGTAGAATTATTCAAGTCTCAAAAAGATTTTCCAATTTTTTTCCCAACTCATAATTACACAATCAGGGTCGAAACTTCCAAATTCCCTCGATCAAGATATAGTAATAATTATCCCTATCCACTCCTTCCCACATATGTCCTTCCTCCACATTAAATTTCCAAGAACTTGCCCCCAAGACTTGATTCATCTTCTCAGGATTTGATCCAAAACACCAACACACGCCTAAGTCAATCCAGCCTCTTAAGACCTCGTTTCTCTCTCTCTCTCTCTCTCTCTCTCTCTCTCTCTCTCTCTCTCTCTCTCTCTCTCTCTCCTCCTCCCTCCCTCCCTCCCTCCCCCACAATAATAAACGAATTCCCGTTATACGTTCATATTATGTCAAGTCCCCAAGATCATAAGAGAATCAATCACCATACCTCTAAGCATGGAGTTTCTCTAGCACTTGCGTTTTTTTATGGCGAGAAGAGTCTTTAATCTTAAAGATCCAACAAACATTTGCAAATCGACCATAATGAATAAAAGGGCTATGATACATCATTTTATGATTGGATCCAGATTTGATTTAGTAGTGGTCCTATTTTGTAATAGTTAGCGATTTAATTGATTCGTGAATTCTTGTTGAAATGTTTTGAGTTGACCAATGATTCTGTGAATGATTCTGCCCCTCAACTTTTACAAGAGCACAAGCTAACAAAAACTAATCTGTGTACTAGGCAACATTGCCAGTTTGTGGAAACAATATTGACCACGCAATCTAAGATATTCTTCCTTTGCATTCACAAAATTCTTCCCATGAAAGAACAATTCCATAAACAAGTATACAAATGGCGATGGGGAACATAGTTGGAGGATTCAATGCAGTCTCTTGAACACCGAAAGCAATAAGCATTCAAGACAAACCAACCTGATTTTGCTGCCACCTGATATCAAAGCCTGACTTCACCAAGTTCTGCCGAAGCACACTTGGTATCTAACTCAAATGTTGGCCTTACAGTGCACGTACGTGCAAGGGAAATAATAGAGTATAGCTATCCGATTTAGTACTACTGTGACAAAAGAATTTGATGACCAATAAGAAAAGAAGTTCCATTTTATTTGCAAAAAAGTATCTGTGATATCGGTCGATGACAAACTTAGGGTACAAAGCTCCTCCTGCATCTACATCGAAAAATTGAGAGTGCTAGTATGAACACCTAGAGGGGGTGAATAGGTGTATAAAATAAATCTTGGCAAATATATGCGGAATAAAATAAACTTCAAGTAAAATAAATGAGTTAGGGAAGAGAATAAGAACACAAGATTTATAGTGGTTCGGCTTAATCCAAGCCTACGTCCACTCTCCCATGCTAACAACCTTCTTGGCTGGATTCCACTATGCAATCAACAAGAGATTACAACTTCGAGTGCAAACATTTAGTAGTAGATCACACTATCTCACTAAGTCACTTTTTTGGTATTTCTCTCACGATTACAAACGTTTAAGCTCTCAAGAGACAAGTATATGATCGAAAGTCGCTCAGACTTTGGAATTATAAATTCTACGCTCCGTCTCTTACTTGCTCATCGATCTATGATTTCCTTAAATACTCCTCCACTTCCAAACTACCCGTTGGACAGTATCCCGGAGAATCGTCTTCCAATATACCCATTAGACAGCTCTGTATCTAGAAGATTTGGTAGCCGTTGAGTGACAAAGGTAGAATCCCAAATTGATTCCGATCGCCCATACAAACGAAATCTTGGTTTCCATAAGTAAAGCTTCTTCGTATATAAAGTTCTTGTCCTCAAGATCCAATCGTCAATCAAATGGATTGAGTCAATCAAATCAATCTTGACGTGAAATCCAAACCAGATCACTAGCCGTTATATGATTGGGCTTGAGTTACGATCTGTCGAGTCTTGATGTAAAGTCTGAGAGCAGTAGACTTTACAATCTGAGTCTGAGTGCGATAGGCTTTATAATCTGAGTCTGAACATATTCTACTTCTGAACAGATTTAGCTTTAAGGTCTGTACCTAGTTCAGCTTCAGCATAGAGTCTGTCTTCTGGTTCAGCTTCAGCATAGAGTCTATCTTCTGGTTTATCATTCACGTTCAGTCTAGAATTAGTCAGAGTTGACAGACTTCTGATGTAGAACAGACTTTGACACTAAAGTATGGCAGTCTTCAGATTTTGAGTCTTGAGTCTGGCAATCTTTAGACTTTGAGTCTTGAGTCTGGCAGTTTTCAGACTTTGACACAGAAGTCTGGGAATCTTCAAAATATACTCTGGACATATGTTACGTTCAGTCTTCTGGCCGTCTTCTGACTTTGATAATATCCTTTACATGTTCTATCATCTGCATGGTCTATTACTCAACCATCAAACATATTAGTAGCCTTTGATTTATTTTGTTGTCTTCAAAACATCATAAGGGATTTCTCTAACAAAAACCACTAATGGGATCATGCTAAAAGAGAATGCTAGTCTCATATTCATTGAAGAGCTTGAGTGCAATTTCTTATGTATGGAACTAGCCAATTTGATCTAATCGATTTCCAACAACTGCAAACATCATCAGAATTCAGTATTTTGAAAGAATCAAGGGTAACATGAGAAGAAGAAGCACTTGGTTAATGACGCGAGTGGGCACACAGTTGCAATTGGACAGCTTTTGAAGAATGAATGTTGATCTCCATGATTTTTAACAGATATTCTGTGACATCCTGAAATTCGACCCTGTTTCGATAAAGTGAAATGGGCATTTCGTCGACGTGCCTATGGCCCTTTTTCTCTGAGCTGATTACTCACAAGTTAACTAACCTATTGGGTGAAGCCGTTAAGGGATGTATCAGCTGTAAAATCCCTAAAAGCTACCTAATTGGTTAGATTGAGCTAAAATTACGTCTGATTGATTTTTAACCACGAAATTAAACTCGATTTCGGGAATCAAATTTTAAGCGCATCATAATTCTTATTTTTAGGATCCCGTCTCATTGCTCCTCAATTTATTGACGAGTCCGAAATTTCAAGAAAGAAATTATCGGAAGAAAAATTGAAGCTCAAAAGAAAATAAAAAGGGAAAGGAAAAGAGAAAAGGAAAATTTAAATAATTAATTATGTATTTTCTTTTCCTTTTTCCTCTCTCTCCCTCTCTTTTCTTTTCTTTCTTTTTCTCTCTCCTCTCTCCTCTCCCCTCCCCCTCGTGCGATTTTTCCCCCCATTGCCTACCTTTCTCTCTCTCTCTCTCCTCTTTGACCGGTCCAACCTTATCTCTCTCTCTCTCTTTCTTCTTCTTCTTCTTCCTTCCTCCGCACGCTCGAGCAAGCGAACTAGAAGCTCGAGCAGAAGCTACAGCTCCGTCGCCGCCCGTCCCGCCGCCGCACCGCCGCTCGCACGCCCGCGATAGCCGCCCGCCCGTGCGCCCGCCGTCCCACCGCAGCTGCTCCTCCCCCCACGCGAATTGGCCCTCCCCGCTCGGCTCGGTTCCGCCCGACCAGCCCCGTCGGCCACCTCGGCCACCCCCGCCCCGCCGGACCTCCCCTGTGTCCCCCTCACCCTCCGCCGGCTTCCTCTCGCCGCCTTAGCCGTCGAAGCAGCCCCGATCAGCCCCGCCCAGCAACCCATGAAGTGGGTATCCAGCACTTTCGGGCTCGTTTTGGGCCGTTTCCGGGCCCCAAACCCGAGCTGTGCTTTGGGAAGTTTCGTTCCTCGCGTCGCCGCCGTCGGATTGATCCGATTTGCGCGCGATTTAGTGAGTAATCTCACTAATCCAGGATTAGTTGGCTAATTATGCTTAAGGTTGGTTTAGATTTAATTAATTATGTTTAGGTTGTTAGATTAGAATAAATTAGCAATTATTAGCCAATTGTGATGCGAATTAGATAAATTGAATGTGTAATTAGCAAGTAGACATGGTCTACTAATTATTGGAAGTGCCTCAGGATTTTTCCCGACCCTTAGTGGGCTCCAATTAGGCTTTTCGGGCCTAAGTGGAATTTTTAGTATTTAAATATTAATTTTCGGAATTAAATTAAATAATTATTTATTTTCCGAAAATTCAACTGAGATGGCCTGGAACCGGAAAATTATGCTGATGACCGTGGTGAAATTCGTTTATTTAATTGGGCTATATTTTGTGCTATTCGTTCCTCGCGTCGCCACCGTCGGATTGATCCGATTTGCGCGGGATTTAGTGAGTAATCTCACTAATCCAGGATTAGTTGGCTAATTATGCTTAAGGTTGGTTTATATTTAATTAATTATGTTTATGTTGTTAGATTAGAATAAATTAGCAATTATTAGCCAATTGTGATGCGAATTAGATAAATTGAATGTGTAATTAGCAAGTAGATATGGTCTACTAATTATTGGAAGTGCCTCAGGATTTTTCCCGACCCCTAGTGGGCTCCAATTAGGCTTTTCGGGCCTAGGTGGAATTTTTAGTATTTAAATATTAATTTTCGGAATTAAATTAAATAATTATTTATTTTCCGAAAATTCAACTGAGATGGCCTGGAACCGGAAAATTATGCTGATGACCGTGGTGAAATCTGTTATTGGGCTATATTTTGTGCTAAATTGAATTTTTAGTAATTATTAATTAATTTTCGAAATTAATTAATTAATTAATTATTTTTCGGAAATTAAGATTTTGATGGCCGACGACCGAAATCTCATGCTGATCGTCATGGCATAGTCCGTTTATTTATTTGAGCTCAACGTTGTATGGAATTGAATAAATTGTGATATTTTAGGGATTTACCCTAAATTGATTGGAATTGATTGAGATTGAATTGTTGATTGGTAAATGGCCAAGTATGTTATTCAGTATTTATAATACTTTATTGAGTTGATTTAATTATTTGATTGAGAAATCGTTGGCATTGGTTGTCGGTATTGAAAGTAAATTGGTAATCACTTGAAAGAGGACATGTGGGCTCGGTGAATTGGAATGTTACCTGGAGAATGCACGTGAGTTCAGTGGTTGAATATGTCACCTTGGCGAAAAGGTCACCTGAGAGAGTGCACGTGGCTCGGAGACTCGGTATGTCGTCCTGGAGAATGCACGTGGCTCGGTGACAGAGTTTGGCATCTAAAAGGGCACGTGGCTCGGTGAATTGATGTATCACTTTGGTGAGATAGCACCTAAGAGAATGCACGTGGGCCCATGTATCTAAAAGGACACGTGGCTCGGTGATCTGATGCGTCACTTTGGTCAGCGAGTACCTTAGAGAATGCACGTGGGTCCAGTATTCGGAATGGCATCTAAAAGGGCACGTGGCTCGGTGATCTGATGCGTCACTTTGGTAAGCGAGAACCTTAGAGAATGCACGTGGGCCCGGGCATCGTAAAAAGGACACATGTCTCGGTGGCTTGATGTACCACCTTGACGAAGAGGTCGCCTTAGATAATGCACGTGGGTCCGAAGTTTGAGGCACGTGGCTCGGAGACTTGGAAGGTCGTCCTGGAGAATGCACGTGGCCTAGCTTTTAAATATCCCACAGTGGGGATTGAATTGTATGACATGTAATTGACTAGTTCGATTTGTTTATTGTGAATGGGTGTTTATTGTGAATTATACTGACTTGCAGGTGGGATCTGAGGCCAAGGTAATTAGGTAGCCTTTAATATTATAGATTACTAATCGGGCTTAGTGGAGTAGAACTCGCTGAGACGTAGTCTCATCCCAGTTTAGGGAAACCATTTCAGGACCCCGCTGAAGAGCTGAGGAGGAGGAATCCAAGAAGGAGAACTCGGAGGCAAATCTTAAGGAGAAAGATTTTTGGAAGAAGAAGATAATCTTGAGAGGGGTCTTGAGTACGGCCCAGTTCATCTAAATTTCTGTCTTCTTTTGAGATCTCCATTTTGATGTGAATAGTTATGAAGTGGTTTGTGTTTTGTATAAAAGTTTGGTTATAAATTTCGATATGAAAAATATGGCTCTGCTTTTTTATCTCATCGTTTTAGGGCATGCATGGAAACGTTTCTTAGAAACGTTTTTGGAACACTTCTGTACGGATTTTGCTCCCGGGAACAAAAAAAGAACAGAAACGCGTTTGGTTGCGTTTTTGTTCTTTTTTTGTTTTTTAGTTTCCGGAACAAAATAAGAACAAAAAAAAGAAACAACAAATTGTTGTTTCTTGTTCCAGAAACAAAAATGAAGAAACGTTTCTTCTCTCTCTTCTTCTTCTTCTTCTTCTCTTCTTCTTCTTTTTTTCTTCTTTTTTTTCTTCTTTTTTCTTTCGCCGGTCGCCGGCCTCGGCCATGGCCAGCGACCGGTCGTCGAGGCTCGGCCTCGCCGGATCTGGGCGAGCTTAGCCAAGGCGAGGCTCGGCGTCGCCGGGGCGGGCGAGGCCGAGCCTCGCCTTGGCTGGGCGAGCTCGGCCTCGCCCAGATCCGGCGAGGCCGAGCGGCACCGGCCCAGGGCGAGCCTCACCGTGGTTGGGCGAGGCTGCCGGCCCCGTCGGCTGGTCGCCGAAGGCCGTGGACCTGCCGAAAAAAGAAAAAAATAAAAAAGAAAGGAAAAAATGAAAAATAAAATAAAAATGTTTAAAAAATTAAAAGAAACAAAAAAAGAATAAAATTTACCAAACGTGTTTCTATTCATTTTTTATTTCCGGACCAAACGTTATCAAACGCGTTCTTTTGTTAAAAAATTGTTCCCCGGAACAGAATTTTTTTTTTTTTGTTTCTGTTCCTTGGAACAAAAAAAGAACAGAAACGTTACCATTCGCACCCTTATTGTCTGGGGATTTTAACTGCTTCCGCATGTGCTTAAAAATAGAAAGGGTCGGCGATACATTGTCATGAGATATCGCATTATAAAATCGACCAAGCCAGAAGGATGTGTGCGTGCTCGAGGATCGGGGCGTGACATATTCCATATGTTATTTAGTAAAACATGCATGTCAGAAAAATGATGAGAAGGCTGCTGTTGGAGTATTTTTTTGGAGACTAATCACTGATCAGAGAGTTTCGACCAATTCTTGAGTTCTATAAATGTGTGCTACATTGCAAATGTTCACGAAACAAGAAAGTTACTAAAATTCTAATATGGAGTGAAATGGTGGTGGCATTTGGGGGACTAAACATGAAGACCAAGAAGATTCAAGTATTTGAAGGACTTGTTGAAGGATAATTTTTGAATTGCGGCACTAGAAGCAGATGAGGGTCAGCCGGTTACACTTGCTGGCATTTAGTAAAAAAAAAGAGTAGAGAAAAGAAAACAAAAAGTAAAAAAACTAAAAAAATTATAAAAAATTCAAAAAAATATTAATTTTTTTTAGAATATCTACGTCAGTGCTAGTTATACCACGTTGGACAACTGACATCCACGTTATCGATTTCCTGCTAAAATTGAGTGGTTGGACTTAATTAGAAAAATGTGAAAAAGGTTTATGAGTAAATTGACAAAATTGAAAGGTTTGTAATTGAATTGACATTAATATAATAGATTTGAGAACTTTTTTTTTGATAATTGTCCCATACAAAATCATTTGCACTTGTTGTTAAAAAGTTACCGAATCGTTGGCGAATTTCTATCATATGGTGCTACCTCGTTATTATTAACACGAGATGGTATGAGAATGCCCCCATCTTGTAGACTTTAAGGATATTAATTTGGTCACGTTGTCACATAAATCAAAGTGAAGTTATTTTCTGTTCATGGTGACGAAAGAATTCAGAATTACGGTTTTGTCCGAGACTCGCTCAAACAAATATTTGCATATCATAAAAGACAAGCGGAATAAGGCGAAAAGAGATCACAAATTTATCGACACACCATAACTTGCAACCAAGAGGTTTGATTAGAATACATATGGTCGCGAATTAGTTTTTTTGCCTTGGAAACCTTCTCAAATAATTGGTCTTTTGCTGAAAGACTTTTTGATCAACACTTGGGTCTTTCACCAAAAAAGAATAGTATCGCGATAGTTATGTTGGAGTCCTGCAATAATTTGTTTTCCTGGTAACTTTCTCGAAATGTTGAATTGTATGTTTTGAAGATGATGGATTAATTGAGAAATATATTAAAGTTGTGCCGTTTCAAAATTATTATGGGTATATCTGGGAAAAAGATTGGGTAAGATCAACGTCAGATTTGACTCTGAGTCACCGTGGAGAGGGAAGAGCTAAGCAATAGGAAGGACCGTAACGTTTACGTTTTACTTCGATTATTAGCATGAAATAATTCGTTATTGAAGATTTTTAATTCATGCTTGATGATTTTAATAAGTGATTTAATTGTTTAGGATGCGTTGGTAATTTATTTTATTACAATTCAGGGAATGTGAATGTACATGAAATAACTGGCAAGCATCATTAACTTATTAAGTTTGGGCATTTTGCTTATGTAGGTGGTTTTAACTTAGAGCAGTTTGTACGTAGGATTCAAACAATCATAGGACAAGGACCCGAAGCAATACATCCCTAGTGTATAACTATGCCTTTAGCTCTTTTCATACAACTTTTGGAAAAGGTTCAGGGATAATGGAATCGCTAGTGCCTTTACTTTTTCAATTTCTTCGTTATTGTCCACGTACTCTCTCTCTCCGCCAATATGGTCTCTAATTTATATTTTTGTTTTCCTGATAAGTTAGTCATTTTTTTAAAATTGTAAAGATGCTGACCTATCGTTCATTAGTGCTGCGTATAAGTTGATCAAATGAACTAAAGATGAAATGGAACTCTTTCGTTCACTAAGTTAAATTTATTAGGAAATTAAAGAAAAAACTTAAACACTAAGTGAGAGAGAAGCTACCCCTGTGATGGAAATTTAACAATTTCGAAATATTAGTTATCATCACAAATATAGTTAAGCACAGTAAATGCTAACCCAGAATTTATGAGAAGGAAGGAAAAAAGCAGAGAAAGTAGAAACGACAAATAAGGCAGATGTACAGATAAGTTGGGGGAAGTAACTAGGAAGAGCTCATGGTGAGTTGCACGTGGTAGCATTCGTCTTTGAGGTTAGAAGCTACAAATGAGGTGGAACATTTGGAGTTATGTGGGTGGTTGTTGTATATGCAGGAAGGAATGGTTATTCTAAGTATTTGGTTTATAAATACCAATGTTTTGGGATTGAAAAGCTCTCTCCTTCCACGACCAAGCAAATGTTTATATTTAGTTTTTATTACACCATTTTATTTTTCTCAAAATTTACCCTTTCAATGCAGTTTTACATTTTATTTTCAATTTTCTATTTTTCTCCGCACTTAGCTCCACATTAATTCACACTCCATTGAATCCCCTTCTTTATGCACTTTGGGAGTGACGTATATAACCGTGAAGCGACCTCGGTTGCTCTTGGTGCTATTTTTGTCTTTACTAAATATTGATCAAAATTTTGGATGTCTTTCGTTAAAATAAATTGTCCCTTATAATTTTCTCTCAAATGTTCATCAATATTGGGAGATAACTTTACAAATCTGAATAATATTGGACCTGATTTTGAACTTGTGCTAAAAAATTTAAACAAAACCAAAATAAGGAGACGTGTTTGTGACTATTCGTGTCCCATGTTCAGTGATAGTTATGACAAGTATAGAGTTGGTGCTACCTGAGGTTATCAACAATTTGCTATGATCCAAATGAGTTTCCCTAAAACTCAACGGTGCTTACCATATTATCTTGTTCATGGAGAAGTAAGAAGCTTATTTTCTTTCAAGTTTTTAATTGTAACCAGATACCTAGTGATCTTTATTCAAGATACGGAGGATGATGCCTTGATCTAGAAAAGGATGACACTATGTGTTAAATTAAATAAACAAGCCGAAATCTAAACTATAATTTTCAACATCTGATCTATCATCAGTTATTATGTGAGGTTGAGACGTACATGGAGCCATAGCAAGTCTGGTCGAGTTTGGTTCGATAATGTTGTGCAATTTCACATGCTAAGCATAATAAAATATAAGTCTTAAGTCATGATAACATGGACGTCACCCATATTTCTATTTGCACTTAGATGATCCATAATTTGTAATTCATGGTTAGATAAAGTTTCCTACAATCAAGATGTACGAAAATACAACCCTTTTTAATATAATATGCTAAATTTCATTTTCTCTTTTGTTATCAAATCGAGGAAGTTCAGTTAGTGTGTGTTTGCATAAGACTCTCTATCTCTCCATCCACATGTTTGAAATGTATATTTTTTGTGGATCCTCTCGCTTAGAAGAAGGACGAAGTGGACTTAAAATAACGATGTCTAATTCCCCATTGTTGTAATATACATATGTACTTGTACTTCGAATGGTATTTTATAAATTAAGAGCGAGTTCGTCCATTAAAGAAATTCGATGAATAGATATATGAACCAAAGGTGAGGGCTCTTAATTAAAGATTTTCAAGAAGAACAGATAATTTTAGTCAACTATTCTAGGTTTGATTGTAGGAAATATTTTGAAAATGTTATCAAAGGTTGAACCGGAGTATGGACCGGCGTTCAGTTCTTCTAGTTCGATTGACCCAACTGTTTATACCAATCGGTTTGAATATCGAATGAAGTAAGAAAAATAAGCAATATTTGGAATGATGATTTTAAAAATGTTATGAGAGAACTCACATGTAATATTTGCCCGCTTTAAAGTATTTTAAGAGTTCTACAATAAGTTTTTTCCTGTCACTTGCAGGAGGCTAAGTTGTCTAAATGGTGCGAGTAGAGACATGCTAATTTTCCAAGATCACCCTATTATTTTCAAGCCGCATATTAGGCTACCAACAAGAAGATAGCTAAGCATAATGCCATGCAATGGAAAGAGACGGCACTTCATTTTTTTTCCCATTGACTGTGCTGTTGCGACTTGGACATAGCCGGTTGCGAACAACGAGGGCTGGGGCTAGTGGTCCTGGTGGGTTGGGTCATCATCTGAAACTTACACATAACTGGTGTTGTTGTTATAATTATGGTTATAATTATGGTTAATGGATCAACGAAAGCCAATAAAGTAAGATACGTCTTTTCTGTTCACGTATCTCTTTTGGATTCATGAATTTCCTAAACTTTTATGTTCACATAACTATTGAATTCATGAATTTTCTAGATTCATGTATCTTTTAGTTTATGGATTTATTGAGTTCACGAATTTCTCGAATTCACGTTTCTCTGGATACATGAATCTCTTGGATTCATGTATCTCTTGATTCATGAATTTCGTGAATACACACGTCTATTTAATTCATATATCTCTTCTGTACATGAACTAAAAAGCTCTATAAATAAATAGGAGCATAGAGTTTCATTACGTTTTTGGTTTTTCCGACTCGATTCCAAAAAGGCTTTGATATACTTTTCTACTCTTCTGATTTCTCTGAGTGTGCTGGTTCAATTGAATGGTTCGACTGAATCC
The DNA here is from genome assembly GCA_017140165.1 of Eucalyptus shirleyi. Lineage (NCBI taxonomy): Eukaryota > Viridiplantae > Streptophyta > Magnoliopsida > Myrtales > Myrtaceae > Eucalyptus > Eucalyptus shirleyi. Next base: position 31,190,019 of record CM029447.1, read on the forward strand.
TGTTTGCATAGTGCTAATCCAAACAGGTTTGAGGTGTTGTATCTTGGGAGGCATAGTTCGTGAATTTGCGGAGCATCATTGTCAGGAACTAATTGCCTTGAGGAGATTTGGATATCCATACCTTACCTCCAATTTCATGTTCTGAGTACAACAAATAGTTTGTGTTCTCTGGATTAATTTCCAACAATCTGAAGGCGATTATTCACTTACTGTTTATTGTTCTTGTCAGATTATTGAGATGGTTGAAAACCATCAAGTACCCTTTAATTTCCCGAATGTTTTAGGAGACGTTCCTATGGTCGATTCGACCATTGCTATGGGAGATGTTCAACCCTCAGGGTCTGAATTTGTAGCAGCCAATGCTACGGGTCCTTGGGCCAACACTAATTTTGGTGGTGCGGGTACAAGTCATACGACTAGTATGCCCGGGACTGTTTTTTAGAATAGTATAGGCCAAATGGCTTTTGGTTCTGTTTCTGGAGGGACGGTTCAACGAACTTTGCCTATTGTGGTGGCAACACCTCCACTTACAGCTAATGAGAAACCGGAGAAATTCATTGGAGTGGGCTTTAAACAGTGGCAGTAGAAGATGTTCTTCTATCTGACCATGCTTAATATGATGAAATATTTATTGGAGGTGTGCCCGATAATTAGTCCAAATGACCAAGATGTCACGACGCTCGGTGCATTGGAGGCTTGGAAGCATGGGGACTTCTTATGCCAGAATTATATTCTTAACTATTTAGTGAATTCTCTTTATAATGTTTATTGTAATTTTGAATATGCTAAATAGTTACGGGAGTCCTTAGAGAAAAATTACAAGACTGAGGACGCTGGCACCGAGAAATTTGTGGTTGCCAAATTCTTGGACTACAAGATGGTGGATTCTAAATCTGTCATGAGTCAGACTCAAGAATTACAATTAATTCTGAGTGACATCTTTACTGAGGGAATGATACTTAGTGAATCATTCTAAGTGGCAGCTATGCTTGAGAAACTACCTCGTGGCTAGTCAGACTTCAAATTATTTGAAGCACAAATGGAAGGAGATGAGCCTAGAAGATCTCATTCTGCGCCTCAGAATCAAGGAGGACAATAGAAAGAGTGCGAACCCTTCTTCTAAGCCAAAGGCCAACGTTGTGGAATCTTCCAAATCCAAGCAGGATAGAAAAAGGAAGATGTCTTTTCAAGGAAAAGGCAAGCAGAAGGAATAGTTCCAGAAATTCCAAGGGACGTGTTTTATATGCAATAAGCCTGGCCATCGTGCTAAAGATTGCAAGAAGCGCCTGAAAAAAAGACAAGAACGATGGTGTAGCCTAGCAACTGAATTTGATAGAATATGACAATATTGAGAGATTGTCTGTTGTGGTAATGTTTGAAGCATCTCTGATGTCGAACACTAATGGCTGGTGGCTAGATACATGTGCCACAAATCACATCTATGCATATAAACATATGTTCTCATCTTATGAGAAGGCTGAAGAAGATGAGAAGTTTTATGTAACTAACTCTGCATTAGCAAAGATTGCCGGAAGAGGAAATATGATCATGAAGTTTACATCTGGGAAGGAGGTCGCCCTGTTGAATGTGCTACATGTACTAGAGATTCGGAAAAACCTAATTTCTGGCCCCATACTTGTCAAGAAAGGTTTCAAAGTTATATTTGAATCTGACAAGTTTGTACTTTCGAAAGGAGGGATGTATGTAGGAAAATGGTACTTATGTAATGACTTGTTTAAAGCCAATGTGGCTGTCATTGATGTAAAATCGAATTATGTGTACCTAAAGACTATTAATAAATAAAAGATTTCAGTTTACATTGTTGCGTCTCCTTATCTATGGCATGGTAGATTAAAACATGTAAACTATGGTACAATGAAGAGAATAACAAACTTAGGGTTAATTCCAAGATTTGAGTTGGATGCTCGTTACAAGTGTGAGACTTGTGTTGAGGCCAAGTTTGCCAAGAAACCTTTCAAATCTATTTAAAGAATAAGTGAACATTTACAATTAATCCATAGTGATTTATGTGATTTAAAGTTTGTAGAAAGTAGAGGTGGAAAGAAGTACTTCATCATATTTGTGGATGAATGTACTAGATTTTGCTATATTTATTTGCTAACTAGCAAAGATGAGACTATGAGCATGTTTGTCAAGTATAAAAATGAAGTTGAAAACCAACTTGATAAACGAATCAAAGTGCTTAGGTCTGATAGAGGAAGAGAATATAGTTCAATCAATTTCAAAGATTTTTGTGCTAGTTTTGGAATAATTTTTCAAACGACTGCACCTTATACTCTACAACAAAAAATGGAGTTGCTAATGATTGAACAGGACACTAAAGGAGATAGCTAATGCCATGCTTTTAAGTTTAGGTTTACCTCATAACTTGTGGGGGGGAGGTAGTTTTAACTACAAATTATATTCTTAATAAAATACCCCACAAAAAGACAAGTAAAACTCCATACGAGTTATGGAATGGAAAGTTGCCATCCTACAATTTTCTAAAAGTGTGGGGTGCTTGGCCAAGGTGGCAATTTGATGCAAGCTAAGGGTAGACTTTCTCAAACAGTAGGATCGAGAGAGTGACCGCACACTGGAAAACATGACGAACAGAAATTTCAGCACTGTGCAAGCTCAGGAGAATAGTCGTATCTTTGTTGATACAGATCGGATCCACCTGATTCCAAAGCCAAATGAACAAAGACTTCTAGATATACAATTTCTATGTTTTGGGTTTTCTGAAATAAGCACCTTAGGATGGTCGAAATTGGGTTGGAAATAACGAACAGAATAGGAAAAGATAGAAACTCCATTGGTTGCTCTTCTAGGCCTTCAAGGAAGTTGAGGGGGCACCGATTCTTCTAGATCGATGACTACAACTTTTCAAGGATTCAGATTTCAAAAGCTCCGACTCTTCAAGGACATAGTGAAAACTCTTCTAGGTTTTCAAAGGGATGAACTCTACAAGGTTCACGATACTTGCTTCAAAGCAAAGTTTTTTTTTTTTTTTTCATTCATCAAAAGTCATTTGTCTTCTACAAGAAATTGGATGGCTTATATCGTCAAAGAAATAAAGACAGAACATTAAAACTAGGAGAAATAAAGACAGGGCTTTGAAACTAGGAGAAATAGTAAAAGCATAACGTCTTCATGGCTCCTAAAGTGTCTTTCCAGCTTATGGGATGGACTCAAGATGTCAATACGGCTTCTCGGTTTTGTCGAGCTTGAATGCGGGCCGATCTTCTTGGTCGAGAGAGTTGGTCTTCAATGCGGGCTGCATCACAATTCCTCCTCCTAAACAAACTCGGTTGGGACCTAAAACGGTGGATTGCATATTCATCGGTTATGCTCAAAATAGTAGTGCATATAGATTTTTAGTTCACAAATCTGAAAATGCAGAAATCCATGTCAATACAATCCTAGAATCAAGGGATGATAAATTTTTTGAGGATATATATCCTGCAAAAAGAAATCAAGGAGAACTTTCTTAGAAAAGGCTTAGAAAATTAGAATCTGAGAATGATGAAGTTGTGACCAAAGAAGCCGAACTTCGAAGGAGTAAAATGTCTCGAATTGAAAAATCTTTTGGACCTGATTTTCTAACATACATGTTAGAAGGTGAGCCCCAAACATATAAATAGGCAATGTCATCTCCAGATGCTCCTTTCTGGAAAGAAGCTATTGACAATGAAATCCATTCTATACTAAGTAACCATACTTGAGAATTGGTTGATCTTCCACTTGGAAATAAACCAATTGGATGTAAATGGATATTAAAAAAAAACTAAAAGCTGATGGTTCCATTGATAAGTACAAAGCTCGCCTTGTAGCCAAAGGGTTTAGACCAAAAAAGGGTCTTGACTACTTTGATACTTATTCACCTATCACAATAATAACATCAGTAAGGATGTTGATTGCTATAGCTTCGCTATACAATTTGTAAATACAATAGATGGATGTGAAAACTACATTCTTAAATGGTTATCTCAATGAGGAGATTTATATGGAACAACCTGAAGGGTTCAATGTCAAAGGACAAGAACACAAAGTGTGTAGACTTGTCAAATTATTGTATGGACTTAAGCAAGCTCCTAAGCAATGGCATGAGAAATTTGACCGGGTAATAATTCAAAATGGGTATAGAATCAATGAGTGTGACAAATGCATGTACACTACATCTACAACAATTGGATATGTACTTATTTGTTTATATGTCGATGACTTACTAATTCTTGGAGATAACACTGAGGTCATCAAAATCACAAAGAACATTCTCAAGAATAATTTTGAGATGAAAGATTTAGGTGTAGCGGATGTTATATTTGGTATCAAAATTCTAAGGAATTTTGATTGCTTAGGTTTAACACAATCTCATTACATTGAAAAGGTATTTGAGAGATTTAAAGGATTCGATATTAAATGTGGCACCCCGAACCCTTCGTAGGTCGCCACAAGCGCCAATGTTACACCTTATTACCTTTCTTCTTAAAAGAGGCATCGTAATTAGTAGACACATTTTTTTTTTTTGAAAATGGTCCCAGCGCGACTCATTAGCGGAAGCAAAATAAAACATCACCATCTCTCCCTCCAACAACCATGATACAAATACACACCACTAATCATCATGATTAAAAGACAAGCCACGACACTTTATTTACATATATTTTCAAGATGAGACTTCTTTTGGGTCGGTACATCAAAAGGAAAAGCCAGGACTCAGCCACGTTTGGCCTAAAACCCCAAAAAGAACCCTTGACCCACTACATCTCACGTGCACAACCCCCGTCATCAGTGTCGGCTAACTATCCAAAAAGATCCAGCTCCTTCTCGTCACGCACGGCCCTCACACCCATCCCGATGCATCAGGCGGTGGCGGTGGCAGCATCCCACGCATCACTCCGTCACGTCGAACATGGACAGATATGAACTCCTGGACAACAGGGCCCCTAGCCAGGCCCACATTGTACATAACTAGATAGCGCACTCGAATATACATAAGACCAAGAACAGAAGGACAATCAAACTCCTCGCACTCAACCTCTACGTCCGAAGGTATGCCGTAAAATACGCCCCGCGTAACGGCAGGAAGCGGTATGTTGCTAATCTGAAATGTTGGTCCCCAAAAAGGGCGAGTACAACCACTCAGCAGGTAAATGAATCCAATAACTACTTAATGCATCATACTAGTCATACATGCATTGCAGGCATTACTTACCTTGAAGCCATGCATATACTATCCTGCATCATCACTACAATCATAACACATACATGTGTATCATCATGTCATACTCATATCATCGCAATCATGACATTATTATATCATACACATGTCATCATCAGCATATACATGACACCATCATACCATACACATGTCATCATCATCGTGGCATCATCATATCACACATGTACGCATGTCATCGTGCCATATCATATATCATCATCATATCATGTCATATATCATCATCATCATGCATATCATCATGCCATATCATATATCATCATCATATCATGTCATATATCATCATCATCATGCATATCATCATGCCATATCATATCATGCATGGTTCAATTTCCACTTTTAGCTTTCAATTGATCACCACATCACCCTTCCTCGGATCATCAATTTCATCTCACATTTTACACTCGCATCCCATGCGAGAAAGAAAAACCTCCGGCATTCAGCCATTCAAGGCCACCGGGCATCCGGCTCCCCACATTCCGGGCATCTCGCATCCCAACTGGCATCACGAGGCATCCTTTCGGGCAAAGACCTCCGACGAGGCTTCCGGCATTTACACTCCCTGGTCGGGCATCTCGCACCCCAACTGGCGTCACGAGGCATCCCCCTGGGCACAAACCTCCAGGGCTTCCGGCACCCCCACTTTCCGGGCATCTCGACACTCCCGAGGACCATCCAGCCTTGTATCTCAATACAATCCGGCTTCCAGCACCTCCCATCCTGGGCATCCTGATACTCCCAGGGCATTATCATCCACCACAACAATCTCCTCATTTTTCATTATCCATGTTCACCAATTTCGGTCTTAATTTAGCATGGCATATGATGTGATGGCAAACAAGTCATATTTAGCATTGAATTCACACATGTATCTCAACCCATTGTCATGCATACATCAATACCTTATCGTACATGCTACATAGTACAATTATTTATGAAATAAAATTTATGGAATTTATGCCGATTAAAATAATCTATTTCTCATGCCCTTTTTACATTTATTTAAATTCCAGCTTGTGCCACTTTCAAAATATTAAATTTTATATCTATATAATTCTCAAAAATCATAAAAATTAAGGCAAGTGAAAATCAAGACAATAGGATAATGATTTCATGCAAAATACATGGCCAAATAGAATTCCACACAAATCCATAATTCACACAAAACAGCATATAATTTTCGGATGAAATCAGAATGCACAGTCTCCGAAGAAATTCGATTAAAATATCCATACGACCTCTAAAAATTACGAAATTTTACCAAGTTATATCCAAGACATTAAAGTACATTTTTCATGAAGACTCCCAAGTCATATTATTTTTAGATTATTATCTACAGTCACACGAAGCTTCTGGATCCAACACCGAATCGTCCAGTACATGCTTCTCCGAAATACTGAGTTTTTACCTACCTATTCTTCTTCGTTTCCTTTGAAATTTGGATATGTTATACATAAATATTTTCTCTACAAGCTTCATGAAGAGATATAAGTCAAATAACCAGAGTATAGTCGTCATTTAGGTCCATAAAGTCTCGGGTGTCTTGCAATACATCTCCAGAATTACCGTCTTCAAGATCTAGTCGATTTACTAGGTTATACTTGTTCATTTTGTTTCAAATTTGAGTATGTTGTAGTTTAAGATGTCCCCTACAACTTTCACCAAGAAATCGAAGAGAGATTCTTAGCACAACTCAACATGCAACCACAAATCGATCAAGAGGTCAGTGAAATCGTTCCAGATCTGAGGTCTCTGTAGGATGAGAGTTTAACCCATTAAAACTCCATAATTTTCCACCAAATTTTAGTATGTTGTAGTTTAAGATGTTAGCTACAACCTTCATGAAGATATCGAAGCCAAAATAGAACTCTAAACATGCATGCAAGCTCTCACAACATTTTGACTCGAGCGGATTCAAATGAAAACAGCAACCTTACTCAAAAACAAGTCATCCAAGCTTCGGTTTTCCTCTCCTAATCACCCAAAATTCGACATACATGTAACACACACACATGCAAGAGCAGCAAGAGGACTCCAACTTGCCTCTAGACTGGACGGACGACGGCACACGGCGGCGATCACGGCGGCACACGGCGGACGGACGGCGACTCCTCCTCTCGGCTTCTCCTCCCTCTCTCTCGCGAAATCTCTCTCTCTCTCCCCCTCTCTTGGCCGAACAAGCAACCAGCCACTCTCTCTCCTTCCCTTCTCTTTTATCCCCCCATTTCCTAATCATTAGTAATCATTGTTTGCCACTCCAATTGACCAATGCATGCCATCCCTCTCTAAGCCAATGCATGAAGGTCTCTTGCCACTTGTCTTAATGGGCTTTTGGGCTTGGGCCGGCCACTCTTGGGCCTCCTCTTGGGTTGGTCGACAGCCCCCTTTCGCGGGCCTAATTGGGCCGACTAGCTTGGCCTACTAAAGCTTAGGCCAATGGGCCTAAGGCCCATCCTAATAAAATTTAAATTTTCCTTTTTATAATTTCTTCTATAAATTTTAAATTTTAAATTCCACATGGCCAAAGTCTTGTGACATTTTATTTATAGGATTTTAATCTATAAGGTGCATGGCCAAGCATAGATTATTATCATTAATCTATCAAATTTAAAATCTCATAAACACAAGCACAATAACACGTAGCCTTAAGAAAACTAATGAATAAAACATAAACCATAGGAAATTTTCATTACCTAATTATAGGCTTTAATTCCTCTAGAGGGTGACTCGAATTTTGGGATGCCACTTAAAGATGCAAACAATCCTTTTCTTTCACACCTAACTTTAAGAAAGAACACTGGAAATAGTGTAAAATAGTTGGAATACTCTCAAGTAATCGGCAGCATCATGTATATCATGAATTGCACTAGACCTGATATTGCATACTCAGTAAGCAAACTGAGTAGATATACCAATAACCCAGGTCACGAACACTAGAATACTTTGATGTGAGTATTAGGATATCTGAAAATGACTAAAGACTTTGTTCTACAATATGACAAATATCCAGCTATTTTGGAAGGTTATCGAGATGCCAACTGGATTTCAGATTTTGAAGAATCGAAAGTGACTAAAGGATATGTGTTCATGCTAGGAGGTGCCGCGGTGTCATGAAAATCCTCTAAACAAACTCTAATAACACGCTCAACGATGGAATCGAAGTTTGTTTCTTTGGATAAAGTTGCTAAAGAAGTAGAATGGCTTCGACATTTTTTAGAAGATGTTCCAATGTGGCTAAAACCTATGCCTGCAATTTGCATACACTGTGACAATCAAGCGGCAATTGCAAGGGCGCATAATGTGACTTATAACGGTAAGTCTAGACATATTCGTTATAGACATAACACTGTAAGGCAGTTGCTCTCAAATGGAATCATTTCTTTAGACTTTGTAAAGTTAAAAGAAAATATTGCGGATCCGCTAACAAAAGGTCTGTTAAAAGAGCAGATAAATTGCGCATCGAGGGGAATGGGTTTAAGAGCCTTAACCCAATAAAGAAATTCCAGGGTTGAAACCTAACCTATGCAATTGGAGATCCCATGGTCTAGGTTCAATAGGACAATGCAAATTTTGAAAACTCTAGTGTAAGCATTGTCTCCCATTCTTATGATGCAACAATGCTTTCCTACAACGTTATTAAGGGTACGCTATGCGTTTAATGATTCCTATAACTTGAAATGTAACATCCAAGTAAGATATGGTAGGACGTTATTAAGGGTATGCTATGCGTTTAATGATTCCTATAACTTGAAATGTAACATCCAAGTAAGATATGGTAGGATATCTTTAATAGGAATGCATCTATATGCGTGGAGTTAGCTGACTCTATAAAAATCTTTTAAGGCTAGATTTTCTAAAGCACGCATGAATCCCAACAGGTTCAAGGCTGAAAGAACGAACACAATCGAGAACCACTCTTGAATTGGAAATACTCTGTGTGAGGTTTATTGTCTAGGCTTACACAAACAACTGGCGATTCAAGTCCATCGACTAGTTAAGTAAGTCCGATAGGCTTTCACTAAAGAAGGTTCGAGGCGAAAGCTACCTATCTTGATGCAGTGTATTTCAATAGGTGTGCTTAGATTTTTTCGAGTAAAAATTGTTTTGTTGATCCATTAATGTGGGGGATTGTTATAATTATTGTTATAATTATGGTTAATGGATCAACGGAAGCCAATAAATTAAGATATGTCTTTTCTGTTCACGTATCTCTTTTGGATTCATGAATTTCCTAAACTTTTATGTTCACATATCTATTGAATTCATGAATTTCCTAGATTCATGTATCTTTTAGTTCATGTATTTATTGAGTTCACGAATCTTTTGAATTCATGTGTCTTTGGATACCTGAATCTCTTGGATTCACGTATCTCTTGATTCATTAATTTCGTGGATACATGTGTCTGTTTAATTCATGTATCTCTTCTGTACATGAACTAAAAAGCTCTATAAATAGATAGGAGCATAAAGCTTCATTACGTTTTTGGTTTTTGGTTTTTCCGACTCGATTCCAAAAAGGCTTTGATATACTTTTCTACTCTTCTGATTTCTCTGAGTGTGCTGGTTCAATTGAACGATTCGACTGAGTCCTATTTGTATAGTGCTAATTCAAACAGGTTCAGGGTGTTGTATCTTGGGAGGCATAGTTCGTGAATTTGCGGAGCATCATTGGCAGGAACTAATCGCCTTAAGGAGATTCGAATATTCGTACCTCACCTCCTATTTCATGTTCTCATTACAACAAATAGTTTGTGTTCTTCGGATTAATTTCCAACAGTTGTAAGGGTTGATTACAGGGGCAACAATGAGAGATCTGTCAAGACATGGCTTGCAAGCAATCTTGATGGTTATTACCAACACTGTTCATGTGATTGCTATGAGCAGGTTTGCAATTATGGCCATTCCTTTTGCCAAGTGATAAGAGACACTAGACATCCGGTCCTGATAAAAAAACATGTTAAAATTGTGAAACATGTCAATTTTCTTTTGGTCTTTGGCCAAAAGAAAATCCACACTTATGTTAGATTCAATAAGGTTCATTGTGGAAATGGACTTTTAAAGAATGCGATTATTTAGGACCTGCATAATCATCTCCTTTACTGGTAATTTTCGCAAGATGAAAGCTGAATATTATCAAAGGCACTCGCTAGAACGAAGAGTATTAAACTATTTAAGAATGACACACCTCTACGTAGCCTTAATGAGAAGCTGGTAAAGTAAAATTTTCACCATTTCTGGTGAAAATTGTGGCACCCACCCAGTCTCTCTATCCCTTTATTTTAGTTGACAGAAACGCCAAAGCGCGTGGGGTTGGTTGTGACGTCTCGATCGAGGCTACGACGTTCCTTATCCAAACCAGCGAAACAAACCCACATCAGAACGATCGTGCGGCCAGCGAAGGGACGTAAAAGCTGTTTCCTTTTTGAAGGCTATGAACCGTATCGAAACTGAATCAAGCTCGAAGCTTTGCGCGTGCCCTGGAATTCTTGGTGAAGTTTGTTGCCATATATAACAGGAGTGCGATTTGACGTGTATTAGGTGTTGATTAGCACGTTGGACATTTCCGTGCCCTGGAATTCTTGGTGAAGTTTGTTGCCATATAAAACAGGAGTGCGATTTGACGTGTATTAGGTGTTGATTAGCACGTTGGACATTTCCATCTTTAGTTTATCAGTTTACGATGACCATGACCAGCATCGGGTGCATTACCTTTGTTAAGGAAGTTGGACAGAGAGAGGAGAGGAAAGGAAGGTAGACGAGGGAATTGAGAGAGAAGATGTGGGATTGACCAAGAAACGTACTCAAGTCGTGCTGCCTTTGAATCGTCGGAGGAAGTCTCTGGGAAAAAGCTGGGACGACTTCCGAGGGTTGACGCACGGTGGATCTTTTGATAAGTTGATGGATAAGGTCAAATTTCGGATCTTGACTCTCCAAATCGCTCTGGAGGGAGGGAGAGAGAGAGAGGAGGTAGCAAAATCCTTCCGACATCACCGTTTCTTGGTCTTTCTTTTGAATGTTTAATAATTGAACATGTGCAAGAACGTGGGATTAGTCGACGATTGAACATGGAATTTCGTGTGTTGAGCTCACGCTCCTGGTTGAAGTTCTCTCCCTTTTTGTATTCGTCTTTGATAAATGGATGGAGTACTATTAGCATGATAGTTAATACAATTTATGAGTTTGCTTTTGAATTCCTCCATGAGATTTTGAAACGTATTTTCTTTTGATCTTTAATTTGTCGCACCTTGGATAGCCTCATGGTATAGCCGGTTAGTAAATGCCAAGCTTATTTGAATGGCCGGAATTATCATTTGATCAACAAAAGAAAAAGAAGGCACAAGCTTATGCATGTGCCAAAGAAAAAAAGAGACAATGCCCATCAACGGAAACGGAAAGAGAGGGATTCGAACCCTCGGTACGAAAAACTCGTACAACGGATTAGCAATCCGACGCTTTAGTCCACTCAGCCATCTCTCCCAATTGAAAAAGGATAATTACTATCTTACATTACACAAAAAGAAAGGCTTGTCAGTCTGGTTGGTTTGTTGCCGGTGTATTGGGCGTTGCTCTCCTATGCGCTATTCATAGTGCTACTGTATCAAAGTGATTAAAAAAATGAGAAAGTATATATTTTAATGACTAAAAGATTTATTAAGTTATTAGATTTGTAACTATGAATATCTTACTCAAAGTTTATATTATCACGTTCAAATTATTACAATGTTATATCTACATTAAACATAGGAATAAGTGAAATAGACAGATTATTACCTTTAAAAAGAGGATCATATAATAATACGGATATAGATTGACGCTTAATATTTAATGGATAAATTGATATATTCATGAAAATATTGGTCCCTTGGTTTCCTTCCCCTATCCATCATGTGCAATTAGACTTAATCCATCCGGGAGAGCATTATTAGACCATGAAAGGTTAATGACATGCTGGTCTCTCAAATGCTGGTTTTTTAAACAAATTCTTAACAATAAAGGTAAAATTGGAAAAATTATTTGAGCCAGAATGTAAATGCACAAATTGGTGTCCGGGAGAGCATTCACTTTGATACTTTCACACCATGTTTCTCTAAAGACAAAAAGTTGACAATATATACTCGAGAAATTGGGTCTCTCGATAATATGAAAAGTCTTTGATTATTTTCTTGGCTGAGGTTGTGTGTTAGTGAATTGTTTACTCATAGGCACGATAGTTCCAATTATACTTTTGACGAGTGCACAAAGATGCTTGGATCACTCGATCCTATCTTAAACTTGATGCTCTTCATGATATATTATTAATTTCACGGCTTTGTAATCCACGGCATTATTGATAATTTGCTTGCTCTCTAGCGCTAATGGACCTAAGCATATTCCTTTTCCTTAGACCTTTTGCAAGGTCGTAGTCATAGTGATATTGCTAAGGGAAATTGCCGGAGTCATGGTTTGCATATATATATTTTATTTTTTTATTGTTGGTCTATCTTACTCTAACTCTTGACTTAATTTCAGACTTTCGTGTTGTCTCTTTGTCAAGCGTGGGAGCTATACCTTACACCTGAAACTAATGTCTTCACCTCCAACCCCTCTCGAAAAGGTGAGAAATCGAACCTTACATCTCCTCCTTTTCATGTGGGAGGCAACCCTCGGTGGTCATGGTTTGCATATTTGAGATGTGGTAAGTGCATTGTCTTCAGATCCATATTCAAACAATTCCTAATAGATGGCCCCACTTAGCCATCTATTAAGGCGCACCGGTGATTCACGACTTGGCAAAAGGCAAGCTACTTTTGTTCTCCCCAAATACAATCATGCCAAAAGCAAATACCTTTTCACCATAGTGCATTGTCTCTTTGCAATTTTTAACTTTATTATACATCCTCTTTAATTTAAAGGTTTCATTACAAGAATTTATTAATAAATATTTCAAGATACCTACTACGAAGAAACCAAATGAAGAACTAAATTTTCAAAACATTAAATTTGCTAATTGAATATATAATCGGCCGTTTCTGAAATTAATTATATTTAAAATAACCCTTTTTTTTTACGACACTTTTCGCGAAATAGAAGAAGAAGAAGAAGATAATGGGCTGCAATTTTCAAGTCCCAAAAGATTTTATAATTTTTTCCCAACTCATAATTACTCAACTGGGGTCAAAATTCCCAAATTCGCCCAATCAAGATATTATAATAATGATCCCTATCCACTCCTTCCAGCATCTGTCCTTCTCCACAATAAATTTCCAAGAACTTTACCCCAAGGCTCATTTCATCTCCTCAAAATTTGATCCAAAACACCAATGCATACCTAAGTCAATGCAAGAGTCAAGCTAAGCACATGAATTGCTCTTAACACCTCGTCATCTCTCCTCCCCCCCTCCCCCCAAACTGTAATAAACGAATTCCCATTATGTCTGTTGGAATATAATATGCGAAAACGACATGATTTTACAATTTACGTCAACACGAAATCACCAGAGAAATAAACGAAAAATAATAAGGATACCAGAAATTTACGTGGTTCGGTCTGAGCATCGGTATTTACGTCCACGGGGAGAGTCAGCAACAAATAATCCACTATAATTGAAGAATCAGAGTTTACAATCATTTACACTCAAGTGTTTCCCACACCTAGATTTAATCCTAAACTCAAAGTGTTTATAAATAAACAACTCACCTGGGTATAAACTCACGGTATAAAATTATCATGCGTCCCTTTGGCTCAAAGTATAACATGTGCGCCTCTCTCTTCAGCTTGACGTGCGGCTCCAACGTGCAACTCCTTTTCTTTTCGTGGTTATGTAGGCTTCAGCGGCACCGTCCTTCTCTCTATGTGCGGCTTGCAGTTTCTCACGAAAAATTCTGATATATATATATATGGGTGTGCCCAAAAGGTCAAACCTTTGACCTGGGGCCCACCTTCTTTTTCTTTATGGCTTCATGTGGGAAAGACGCTACAGAGGCTTCTTTCTACTTTTATACGTGTTCCCAGGTCAAACTTTGACTTGGGCCCACATACACCTGGATTCACGTGTACATGCAAAGGACTCCATCTTCAAGTTTCGGATTCCACAAAAGAAGAAAAACTTTGCTTCCTTTTCTTTTATTTTATATTTCCTCTTTCGTGAATCTTCCAGAGTCCAACGAATTTTCTTCTACTTGGGAAATCTTTATCAACGGATTTGATTTAACAAATCGTTATCCGAATATAAACTCGAGACATTAATTTAACAATTATCCACCTTGGCTCGATATTTGGAGCCAAGTTATAGTGCTAATCATCTATGCTGTTCTCCCAATCCCCTGACAGGTGCTCACTCTCCACGGACGCCAACAGAGCTCAAGAAGAGCTTGAGCTTCACCAAAGGAACATACTTAGTCATCATGTCTGCCTGGTTATTGGCTGTAGCAATCTTTTTTTATAATAATAATACCCTTAGCTAAGACATCTCGGATGAAGTGGTACCTGATGTTGATATGCTTTGTTTACTCGTGACAAACTAGATTATACACCAAATATATCACACCTTAGTTATCACAGTGTATATCCATACTTTTTTGTTCTAACCCAAAATCCGAGAGCAAACTCTGTAACCATATTGCCTCCTTCGCTACAAAGGTTAGTGCCATGTACTTTGCCTCAGTTGAAGGCAAGATAGTGTGATTCTGCAAAGATGCTTTCAAACTAACTACACCATTCACTAGCGTAAACACGTATCCTGCTAAAGACCTGCGATCATTTAAGTCATAGGCGTGATTCGAATCCACAAAACCAGTGGTCTTATGGCTATTACTGTCCATTCGATACACTATATCCACGTCTGTTATCCTCTTCAAATATCCAAGAATCCACTTCACAGCTTCCCAATGAGTTTTACTAGGACGCTTCATATAGCGACTAATCGCGTTCCCCGCTTGTGAAATATCAGGCCTAGTGCACACCATAGCATACATATACTACCGATGACACTAGAATAAGGAACATGGGACATATGCTCCTCATCCCCCTCAGTCTGCGGTGATAATTTATTTGAAAGTTTAAAGTGCTTCGCTAAAGGTGTACTTACAGATTTAGCCGACTGCATATTAAAACATGCTACAATCTTATATATATATATATATATATATATATATATATATATATATATATATATATATATTTCTTGCGATAAACGTAAAACTCCCGCAATCCTGTCACGCAAAATCTCCATATCCAAAATTTTCTTTGCAGCACCTAAATCTTTTGTCTCAAATTTAGCATTTAACTGTCTCTTTAGCACATCAATATTAGACATATTTTTAGCTGCTATTAACATATCATCAACATATAAGAGTAAATAAATCAAAGAACCATTATTCAATCTCCTATAATAAACGCAGCTATCCATCTGACTTTTTGTGTAGTCTTGATTAGCCATGAAAGCATCAAAACGTTTATACCATTATCTAGAAGCTTGTTTCAGTCAATACAAAGATTTCTTCAACAAGCAAACATGATCTTCCTTACCTGGAATAGAAAATTCCTCTGGTTGCCTCATGTAAATTTGCTCCTCCAACTCACCGTGAAGAAACATAGTTTTCACATCTAGTTGCTCTAACTCGAGATCCTGCAAAGCAATTAAGGCAAGTAAAACACGAATAGAATTATGTCTTACCATAGGAGAGAACACCTCATTATAGTCAATACCCTTACGCTGTGTGTATCCCTTCGCCACAAGTCTCATCTTATACCTCACTGCCTCAACACTGGGAATGCCCTCTTTCTATTTGAAGACCCATTTACTTTCGATAATCTTTTGGCTCTTGGGTACTTTGACCAGCTCTTATGTCTGATTATGATGGAGTGATTCAATCTCTTCACTCATAGTCCCTAGCCACTGCGACGACTCCAAACTAGCCATTGTTGTGGCATCCTAAAATCTCGTGACAACCTCTGGAGTACCGTAAACCATGATTAGGTAATGGAAGTGCTGTTTGATTTTGTATTAGCCATTGAATTAATGAATTTCAATTAATTTAAGGCCGAGCATTTGTTTGGATGGAGATGTGTCTACAAGTGAACTAAGGATTTTATTAGGGTGTAAATTGATATAGATATCTTATTCTTGGTGGTGCACTTTATAAGTATAATTTTATTGATTTAAAATACAAAATTTTGTGGGTTTATAAGTTGAAATTAGGTGTTAATTTAAATAAGGATTAAATGGAATATGAATAGGAGAGGATGGATTGATTTTTAGGCCCAAAGACCGTCCAACCAGCCCACGCCAACCCCTTGGTCGATCGGCCCATGAAGGCCTAAGACCGGCCCAACATTTGAAGCCCATCAACTTTGCATGTGAGCTGCCAAGTGGCATGGAGGAGAAGCCAAGTGTGGCTGCCCCCATTGGCTTCCTTGGGCAGCTCCATGCAATCAAATGATTGCAAATGATTGTGAGGGAAGAAAGCAAAAGAGAGGGAGGCAGATTGAAGGGGAACCGACCGAGAGAGAGAGAGAGAGAGAGAGAGAGAGAGAGGGAAACCGAGAGAGAAGAAGAGGGAAAGAGAGGAAGCGGGCGTGCGAGAGGAAGGAGGAGGATCGTCCGCCTAGCTCGCCGCTGTCCGTTCGCCGCTTTGCCGCCGTTCTTGTTGCTGTTTGTACTTGAGTTTAAGGCAAGTGAAGTCCTAAACCTACCCCTTGCATTGCTGTGTTGTGTGTACAGTAGAGGGTAAGTCTTGGTTGTGATAGATGGGATGAGATTTCGGAGCTTTGAAGAGAGATTCGTTGGCCATGCATGCTGATTTCGGGAAGACCAGTCCGACCGTCCATGAGATTGTGTGTTGTATGTGACTTTTTAGTTGGAATATTGTTTTGATCTCTTCATTAAAGTTGTAGAGAACAACTTGAGGAACAACATACTAAAATTTGAAGCAAAAAAAATAAGTATTGGTTAGGAAAATTATTTTTCTTTGAAGGAGTTAGATCTGGAATTCGCTGTACTGACCTTTAGAGATTTCGTGATCTGTAAAGTAGCCTTCTTGTGAAAATCTCACTTCAATCTCTTAATGAAAGTTGTAGTATACTTCTTGAGGTAGAACATATAAAAAATTTAGAGTAAATGAAAAAAAAAGGCCGGTGAAATCGTTGTTCTTTGAAGAAACTGAATCTGGGAAAAACGCTACCTCGACCTAGCATGATTTCGTGATTTTTATAAAATCATACAGTTCAAATTCGACTGTATGTCCTTAACGAAAGTTGTAGGTAACATTCTGAGGAATAAAATACTGAAAATTTAGAAGAAATGAACATATGTAGGTCGGTGAAATGAGTTTCTTTTGAAAGATGATAATCTGGAAAAGATGACACCGAGAACAGGGGGAAATAATCGTCTATATCTATCAATCTAGAACGATCTGGGTTTCGATTTCTGCATGAGATATTTAAATTTAAGAATTTTTTATAATATGTCAAAATTTTAGAATTTTTGGAGTTCATTTGGGTATTTAATTTAAATTACTCCTGAAACTGTGCAAGCTGAAATATTGAAGTTTGAAAAACTGTGATGCATGGACATTGCTGTTTTGTGTGAAATTATTTTGGTATGGAGTTATTCATGAGATATCTGCCTTTAGGTCTTGTCTATAGTGTGTCAATTTTTCATAATTTATTGATGTCATTTACTAATTTTTTTCTGGAGTTTTAACTAAAGGAATGTATTCTGATTTATCCAAAACATTGGTTTGTTTTGAGAAATAAATGAAATTATCCTTGTGATGTAATACTTTGAGTGGTTGATTTTGCCGCATATGTGATGACATATGGCAT
Source organism: Eucalyptus shirleyi (assembly GCA_017140165.1). Classification (NCBI taxonomy): domain Eukaryota; kingdom Viridiplantae; phylum Streptophyta; class Magnoliopsida; order Myrtales; family Myrtaceae; genus Eucalyptus; species Eucalyptus shirleyi. The sequence continues at coordinate 31,208,066 of CM029447.1, forward strand.
GAAAATTTGGTTGAGATCTTTGACATTATTGCATCAAATGCCATGTTGAAATTGAGATACATGTGTGAATATAAAATTGAGAAAATAACGAGATGCCTGTAGTGTATGTGCCGGATGTCATTGGGAGTTTCGAGATGCCTGGAATGTGGAGGTGCTGGAAGCCTTCGAGGTGTGTTGGGGGGGGGGGATACCTCGTGATGCTAGTTAGGATACAAGATGCTCGGAGTGTGTGTGCCGGATGCCCGGAGGTGTGTGCTGGAGGTTCCTCGTGATGCCAAGATGGATATGAGCGATAAATTGTGGGATGAAAACACTGGTCCTTGGAAGGATAAAAATTGAGATTGTATTGTGTGCATGAGTATGCATAGATGCTTGATGATGAGTGCATTGTGGTATATGCACATATGGCATGGGTATGCATGAACGCATGAGTATGCATGAATGCTTGATGATGAGTGCATGGTGGTATATGCACATATGGCATGGGTATGCATGAATGCTTGATGATGAGTGCATGGTGGTATGTGCACATGTGGCATGGTGATATATGTATGGTTGCAAGGTAAGGAATACTTGATATGCATGAATGATATGTATTTTATTCTTGATTGTTCTGTTTGACGCATTGAGTAGTGTGGTGGATCTTTACTGCTGAGTGGTTGTACTCATCCCCTTTGGGGAATAATATTTCAGATTAGAAAGATGCATTTGCTGCCGGTTGCATGCGGTACTTACTATGTCATACCTATTGATGTGGATGTGGAGTGTACTGAGCATGTTTGTGTCGGTGCTCCTGGTTTAGTTTTTGTTCGTGTTTGTGTCCTGGTGATGTACGATGTGGGTAGAGTTGATGGTCCGGTTATCCAGGAGTTTTTATCTGTCCATGTCCGACACGATGGAGTGATGTTAGGGATGTTACCGCCGCCGCCACTCGATGCACCACATTGGGTATGATGGCGTGTATAACTGTTGGGAGCTGACATTTTTTGGAGATAGCTAATGCTCATTGATGGAGGGTGGTACATGTTCGATGTAGGATCGAGTCCTTTTTGGGGTGGTAGCCAAGAGTGCGCATGACAAAATTTCTGGAACAAAAATTGATTTCTGGCCAGAAATGGATTTCTCGATTTCTATTTCAGAAACTGAGAAGCTAAAAATTTTAGCTTCTGATTTCTTCTTCAAATCTATTTCTAAAATAGAAATCTGTTTCAAAAATAGAGAAATCAAATTACGTTACCAAACGGATTTCTGTTCCAAACCTATTCCGGGGAACGGAGAAACATAGAAATAAAAAAATAGAAATTTTATCATGCGCAGCCCAAGTATAGTTAAAATCTTGACCTTTTTGTTGTATCAACCTTGATGTCCATCATGAAAAATATAAATAAGAGTGAATCGGCATTATCTTTTCTTATGGTGCGTAGTTGGTGTGCATTGCATTATGATTATTGAAGGGAGAGATGGTGAGACTTGTTTATGCTTCAGCTAATAAGTTGCGCTGGGACCGCTTTAAAAAAAAAAAAATTATCCCTAGTCAAAGAGTATCGGTCTGTGAAGTTATATAAGATCAAGTGGTAAGAGAGATCACCTGTGGCGACCTCAGGCGAATCAAGGGTGCCACAATTGCCTTAGAGTAAGACGAAGGCTCATCTGTCTCCACCTCATCACCTACAGTTAATACATAAGCAATATCTGTACAACCATAACATACTGGTGATTTAATTTGTCTTCTCTATCTATTTGCGGCTATAATGTGCTGCAATTTTGCTGGTTGTTCACTATCACTAACTTCATGAATTGTGGCTTTATTTGCAGTCTCAATTTCAATTACCTTCGAAATCTCCAAAGTCTCCACCTGAAGCTCCACTTCACTAATGATACCATGATCTGTCTTCTCTGCTGGTTGTGTCTTAGAACTCCTATATTGAAACATTGCAATCTCGTCGGATATCACATCTCTATTGATTAGAAAACCGGGTGATCAAGGATCGGTGTACCACAGCCGGTAACTTTTCACCCCATGTGCATAACCCAGAAATATGCACTTCTTCGCCCTCGGCTCAAGCTTACCATTACTCGCATGAGCATACGCAAGACATCCGAATATACGTTAGCCGAAATAATCAATAAGTTTCCCCAACTATACTTCCTCAAGAGTCTTCCACTTGATAGCAGACGATGGAGATCGATTAACCAGGTAATACGCCATGTTTACTACTTCGGCCTAAAATTCCTTGCCAAGTCTTGCATGTGAAAGCATGCATCGAGCTCGCTCAAGCAAAGTTCTGTTCTTCTGTTCTGTCACGCCATTTTGCTGTGGTGTCTCAAGTACTGTGCGGTGTCTCACAATACATTTTTTCTCGCAGAACTCGGTAAAATCTTTACCACAAAACTCCATGCCATTATCATTTTCAGGCACTTGATTTATTTATCTGACTGCTTCTCAATTAATGCCTTAAATTTCTTGAACCGATCAAACACATCATATTTGTGCTTTAGAAAGTAAACCCATACATTCCTCAAATAATCGTTGATAAATGTCAGCATATATCGTGCACCTCCTTTCGAAAGAATCGAAGACGGGCTCTAGATGTTTGAATGAATATATTCAACTGGTTGTTTGGTCAAATGAATAGCTGTAGTAAACTTAACTTGGCGCTACTTCTCAAAGATGTAGTGTTCACATAAGTCCAGCTTCCCTGTCTTTTGACCCTTCAACAACCTCATTTCACTTAGCATCGTCATATCCGCCTCACTCATGTGCCTTAAAAGCATATGCCATAACTGAGTCAAGTTAGTGTCTGACTCACATAATGAAACTGCAGCGGTTCCAGTTATGGTCTCTCCTAATAGATGATAGAGAGTATTTACTTTATTCATTTTCATCACTGTCATGGCATCTTGAGAGATCTTCAGTATTCCACATTCAGTGGTGTACCTACGGCCGATGTCATCGAGTGTCCCTAGAGAAATAAGATTCTTCTTGAGCTCCGGTATATGTCTCACATTTGTCAATGTGCGCACCACCCCATCGTGCATCTGAATCCGAATTGTCTCTATCTTCACAGCCTTACATATTGCATTATTCCCCAAAAGAACTTTACCACCATTTGTAGTCTGGTAAGTAGTAAACTAATTCTTATGAGGCATTATATGATAAGCACACCTCGAATTCAGCACCCATTTGTCTCCTGACGAAGTAGCATTCACACATAAAACTTTTTATGCATCACTATTACTCCCTTCAGCAACGTTTGCCACACTGCTTATGGCATTCTGTCTATCAGCTTTATTCCTCTGCTTTAGACAATCTCTCATGATATGCTCCTCCTCGTGACACTCAAAGCACTTCACACGTTCTTTGGACTTTCTGTGGCGTGATTTTGATATGCTTTTATCTTTGTTGCTACTAGGCTCTCGATGTTGTTCTCTACCTCGAATCGTCAGTGCTTGCACTACTCCTTACGCCAGATCGTTATCTCGCATCTTTCTCTACCACTTCTTAGAAAATAAGGTGGACTTTACCTATTTTGAGGTAATTGTAGTACGCCTTTGCAACAATGAATCAGTAAAGTGCTCCAATGACCATAGTAAAGAGACTAACAACATCATGCCATGTTCTTCATTATCAAGTATCTTACTGACGTTTTTCAAATTCATCATGAGTTTATTAAATTCATCTAGATGGGTTATGATAGACGTATATTCAGTATATCTAAATTGAAACATATTCTTCAACATGTACAAGCGATTGTTCAAACCTTTTTTCACATAGAGTGCTTGAAGTTTTGCCCATAACGCTGCGGTATTCTTCTCTTCAGCAACCTCTATTAAGACCTCATTGACAAATTTAACAGGATTGTGCTATTTGCTTTTTCCATTAGCTCTACCTTCTTTGAGGCTTTCATTATAATAGGCAACTCATTTTCACTATCTAGTGCCTTGGCCAAATCTTGTGTTGTCAATAATGCCCGTATCTTGATGCTCCATTACACAAAGTTGTTGCTCCCATTAAACTTCTCAATTTCAGATTTCCGCTTAGACATAATTGCAATAAAATAATTTCTAAATAATAATAAGACAAGCAAAAGCTCCAAATCACAATCAAGAAATCCAACTTGATCCCAAGCTCCGATACCAATTGTTGGAATATAATACGCGGAAACGATAGGATCTTGCAATTTACGTCAACGCGAAATCACCAGAAAAATAAATGAGAAATAATAAGGACACCATAAATTTACGTGGTTCAGTCCGAGTATCGGTACTGAGGTCCACAGGAAAAGCCAACAGCAAATCCACTATAATCGGAGAATCAGAGTTTATAATTACTCACGCTCAAGTGTTTCCCACAACTAGATTTAACCGAAAACCCAAAGTGTTTATAAATAAACAACTCACTTGGTATAAACTCACGTCACAAAATTATCATGCTTGACGTGCGGCTCCTACGTGCAGCTCCTTTTCTTTTCCTGGTTACCACCGTCCTTTGGCTCAAAAAAATTCTGATATATATATATGCGTGTGCCCAAAAGGTCAAACCTTTGACTTGGGGCCTACCTTCTTTTTCTTTATGGCTTCACGTGGGAAAGACGCTTCAGAGGCTTCTTTCTACTTTTATATGTGTGCCTAGATCAAACTTTGACCTAGGCCCACCTACGCTTGGATTCACGCGTATGTGCAGAGGACTCCATCTTCACGTTTCGAATTCCATAGCAAAGAAGAAAAACTTTGCTTCCTTTTTATTTATTTATTTTATATTTCTTTTTTGTGCATCTTCAAGAGTCCAACGAATTTTCTTCTACTTGGGAAATCTTTATCAACAGATTTTATTTAACAAATCGTTGTCCGAATTCAAACTCGATATATTAATTTAACAATGTCGAGTCCCCAAGATCATAAGAGGATTAGTCACTTAATTTATATGTATGGAGTTTCTCTAGCATTGACATTTTTCATAGCGAGAAAAGTATTTTAACTCAAAAGATCCAACAAAGATTTGCAAATTGACAATAATAAAATGGTTCTGATTCATTATTTCATGGTCGGATTTGGATTTGATTTAGTTTGGTCCTATTTTGTAATAGTCGGCAGTTGGATTGATGTGTGAATTCTCGTTACGACATTTTGAGTTCACAGACGATTTCGTGAATGATTTTGTCTCTCAACTCTTTACAAGAGCACAAGCTAACTGAAAACAATACGTACCGATAGTTTGTTGGAAACAATAATGACCACACAATCTAGGACATTCTTCTTTCGCAATCACCAAAATTCTCCTCATAGTGAGAAGAGTGTTTAACCTAAAAGATCCAACAAACATTTGCAAATCGACCACAATAAAGTGATCATGATACATCATTTCATGGTTGGATCCAGATTTGATTTAGTCCAGTCCTATTTTGTAATAGTTGATGGTATGGTTCCCGAGGGTGTCGGTCTAGTTCTCGGTTTCATAAAAACAAAACCAATGATTTTTGGTCTTGTTCCCAATTCCGAGGGAGAATCGGACTAGACCAACTCTTTTAAAAAAAATATATTTTCTTATGTTTGTAAAAATAGTAATAAAACATACAATAGTAACAACTCTAGTGTTCTTTTTTTTTTTTTTTAACTTTTTTTGGCTAAGTGGCAAGTTCCATTTAACTGGATCAATTGTTCTAGTCAATTCAATCCCCTATCTAAATAGTGGGAAGTGATCCTTGGTTCGGTTCTCGTTTTTTAGGTGGGATTGGACTAGTTTTTGTCCAAATAGTGGGAAGCGATCCTCCCGGCTCGGTTCCCATTTCCTAGGTGGGATTGGATTGGACTGGGAATCGATCACCCCTAGTTAACATTAGCAGTTTGTTGGAAACGATAATGATCACGCAATTTAGGACATTCTTCCTTCACAATCACCAATATTTTCCTCATGAAAGAACAATCTCACAAACAAGTATACATATGGCAATGGGGAACATAGTGGGAGGGTTCAATGTAGTCTCTTAAATACCAAAAGCAATGAGCATTTAAGACAAACCAACCTGGATGATTTCACTGCCATCAGATATCAAAGCCTGACTTTCGCCAAATTCTATTGAATCTAACTCAAAAGTCAGCCTTACAACACACATATTCAAAGGGGAAAATAACAAAGTCTAGGGACACAATTTAGTATTATTGTGACAAAAGAACCAGATGATTGATAAGAAAAGAAATTCCATTATATTTCCAAAAATGCATTTGCAATATAGGTTGACAACAAACTCGGGGTGCAAAGCTCCTCTTGCACCTGCATGCAAAAACCATTAATGGATGTTGCGACCTCCCAAAGCCCTACCATGGGCATAGAGGCTAATGATTGGCGCTAAGATTGAGCTTAGTTTGGGCTATCCCAAGCCCACTAATTTGCGATTTATAATATGAATTTTTAACTTGCAAGTTATTTTTATTTAGGAGTCGCCATTAATTTATTTGAGTTGAGTTGATTAAAAATCTAAATAAAATATTGGAAGAAATATTTTACTCTTGCGCATTCAAAGAAACTAAGATTAAGAATTTGATCACACTAATTATCAACTAATGTCCTTTCAATACTTAATCTTGTTTAAAGTTTGAAGTTTGATTTTTTTTTTTGACAAATTTTTCATGCATTAAAGAAAACTCCAAAAAAAAACATTTTTAGGCCTTTCCCTAATTTGAGAATTTTTCGAATTTTTTAAAAATTTTTAATTAATTTTTTATTAAAAAATTATAAATAACAAGATAATATAAACCTGACCTCAATCGTGCATCCGGATGGCCAGAGAAGAGCCACCTTTTTAACCCTTTTCATTTATTCTTCTTAGCTTTCTCTCTCGTCTTGTACTATCTTGTGCGTGTGGTCATACAGAGCCGCGCTTTTTTGTACTCTAGTGACCAAGAGACGAAAGGGAGACTTTTTTTTATTTAATAAAGTTGTCGCCCCTCCTCCCTCCTCCGTTTCTTTTCATTTTCATTTTATTCCTTTCTTTCACGCTTCCCTCTCTCTTCCACGACCATCTTCATTACGACCGGACCAATAACGCGAGCAAATTCAAGTGGTAAGAGGGACTCAAAACTCAACCAAAGCTCCGGTACTGCTGCTGGTCATGTTCAATCATCGCACGGCCATCACTGTGACCGGGGCCGCCACCACCCTTCAATCTCGCTGGTCAAGAGTCAGTTGCTTGCGCAAACACGACGCGCAAAAGGAACGTCGAAACAAGAACGTAAGAAGCGAAGGAACAGCTGCGTGGATCTATCAAAACGCATTTCACCAACCACGAACGCCCAAAATGGACGAAGGACTGAGAACAAGCGCGCACACTTCAGTTAGGCGTTTCGTCGAACAGGTAAGTCGCATTAGCTAAAGAGGGGGAAAACGAACAAACAGAGCCCCGACTCACGCCGAAGCTAACAACAATCGGCAAGCAACAACCTAAGAGCCGCAGCATACACACGAAGGGGGCCGGAAATCATGCGCGCTGGACAAACGGCGAAACTCGCGACGGGGCAAAACAGGGCACGAAACAGGGGAAGTTCGGCCGAGGGTCCCTCCCCGGCTCACGGCGTCGGACGGCGGACGAGCCCGAAGATCGGGCTACATTCGTCCGCCTTGTGCGCCCCAGAGTCGAGATCCTTGGGAAGCTGACCCCGAGTGGGCATAACCAAAAGAATCGGAACACAACCTACCGTGGGTTTGGTTCGGGAAGTGGGGTAACGTCGATGGATCGTTGGCCGGGTTTCTAGTGCATTTGTCACCGGAGAACACTCGCTCTCAGCCTCGCTCTCGGTTCTATCTCTCAGATTTCACTCTCCGCCCTTGGATCTCTCCTATTCTCTCGGCCTCGCTCTCTAGAACACCCCTCGATTTCTCTCTCCTCCATCTCCACCTCACAGCTCTCAGATCTCACTTACTCTCTGAAGAGCTCCCCCGATTTCTCTCTCCTTCACCCCTTAACGAGGAAGGAAGGAAGGAAGGACTGAAGGAAGGAGAAGAAGAGGGCCAGGCCGCGAAGTCACCGAGCTGGCGGGCGAGACGGGCCCTGGGCACGCGCGAAAAAGAGAAAATGGGCTGGGATTAGGCCCAGCCCCCCCAAAGCCAACCTTTTTTTTTTTAATTAGTAATAATTTAAAAAAAATTCTATTTATTCAAAATGCAGTAAAATAAGGGAAATAAAAGAAAAATAAAACTTAGTTGATGCAAATAATATTAATAATGCCTATGTGAAGTGAAAATCTTTTTTGTTAGAGCTAAATTGATCTCTAATTTTCTATGCAATTTTGATACTAAATATTTAGTCAAAATCTAGGTGTTAACAACATGATCATGTTAAAAGAGAATGTTAACCTCATAGTGATGGAAGAGCTTGAGTGCAACTTCTTCTACATGGGACCAACCAATTTCTAATCTAATCGATTTCCAGCAATTACAAAACATCATCAGAATTCAGTATTTCAAAAGAATCAAAGGTAACACACAAAGATGAAGCACTTATTTAACGATATGGAGGGGCACATAGTTACCGTCTGACATCTTTCGAAGACTGAATGTTGATATCCATGATTTTTAATAAATATTCAATCTGTTATTTAGGAAAACATGCACGTTAGAAAAATGATGAGAAGGCTGTTGTTAGAGTATCTTTTTTGGAGACCAATCATTGATTAGAGAGTTGCGACCAAATCTTGAGCTCTATAGAAGGGTGCTACATTGCAGATGTCCACGAAACAGGAAATTTATTGAAATTATTCATCTAGAGCTAAATGGAGCTGGCATCTGGGGAACTAAATAGATTTACTAATGCAGAAACTAAAAAGAAAAAGAAGATTCATGTATTTGAAGGACTTCCTGCGGATAATTCTTGAGTTGCAACAATATTAGCTGGTGAGGTTAGCTGGTGACCCTTGCTAGTCCTCAGTCTAAAAAAAAAAATAAATAAAAAAAAGAAGAAAATTTTAAAAATACATTAAAATATTTTAAAATGTCCATGTCAATGGTGGCTTTGTCACATCGGATGACTGACATTCACATTATCGATTTCCAACCAAAATTGACTAGATAAACCAAATTGGAAAAATATGAAAATGTTTAAAATTAAATTGACAAAATTAAAAAATTTATGACTAAGTTGACATGGATATAATAGATTTAAGATTTTTTTTGATAATTGTCCTGTACAAAATCATTCACACTCGTTAACAAGTTACCGAGTCGTTGGAGAATTCCTATCATATAATGCTACCTTGTGCTCATTAACACGAGATTATACAAGAATGCCCCACCTCGTAGACTTTAAGGATATTCATTGGATCACGTTGCCATGGAAATCAAAATGAAAAAATTTTCTGATGGTGACTGTAAATATTTTATGTGTTATGGTCAAAAACAAGTGGAACAAGGCAACAAGAAACCACAACTTTATCGATACGCAGAACGCGAACCGCGCGTCATCTGCTTTACTACGGCAACTCGCCCGTCGTCTTCATTTTTTTGCCCCAAAATTTTTATGTTTTTACGCCAATGGTGATGAGTAGTATGCTTCGAAGATGATGGATTAATTGAGAAATATAATAAAGTTATGCCGTGTTTGAAATTTTTGTGGAAATCTCTAGGAAGAAGCTTGGGTAAGGTCAGTGTCAATTTGACTGAGAATCACTGTTGCAAAGCAATAGGGAGGACCATGATTCGGAATTGCAGTTTTGTCCGATGCTTGCACCAATGAATTATTTGCATATCGTGCAAAAACAAGTGGAACAAGGCAACAAGAAACCACAACTTTATCGATACGCAACAACTTGCAATCAAGAAGTTTGATTTGAACACATGGTCACAAATTGGTTTTTTGCCTGTAAACCTTTTCAAATAATTGGTCTTTTGCTAAAAGACCTCTTGGTCAACGCTTGGGTCTTTGGCCAAAAAAGAAATGTATCACAATACTTATGTTATGGTCCCGTAATCATCTGCTTTACTGGCAAATTTCGCTGGTGATGAGTAGTATGCTTCGAAGATGATGGATTAATTGAGAAATATAATAAAGTTGTGCCGTGTTTGAAATTTTTGTGGAAATCTCTAGGAAGAAGCTTGGGTAAGGTCAATGTCGAATTTGACTCAGAATCACTGTGGAGAGGAAAGTGCAAAGCAATAGGGAGGACCATGAGGTTTACATTTTACCTCGATTAGTAGCGTGAAATCATTTATTATTGAAGATTTTTTAATTTGTGCTTGATGATTTTAATAAGTGATTTAATTATTTGGGATGTGTTGGTAAATTTTTTATTTTATTTTGTGATAGATGACTTTAAAGTTGTGATTGATCATTTTTCTATTGATAATTTAGGAATACGAACATGCAAACCCAATTATTTGGAGGTCCATGAAAGAACCTACAAGTGTCACGAACTTATTAAGTTCAGTCATTTTGCCTATGCAAGTGGTTTTAATTTAAAGTGGTTTGTATGCAGTTGGTGGGATTCAATTAGTGGCTTCCAATTATTGAACTGAAAGTCTCAAACCACTCACAATTGTAGAAAAAGAACTTGGAGCAATACACTAGCATATAACATAGCCTCTAGAAAAATCTTTTCATAAAACTTATGTGAAAAGTTAAGGGATAATGGAAGCACTAGTGCCTTTACTTCTTCAATTTATTCAATATTGTCCACGTATTCTCTTTTTTCCTAATATGGTCTCTAATTTATATATAATTTTTATTGAGTTAGTCCTTTTGTTAAAATTGCAAAGTTGCTGAAGTATCATCCATTAATGCAAAATTTAGATTGATCGGATGAAATGAAATGAGATGGAATTCTTTTGTTGAAGATAATTTTATTAGGAAATTAAAAAATAAATAAATCATAAGCACTAAGTGAGAGAGAAGCTACACCTGTGATGAAAATTTAACAATTTCGAAATATTAGCTATCATTACCAAATATAGTTAAGTATAATGGATGCTAATCCAAAATTTATGAGAGGGGAAGAAAAAAGCAGAGAAAGTGCAAGCAACAAATCAGGTAGATGTACAGGCAAGTCGGGGGAAGTAACTAGGGAGAGCTCATGATTGAGTTTGCACGTGGTAGCATTCGTCTTTGAAGTTGGAGTCTCCAAAGAGGTGGAAAAATTGGAGTTATGTGGGTGGTTCTTGTACGTATTGGAGGGAATGGTTATTCTTAGTATTTGGATTGTAAATATCAATGCTTTTGGGATTGTAAAGCTCTCTTTTACTTTTTAATAGACCATTTTGTTTTCCTGAAAATATGCCTTTTCAATGCAATTTACATATTTCTTGCATTTTTTTTTTTGAATTTTTCTCCACACTAATCTCCATATTAATTCACACTCCGTTGAATCCCTGCTTCGTGCACTTTGGCAGTGAGGTATGTAACTGTGAAACAATCTCAGTTGCTCTTGGCACTATTTCTTTAATAAATATCGATCAAAATTTTGAGTTGTCTTTTATTAAAATAAATTGTCCCCTTTAATTTTCTCTCAAAATGTCCTTCAATATTGGAGATAACTTAGAAATCTCACTTGGATAATCATCAATATTAAATGCGTGCTAAGAAAATTTATTACTAAAAAAAAATAAAAATTAGGAGATGTATTTGCGATCATGCACATCTCTTGTTCCATGATGGACACGACAGGTATAGAGTTGGTGATACTTATTGAGATAACTGAGGTTATCAATGATTTGCTATGATACGGATGGTTTTCCCTAAAGCTCAATAATGCTTACTATATTCTCTTGTTTATGGAGAAGTAAGAAGTTTCTTTTCTTTTAAGTTATTAATTGTAACCGGCTACCTAGTGATCTTTATTCAGAATAAAGAGGATGATGCCTTGATCTAAAAGAGGATGACAAATGTATCAAACAAACCAATCAAGCTGAAAGTTGAACTAGAATTTTCAACATTTTATCTATCATCAATTATTACATGAGGTTGAGAGGTAAATGGAGTCCCAACAAGTTGGGTTGAATTTAGTTAGATAATGTAGTCATGTGCAATTTCATGTGCTAAGCATAATGAAGTACGAGTCAGGATAGCACGAACATCACCCATATTTTTATTTGCATGTAGGTGATCCATAATCTGTAACTCATTGACTAAAGGCATGGTTTGAGAAAATTTCCTACAATTAGGAATGTATAAAAAGATAGCCATTTATATCAAGTATGGTAAATTTCATTTTTACTCTTGTTTTCAAATTGAAGAAGTTTGGTTAGCATGTGTTTGCATAGGACTCTATCTCTCCTTACACATGTTTGAAATGTATATTTTTGGTGGATCCACTCACTTAGTAAAAGGACAAAGCAATGTTTTAAGTAACAATATCCAATTCCCCATTGTTATAATCTAAATATAAACTTGCACTTTACTTCGAATGGTATTCTAATAAATTAAAAGTGAGGTCGTCCATTAAAGAAATTTGATGAATAGAAATATGAACCAAAGGTGAGGGCTCTTAATTAAAGATTTTCATGTACCCACCTTTCAAGAAAGAACATATGGCTTTTAGTCAACTATTATGGTTCTGATTATAGCCAATTTTTTGAAAATGGAACCAGAGGCTGAACCGGAGGATGGGCTAGTATGTGGTTCTACTGGTTCATCTGGTCCAGCTATTTATACCGAATGGTTCGAATATAAAGAATGAAGCAAGAAAAATAAGCAACATTTGAAATGATGATTTTGAAAATGTCATGAGAAAACTCACAAGTAATATTTGCATGCTTCAAAGTATTTTAGGAGTTCTGCAATGAGTAAAAATAAATTTTTCCAACATCACCCTATGATTTTCAAGTCACAAACTAGGCTACCAACAAGAAGATATTAGACATGATGTCATCCAATGAAAAGAGATAGTACTTCATTTTCTTTTTCATTTTTTTTTCATTGATTGTGCTATTGCGACTTGGACATAGCTACTTTCTAACAATGAGCCCTGAGGCCATTGGCCATGGCGGGGTCGAATGTCATTTGAAATTCACATGTAACTGGTGTTGCGAGGGTCAGGGTACAAGAGTGAGCATGCCATCGTGATCTGTAGGGTCATAATCGGGGTTAATTGATCTGTCCAGACATGGCTTGCAAGCAATCTCGATGGTGATCACCAGCACCGCTTATGTGATTGCTATGAGCAGGTTTGCGACTATGACATTCATTTTCATTTTTCATTTTTCTTTTGCTGCGATAAGAGAGATGGTGATGCCGAGTAAGACAAGAATAGTGACCCTGTCCAGAGAAAAAAACATGTAAATATTAAGAAAGATGTGCTCTAAGTGCATTGTGGAAATTAATTTATCTTAGCGCGTTTTAATCAACACTTAGGTCTTTCACCAAAAAAGAATCAATAAGATGTTAGATTCAAGATTCCATCCTAAAATGAACTTTTACATGATGCTACTCCTTGGGACCTACATAATCATCTTCTTTACTGGCAACTTCTGCAAAATTCACGTTGAATATGATCAAAGGGCTCGTTAGAATGCGGAGTATTAAGCTATTTAAGAATGACAGACACCTTTTCACGGCCTTGATGAAAAGCTGGTAAAGCAAGATTTGCACCATATCTTTCTGTGAAGTTTCTCCAAATCTGCCATGGACTTCTGAGGTTTACTGTAATAAGCGAGGAGCAAATTAACATGTTTGATAGAGTTGACCTGGCAGGGCTGGCGTTCCCCACGGCGCATGCCACCACGACGCCGTTTCTCATCGCCTGGAACGTGCCAAGGGCTAGAGAGTCCTCAGTGTAAGGGAGAGCCGGAGAGGCTTGCCGATGTCTAGGGAGATGCTCAGTACATCGACTCCATCGCCAATGGTGTCATCTATAGCTGCTAAAATGTCCTCCTCAGAGCAAGTGGCTTCCATTTGCTTGGTCGCGTCAGGGATCGCCCAACACACCTTGTTTATGGTCAGGTGGGCAAGCAGCGCCGCCTGTGGCGGTGCCCCAAGCAAGCCTGCCGAAGGCTGAGACATCCGGAACCTTCTGGCCTCTGACTGTGGAGGCCGTGTGGGTCCCGTGCCATTACATGTCGCGAGGCGACCGGTAGTCTAAGGTGGTGTTGAGAGGAAAGGCATTTACCCTACATGTGCATGGTTCCAACTAGTATTGAAGTCGAAGCACTCAATGACTAATGAATTCTCCCGCAGCAAGTCTCACTGTATGTCAAGTCACTAATGCCTCAAGTAACATATTAGAGGATATGGTGACAACGAAATAGGACGAGAGCCCACACTAAACTCCTCTGGATATTCTCAGGAAAAGATCCTAATAAACCCGAGTACGAGAGATAAAGCAATGAAAAGATTTGGCAAGGAACCATATCAAACAGGACATTTGAAGAGAGATTTTGGACAGCTCACACTTTCAGAAACAAATCTTTGTTTTCTAAATTGGGAACAGCGAAATATTATTTCAGTAGCGGTCGTGAAAGCAACAGATTCCTCAGCATGGATAGTCCGAGTAACCAGGTTTCTCGAGCCTACTTGTAAACTTTTATTAAGAAGCGACAGGACCAAACTCCGACTCTGCTTTGTGACCATCCGCGGGAAATAGAAAGGAGAAGATGCTTCGGACAAGATCTAGATGGGCTGCACTTGTACTTCACTGAAACCAAGCGCATGGAAAATGACATTTTTATAATGTGATCCAGCAGTAAATACCCCGATCGCATGCAGCTAGCTTGTCCTAGAAACTCATAAATAATGTTTTAATGCATATTCTTATTGTATACAGATTATGTGAAATTGTGGACATTTGAGTAGTACAAAGATATGCAGTACTTTAGTTGCAAACATTTCATGGTAATGAATATGGTGCTTTAAGTTTGTGAGCTATTTGATGTATTTTATGAACTCATTTGAAACAATTGAGAATCTGATTACTAAGAATTCCTAAGATTGTGGACCCCAAATGATATTTTCCCTAGGTAGGAGAGAATATTACTTCCTAATTCAATTAAAAAACAATGGCATAGTCCATATTGGCGCTTATGGAAAGAGCTATGAGGATGAAGCACCAAAAGCTATAAACACAACTAGACTCCGACAAAAGCAGAAAAGCAGAGTTCGAACATTATCTGCTAATAGCAACTAGCAAGTGAAACTTTCTTCTTCATACCAACCCTCTGAAGAACATACGAAATTACAGTATGCTCAGTAGCTGAGTGATCCTTAGATCATCTGCTTTTGCAGAGGATGCATCTAATATTGGTGATTTACTAAGAAACTATGTCACCTTCAATAACTAGCTCTCTCTCTCTCTCTCTCTCTCTCTATTTCTTTTGGAAATATTGGATACTACTGGTGAGCATATAGGATTTTGGACGTATCTCTCTTTTACCTGATATCAAGCCCAACCTCCAGGGGAAAGCATCAGAGTAAAATGCGGATACTATTGCAATTCGTGAATCTCGGAAATCTGGGATGAGTGGTTTATAAAGAAATTCTATAGAAAACTGGATCCAAGGCCTTTCTCTCTTTTTGATGGTCTAAAGATGTTCTAGCTTGAACTCATTGCAATTTAGAGAGACTCTCATATTGACATGGTCAAACTTGTACAAAACGTTTTTCTCCCACCAAAGTAAATTGGCAAGAATTTACATGTAAAAAGCAGCAGATCAGATAAGTTCAGAAACAGAACAAAAAGAATGACTAAACAACACCTTATAATCAGTGTCAAAATTATCTGCAAGAATAAAATAACTAAATCATGTTATATTGAGTCAATTGATTATTTATCATCACAACACGAAGGCGGGCATAATATCTATGTATCTATATTTTATGAACTCTAGTAAAACGACTGAACAGTAGACAACTGAACTAACTTAAGCTATGATAATTCGTGTAGGATATTACTTGCCAATCCATATTATCAGATAATCAACAACTGTGGACCTAACCTTGTAACAATTGTCTGCTAAAAGAAGATGAACCAAACTAACCATCCTTGCATGGACATTCATAATGTTTCAAGAGCAGGAGTCAATGCCGACACCATGTAAAATTGGTGAAATATATATGAAGCTATGATATCCACCACAAAGCTCATCCAAGATCAAGGTAAACTTTTGGACAAAGCCAAAACAAAATCTGAATCCCCTTACTGCCGAACAAACAGTCACTATTATCTACATATAACTAGCAAAAGAAACAAAATTACATCTTGCATATTCTCAAAACAATTTCAAAGATGTCAGTATCTTCCTATTAGGAGTAGTGCACATTAACAAGATCGTGCTGAAGGAGGGAAAATCAGTTAAGATAAATTGTAATATCAATGCCACTGTCAATCAGAGATTGAACTACTGCCTTGGTTTTACCTTCAAACTTGTCCCTCTCTCTTAGAGTATAGGAAGCTTGCACACATCAGCTTCCCTCGCCTGGTCTGCCTAACCCGGCCTATGGCCAAACATGCTGGTATGTTCGATTGAGATTGAGCACAGCTCTGATATCCTTAGAATTGGTACCTGCAATAGCGACCCACTTGCACGTGACCTTGTGAGTGAGTGAAGTCGAGATGAGGCACTTGGAGATGAAAACATTTAGCATGAATGGCTCCATGTAGGCTATGGTCCACTGCTCAAAGGACACATGCTTACTTGGATTCTTGGACTTCTTCCCCTTTTGGTCAGTGTATGGCTGCTGTTGTCGTCATCCAAATAGTCCAACTCCAAAGAACAACTTGGTGTTAAACGATGCTACCCAAAAGCCAACACTCATACCAATTCGATAAAGGATAGAGAGCCCCCACATTCCAATCATTATGCTACACCAGTACCATTATCAAGGAAATGACATACAGATGACATTCCAAACTAGAAAAAGAATGAAATATTCAATGAAGCACCTGCCCATCATGAATACCACATGTCGGCACAAAGATGCCATCTCAAGAAGCATCAACACCATGATTAGAACACCATTAGTGAACACATTGCAAAAAGCTCCATTTAACATCTTCCTACAGGAGACACTTTCTAGCAAATGAAAGCAGCCACTTAGATCTTAGCAAGCATGACACCTGAAAGAAACAAACATCGTCCATAAGACATGTCTAACTACTGACAATCTTCAAGATTAACCAGAGAGGTGGGTAAGAATACATTCCCATATAACGAAACCTCACAATCTTCGAAGTTGCACTGACTGAGGTCATGCTAAGCATTTCATCGAACAACTAGAATGTATGGGTGAGTAAGTGCTCAACAGACCCTAATTGTCGAATCATGTGATAATTCCTTTAAAACCTAGTCGAACTTTCTTTTCAAAAAGACTGACTTCATATGAGCCAATATAGAATTCGAAGAACGCAAATTTCTTCCTTATGACACCAGATTTAGGCACACATGATTAGGCACACAGATTCACCTATCTTGCTAAATTGGGAGTTGCATCATTTCAAGCCAATAAGGTTCGGATGGTGGTATTAAGGTCGCCCTCCCAACGCCATTCATCACCCACATAGGAGAGGAGTACTTTATCTAGGTTCGGTGTCCTCAAGGCACCCTTGCAGAATATATTCATCTTGGGGCACTTCATGATGACGAGACTCCCCAGCGATGGGAATCTGAAGGTGCAATTAGTGGTGGAGAAGCTCTCAAGGCTTGATAAACTGTCAAGTGTCAACCATTGCAGCTTGGGGAAAGAGATCTCCTCCACTCCATTTCCATCATCTGTCACCACGTCTTCCATCGCACCACAATTTCTTAGAATTAGACAAGTAAGGTGCACCAAACTTGTTGTTGCTGAGCAAGTCCCCATATGAACTAAACCAGCGCAATCCTGTACTCCTAAACTTGTCAATCTCTGGAACGAAGTCGGGGATGGAAGTACGATCGATAAACTCGGGCACTCCTAACCCATAGAACTCCAATTTGTTTGAGAATTTCAGCCATCAAGGAGCCATCTTTCCAAACTTGCTTTAGGTTGCACAACTTATACAGGTCTAGTCGCCAAAGATTTCGCAGTACCTGGAGAGGTTTTTCCATGTCAATTAGTTCTCCATATGGAGTCGCTCCCCCATGTCCAGACGAATCTTCTGGAAATATCTCCTCAAAGGAACTATATCTCACATCAAGCCCTTCTAGATTGGGGAATCTGCGGAGAAGGAAGTTGGAAGGAAAAGCGACATTTTCATCATGGTAGCATGCCAAAGTTAGCTCTTTGAGATTGTGGAAGACGTAATGTTGCGGTATCATCGCAACGTCCTCCCTTGATAATGTCAATCCCTCCAAGTGCGGAATGACCTGCAGGAGGGAATCCGTTTAATTAGGCCACCAAAAGTCTAATGACTAAAACATCCTTCTATTTAGGGAAAAAATGAGAAACACAACTTTCCGGAAGCAAACGAGCAAGCACCCATGGCCACTATATGGGGGATGATTGTTGTTAGTGGTGTGCCCAATTTTTATTTTTATTTTTTTGATTGATGTGGTGTGCCCAATTTAATCACAATATATTTTGTGAATTTGGATAAAGAAAGTTATTAATCAATAATGCTTCAGCTATTTCAATTGTAACTAATTAAATTCAAATGGAAAAATTACATTTGCTTGTTTTAACAAATCGGGTTATTTTTATAGTTAGTGTATGTGTCTCAATAGTAAGATGTATTAATGTTGCACATTGTTTTCGAAGCAATAGTTCTCATATCTATTTTACTATAGACCATAAGTATCATATGGCTTCATTTTTGTGTAACTCCGAGAAGAATGCATTCAAACTCAACAAATGATTAGCAAAAAAAAAAAAAAGAGAGAAGAAAAGAAAAATTGAAATGACAGGACATTGGTGAAAAAGCAATAAGACAAGATACATATGATAGTTCAAAATTTCGATGGAAAAAAGAGTAAATAATGAAGACAAGTTGTTCATTCTTACAAAAGCAAAGTGAAACATCATATGAGCAATGAAACAAATAAAAAGTAAATAGCCCCAAATAAATGAATCTTTTTAGCGTTCCGTGCGGTTAAAAAGGAACTTAATTTTGTGTCGGTATATCACTGATATACCACTCAAATTAAATTTGGTAATTTTGATTAAATGTTTGTAACTTGAAAAGCGTTGGTCAGCCATAGGAATAAACATTGGTAGGTTTTTAATGTAGTTGGTGATCTTGAAAATATAAATATATATTAGTACCTTTCAAGATCTAATAAAAAGTTGGTCAATGATTAAAATTAGTTGGTATCTTAATTTGATGATTGTTGGTACATCAATTAGATTTTTTTTTTTTTGTAATTTCAAAATAAAGTTAGTAATTTGAGAGGCGTTGGCTTGTCATGAGAGTAAATATTGGTTGATTATTAAAGTAGTTTGTAATTTTGAAAATGTTGGTACTATCCAACCTAACAAGATAATTTAAGGTGGCAAGTAACTAAAATTAGTTTGTATTTTATAGAAAATGAATGTTTGGAAAATATTTTCCTAAAAATAATTGCTTATATCGCTTGATAATAATTAATCAATGAAAATTCTTTTCATTGATTAATTATAATTTATATCTAAATATTTTTGTAGATTATAAAAATATTTTTCTTTCATTTATTTTTATAAAAAATACAAGCCATCATTTTTCAAAAAATATTTTGCATAAATTCCATTTTTTTTTTAAACGAATGAAGTCTTAATGTGACTAATATTGGTACACCAATCAAATTTGATTTGGTAACTTCCAATAAGGTTAGTAATTTCAAATATGTTGGTAAGCCAGAATAAAAGTTGGTAAATTATTAAAGTAGTTGATGATTTGAAAATAGAAAAAAATTTGTCCTCTTTTAAGCCTATTGATGAGTTACTAATATGTGATCAAATAAGAAAATTATTCCACGGTGCTTAACAATTACCAACCATGTTCAAGATGTTCGAGGATGGAAATTTGTTTTGTAGCTAAGCTAGCAATATTCCAAGTGAACATAATACCATTTTTTTTATAAAAAATAAAATAAAATAAAATTGGTGGACAAGGTTGGTCAAGTTAAATTAAATAGGTAAATCTCAATCATAAGATACGAGTGGCTCATCAAAAGCATGGCTATCTATGCAAGTCAATTTAATAAAAAGTGTTGTTCTTCAAAGTAAAAGCTGGGATCAATATATTTATATACCAAAGAATATGAGCTGGAAATAATTAGCTACAAATAATTTTTAAATTTCTAAGCAATTCACAGGTGTGGTTAGGAGAGCATCAACAAGCATGAAATGTTTGACAATTTCAATTTCCTAGAGAAAATAACAATGCATCAAGAGCTATGCACATAAACCAATGAAGACAATAGCAAAGAGTTAGAATCTTTGATAAGGGCAGTACCTTTTCAAAAGAAAAAAATGCAGATTGGTTCTCACTGGTAGTTGTACATTGGCAGCCTTGAAATTCATAAGCAAATAAGAATGACCTCATCTTGTCGCAGTGTCTTACTCGCAATTGCTTCAAGAGTAGCCATGCTGAAGTATGACTATTCTGGTAGAAGCTCCCTAGTTTCGGCAACTCAAGTAATCTTAGGTCGGTTAATTGTGGAAAGAAGAGATCACTTGCACTCATCCCTACTTCGTCTTTCTCCGCAATAATTTCCTCCACCCCGCAATCCATTACTATAAGTTCTTTGAATTGTGTCATATTTTTTGCCACCGATCTTGGAAATAAACTTTTGAGACTCTCACACTCGACAACCTCCATGCGTTGTAAGTGTCCAAAGGTAAGACCTCCTTGAGGAAGTCCATTCCACACGTGTTTCATTTTTGGGAGCCTCGTCAAAACTATTTCTCCCAATTGAAAAGAATTTGTAGAACAAGCTTCGCTAAATTCAAACTCTTGGACTTGAAATGCTACTTCAAAGGATCCACAATCAGTCACAGTTATCTTCTCTAGGTTTTGAAATCTTGTGAGCATATTATAAGATGAAAATATGGATAAAAGTTTGTCACAATGCTCCACTACTAGTGTTTTGAGTTTGCCAAAGGCATTTGAATCAAGATCATCAAGCCATATCTTCTCCATGTTATCCATGTGCAAGATCTTCATCGACTCCATAGTAGGAAACTCAACCTGTTATTTTTAATTTAATTAATTAGAGCCGATTCTCTATTCCTTCAAAAAAGATAATACTTTGATTTCAAGAACAAAGAAAATCATAGGATGGATATTATCAAAAAATAGAAAGAAAAGAAGACTAGACATACGTTATTTCTTTTTAGTGGATGCCACCCCTTAAAATTCATTCACCAAGAAGACTAGAAGTATGTTATTTCTTTTTAGCAGATGCCACCCCCAAAAATTTGTTCACCTGTCATATAATTTTAAAGTAGAAAGCATAAATTTTTCTAATATATATTAAGCATTATGTTTAAGGAGTAGCATAACCATAGCCTTCTTAGTTAGACAACCATATTCATTTTGTGCATAATTTGTCTCCCATGAACCTCAAATTTAGCCCATCTTAGATTTGGCTCATTACAACATTGAAAAACACAATAGCCAATATGTTGTCCCATTTCTTTGAATTGCAAACGACAAAACATAAACCAATTTGCACAAACCAATGCTTCATGGATCTTGCACTTCAAAAGTTCTCCACAAAGTATAGACTCAAAGAAAACACAACAAATACTGAAGAAAAGGATTGAACAATTGTTTAATTTATGTTGTACGGGACTCTTCGATCACTAGCTGATTTTTTCTTTATAAGTTTGTTATTTGAAATTATCAAGACTTAGGTATTAATCTTAATTTATTCCAGTTAGTAGTTCATCTCTTATTTAAGTTGCCTATAAGTATAAATCAATTAAATATTTTTCTTTAGTATTAATGATAAGTTGATTTAATAACTAAGTTTGCCTATTTAACGATCATCTTGTTGGGCAGAATTGGCCTTTCTATCTCTTCCATATCTCCTTAGTTTCTCCATCTTTTCTTATTATTTGGTTTTCCTCCACTTCCAACGATCTAAACCTAACTTTCTACATACTTTCTTTCAACATTAGTTGGTATTGGATTTAGATCTGCTCTTCATCATTTGGTCATTAAGCTAGATCTCTTCAATATTAATTGGTATCAAAACTTCGCTTTAACTACGTATTATCATTTTGCAACTATTCTAGACCAAGGGCTAACGTTATAGTACTCCTTTTAGATGCTACACTTGCATTTCTGATAGGATATGCTAATGAAGATATATGGCATTCATGGCATTCATGCTTGTTGAAACTTTAGCCGCTAGGCTTTCTAATTTGTAGCCACGCTATGTTTGGTAAATTTTCTTTTCAATAATGTTACAATATTTATGAACTTTGATATTTCAAAATTTGAAAAGAGTAGGGCGTATAAAGATTATCATGTTGCTCGGTATGGCAATTATTATTATTATTATGATTATCATGCTACTCTAACAATGTTGACTGACGGGAGTATTCCGACTATTGTTGTGATTGTGGTTATCATATATCCTTAATAATCTTCAAGAGGTTGAACAAATTTTAGTGGTATGAGAGAATATTTCAACAATTTTAGTGAGAATTGAATAGATTCAATGAAAAACTAAAAAAAAAAAAAAAAAGACAAGGAAAACAATCCAAAATTAGTTCACTATTGAGCAAAATAGCATGGATAAGTACTCTCAATGTCTTCAAGTGTTAAATAAGGACTATGCTTGTGGGAATAGTGAAGTGAGTGGAGTAAAATTCTACTAACTAATCTAAGATGAATTTATAGAAATGCCTTTTGAAATTTAGTAAAATCTGGAACATAATTTCCCCTATTGATCATTCACAGAATTGCAAATTCATGAGGCTAAAATTTGTACTAAAATACTTAGCATAGCCTTATACTTCCAAGGTGCATATCCAAATCTCCCTTTTGTGGAGAATGATATATGACATGATTCTTCAACCATCTTGTTGTTTATTTGTCTTATTAATGAGATGTAGTCAAGTCCTAGACCTTGCAATTGGTTTACTTAAGTTTAAAATATTTTTGAAAAAGCGTGATCAAGTTCTTTTAGTGCACTAGATTGCCTATGTGGCAACCTCAAATTGCATTCGTTTGTATTAATTTATGACTTAATTATACCAACCAAAAGATTTGGGACTCGATTGCACTTTTTGATAAAATTTTGCACCAGCTAACAAATTTATGATTTGATTGCATTTCCCATCACAATATTTACAATTGAATTTAGGAATAGTGACAAAATGATTCTAAAACTTATTTCGGCTTGGCATGTTTAAGAATTAAAAAAAATTTCCCCTTTATTAGTAAAACTTGTTTCAATTCAACATTTGAGTCTTTCCACTGCTGAAAATATATATGGCATTGTTCATCGAATTTTCCTTTTTTTAATTGTAAAAATGTGGTGCTAATTTGGTGATGCCACATTAAAAAAGGTGACAAAAAATTTTAGAAAGTACATGTAAGAAACAAGGTGGGAGGGAAAAAGAAGGGGCCCACGGGGATGGGGTCTCTAGGCTTTTTGCATTGGTGACGGCCGTAGCCATTCCCTAGGTCACAGCTAGGGTGCTCACCACCCTCGCCAGGCCACCAATTGTTGCCAAACTTGGCTCTTCGCCACCACGTGAGGGAGCACACTTGCCCTCACCCAAATTGGCAAAGGCGGTAACAGGCCATTGCTTGCTCACGGTGAGGGTTGTTGGCCCTTGTTGGCAAGAAGGGAAGCAGTAGCGGCGTTCCCTATGCAACGCTTCCCCTTTGGCTGGCGATCCCTCGTGGGACTTTTTTTATTTCCAATTTCATTTTAGTGCTATTTGTTTTTCTAATTTTCAGTATGCTTGTAATTTTTTTTTTTTTTCAATTTTTTGATTTGGCAATAGTGAAATAGCTCCCTTTGTGCTTGAGGAAGCTCCATCACCGCATTAAAACCCACGCAGGACTGAAAATATGATAAAAATGCAGTATTTCTCTACAAAAAAAGGGACGGAGTTAACAAGTCTTGAAATGCATCAATCATGCAAATTTTAGAACTAAAGTGCCGAACCAACACAAATTTTAGAACTCGTAGTGTCATCTATCCTTGATCTTACAATGAACAATATTTAAATTTAAGCAAACATCTTTGGCATTGTCTAGACTCTAGATTAATTAAAAGTTGTTAATTGAAGCTTAGCCTCTCCCTATTATTTGTGCTTTAGCTACAATTTAGTCTAAGACTTGAAAAGGAAAGAAAAAAAATATCAAATATTTGAAATTTATGAAAAAGTTTCGATATGCATTTTAATGTTTTTATATTAAAGAAGTAGATTTGAGATGTTTCTTATTTGAGGTCATAGATTTGTAAATGAAAATGATAAGTTACCGTAAGTGATTGCTCATACCCTTAGCTCAAACCATCGGGACAACAAACTAGATATGCCATTAGAGAGGAATGAGTGCAAACCTTTTCGATGAGTAAAAATGGTTGATGTGTTGGACCGCTGCCCTCCAATTTTCTACAACTTGCATCTCCTAGAATCACCTTCACAGCTTTACAATCTTCAATAGTAAACTCTTTCAAGGAGGGCCACTTTGAAATATGCTTATCTTGGCAGAAACTTCTAAGTTTTGGCATGTTGTGAAGATACAGAGTGACAAGTTGAGGAATTACAATTTTGTCAGTTGCTTCTTCAGTTTTCTCTTCTTGTTTGGCAATAATGTACTCCATCTCTCCACAACCACCGAGACTGAGATACTGGAGTTGTCCTAGACTTTTTTGCCATAAACACTATAAAAAGGTTTCTCAGACGTGGACACTCCTCAACCGTCAAGGACTTCATATAGTGAAGTAGCCTCTTTGACATAAATGAGGGAATCACATTCATTAGGTTGTGACACTGCTTCACCTTGAGGACCTTTAGACAACAAAAGGACTCCACAGGGATTTTATTGTTCCATAGTTCTTCTTGTTGAATTCGCTCAATGTGTAGCTCTTCTAACTTTGGAAATGCAAGCTACAAGTGTATAGAGATAAATCGAAAATACCTAAAATAAATTAGGGCCAAATCACAAAAAAAAAAAAAAAGAGAGTAAAGAAATATAACAAATCAGATAAATCAGGATATGATACCTTCTCGCCAAATAGAGGATATAAACCATCACCAGCACAATTCTCTGAACTAAAACAAATCAAACTCTTAAGATCACCGAGCTTGAGTTTGGTTAAATGACAAAACTCAAATGTCTCTGTGGTTTTCCCTTTTCCTTCTTCTGTCACAATTATGTCCTGTAGATTATTGCAATAGGAAATATCAAGCACTACGAGTTCATGAAGAGTTTTGGCCATGGTACTTGAGAAGAGATATGACAAACTATGACAACGTCTGACGTTCACTTCCATCAGACTAGGAAATGTCAAGGTTACTTCATAGTCACCCTTCAAAATGTCTGTTAGCCTTGGTAGATTCAACAGCTTCATTTTTTTTTTTTTTTTAATGCAGAGAGTTCCAATGGCTTTTGCCTTTCCTTAGAGTCGAGGCTTACCGATTCAAATAATGCTTCCAAGGAGGGACACCCAACCACCTCAATTTTACTTAGGCTCTGCAACCTATCCATTGAATTTGATGGAAAGACATGTGACAAATTGTCACAAAGTTCAACAGTGAGTGATGCAAGTTTGCAAAAGGACTGTATGTGGAGTTGATTGTGCCATATCCTCTTTAGTTGGCACATGGACAAAAGCTTCAATTCCTCCAAGCTTGGAAAAAGGACCTGCATACGAACCTCATAGATGTTGAATAACTGAAATATCTAGTATGGAATTTATTATGCCGATAATTTAGGGACATCTTTGGGAATGAATAACATTATGAGTTAGTTCTTGCATTGTGAATTGCTAAACTTTTGGTATAGAATAATGATCTAGTTTATAAGAAATTGCTTCACTAACCAGAACTAGAAGAATGTTGAATTAAAAAAAAAAAAAAAAACTATAGATGCTAAATTGCCTTTTCAATCAATGTTAGAATGGTTTTAATTCTACCTATATAAGAACCTAAGATACCCCTTTCTCGTCATAAAAAGATTAATTTATGTGGAGAGCTAGTCATGTAGCCAAGAAAAAGGGGTTACTTCATTCAATAAATCATTTTGGCCGAGCATTATGCTTTTGCAATTTGGGTCACATTATAAACATAATTTTAAGATAATTTAAAAAAAGGTTTCCCATATTTTTATAATAGTATCCAAGCAATAGTGAACAAATGAATACTAAATGTATTTCTAACAAATACTTTCATGAGTATTTTATTACAAAAAATAAATAAATTTGAACATGTGCAGCGCATATAATTTTTATTATTAATATCAGAAAAATGGTTAGAATGTATTTTTGCAGTAGATTTGATCACAATGGAAGGTCAATATTACAACCTGGGGTAAGGAAAACAAATTGGCCTATTGAATATTATATTGGATTTCTCATTTATTAGTCACATAATAGTCCATCAATTAACATATAAGAGCATAAAAAGATTTATATAATGGAAGTTTATTTAGAGCCACATTTCCACAAAGAATAAATTGAGGATAATTCTAAAATCAATACTTTAATGTGTTTATAAACTAAATATCTAAATAATCAAATTCGAATAAATTGAATGCCTTTGAACACAAAACACTAAACAAAACATATGTTAGTAGACAATTTTTGTCATTGGCTGACAAATGCATATAAATTTGTTAAAATTACACAAAATCTCTTGATTGAACTCTTATTGGAAGTAGCTCTTCTAATTTGGGAAACACAACCTATAGAAGCATCACCTAGCTAAAGTCAACATGACTGGCATTGAAGCAAACTTGATCATATATCCAATGCGTCATAAAGAAGAAAGGAAATCACATGAGCAAAGATACAGCTGAGATAAAGGAAAGAGGAAAACCTTCTCGTCAAATAAAGAATGTGAACTTTTATCAGAACTAGCAGATCCCTCATTTATCATCTCCACTCTTGGCTTCTATTGCCTCAATATGAATGCCTTGAGTTCAGTGCACTCCAGAATTGAGATATTTCTTAGGGAGGGAAACTCAAATGCACAACTTCCTGAGCTGAAACTAATCAAGCTCTTAAGGGAACAAAGCTTCAATGTTTGTAAACAAGAGAACTTCATTGCCTTCAACTTTTGCTCTTCACTTTCTTCAATGGCAACTACTTCCTGCATCTTATTGCAATCAAAAACATATAGCATCTCAAGTTTATCAAGAGTCCTGGATGTATCATATGTGAAGAGATATCTCAGACTATGGCAGTTGCACAAGATAACGGTAGTTAGACTAGGAAGACTCAAAGTTGCTCGGGAGCTACTTGTCACTAACGCATCTAGCCTCGGCAGGTCCCACAACTTCACTTTGTTTAAGTTTAAGAAGACCAGACTTTTTGGCCTTTTCTTAGTATTGACAGCAACATGTTCGATTAATGATTCCAAAGAGGTGTAGTTGACCACCTCAATCATTTCCAGGCTTTGGAACACCTCTATCCTATCTGATGGAAAAATATGAGACAAATTTTCACAATCTCGAATTGTGATGAATGCTAGTTTGCGGAATGATTCTTCAGAAAGTTCATTGTGCCATATCTTCATCAACCCACACGACACGAGGGTCAACTTCTCCAAGCTCAGAAAAAGAACCTGTATGCAACGACCATATGTTAGTTTCTCGACCAAGAACTCCTAAAAATCGTGATTTGGACGAAGTTGGTTTACCCATGATACGTGCTCTGTAATATATTCTCAAAAATGAAGTTGGTTTACCCATGATTCGTGCTCTATAATATATTCTCAAGAATGAAGTTGGTTACCCGAGTTTATACCATTGTCATAGAAAAACAACAGATGCATGGTGCAGCAGGATTTTTAAAGGACATGCTGACAAACAGAGTTTTCAACAGCTTCATCGGAATAAGATTACTGTTACCAAGAATAATTTCTAGGATCAACACAAAATAGAAAATTCCACACATGTATTGAAAATAATTTCTAGGATATACATAAAATAGAAAATTCCGGACATATTTAAGCACATTTAGATTGAAGAAAAATGTAGCTCTAAACAAATTGATCTATTGAATATTATATTTAGTTTTTTATTTGGGAGTCACGTAATAATCCAGCAATTAACATATAAGAGTATAGAAAAATTTATATAACGGAAGTTTGTTTAGAGCCACATTTCCACAAAAGATAAAATTGAAGATAATTCTAAAATCAATACTTTAATGTGTTTATAATTTAAAATCTAAATAATCAAATTTGAGTAAACTTAATACCTTTTAACACAAAACATTAAATGATACAAATGTTACTAATAAATTGTTTCGTTTGGTTGATAAATGCATATTACTTTGTTAAAATTATACATAATCTCTTGATTGAATTCTGGTTAGACGTAGCTCTTTTAATTTGGGAATATAACCTACAGAGGCATCACCTAGCTAAAGTCACAAAGACTGGCGTTGAAGCAAAGTTGCTTATTTATCTAGAGCAACACAAAGAAGGAAGCAAATCACATGAACAACGATCCAGTCAAGATAAAGGAAAGAGGAAAACCTTATCGTCAAATAAAGAATATGGACCTTCATTGGAACCAGCAGTTCCCTCATTCGTCGTCTCCACTCTTGGCACTAGCAGCCTTAGTATGAATGCCTTGAGTTTAGTGCACTCCAGAATTGAGAGGTTTGTGAGGGAGGGAAACTCAAATGCACAACTTCCTGAGCTGAAACTAATCAAGCTCTTAAGGGAACAAAGCTTCAATGTTTGTAAACGAGAGAACTTCATTGCCTTCAACTTTCGCTCTTCACTTTCTTCCATGGCAACTACTTCCTGCATCTTATTGCAATCAGAAACATCCAGCATCTCAAGTTTATCAAGAGTCCTGGATGTATCATATGTGAAGAGATATCTCATACTGTGGCAATTGCGCAAGCTAACGATAGTTAGACTAGGAAGACTCAACATTGCTTGGGAGCTACTTGTTACTAACGCATCCAGCCTCGGCAGGTCCCACAACTTCACTTTGTTTAAGTTTAAGAAGACCAGACGTTGTGGCCTTTTCTTAGAATTGACAGCAACATGTTCTATTAATGATTCCAAAGAGGGATAGTTGGCCACCTCAATCATTTTCAGTCTCTGAACACCTCTATCATATTTGATGGAAAAATATGAGACAAATTTTCACAATCTTGGATTGTGATGGATGCTAGTTTGTGGAATGATTCTTTAGAAAGTTCACTGTGCCATATCTTCATCAACTCACACGACACGACGGTCAACTCCTCCAAGCTCGGAAAAAGAATCTGTATGAAACGACCATACGTTAGTTTCTCAACCAAGAACTCCTAAAAATCCTGACTTGGACGAGGTTGGTTACCCATGATAATATGTTCAATAATATATTCTCAAGAATGGAGTCGGTTACTTGAGGTTACCATCGTCATAGAAAAATAACAAATGCATGCAGTAGCAAGAGGCTTTAAAGAACATGCAAATGGAGTTTTCAATTGCTTCATTGGCCATAAGACTATAGTTACCAAGAATAATTTCTACGATAAACATATAATAGGAAATTCAAGAGATATTTACGCACATTTTGATTGAAGAGTATAGGCAAGGACAAGCTAGAGTTGACACCACCAAGTGCTTGTTGTAAACATTAGTTGTCATTGTCTGTTGCTTTCATTCGAATGAAGAGAATGTTATCATTTTGGGGCATCCAGATATCCTCAATCTTGTTAAGGTTGGACAGTGAATACGGTGTGTTCCATGAGAGAATGTTCTGAGATTTGGCAATTCCTCAAGAGATAAGGAGGATAATAGAGGGAACTCTAAAGTGTGCATAGATGCAGCTTTCTTTGATTCTTCTTCTTGCATATCCATAATTTCCTCCAATAGTTTACATCTCGCTATTTTTATTTCTTTTATTTGTTGGAGTGCTTTAGCCATGGAAGAAGAAAAAATAAACCTCAAGTTTTCACAGCCTTGCACCTTCAGTACTCTTAAGTTTCGGAAACACAATGCTGTTCTTGGATTCTTGTTCCATATGTGTTCCAACCTTGGTAAGTCACTCAAGATTAATGTGATCAGTCGTGATAGAATCTCAACATCCCCACTAGCTGTAAGTCCTTCAAGGTCAAATAGTTTTCTTATAACCTGACATCTTTCAATCATAATGGCTTCCAAATTCTGTAGCTTTATTACCAAATTGGATGGAAAGATGCCATGAGGAACGCACAATCCTCGACCTTAAAAAATTTTAGGTTGCTGACATCTGAAGGAAATTGAGAGTTCCATATCTCTTTCAATTTGGGAAGTTCAGATAGTGTCAAGGACTCCAACCAGGGCAATGAAACCTTAAAAAGGAGAATCACGTTATGAAGGCATATGCATCGATTTTTCTTTAACCGCAAGGAGTGGATAACACCACATTATCTCACAATGCTTATAACTAAAAGCCATGAACACGTGCTGTTTGTGAAATATTAATAAAGGAAATAATCTCACATGATAGATTTGAAGATGACGGAAAAGAAAAAGGCCGGGTAGTGATTTTTGAATTTTACCTTTTACTTCTTTAAATTTTATCAACTTTTACACTGGACTTATCATTTATGCTCGTATTTTGTGGTTTGTAAATTTTACAAATTAATGGCATAGACTCAATTAATTATTGTTAGTCATTAATTGTGGTCTTATATAATATTTCAAACGACTATGCAAAAAAAAAAATCTCAATTATTTACACCAAATGGTCATGAACTAACAACATATTAAGTTAAAGAAAGATAGATCAACATTAAACATAACAGTGACCATTATTTAAAGGGCTTGTAATTGACAAACCGATAAAACTATACTTATAATTGATTAAAAGGTGTAATTTGAGTCTGGCATTTTTCTTCAAAGTATTCCCAAAAAAACAAAAAAAAGCCTTATCAAAAGATTGAAAGTAAAAAGTAACTATAAATTTATGAAGTAGTCAAAAAAATTTGTTCTCCCCGTGCATAACATGAGCTAAAATTCTAGTATGTCTGTAATGCAGAATGGATGACTCATCGAACCGAAGTTAAAAAGGGGAACATCAATTTAAGATCCATGGTTAGCCATAAGATCCATGAACGCAGCAACACAATATGGGCATTAAAGTCAATTACAGCAATGGGTTTAATTCTAACTTTATAAGAACCTAAGATACCCCTTTCTCGTCATGAAAAGATTAATTTATGTGGAGAGTTAGTCATGTAGCCAAGAAAAAGAGTTACTTAATCTAATAAATGATTTTAGTCGAGCATCATGCTTTTGCGATTTGGGTCACACGATAAAAATAATCTGAAAAAGGGTTTCCATTTTTATCATTTAAATTGACAGAACAGTTAAAGCAATTGCTAAATCAAATCGATAGTGCACAAATGAATGTTAGATGTGTTTCTAATTAATATTCTCAAGCAATATTTTATTACAAAAGAGAAATTTTTAAACATGGGCAGCGCACATAAATTCTACCAATAATATTAGAAAAGTTGTTCGAACAAAGATTAGTGGTAGATTTGATCACAATAAAAAGTTCAATAGCTTACACGAATTAGAAAAAAAAATTAATTATTCCCCTAACATCTCATTTATATACCAATGTTACAGAAACAATTTGAACTATCGAATATTATAATTGATTTCTCATTTGTAATCACATAATAGTTCCATCATTTAACAAATAAGAGCATGATGGAACTTTTTTTGGAACCACAATTCCACAGGGAGAATGTTGCATTCCATTTGTTCGTGTTTTCTATTTTTATTTTTATTTTTATTATCTACGATATACATTTATAACTACAACAAATGAATCTTTGTTCCACGTACTTAAATTTGAATTTTCTTTCTTTGGCTTGCTTTGATGTCACATAATTGTTTTATGTTGAAAACAAAAAAAATTTCGCGTCAAAATCGGTTCCATGAATCCACCCGGGAACCAGACCGGACCGGCAGTCCGGTTCCCAGGTGGATCCACTCAATAAATGGGTGGATCTCGGTTCCAATTTTTCGGAACCGGTCCTTAGCGGGCGGTTCTCGGTTCTAGGTTAGGAACCGCCCAGACCATGCACACCTTTAGATATGGATATGCTGGCAGATGTGTTAGGAGTTGAGAGAGGAAGATATCAACCGATCAAAGTTTCTATTGCTCGTGCTACATTGGAACTTGTTAAGGACAGGAGAACAGAGGAAAAGATTTCCTACTTAAGGATGAGTGCATTCAACATCTTGCTTCACAAGATTGTGATCAATTGCCTCCGACCGAAATCAATTTCCAAGACTGATGTTTCAAGCTTAGAGGCAAAGCTGATGTATGCCATCCTCACTGGGAAAAAGGTTTTCTCTTCCTCACACTGTTATGTTCCACATGTATAGAGCCATGATGAAGGACAGAGGTCAACTTCCTTACCCAAGTCTTGTGACGAAGTTATTCAGACATCTGAATATTCAGCCTCTGCAAATTTTTTGTGTTCGATCGTGCGATCATATGGTGGTAGGACTGAAAATGGTGACCAAAATGCGTCTGAAGGAATTGAACAAGGCGTTGGAGAAATTCAAGGAGAAGACTCCAATCAAAGCTCATCAACCCTTTTCTTCATCAAAACAGAAAGGAAAGGAGCCCTTGGTTGCTTCAAAATCGAAAAGAAGAGCTCTTATTGTTGAAGATAAAGATGATGATGAAAATCTCACCATCTCTGCAATGGCTTTGAAGAATTTGAGTCATTCTGTTCCAAAGAAAGAATCGGCACAAATGATGAAAGAAACAGAGGAGAAGGAAGCAGAGGAGAAGGGAGAAGAAGAAAGAGAAGCTGAAAAGGAAAGAGATGAGAAAGAAGAAGAAGAGCAAAGAGAAGAAGGAGAACCTGAGGAACACTCTTCTCCACCTGAAGGCATGGAAACAGGGGGAGATCAAGAGAAAAGAGGGACGTCCTCAAATCCTGCTGCAAGTGAAGGAATCAGTCGCTCTCCAGCAGACCCAGAGGATATTTATGCCTCTCAATTTCCAGAGGAAGGTCATGAAGTTTCATCGCCAAACCTGCGAGATTATGCTGATCTACCATCGTTTGCATTTACTCCATCAGATCGGGCTGAAGCAAGTACTCAGATTGATAATGCAGCAGATTTTCGTAGAATCATGGATATGTTCTTGGAGATGCGAGATCAAATTTATGATTTGGGATGCGAGGTTCAAAACTTGCAAAATGCGGATCAAGTTTCTTCATGTTCATTGAATGATAAAATCCAAGCCCTCACTGTTCAGATCCAGGCCAATGCCAAGGGTGAGGAGATCGCATAACTGAAGGAAGACTTGAAAAGGCTAGAAGGCATCGTTCAGTCTATGGGAGATTTCCAGCTTGTCCGCATTCCCAAGCAATCTTGACTTTATTCCATTTTCATCTCAACCTTTTTATTGCTGACAAAAAAGGGGAGAGATGCAAGATTTGAACAATTTGATTTTTAATCGTGTGGTTTGTTGGGACTGTTTGTTGGATTGTTCGATTTTGTTGGACTCTTTTGATGTTTAACTCTTTTTTACTTTGTTTTTGTGTTTGGATGAGAATTGAACTAGACTTGGACTTGACTACTTCTATTAACTACTATTGATATCTTATGGATGGCTTTATTGCATACTAGACTAACCTATTTTCTATTGTTGCAGATTCTAGTGTTACTCATTTAGCCATTTATCTCTATAAGATATGCATATGTGTTTGAGAAATGTTTTGCAGGTCAAAGTTGTCCAAATCTGCAGGAAAGTTTTGTCACCATAAAAAAGGGGGAGATTGTTGGAGAAATCTTCTTGAAGTGTTTTGAAGCTGATAAAACGTTTCCATTAGTCTAGTCTGAAGGCTTGCAGACTCCGCTATTTAAAGTCTGAAGACCTCCGAACAGCTAGACTCAAGACTCAAAGTCTATTCTCATTGACAATCTCTAATCCGTTGAAGAAAGGTTATCCAGAACTGGGTATTTCATTAAGGATATGACCTTATCAACTGAAGAAGATCTCTTGGCTGGAAAATACTTAACGGAATCCTTTGATTGATCGAGATTGACTCGAAGATTAAGGATCAGATGATTGCCTAAATATTATTGGAATGTTCTACTTATGGAAACCGAGATCCTGATTGTATGGGTGAACATGATTGATGGGCTATCGACAGGTTCCTTTAATAGCTCGAATAATCTTCCTAATTGATTCCGTCTAATGGGTAGATTGGAGGAATTCCTTTAGTAAGTGCCAACGGTTATGATGGCATAAATGAGTATATAAGGAAGACGTTCTAAGTTGTTCGAGGTGTGCGCGATAAAAGAATTTCAAAGTCTGAAGCTTCCTGTTGTTTAGATAATTCCTTTGAGCGAAACTTGTATACAAAAGAGAGTCTATATTTGTGAGAAACCTTGAGGAGGTGTGGTAGAACATCTACACTGTGGAATCAAGGAAAAGCTGTGCTGTAATTTCTCTTTTGTTTATAGTGAAATTCAGCCAGTGAGCTGTCAGTGCGGAAGAGTGGACGTAGGCTTGGAATAAGCCGAACTGCTATAAACCTCGTGTTCAATTTTCTCTTCCTTACTCTTTTTACTTTGATCGTACTTCATTTTGTTAATCAATAGAGAACTTCCTTTCTATCGGTTGCCTAGAATCGCTTCCGTATCTCGATAAATTGTTTGTGCACCTATTCACCCCGTCTAGGTGCTTATACTAGCTATCTCACCATTCACCGGCAGAAAAACAGTCCAAGTACCAAAACTTAGCACGGAGAGATACTTAAGTACCATAACTTCGAAAAGGTACACGTAAATACCAGTTTCGGAGTAAAGTTGAACACTCATTCACCGGCAGAAGAACAGTCCAAGTGCCAAAACTTAGTACGGAGAGACACTTAAGTACCATAACTTCGAAAATGTACACATAAATACCAGTTTCGGAGTAAAGTGGAACACTTAAGTGCCACTCCGGCCAAAATCAGATCAAATTGCCGACGTGGCAATTTTCCGGCAAGTTAGGTGCAAAGCGGCGTCGTTTTGCTTGCTGACATGGCGACAAATTGCAAAAACGACATCATTTTGTGTCTGATGTGTAAATAATTAATATAAAAATTAATTAAGTTTAATTTAAACTTATTTTATTTAAAATATTCTAAAAATTTAAAAAACTTAAAATTAAAAAACCTAAAAAATAAAAAACATAATTTTTTTTTTTTTAAAAAAGGGGGAGTCGAAGGGGGTGGTTGAGGGTTGAGCCCTCGCCACCGCCGCCTCTTCGCCGCTGCCAAGAAGGGCCGGCAACGAAGGGGGGAGGGTCAGTCGGGGTCGCAGGCCCCCGGTCGACCGACGGCGAGGGCTTGCGGGCCCTCATTGCTAGCCGGCTGGCATCGCCAACCCTTGGCCAGGGCTCGGCGACCCCGACCGATGCTCCCCCACCGTTGCCGGCCCTTCCCGACTCCGACTAGGGCTCGTAGCCCTCGCCGCCGATCGGCCAGGGGCCGGCGACCCCGACCGACCCTTCCCCCTCCATTGCCGGCCCTTCCCGACAAAGGCGAGGAGGCGGCAGCGGCGGCGAGGGCTCAGCCCCCAGCCGCCCCCTTCAGCTCCCCCCTTTTTAAAAAAAATGTTAGGTTTTTTATTTTTTAGGTTTTTTAATTTTAAGTTTTTTAATTTTTAGGTTTTTTAATATTAAGTTTTTAGAATATTTTAAGTAAAATAAGTTTAAATTTAATTTAAGTAATTTTTATATTAATTATTTACATATCAGACACAAAACGATGTCGTTTTTGCAATTTGTCACCATGTCAGCGAACAAAGCGATGCCGTTTTGCGCCTAACTCATTGAAAAATTGTCACGTCAACAATTTGACCGGATTTTGATTGGAGTGATACTTAAGTGTTCCATTTTACTCCGAAATTGGCACTTAAGTGTACTTTTATGAAGTTATGGCATTTAAGTATCTCTCTGTGCCAAGTTTTGGCACTCCAGGTATCCTAAACCCATTATCTACCACAACTCTTGACAATCATTGAGGGAAGAAAAAAACAACTTATTCATCTCAACTACTTTAACGCTGATGTACCTGCGATTGAATTTGTAAATTTATAATTAATTAAATTAGATGTTATATGACGCATGGTCACTGTAGTTAAATTCACCCATTGAAATTTTATGTAGTTCTTTCTTTCACTTTAATCAACCGGATGCAATAGATTTGTACATATGTCCATTCATTATTAAATAAAGGCCATAAAAATTATATAGGTCGTATATACTTCTTCAACTTATGAATATATCTATAAACGTTGTGTATGCATATTCAATTTTATCATTAAGCAATGATAAAGTTCTAGATTATTTAAAAGTTCTATACATCGTATGGTGCTTCTTTAACTATGTTGATAACATAACACAAATAAAGTGAAATTTGATTAAATGCTGTATAATTGTTTTTATGTATTCATGCATCGCATATCGCGTAGCAATTCCATTTTGCAAAATTAAGTTATTGTTTGTCTAAATTATTCTGGAAAACAAAATCTCAACAACAAATTATTTATCCAATTTTTTTACGTCCTATTTTATTCTCACATATCCATGCACAAAACCTCTATATATATATATATATAGAAACTCGTCAAAGAAATTTGTTGGAAGATATGCAGGATCTATTTTTGGTTATGATCATGCATTAGACCAATTAGGGATTAGATTGATTAGATTGAGATATTGATACGATTGTAAAAATATTTCTTTTCCTTTTATTCATGTATCTTCTGTATTATAATTAAAGTGTAATGAACATTGAATGATATACAGAAAAACAGAAAAATTCCCAAAAAGCTTTACGATCTCCTCATTCCTTCTGTCTGTTCTTTACTTCTCTTCGTCTTCTGACATTGTATCAGAGCTTGGCTCTTAATTCCGCTTCTGCATACATTGATTGCCTATCGAAGCTTCCTGATCTACAAAACTAGATCAAAGCAAAGAAGGAATCAAAAATTCATCAGAGAAGAAAGAAGCAGAGGAGGTTACTTACCATGAATCCACCAGAAAATCCACCCTCTGGCACGGACATACTGTCCACAGGAGAGGCTACATCTGCACAGCAAGTTCAAACCACAATACTGGCAATTCAACAGCAAACTCAAACTCAAAATCTGCCATGGCAGTATTACCCGGCTCAGCCAAACATGGGGTTACCCGTTTCTGGGCATCCTTACCACTGGGTACCATATCCATGGTACGTTGGGGCTTCCCCAAATGCATCATCGCCGGGGACTGGGAGCAGCCTGAGCAACCCCCAGCCCGACAGGAGTCCGTCAACCACGAATGGGGCAAACTCAGCCGTCGGTCCAGAACAAGTGAGCGAGTCGAGTGAACCGGGTTTAGGGTCGAATCCCTACCCGGGTGTTTCTAATGCGGCTTATGGATCCGGATTTGACGGATCGGGTACAGGGGCGAACCTCTACCCAAATTTTGCACCAGGTTTCCTTCCGTTTCCGATCGCTGCCGTCACTGGCTGACCGAAACCTGGCGACCCTTTATACGTATCAACCGCCGACGGTCCTGAACTGAAATTAATCAGTCTACAACTCACCAGATCGGAGAATTACTCCAAATGGTCGCAGGATTTCCGGCGGGCCCTCGTGACGAAGGATAAAGACGGATTTCTCGACGGAACAATACCCATACCGTCGGATGAGCAGCTGGCCAGGCACTGGAGAAAGTGCAACCACCTCATCCGAACGTGGATTGGCAATTGCATTTCTCCAGAGGTGGCCGCCGGGCTTCCTCCGACGGAAGATTCAAAAAGAATGTGGGATAACATCAAAGAGATGTACGGGAAACTAGATCGAGCCAAGATCTTTTCCCTCATGCAAGAATTAAGCGAGTTAAAACAGGGAAATATGACCGTCACGGCCTGCTACAACAAATTGTCATCTCTCTGGAACCAACTCGAGGCAACGGAGGAGAAGCTCGAGGGACCGGCAGAGACGCTCCAACAGTACAGATTTATCAAGGAGAGGGAGAAGGCGACACGATTCCTTTTGATTTTGAATGAAAATTATCTAACCTTTCGATCTCAGATCTTGGTGATGGATCCGGTGCCTCCCCTCGGACGAATTTTCCAACTGGCCGTTCAAGAGGAAAGCCAGAGGCTCGCGGTTCCAGAGCAAATGCGAGGAAGCGACAGCATCGCCCTTGCGATGCGTGGCGTTCGGCGAGACTCGGGACAAACCCTAGCCCGAGAGAGAGAGAATCGCGAAAGGGGGCTAGGGTTCCAGGGAGGATTCGCACGGCCCCTTAAAAGAGAGGGGACGAATGGTCCACATCTTCCACCGAGATCTGACGGTGGACAGGAGCTCCATCCGTTCGGTGAATCCGACGGTGGATATCATCCCTCGATGAAGGGATCCGACGGCCAGATTTATTCCCCATTAAATGGATCGGATGGTCAGAATTATTCCTTATCAAAGGGATCGGACAGTCAGGTTTTTTCTGCATCTTTAAAGAATTTCGGTCAAAATTCGAAAGGGAGAGGTAAATTATATTGTGAATATTGCAAACGCCCACATCATACCATAGATAATTGTTGGAAATTGCATGTAAGCCAAAAAAAGGAAAGAAAAAAAAATATGCTGCAGCCTACCAAGTCACTGGACCAACCGGTCTGAATTGCGATCAACCTATTACATATGGGCAATATCAGCAGCTGATGCAGACTTTGCAAAAGGTCGATGTTGGGAATAAAGGAGCAAGTTTTTCAGGTATTCGTCATTGCCTGATAAATTCTATTTCAAGAAAGGCTTGGATAATTGATTCAGGAGCGAGCGATCATATTGTTTGTGATAGAGGATTTTTTTTCCAATATGCATAAGAAATTAGATACACCTATTTCTGTGCAATTGCCGAATGGGAACATTACTCATGTCACTTTGATAGGCACTATCCAATTAAGTCATCAAATTACCCTTCAAAACGTTCTTTATGTCCCACAATTCCAATTCAACCTGATTTCTGTCTCTAAAGTCTGCAGAGAAAATTCATGTCAAATATTCTTCGATTCTGACACCTGTCTTTTCCAGGCCCGTTCGACTGGCAAATTGATGGGCTTGGGTAACCTCTCTGAAGGGCTTTATTTTTGGATCAGTTATCCTAGTCATTTTGATTTATCTTCCCTGAATAAAAAATCGTTGTGTAATCTATCTACCAATGATAAGAGTTTTCTTTCGCATTCATGAATGGGTCATAGTGCACTCTTTCCTTACTCTAAATGTGAAATATGCCCACTTGCAAAACAATCTCGAAATCCTTTTCCTTCCAGTACAACTCGTTCCGCTGAAATTTTTTCTCTGATTCATATGGATGTTTGGGGACCCTATCACACCCCACATCGGGATGGTTCACGATATTTTCTCACAATTGTGGACGATTACTCTCGTGCCACATGGGTATTTCTGATGCAGTCAAAGGCACAAGTTGTTTCTCATCTAAAGATGTTTCTAGTCCTGACTAAAAATCAGTTTAAAAGGTCGATTCAATGGATTCGCACTGATAATGGGACAAAATTCTTTAATAATGATTGTCGTTCACTCTTTATGTCCCATGGCATCCTTCATGAAAGCTCCTGTATTTATACTCCACAACAGAATGGGGTAGTAGAGCGAAAACATCGCCATCTCTTGGAAGTCACCAGAGCACTGAAATTTCAAGGATCTATCCTAGAAAATTATTGGGGAGATTGTGTTCTTACTGCAGCTTATTTGATCAATCGAATGCCAACACGGATACTGGATGGCAAATTGCCTTTCGAACTACTTTATAAAAAAAGGCCGACCTTAGATCATCTGAGGGTCTTCGGTTGCTTATGTTATGCTGTAGTGATGGGGCCTCGGGACAAAATGAGTCCTCGTGCTAGGAGATGTATATTCATGGGTAATCCAAATTTGCAAAAGGGATATCGTGTTCTTGACATAAGAACAAGAGATTTTTTTATTAGTCGGGATGTTATTTTTCATGAAAATATCTTTCCCTTTCGTGAAAGCTCATCTTTTCAGGACGACTTGAATGCTCCAACGAGTTCCCACCGAGTCCTAAATGAAGAAGAAGCATCCTCTGGTTTTCTCCTCACAATGCCACCAGAAGCAGATCCTCCTCTCACTTTGCCTGATTCTCATCCAGAAGGACTTCTGGATAGCACTCTTGAGGACACAACCAATACGGAGGATACCCCTCAGACACATGCAGAGGAACAATCTTCATCACCAGCACCGACAGCTCATCCACGTCGTTCAGGACGGGCCACAAGACCACCAACCTGGACTAAAGATTATGTCTGTGCTTCGCTTAACTCACTAGGTTTTCGCTATCCAATATCTTCTTACGTATGCTTTGATAAGCTTTCGTCAGATCATAGATGTTGCATTAGCCGTATTTCTGATGAGAAAGAACCCTTTAGTTATGATGAAGCATCTAGAGATCCACGATGGCAACAAGCCATGGCAGCAGAACTACAGGCATTGACTGATAACCACACATGGGAATTAGTCACTCTTCCTCAAAACAGAAAGTCCATAGGATGTAAATGGGTGTATAAGATCAAGTATAGATCTGATGGTTCCATTGAATGTTACAAGGCTAGGTTGGTGGCTAAAGGGTACATGCAATGGGAAGGTTTCGATTATCACGAGACTTTCTCCCCTGTTGCTAAGGATGTCACAGTTCGTTCTTTTTTATCAGTGGCAGCTATCCATAATTGGTCTGTATATCAGATGGATGTTCACAACGCCTTTCTTCATGGTGATTTAGATGAGGAGATCTATATGGATATTCCTCAGGGCTTACGGAGACAGGGGGAGAATAAAGTATGTCGTCTCCGCAAATCCCTTTATGGATTGAAACAAGCTTCAAGGCAATGGTATGCAAAATTTGCGAATGCTCTCACAACTGCAGGCTTCAAATAGTCCAAATATGATTATGCCCTGTTCACATGGACTAGAGGTATGTCATCTATCTACTTGATGATATATGTTGATGATATACTCATCATGGGCAACTATGATACTGCAATAGGGAGTCTTAAGAAATATTTGCATGCTACATTCCATATAAAGGACCTGGGAGCACCGAAATACTTCCTTGGTATTGAGATTGCTTGATTCGAGCAAGGGATTTCTCTCAGTCAGCGGAAGTTTGTATTGGAGATCATTTCAGAAGCTGGATTATCAAGATGCAAACCAGCAGTTATTCCTATGGAGCAAAACATCAAATTAACCATAGCGTATTTTCTTGGAGGGATATCTCAGAATGATGACCCTATACTCAAAGATCCGACAAGTTATCAGAAGCTCGTTGGAAAACTCATATATCTGACTATGACTAGACCTGATATTTCATATACCGTGCAAACTCTCAGCCAATTTATGCACAGCTCGAAGGAGTCTCACATGAATGCAGCCTTAAAGTTGTGAAATATCTAAAGAAATGCCCAGGACTCGGGATACTTCTGTCTAGAAAGTGTAATATGGAATTGATGGGATACTGTGATGCAGATTATGCAACCTGCCCAATGAGTCGAAGATCGATTACTGACTTTTGTATTAAATTCGGGGAATCTCTTCTTTCATGGAAGACCAAGAAACAGGCAACGGTCTCCTTATCTTCAGCTGAAGCAGAGTATCGGGCCATGGCGAAAAATACATGTGAAATCGTGTGGCTGCGGGGACTACTTGGAGATCTTGGGATAAGGCTAAAAGGTCCAACGAAGCTATTTTGTGACAATGATGCAGCCCTCAAACTTGCAGCAAATCCCGTGATGCATGAAAGAACGAAACATATAGAAGTGGACTGCCACTTCACTCGAGAGAAGATTCAAGAAGGAATCATTGAGACAAGAGGAATTGGAACCGCAAAACAACCTGCAGACATCTTCACCAAACCTCTATGTCAAAGACAGCATGCATATCTTCTAAGCAAGCTAGGAGTCTTGGATATCTACAAGCCACTAGCTTGAGGGGGAGTGTTGGAAGATATGCAGGATCTATTTTTGGTTATGATCATGCATTAGATCAATTAGGGATTAGATTGATTAGATTGAGATATTGATACGATTGTAAAAATATTTCTTTTCCTTTTATTCATGTATCTTCTGTATTATAATTACAATGTAATGAACATTGAATGATATACAGAAAAACAGAAAAATTCCCAAAAAGCTTTACGATCTCCTCCTTCCTTCTGTCTGTTCTTTACTTCTCTCCGTCTTCTGACAAAATTGTTCAAATGGTCCGTGGTTTTACATAAACTCGTCATCTTCGGCAAATTTCGTAATATCAGTCTACGCAAATTGCTTGACTCCACTTCAGTAGCATCAACTATTTCATCTCCGTTTTCATCTGCCTCGGCTTCTGCGACAATTTGCTGCATCAAGTGGCATTTGCTTATTTCAATCTCTTCGAGCTTTGAAATTGTTCTCTTCATGGACAAAGGAAACAAATGTTTAATGCCACCACAGTCATCCACTTTCACAATATTTAATTTGCTAAAGGATCCTGGGTCAAGACACCCGCGACAAATCTTCTCCAAGTTGTTCAGATTCTTGAGAAACAAGGATTCCAATCTCGTAAATGCAGCGGATGGACATTCTCTATGGAATGAACAACATAATGAAATGAGGGGCTATTTTGTACGTGAAGATGCTTCAATTTTTTAAATCCTTCAATGCACAAATTGTGAATGCTATTGATGCCATCTTTTAATCCATCCAAGTGGAGATCTTGCGTTTTTTGCAAACATTTCTGCACCCACTCTTCAAGAAGAAGATTGTCTGAATCCAGCTCGAGCTTTAAAGTTCTGGGTTCTTTGTATTCGCCGGACCAATCCCAAACGTCCCCAATTTGAATTTGATGATTGTTTAGTTTCCCAAATGGCAGGTATCTTGGGAGATTGGCAGAATGAGGAATGGCAATGGACAGACTGCTCATGTTCTTCATGCTCTCCAACTCAGCTAGGCTGGCATTGCTTCGTGGTATTTCATCCTCAGCTCCCACTGATCAAAACTGTCTTCCATTTTCAGTTCTTGTAAATTAACCAAGCCTATGAGCACGCCAGGTTCAATAACTTCTAGCTCGATACACCCCGTCAAGTCTAAAAATCTCAATTCACTTAATCCACCTATTTGTCTGGGCAGCCGAGCAATTGTAGAGTTAAAGAAGCTTAGGAACCGCAACCCTTTCAGCTTTCCAAGAATAGTCACATCCTCCAGATAGCAATAATCAAGATTTAGTGACTTGAGGTTTTCAAGGAACTCAATCGATGAAGGCAAAGAGGTGAAAGAAAAGCCAGTCAAGTCCAAGACTTGGAGCTTCTCCGTAGATTCGAAAAATGACTCGTGAATTTTGAGAGACGAGTCGTCTTCGTATAACAGAAGCATCCTCAAGTTTGGGCAGTGCTATTTTTCAGGGAGCTCATCAATGCCAACCCAAGGGAAGGATATTGCGGTGCATTTACTCAGCTCATCTTTTGACCATTCTTTAAACCCGTAATCCTTCCTCCCGACCAAGGCACTCCA
Organism: Eucalyptus shirleyi; assembly: GCA_017140165.1. NCBI lineage: Eukaryota > Viridiplantae > Streptophyta > Magnoliopsida > Myrtales > Myrtaceae > Eucalyptus > Eucalyptus shirleyi. Next base: position 31,251,642 of record CM029447.1, read on the forward strand.
ATCCCTGGAGGCAATAGAGATGGCCACATCAACAAATATGTCATGCATTTTGAACTCTACCATGTCATGCGTTTCAAACCATTCCATGTCATCACTACCTAGTAGCAACGAAGAGTCTTGTAGACTATGTATATCCATAATCAACCTATCTCTATTTTCTTCGAGTGACCCACTGTATTTTGTAAATAAACCCAAACCCATGCAACAGACAAGGGAATGCCCCACAAAAAGTCTTCCAGAGTTTAGAGCACAAAACAAGGACAATGATTTGATCCTCTCATCTTTTAAGTCATTGTAACTTAGTTCCACTAGTGATCCTACATCCGACATATCTATATGGGTCGAAGCAACCCTCCATGTAGCCAAATTTCCGTGCTTCAACCTTGTTGCCAACGAAACAATCAAAAGTGGCAAGCCTCCCCATTTCTTGACCACTCCTTCCACCTAGGGTTCAAACTCAAGATCGTTAACTCTATCCCCCAATGTCCTCTCAAAAGGTCTTCGGGCTTCTCCATACTTTAACAAATTGAGTTGGATTTCTTGGTCAGAGCTCATGTCATTGCGCAAAACATCTCGATTTCTAGATGATATTAATAACTTGTAATCTCTTACTTTATTAACATTTTCGCAAGGGATTCCAACATCTTTCAACTCTAGTTTCTTCCACAAATTATCTAAGATTATGAGATTTTTTTTTTTTTTTGCGATCACGCTCTAACCTCTCGTGCAAACAATTGGCTCTCCCATGACTGGTTTCCACTTTCTTTAGCTTAAGGCCCAGCTCTTCTGTGATTTCTCCCTGGATTGTTTTTAAATCTAGATTGCATGATACATATGCAATGACAACCACATCAAATAGCTTCTCTTTCTTGACTCACCTTTCAACATCCTCCAAAAGCTTGGACTTGCCAACACCAACTGGTCCATACACCCCAACCACACAGATCTTATCATCAGTTATAGCTTTCATTACATCCTCTGTGACTAAAGCCCTCGACTCCAGGACATCTTCTATCTTGTCAATAGATCTTGCAGCAGAAGTGGTAGCAGTGACAATTCCTTTCGGAAGATTCTCATAGTAGACCTTCTGGAAGTTGCTATTCGCGATATCATGGAGTTCCTGAATGATTCGAGTCATCTTCTTCACCTTCCTGCCAATTGGATGGCGCACTATGGGATTGGGAAGCCAACCACGGAAGCAAGCAATTTTTGCACTTTCACCTTGTTGTAACAAATTTTGCGCTTCATTAGCCTTATTCTCCACGCTATCCAACCATTTCTCGATATCAGTGTATATAGGTTTTCCGTCATTGAAGGCTTCATCGACGGAGCTCTGCACCCTTTTCCTCGCATTCTTCAGCTTTTCGACTCCATTTTTGAGATCTTGGACGTAGCTATTGTAGCAAAACACATCCAAATTGGCGTCCAATGGGAGCAAATAGATATTCACCTAATTTCGACACTAGATTTGATGCAGCAGAGGTAGCAAATGCCTCGGCCATAATTTCTTCTTTAATGTCGAGAAATTCCTTTTCCCCCACTCTTTTGTTTCTTTTCGTGTTCCCTCCTATGATTAATTTGTTCAAACTAATCTGTGCAAAGGAAACTGAACAGAGAACAGAACTTATCACCCGCGATGCACGAAAAGCAAGGAAGAGCAAAGTGATAAAGCAATGTGAGCAACGAAACAAAACCAACGACGACAGAGAGAAGCACAGTGCATTCAAAGAAAAAGAAAATGTACAGTTACTCCGCTCGATGCACCCAGGCAACACGTTGCTGGTCTACATGGACAATTTGCAAATGATCATACGTGGACAAGCAGCACGTTCCTTTGGTTAACCACGTGCAATGGAAGGCTAATTTTTTCCTTTTCATTTTATTTTCTGTTGTCCATGTTTTCTTTATTTTATGTTTCTTGACAACGGGGACGACTCTTCGAGGGCCCCAACGAATTTTGCAGTCTCCATCACAATTCCACGTAGAGAAAGTCCAAGTGTGTTCCAATTTAAATCCAAAGCATGAGAAGAAACATGATATGCATACTACTATCGATTCTTTTGAGTATTGACAGTTTAAATTATCTAGAACTTTAGCTCAATATTCTAAAACTTAAAACATTTCTTTCATTTTCAGGATTTTTCAGGAAAACAAGAAGTCCTTTTTAAAAATTTAGTGAACAAATAACATTTGATTTCTGGTACATGTTTGGACCATTGGATGTTTCTACCATCCACCATCTGGATTTGAATACAAAAATTGTGGGTGCTTCGACACTTACCACTCGAGAAAATATTAGGGCCTACATGTTTGTGTTTCTTTTTTTTGTCCATGAATATATTTTCTTTTTTTTGCTCCCAGGAACAAAAAAAAGAATAGAAAGGCGTTTGTTTGCGTTTTTGTTCAAAATCTTTTTTTTTTTGTTCCAAGAACAAAATTAGAACAGAATTAAGAAACAAAAAAAAGTCGTTTTTTTGTTCCAGAAACACTTTTGAAAAACAAATTTTCTCTTTCATTTTTTTTTCTTCTTCTTCTTTTCTTCTTTTTTCTTTGGCCGATCGCCGGCCTTGGCCATGGCTGGCGACCGGCCATGGAGGGCCGGCGACCTTGCCGGAGGGTCACCGGCCCCCGGCTAGGCCGAGCGTCACCGGCCCCTAGCGAGGCTCGGCCTTGCCTTGGTTGGGCGAGCTCAAGCTCACCCAGATCTGGCGAGGCCGAGCTTTGCTTGCACGGGGCGAGGCTCGATGAGCTCAAGCTCGCCCAAATCCGGCGAGGCCGCCGGCCAAAAGAAGAAAAAAAGAAAAAAAGAAAAAAAAAAGAAAGAAAAAATTAAAAATAAAATAAAAATATTTAAAAATTAAAAGAAATATAAAAGAATACAAATTTACCAAATGTATTTTTATTCATTTTTTATTTCCATAATAAGTTTACCAAACGCGTCTTTTTTGGTCAAAAAATATTCCTTGGAATAGGAATAATTTTTTCTATTTCTGTTCTCCGGAACAATTTTTGAACAAAACCACCGAGCGCTGCGGCGCAGTTGGCTCAAGCACTTGTTCCTCTTGCAAAAGGTCCAGTGTTCGAATTCCGGCTGCGTCGTGTTGACTTACATGGAGAGCAAGGGTGGTGGTGACTTTACTCCCTCCCAGGGTTTACTCCGCCGCGAAGCGGCGCACGGGATCCCTGGGTCACAAAAAAAATAAAATAATTTTTGAACAAAGATATAAATAAACGCATTCTTAATTGCACTTGTGATTGTGATAGGCAAGTTAGCAAAATAATAATCCATTTATTAATTGACACGTGTCCTGTGGCCCCCCACTCTGTCAGATTTAACATAAATCTCTCACTTGCCACCCTCCCTCCGTGCCTCTCTCTCTCTCTCTCTCTCTCTCTCTCTCTTCACGGTCTCTCTCCATCCCTTCCGACGCAGCAAGCTCTCTCTTCCTCCCGACTCACGCTTTGCCCTTGGGGAGGGTCTTGGGTGACCAACCGTCAGCGGGGGTCGCACCCCTCCCGGTCAACGGCGGAGCCCATGGTGAAATCACAAGCACCACACCAAGATCGCCATCTTCGGGGTCGGCAACGCGGCATGGCCATCGCCGAGACCATCCTCACCCAGGACTTCGCCGACGAGCTGAGCCTCATCGACGCCAAGCCCGACAAGCTCTGCGGCGAAATGCTCGACCTCCAGTAGGTTGCCGCCTTCCTCCACGCACCAAGATCTTGGCCTCCGTCGACTACGTTGCCGGCCGGTCAACCGAGGTCGAGATCTTGATGAAGGAAGGACCAACTTCCACAAACATTAAGATCTCGGCCAATATTTTCTGAAGGGAAGAGACGGAGCAAAGATGGAACGGAGGAAGAAGAAAGAGGGAGGAAGGCAACTGAGAGAGGCTTATGGCAAATTTGACAGAGTGGGCTCACGGGACACATGTCAATGAACAAATGGACTATTTTTCTGCTGAGTTGTCAATCACAAGTACAGCCAGTATTTTCTCACTTCTCTGAGTGGGCCCACTTTTCAAATATTGGGTCCTCCAGGACCTCGCCACGTGTCCGGAGAGCTCATTTTTCAGATTTCTCTCCCTTCTGCTTATTTCACGTCTAATTTCGAAACACCATTAACGGCGTGCAACGATTTTTTCATGTTTCAATGCAGCTGGGAGACCATTAACGGGTCTCAAGAGCCACCCAAGATGAAGAAGTCGGAGACCTTCGCCACCCGTTCCCGGCCCCACCAACCGGCAGCCGAACTCGGCGACGGGCTGTTCTCCAGATCCAGATCCGGACGACCGGCTGGCGAACGACGCCGATGCTCGTCCATGGCCGTCGTCGGCGTCCTTCGGCCAGATCTGGTCGGAGGAGGTGGTGAAGCTGGCGGAGGAGCCGCGGGAGGAGGTGGTGGCGGAGTCTGAGGTGGAAGAGGAGGCGAGAAGGGTACGAACCATGGAGAGGCGGGGGGGAGAGCTGGAGGGGGAGGAGCTGGTCCTTGTAGAAGAGCACGTCGGCGACGCAGAGGGTGGAGGGGGAGCGGGGGGAGAGAGATGGTGAACTCGAAGTCGAAAGAGGAGGAGAACAAGAAGGAGCGGGAAGGCGACGAGGGGGAGGGTGTGGGAGTGGATGATCCAGCACGGTTTTGTCTCTTCTCTTCCCCATAGCTGATGCTTGATTAAGACCGTGAGCTTGGGTTGGTGAAAGCATTTCAGAGAGATGAAAAGTGGCTGACGTGGAGATACCTAATATTTCTATGTGGAGGATTACAATCAATTCTGCGCGCACGCCATATGCCATTACCCCTATAAATTAGAAAGAGAATCTTTTTGAACTGGCGACCTTTAAATGTGGAAATTCTAAATTAAACGAGAATATGGCATCGAATAAAAGTCTCTATGTTTTTACTTTATATTAACAAAAGAAAAAAGGTGAGGCTGTTTTTATCTCTTCTTAAGATTGATACACACATTTTACTATCAATTAATCAAAATATCAATTTATGATAATAATAAAAAAAGGTCAATCATCACTTCATCCGCTTTTTACTCTCCCATATTTTCTCTTTAGCTTTCATGTTTATTATTAATTGACTAAAATATTCTTCTATGAGTGAACATCAATTAATGGTTAATTAACCATAATTTTTGTTTCTCACTATCAACATTGCTTCTCCCATCTTCTTTTTAAACTATAATGGATTAAATTTTGTAATACTTTTAAGTTTGTAACTTTGGTCCATAAATACTAATTTGCTTGGATTGTTCATTTTTTAATGTAACTATTCTATTAATCTTAATAGTAATAGGATGGTTCCAGGTAATTTTTACAATGCTCAAAATCTCTCTCTCTCTCTCTCTCTCTCTCTCTCTCTCTCTCTCTCTCAAATAACTTGCAATTAATAAACGGATTTGTGAGAAATGTACAATAGTGAGGGAAAATTATGAGGACAGAATTCAAATGATTGGTGCGAGGCTAAAAATAAAAAGATGTCATGCACTTTTTAGATAGCTGGTAATTGTTTTCACATATGTATCATACACCAATTATTTTGATAGCCAGTACGTTTTAAAGCATGATAGATGCGGTGTCACCAATAAATTGAAAGAAAATTTCTTTAAAATGGTTGCATCTAAATGTGAGAAATTCTAAATTGTAGGACAACATTGCATCAATTAAAATTTTTGATATTATTACTTTATTTTAAATAAAAGAAATAGTGTAAGGCTAGTTTTACCCTCTCTTTGGTTTGGTATACACCTTTTATTATCAATTGAACAAAATATCCTTCTATGTTCGGGAACAACGTTAGTCACCAATCCACCCTACTCTGGTTTTTTCTCTCTCATCTCCTCTTCACCTTCTATGTTTATTGTAAATTGACTACATATTTTTCTATGTTTGAAAATAAATTAATCATCAATTAACCATACTTTTTTGTAATTTCTGATGGATTAAATTTTGTAAAATAGTTAAGTTTGTAATTTTGGTCCACAAAAGACGACTTTGCTTAGATTGGTAATTCTTCAATGTAGCTTTTCTATTCATGGCTATATTGAGGACTGTGGACTCAAATCTTTTTACCTGAACAAAGTTTGCATTGTCCTAATTCCCTCTCTCGCATGCCCGCATGCAACACAAATACCCATGTTCATTGTTCATTAATGAACAACTTGCAATTAAGAAATAAACTAGTGAAGAGTTGCATAATACAAGGATGAAATGATGACCACAGAAATCATCACTGCAGTTCTGTCCAACTTGCCCAGATCAATAATTGCAAATGAGACCATCGACAAAGTCAAACAAAACAAGGCAATTAAGAATCACCACTTTATCAGCACACAACTTGCTATTAACAAATTAATTAGCTGAGAACTAGTGTGCGATATTAGAGGGAAACAAAATGATGGAGAGGAACTGATATCACCAGGTAAGTCGACCACCCAAACACAATTTTAACCCAAGTCCAGACGGAGTGGGTCGTTTCCAACTTGTCGACGGCAACGACCTTAACGTCTTTCGTTCTTTTTTTCTTCATTTTCGATGGTGTGGAAGGGAGAAAATATTCAGTGGTTAGTGCACGCCACGTCATCCGCTAACCTGGTGTGCACAAACCAATGAAATAAGGGCACGTGTCCCTGAGCGGGACCCGTTGAAAAGGAAGGCGCTGATTTTTGGTCGGCTTTTGCTCGGCTTGGCTCCACCGCAGAAGAAAGGACGGCCAGTGTATTCCTTCCGCTCAAAATTTTTTCTCTCTCCTCACTCGAATTTGCTGGGTTTTTCTCTCTCTCCTCTCTCGCCTCTCTCACTCTTCCCTCCCTCTCTCTTTCTCTCTCCGACGAACAGGACGCGACCTCCCAGTCTCTCTGTGCCCTCCCTCTTTCCAACCGGTGAACCACCGCCAGCAACCGACGAATTACTGCACCGGACCGGCGAGAGGACCGCGACCTCCCTCTCTCTCTACCCTCCCTCTTTTCGACCGGCGAACCACTGCACGAGACTGGCGAGAGGACCTAGAGCAATCGACAAACCACTGCACGGGACTGGCGAGAGGACCGCGACCTCTCTGCCCTCCCTCTTTCCGATCGGCGAACCACCGCACGGGACCGGCGAGAGGACCACAAGCAATCGACGAACCACTGCACGAGACTGGTGAGAGGACCGCGACCTCCTCTCTCTCTCTCTCTCTCTACCCTCCCTCTTTCCGACCGGTGAACCACCGCGAGCAAATCAGAGAGTGGTTTTGCCTTTTTTTTTTTTTTGGGATTTTTTTTTTAAAGGCTGAGGGGGTTGGGCTTCTTTGTTTGTGCTGGCCAGACGACGGAGAAGGCAATCATTAGAAAGGAGAAGCACCTGGAAGAAGAGACTGATGAGGTCGAGGAAGTCATCTACAAAATCGAAGTTCCGACGAACAGGTGACTGCGAAGCTGATTCGACATTCGGTTAGGTGTTGTGTGTTTCGGATGGGTTTGGAGCTGTTTCATGAGTCGTGGGTGAATTTTGGTTCAAGGGTTTAAGATGCTAGTGTCCGACTTCGGATGGGTTAAATTCTTTCGCGGACCATGTTGCTCGTAATGGCTATCGGGATGCTGTGTGGTTCAATCTTTTCTTTGATGTTATGATGTTGCCGTAGGTTTTATTTATTATCTTTAGGGTCGATCAATGTGAAGGACCAATTGCATGTAATTAGAGGCTTCATAAACACATTACCACCTGAAAAAGGCTCAGCTTTTGAGTAGTCCATGTGATGTGGCATTTATAGTGTGCGTCGAGGCTTTTCTTACTTATGTGTTAATAGTTTCTTTTAATAGTTTCTTTTAATAGTCTCTAAAGATTGGTACAAGTTAGGACATCTTTTCACCACTTTGTGAAGAATTCTAGTTGTATGGGGAAGCGGGTTGATATTCTGACCCTTGGGATTCCTGGTTCATGATAATGGTCCTGAAAGGGGTTGATCTTGAATTTAGTTTATGTTCAACATTTTGTCATGCTAGATGGGTCAATCCCCAAATTTTATAGGTACTATTGTCGGCAAGAAACGTAACAAGCCTTTTTAGATTTGGTCAGCAGGTTGCGATATTGACTCCCTAATGCTGTTAGCTTTATATTGAATCATGTCATCTATTATTTAGTTATAAGTCAAGTTTTTCAAAGAGATGACAGGTTTATCATCATTTTAGTCTGTATTGGTAATTAATGATTATTCTTCTTGATAAATTCGTGCATGTACTGTAGAAATGACTATACTATTATAATAATAAGGTATCTTCTGGGAAATGCACAAATACGACTTGCTTTGCCTCGAAGGGCTTGCTCAGGCCCTACGTGTATTCAATAAGCAGGAGGAGACACCTCAATACAGTCTTCGTAACATCAGCAGGGGATCAACGGTTAAGATGCATGTAAAACCAGAGGTACTGTTATGTGAGGATTGATCTGTCTAGATTGATCTATGCTGGAATCATTTATTACTTGAGTGACCATTTATGTGTTGCAGACCTCACAAATCCGTCCATACGTTGTTTCTGCTGTCTTAAGAGGGATAACATTTGATGAAGCCAGTTATAACAGCTTCATTGATCTTCAAGACAAGCTGCATCAGAACATTTGCCGGTATTAATTTTTGGATCTTTAACATGCAGCATAATACCTATTTTCCTTCTCTATTTCAAGATTTTAGGTTTGAGAGGGAGTGGTGGGAGGACAACACATTTTTGGGAAGCTTTTACTGTGTTCATTTGAACCTTAAATGTAAAGAAGAGCAACTGTGATCTTACATTGAGATGCAACGTCCTATATGGCTTGTCTAGAGCAATGGTTTTAAAAACTTTCCAGCATGTAGCCAATTGTCTTTGCAAGCGTGCATTTTAGTGTGATACAATAATGTTACTTTATAAATTAAAGATGTGAGGGAAGCATTATTTATTTTTATTTTTTTAAAAATAAGTCATGGCTTCACTGTTGCTTATGCTCTATGTGCTCAGTAGGGGCCATATATATTATTACCCTTAGGAGGGCTTTAAATTGTGAGAAATGCCTGGATGTGAAGAGAGGACTCCGCTGAGTTGTTTTGAATAATTTGGTGAAGTGGTGATGATAGATATGTTGCTTGAACTAGTTTTCATTCTCGAGATCTATATTCAATTTGATATTTTATTTGCATGTAATAGATGCCCAGCCCCCCAATCCCTCCACTTAGTACATCAGATGCTTGTGCTTATGCTAGATCCTCAAAATGTTCTGCTTGGATTGACATGCTCAGATTCTCTTGATATTTTAGGCGAAGAACATTGGTTGCAATTGGGACTCATGACTTGGATATGCTAGAAGGCCCCTTCAGCTATGAGGTGTGTGTTTGAACTAATCGCCTAAACTAGAATCTAAAATGAAGAATTCTGCACGTCCTACTATCCTCGCTTGAAGCTAAGGCCCAGCTAGAACTTAAATGGAAGATTTTCAGATTGCTGGCATAATGGATCTTGTCATGATAGAGTGTTATCTGGGCTGGAAGCTTGTGCTCACCTATTCTTTCCTTTTTTCTCTCTCTATATATTTAAATGCCTGAGGGATTCCCTCTTGAAGCTTCTTTCTACTCCACACTTTGCCTCAGCACATATTACATGTTTTAGAGGAGTTGTAGCTAGCTAGACAAGCTTTGACCAATTCAAGTTTTGTCATCCTCTGAGCTTGTCCCAGAGGATGGTATTACTATATATATTTGAGATACTCTATTTTGATCCCAAAAATTTGTAGTATTATGTTTTGCTATCAGGAGTGCTCATCTACTAGATAAAGCATAGACAAAAACAAACATGACAAGGAATTGCACATTTGGTTTAGCTTAATATGTATGAGTTATATATTTGCCTCAAGGTTGACATAGCTGGTCCAAGGCCACTAAACTGGGCTTAGCAGCCACATGAAGCCTGGTGACAAACTGGCCCGTCAAATTGGCCTGCCCAAGCCTTAAGGGTTATATATAGAAAAGAAGAAAGTAGACATAGGCAAACATTCTCACAACCCGCCAAAAACTATACTTCCTTGAATGTTGTTGAATTGTTGATCCAATTTCTAGAAACTTCATGAAAGATTTGAGCTAGAAAAGTCAAGAAAATCTTTAAGAAAATCTAGCTTAGGTGGCAAAGAAAAATGTAGAAGCATATGTGTAGAACTCTCTAGAAGAAGAGAGGAAAAATTACAATCTAGAACTCTCTAGATTAAGCCTAAGTAGACAACATTCTACACAAATCTAGAATGTTGGTAGAGCACCCTATAAATAGAAAAGAGGGGAGAGCATAGTAGAAGAAGAAATGTAAGCAAGCTCCTCCCCTTCCCTTTGTACTACAATAAACAATAAATAAAAGTTCCTTTTTTGTTCCCTTGTATTCTCTTCTAATACCACCTTGCACACACACATTAACACACCTTGCACACACATCAAACACACGCTTCTGCACAAACATCCAACAAATGCAAATTAGGAATGTACTGTTTTGGACGTAGGACGCTCATCCAACAGCTGGTTCCTAGGCTATCCCACCTCGTCGGACTGTGCTTTGGGTTAAGGCCGGAGCAATCACCTTCCCAGCAACAACAGAGGTCATCAACCCATGGCTTATCACAATGTAGTAGTCACAGGAGTCTTCTTTTGGGCCAGAATGGTGGAGTAATTCTTCACCAGATGGCATTCCAAATGGAGTTAAAAAGGAAAAGGAAAGAACAACAGAAAAATGAACTATTCTGAGAAGATGTGGGTTATTTCTTCACTTCTAATGACTGCTGATGCGGGAACTACTTTTTTTGAACTCCTAGGTGCGGGCACCTGAAACAACATTTCAAACTGATAAGAAGTCAAGTTTGCAGAATCTTTGTCCCGATTATGAAGAAGCAGAGCAAGAAAAGGCACCATTCATTTATATTGTGGCATTCTCTCCATCGTAAGATTTAGATTTATGACTCCTTTCAACTACAGCAGCAGCTGCTGATGCTGCCTTCTCCAACCCCAGATTCTGTAACTCTTTAAGGAATCCATTAACATCAGCAGGACTAATTTCATAGGGGCTATGGGCAGGACCAGGAAACGAGCCGCTTGTCACTTCTTCCTTGTATTCAAGAAGAGCTTTGTTGATAACATCCCCAACTTGGGCATACTGTTTACAGAATTTTGGTGTGACCTGTGAAAGTGGGGGTTCCTTTGCTTGAGTAAAATCAAAAGATGCTGAAAATGGAGATGAAGCACAGTTATAATAAAAGAAACAGACCTTGGCATGATGAGGGTTTTGGAGCATTCCAATCAGATCATGGTATACTAGAACCTGCATCAGAGATGGAAAATTAGCCCAAATGCTCATTCTTTAGAGTCTACTACCATTGTGAATGAATCTGCTACATGGCCAGTCAGAAAATCAAAGCAGCTGAAGATAATCATAGCTGTCAGGTACGTTAGTGATGGAGATAGGCAATACAATAAAAAATTTCGCCTAAACAGATTTGTTCATTCATTGCAGTTAGAGAAAGAAAGACTGCACCAATTGTTGCTAAACATCACAACAACTCTTCCCCCAATCAATTTCCCTTAGGTTTTCAACTTTATTTATTTCTAGTGGGGAGTAGGATCAACGAGAGTGAGAAAAATTTGTCCCTTATAACCACACAAATAAACTTAACTCGATAGATAATACTCTCAGATGTCTTCCTATGATACAATGCTGATTTGCTCAGATGTCTCCATGTAAATTAATGCGATTCTATTAGAAGAGGTTTCCTAGAGCCAAAAAATCCAGGCTTCAAATTAGATGCGTTTGTACTTGTTGAAGTGTGTGCTACAATAAACAAACTACAAGATACTCTTACTTGAGAAAATTGACTAGGACAATCAACATAGATGGAGAGTGAATTATAAAATGAAATTTAACCAGAATCCCCTGCCACATTCATGTAATCACTTTCAAAACCTTTATCTTACAGCTGGTAAAATGAATTTTTGATAGGCCAACCGAAATGTTCATTAGAATAGTTGATGCAATGTCTTTTGACCCAAAAAAAAAGGATAGATATTTCACCTGATGCGTGCTTAAAACCCTGATCAAACCAATGAAACAAAGAACTGACCTGACCACTGCAAAATGGTCCGGCTCCAATTCCGATAATAGGAATTTTAAGAGCTGAAGTAGCTGCTGCAGCCACTGGTGCTGGTACACATTCCAAAACAACAGAAAAGCACCCCGCTTCCTGCAAAGCTAATGCAGTCTCCACAAGCTATAAGAAGACAAAGCCAATTTGATTTCAACGCACACAAACACCAACATCTCTGGGAACAACTTCATGATGTTCTTCATATGGGAATGGATGAGAAACGTACCTTGACGGCACTAGAGATATTCTTCCCCTGAGGCCTAAATCCACCAAGAACACTAATTGCCTGAGGGGTTAGCCCCACATGCCCCATTACCGCAATTCCAGCTTCCACTATCGACTTCGCAGCAGTAATTCTCGAAGGTGATCCTCCTTCCAACTTAATCGCATGCATTCCTCCTTCCCTCAGCACCCGAACCGCCGTATCAACAGCCTGTCAATTACGAAAACAACACAACTTACCAACCACGCACCTTTCACTCCCACAAATCAGCACGTAGCAATTTCGCAAGACGTGTCACTAAAACAAGTAAAAGAGGAGTTCTCTCTATACTGACTACCGACACAGAGACATTTGAGAACAAATCAGCACGCTTAAACCCTCTGGCCCCAGAGGATAAAAGATCATACATTTCTTACTCAATAGGGCTTTACAAAAGAAGGGGAGCATTTACGCTAACACCATAGCGACACCCAAAACAAACTTTTATCTTCATCAACTTCTTCAAACAAGACACGCGAAAGGACATCACATCAAATGCCACTACCTGATTCGAGCTCGACTCGTAGCTTCCGAAAGGCAAGTCCCCGACGAGCAGGGGCCTCTTGGCGCCGCGGGCCACGGCGTGGCAGTGGACGAGCATCTCGTCAAGGGAGATGGGGAGGGTGGTGTCGTGGCCGTGGACCACCATGGCAGCGGAGTCGCCGACGAGGCAGACGTCGACGCCGGCCATGTCGAGGTGGACGGCGGAGGGGTAGTCGTAGGCGGTGACGACGGTGATGGGCTCGCCCCGGCGGTGCTTCTGCCGGAGGCTGGTGAGGGTCACGCGCCGCGCCGGCGACTGGGGCTGGGCCCGCCGTAGATGGTGTTCTCGGGGACGTTGCTCATGCAGCGGAGGCGGGCGGTGGGCAGCTTGGGCAGCGCGGAGGCCATGGATGATCGTCTGGAGATGATGGGGTTGAGCGCAGCCATTTACATGAACGAGAGAGAGAGAGAGAGAGAGAGAGAGAGAGAGAGAGAGAGGGACGGAAGAGTGAGAGAGGCGAGAGAGGAGAGAGAGAAAAACCCAGCAAATTCGAGTGAGGAGAGAAAAAATTTTGAGCGGGAGGAATATGCCGACCGTTCTTTCTTCTGCAGTGGAGCTGAGCTGAGCTGATAAAAAATCAGCACCTTCCTTTTTCAGCGGGTCCCGCTTGGGGACACATGCAATATTTCATTGGTTTGTGTGCACCAGGTGAGCGGATTACGTGGTGCACACTAATCACTGAATATTCTCTTCCATGAGGCTAATGTTGTTTTCCAAAAGATAAAATTTATACAAGACCAAAAAACAACTGAAAGTAGAGATGAGCATGATTAAAGGGTAAAGAATCTGACTGATTGGAGTCGATTTGATTTCAAGTTTCAAAATGTATATAAAAGGTTTCAAATTTTAAAAATTAGAGAATCAATTTTGACTAACAGATCATGGGATTTAGAGTAACCTTTTATATTTTTCTATCTATATTTTTACATGATCCCACGATATCCCATTGCGTCTGATGATGAGCATGTAATTTAGATTGCTAATTTAGAAATAAAATCAATTATTAAGTCTTTTACTTTATTAATATTTTATATTATTCGTGTGTTTAAATTATGAGTTTTATGTGATTATTCATTATATGTGAAGTTTTAAATTTTATGATATGCAAGATAAGTTTCAAGTTTTAAAAATTAGAGAATCAATTCTAATGAGTAGAGTCCAACACTAGAATTGCTCACTCCTAATTGAAAGGGCTTAAGTAAAAATATCTCTGTACACCATCTACAGTTTAGGGAAAATTTCAAATAAAATCTAAAGTAATCAACTTAATCTCAAATAAGGATTTGATGGGCAATTTTATCTAGAGGCCTTCTTTCTCTTTTCTTTTTGTTTTTCTCCATTCATCTTCTTCTTTCGCGTTTGTTCAGCAGACTCTCAAGTTCATCTTTTTCTTAAAAAGAAAAAAATTGATCATTAGTTAGGCTTCTACCGAACACCAATAATTTTTCGAGAAAAGGGGTCTAATATCATCAAAAACTCCACACCAGTACACTTATTCATAAGAACTCTCAAATTTGTATATTCATAAACGTATTTACTATAAACTAATTTTTGTATCATAAAAATTTCTAAATTAGTGCCATATTTACCTCAAAATTCCTAGATTGACCATAATTTGGAGTAAATTGTGCAACGCGTATATTAGTTTGGGATAAATGTGGCGGAAATATATCAATTTTAAAATCTTTTATTACACAAAAATCAGTTTGTGGTATGTATATAAGTTTTCGGTAAATATAGCAGGATTGTACCAATCTGGAGCATATTTAACCGACGAAAAAAATCACACCAACGAATTTGGGTAAGAGATTTCAATATCCCCTCCACAGTTTCTCTTCCTCCATGCTTTGCCCTTTCTTCTCCAATCAACAGCGACATGTGTCTGCGGTGTTCATGAAAAAAAAATACAGAGAGAGAGAAGAAAGAAAGAACAATGACGTGTGCATTTCTCACAATCTTGTTCTCTTGTTCCTTCATCTGCATGTCGATCGTAAAACGCTGCAAATGGCAAAAAATGAGGTTTTGATTGAAAGGTGAAACACGCATATCCAAGCTCATCCATACCCACTCCAATGGCTTCCTCTAATCTTCCCCACGTCCTCTCCTTTCTATATCTCCACCACCATTCACATCCTCAAGTACCTGCTGTCACATCTCAGGACCTCCACAAGACGCCACTTCGTATCGCTCATTATTAATTGCCGTCACTCTGTTTATGGTCACGTGGCCTCTCACCCTACACTGTAGCCTTGGACGACAAGCAAACCACCATCCACTTGTAGGGCTCCGTTCATAGAAGGTCTAAGAAGCCATATTTGGTTCTCATCCTTGGCTATGGAGACAATCCAAGGTGGCCGGTGTAATAATTATCTCACTTCAAGTCCTTGTTTAAATTTTCCCTAAATTTTATCACACTACTCTGCACCAAATATATATATATATATATATATATATATATATATATATATATATATATATATATATTATCATAAAAAACAGTTCTTTTATAATCTCATTGAGGCTTGGTGTGATCACCTCCCTTAGATCCAAAACAAAAAAAAAAAAAACATTCTTTTATCAAGTGCTTGTATGACAGGAAGGAAATGCCACATTTGACATTTCAATAATTTTCAAAAGAAGAATTCGAGCATCAATTGACAATGGTTAGCCCCGATTTGAGTGACTCGCACACGAGCGGGAGAATGTCCACTGCACATGTGAGGCAGAAATTAAGAAAATCTCATATTAAATATTTGAAGTGAAGAGGATCGAAGCAATTGATAATATTTTATTAACACGTAAATTTTCAAAAGAGGTGTGTGTATTAGAAGTGTTGACACCCAAAAATAATTCAATCCCTTATAAATCATTATGATGTTTGTTCTGAGTTGTTGACACAATAATCGATAGGTCTAGTCACCAATCGATAAACTACCAATGCAAGATTAGCGTTATGTTATCAATGACAATGTTGATGGGTGATGATGGACCAAAACGGTCATTGACATGCAATGGCCAATGGTTGATTTTGTTACGAAAAGATGTAAAGTGAAAATTGTATAAGAATGTTTGATCGATGGTTGAGCTGGAGGATATTCAAGGATTGTGATTGCTTATAAATAAGGCCACATTGTTGAAGATAATAAGTGCAAATCCAAGAATTTCAGGAACAATTGAGATTTGTATTTCAAAAGGACAACCGCACATGGACGGTTATATTTTGCACAAGGCTATATAAAGCCAAGATTGACCAGTTGTAAAATATCCACATTCAATGAACATTTACACAATTTCTCAATTTCAATCTATCGATTTATTAGTTCTATCCTCAATTCTTCATACGAGCTTTTACCTTTACTTAGAGTTAGTGATCCTTATTACGCAAATTGTTTCATCTTCAAATCGCCACAGCTAGCCTTTTTAGATTTGACGAAAGTTAAAGGTTCTAAACAGTATACGGCTAGATTCTCCTAGAAACTCTTTGTTCTTCAACTTTAACCTCTGCTAAAAAACCTCCCTATCAAATATACTGCTAAGATATCATATTCCTCACATGGTAAACGCAAATGGAAACCCAAGTAATTCGAATGGGCTAGTAAATATTTCCCGTACAAGCATGATTGCAAGGGTCATTGCAAGTCATGATTCCTCAATTGCCATTTAACAGTCGAATTTTAGCGGAAGTATAAGGTCATCCAATGCATTCATTTTGTTTTTCCTGAACTCTAGGGACATAACAATTTCGAGATCACAAGACAGCTTAGGCCAATTAACCCCGGAAAAATTGCCGTTCTACCACACTTGAACATCAAAGGTAAGAAGGGACAAGCATTTATCTTTATATAGTCATACTTCAGGACAAACCAAAAATTTAGTCGATCCATAAACATAGTAAAATGTGAAATAGAATTGCAGTCAGAGACATTGTGAATGTATAACCGGAAAGGCCATGATGCATAACACATTGCTCCACCCACAATACTTGGAGGAGAAAAAAAAAACCAAAGATGGAAAAACAAAACAATTTTAGTGAAAATCCATAAAGGAATATCAAAAGATATGCTAATTTAATATTTATGTATCTCATTCTTGTTGGTGAAGCAATATTAAGAAGCATGCTTTTGTTTCATAACTTTTTCGAAATCGTAGGCAGCATTTTTCGTTGACTTTTTATAGATTTCTATAACTTTTGTAATTTATAAAATCCGTGCTAATCAGATTATTTATTGTGAGAAATATTAAAGATATAATACTGAAACCCTTTCAAAAAAACGTATTCAAAAGCTTACCGTATTTCTGACCTCAAAATTTATTTTCACCAGTTATAAAGTGACAGATATTCTCTTCATCAGCAATAAAGTGTTAGGAAATATGTGAATTCACCTATTTACAAATCGTATCATATATTTTGCAAAGATCCATTCATCACCTATATGAAATCATATTATAGTATCAATTTTTCCAATTAATGATATGTTTATCTGATGAAATTTTGACAAGCTTCATATCTAATAATTAAACCATATGTATAAACTGAAAATGAATTGCCAAGAATACCTCCCACTAGAATCCAAGGACACTTTGTTAGTTGTCTCTGTAATTGGAACGGATGGCTACGCAAATCAAATTGAAAATGTGCTCTTCCTGCCCCACTAAATGAAATAATCGATACTTTATGATAGAGTCAAGGTGTTGACAGTGAAAATTTGCTTGGCAACTTTTAAAAGGTGTTTGTAGTGGAAACCACTTTTTCTCTTGCCCCAAAGAATAAATCAATCCCTTTCTCTAGATTGGCAAGTATACCCTCCCCAAAGACTTCAAGGATAATTGGTCTTCTGCTAAAGGAGTTGTTAATCAACACTTAGGTGTTTGGTAAAAATAAAAAATAAAAATCGATATTCATATTAGAGTCAAGTTTTTTTTTTTTTTTTTTTTTTTAAAACATATTAGAATCAAGTTGCCGATCCTAAAAAATTAACTTTTATACGATGTTATCCTTTAGAGTCAAGATGTTGAATACTTATGCTTTAAAAATGATGGATTGATTGAGAATTTTTGCTAAAGCAATGTTGTGTTTGAAATTCTATGGAAATGTCTCAGAAGAAGCTTGGATGACCTTTGACTTTTGACACGTGTGTCACAGGCCGGTCCGTGACACATGCAGCTTCTACTATGTTGATGGAAAAGATCAATGTCAGATTCAACTCTAAGTCATTGTGAGAGGGAAGAGCTAAGCAATTTGTAAGAGCATTGGATTTACATTTGGCCTTGACTAGTGTAAGCATGAAGTCATTCATGATAAGAAAATTACCAACAAAGATCCTAAACCTATAATACTTATGTTAATTCAGTTATAAACCTTTCAATTTGATCAATTTGTCCTAAACATTTTAACTATTTGTAAATTTAGTCATTTCAATCAATTTTGGTTAGCCTTGGTATGGATAATTTTTACAATTTTTATTTTTTGAATTTTTTTCTTTTTTAATAGGTGGAATGAATAATGGAGTTGTGTGGGTGCTTCTTGTCCAATCTTTTATTTTTCTCCACACTTAGCTTTACATTAATTCGCAATCTATTGAATCTCCACTTCGTGTACTTTGTAAGGCAGGCAAGGAACCTCGGAGCGATCGGTTGCTCTTCACGCAATTTCATTTTACCATTTTTACCTATTGTAATTAGCGTGCTTTTAACTTTGTGGGCCATTACTTTTGGCCACAATGATTTGCATTATTGTCATTTTTCTGTCTATTAGAATCCCATGACATAATTGATGTCATCTTAAGACTAAAAGGCGTACTTATCTTACGTTGTTATTAGTCCCTACCATAAACCCCCCTATAATATCAGAGCAAGCTTAATTATTGTTGACCTACAATTATAATTCTACATCTGATAGGACGTCGGTACTACAAGGAGGGAAACACCATCCTCATGGTCGAATCTGCAGAATCACAATCATGATGGGAAAAAAAATTAAGTTAATATTACAAAAAACCCCAAACTAATACACTTGTGACAAATTTACCTTGAGTTAATTTTTATTAAATTTTACAATTAAATTGTTAAGTTGGATGACACGTGATAGTTGACGGCTATACCAGTTTGGGGTTTTGCCTTTCATTTATCACGTGAATCAGTTTGTGATTTTTCGTAATATTAATCCAATTTAATGGAAATTAACAATGGTAAATTTGTCACGAATGTACTGGTTTGGGGTTATCACAAATTAGTTTAAGATAATTTTGTTACATATGTATCAGTTTGGAGTTTTTGTTATATTAATCCAAAAAATCATGATTCAGATGTGAAACCTAGAATAGAGAGGATTGATTTCATAGTTTTAGAAGATACATAGGAACTACCGTCGATGCACTTCAAATTTGAATCCACAAGGTTGGGATAAGGGTGGGCGATCCAAGGGGGGCGAGATAGGTTGTCATGGTTGTAATCAGGGTTGAGAGATTGGTCGATGGGTAAGCTTCCCACCCTTATCTAGGCAAGGCTTCCATGCGATGTCAGGAGGGATCGCCAACACCACTCATGTGATGGCTATGAGCGAGATCGTGATTGTGGCTATCTTTTAAGTTTTTCTTTTGCTGGGTGCTAAGAGAGGTGGTGAGGCCGAACAAGACAAGACTAGAGACCCTATCTCAAGCCACATTGCTAACAATGCTTTCTTACCATAAAGTGTTGTTTGTAGTTGCCACGCAGGCTCATTTGGAAGTAAATAAAAAAATAAAAAATGATGGTGGCCATTTTATCCCTCAATTAATAGCACGTGCTTGTTTTAGGACATTTGAAAGGTGGGGACTTTTTTATCCTTCCAATATGTATCCATACTTGCTATTTTTATGACGTTAATACAATATTTTACAGCCTCGGAGAGAATCTTTATGTCCTCGATAAAAGAAAATAAAAATTCTGACTTTTCTTTATCAAGTTACTTTTTATTGGGTAGCTGAATTTTTAAAGTCGATTAACCCATGACATGCAATCACCGAATTTATGTACATTGGAACTCATCACATACTTTTTGAAAGCATTTTTGTGTGGGAGAAATAGGAAGGTTCATGTTCATGTTTCCTAAAAGTTCAATAAATCCATAGCGTAATCTATTGGTGATCGAATGTGGAGAAAATCTTAATTTTTTGAAACACTTTGAAAGTATATGCAATGCTAGTACTTGTTAGGTTGGAGAAACGTTCCATCAAGAAAGAGAGTTATGAAGCATAATCGAGTCAAAGAATCACAATATCTTTGTAATTGGGACTTGTAGGAGGGTAAATTGGATAGGATAAGGAAATGTTCGAACCAATTAATGCTATAGCCAACTTTCAGTGATCAAAGAAAAATGGTCTCAAATTGGTCTTTTGCTACTAGACATTCTCAAATAATTGGTCTTGTTGCTAAAAGACATTTTAATCAACACTTGGGTCTTCAGCCAAAAAAGAATCAACTTATGTTAGAGTCAAGGTGTTCATACTAGAAATTAATTTTTAAATGATGCTATTGTTTAAGAGCCAAGTAATCATCTCCTTTACTGGCAACTTTTGGACGTGGTTGAATAGTATGCTTTGAATTATTTTCTTCAACTCAACCTAAAGGCATTGTTTTCTAATGACCATGCTTTGTGGAAATTTTGGTGGGGAGTGGTCCCATAAACTGAGACAAGTTTTGATTAACGAGCAATAATTCACGTGAATATGTCATAAGATTCCCCTTTCTCACTTACAAATGCGTGGAAAGAGACTAACATTTCATTTGTTTAAGCTATGATTAGTATCAGACCAGACATAATCCTAAAATCCTAAGTAAAAGTTTCTTTATCACCATATTTTATTAATTAAATATTCATATAGTCAAATAAAATAGGCTTGTCACAATTATGACAATAGTGGAAATTCCAAACTATGATCCGTCCATTAGTTAGATATTTTATTAATTAAATATCTAACTAATGGACGGATCATAGTTTGGAATTTCCACTATTGTCATAATTGTGACAAGCCTATTTTATTTGACTATATGAATTCATGCGAAACTTCTCTTAGTTAATCGGGTCCTTTTCACAATATATAAATTTAAATAATTTGAGTGCTTGCTGTGATCATTTCCCTTCCAAAGACAAAACAAAAAAGGGGAAAAGAAGAAAAGCTTTAAGGGCAACAATAAAAACCAATTTATGGCCCACCGAGGATTTTGCTTTGTTTGTTGAAGATTTTTCTTTTCTTTTTGGCATTATTAAATACATTTTAAAGCATTCCTTTATTTAGTGCATGGAGGAGAAGAAAGAACGCCACATCTGGCATTTGGGATAATAACAAGTATTCAATGATTCTCAAAAGAGAATTTCATGCATCGATCGGCAATGGGGCCTTGGAATTAACTTGGATGTGGGAGGAGAATATCTAGTGCACATGTGAGATGTGGGAAATAAAGAAAATTTCACACTAGGGATGAGCATGATCCGGGTGGATAGTTCCTATCTTGGAATTGGGAATCACCCACTAAAGACCGGGAACTAGATTATGGACCCACTCGGGAACCAGATCATGGACCCACTTGGAACCAAACTGTTGATCTAGTCCGATTCCTAGGTGGGTCCATGAAATCGATTCCCAATCCCTACAAAGCTTGTTTGGCCTTACATTCGGGTTGAATTGCAAGCCATTTATTTTAATTAAGAATGGAAAACTATAAGACAAAATGAATAGTCAATACTTTAGCTAAAAACTTCATTTATTCGAAGTTCATGGTGTGGTCCTCTTAAGATTTTCCGACATCGGAAACAAATGGAGAATTACACTCCACATTAAAAGTCCTAACAACATAAATGTTAAGACATTAGTCGTTTGATTCATCTTTTTTTTCAACGTTAACCTAATTTAATCACGCGATGGCTAAGGAAAGACCTAATTGTACTCTTAAAATGAGTCATTGGCTCTTGTGGACATCTCTAAGCGGTTCTCTCTTTCATCTACATTTGTTTATTTTGTTTCAGTTGAAAAAATAAGTACATGAATTATTAGAGTGAAAAAGAAAAATAGGGGGTTAATCCTATTGCATACCCAATAATTAGGTAATTGAAATGGAATTTATTTTTTTGAATATATATATATATATATATTGGTATCGTCCGGGTGAGTGATCGAGCGGTTCCAAGCCTAAAATCGAGAACCGGACCAGTACTCATTAGTTCCACTAAATTGTAATTGGGAATCAAACTGGCCTCATGGGAGTCGCCAATCTAGTCCGGTCTGGTCTAGTTCCGAATGAATCAGGCAATTCCTGGTTCTTTTGCACACCCCTTGTCGCGACCCAATTTTTTTCGGGGTGTGAACCACCTAGGATTTGGCTAATGGATTGTTAAGCCTAGACTTAACTCGGGCTCTCCCAAGCCCATACCAATTCGCGACTTAGGTTTAAATTTCTTAACCTGCAATTGATTTTTAATTAGGAGTCGCCGATAATCTATTTTTGGTGGGTCAATTAGAAACCCAAGTAAAGTAACGGGAGATTTACTTTACTCCCACGAACCAGAGATTTGGGTACGGAGACTTGGTTACGCTAGATTTCTCTAACGCCCTTTCCGGTACCATTTCTTTTATTTTGAAAAAATGTTTTTGCAGGCAGTTTGAATTGATTCTAAATCTAATTCCCTAACATGTGAAGTGTCCATGCAGGTGCGCAAACCACCAATTTAACACCCAAGAAAGCAATTAAATAATGCAGGACTTACCTCAAAGCAACGAAAGCATCTGTAGTATTAAATTAAAATCCACATCAACAACCCTAGATATGGTTTCTAATTAACAAACAATTACCCAATTTTTGTTTTCACTTTTTAACGAGACTATAATCCATATGCAATGCAATGCTTCTAATCTAATATGAAATGATATGGCATGACAATATGTCATAAACTATATGAATGAGTAGTTTGTGATCTCTTAATGAACATGTAATTATTAAATATGCAATATGAATTAACCAAAATGACTTAATTCTAATGATGTGCAATGCAATGCAATGACGTACAAAATTATTTTAACAAAAATGACATGCGACATACAATTTAATATGCAAGCTATATGTCACACGACATTTATTAAATAACCTAATCTAATGACGGGCAATTTCTAATTAAATGAACTTAACAACAATCACTAAATGACGTGCATTTCATGAATCTAATTCTATATGACATGGGCATTTTTATTTTCCTAACAAAAACATGCAATTTATCAAGGAGAGATTATTTACCTATAATTGATAAACATGCAATCCTAACATGTAATGACGTGCAAAAAATGCCCTAATTCAACATGATATATGCATGATGACATTTTGTGCTTTTATTAATTTCTAAATTAAAATTTCTCATGTAATTCAAATAATGATAATACTAACATCCTAAATGAATGTGTTTTCTTTTTTGGTTTTCTTTTCCATGATTCAAAATAAAGTTCTTATTCTAAATATAAAAGATAAAAATCTAATCCTAATTCAACATTTTTTGGATTTTCTTATTTAAAATTCGAAATAAGATTGCAATTTTAACTCTAAAACAGGAAATATTCTAAAGCAAATCTAATCTTAACTCAAATATTTTTTTTGATTTTTCTTTTACGAAAATAAGATTGACTCAATCAACTTGACGACAGCAAACCAAACAAGATAAGATTGATATCCAAAAATTGACGAACCATATCTCGCGCATGAGATCGGGTTGGCCAATTTTAAATTAAATCGCAAATCGAATCTCGGGCTTGAGATTGGATTGTCAATTTTTATAAGGGATTGCGAGTCGGATTTCGGGCGCGAAAATCGGACTGTCAATCCCTAGCTTGAGGGACTATTTCATAGTGGGATATCAATAATATATTAAGGAACAATTCCACTAAAACATAATATTAAAGAAATAATAATTAAAAAAAAAGAGAAACTACCTAATATGATTTTTCTTTTTCTCTTTTTCTGTTTTTTCTTCCTTTCCGCACACAGCCGTGAATCTCCAAGGGGAGCTGGTTGATCAGTTCGGCAAAGGGGATCTGGCAAGGGCGGCTACAGCATAGGAGTAGAGCTAAGGGGGCTCGGGTTTGGACGGGCAGGAGAGTGGCGATGGGCTACCGATCTGACTCGGGTTTTCGGCTCTGAACAACAGGTGGATTGCGGGTCTTTGGCTTCGAGCAGAAGGTGTCGCGATTCAGGTGAGGCCAGGGAGCAGTGTTCGGTTGCTAGTGTGGGACCAACTCAGGTGAGTGGGGGCGTCGGGCTTGGCTGCAGCGGGCTTTGGGTCGCAACGGTAGCGAAGACGGTCTCCGGCGGCAACGAACAACAGGATCTTGGGTTGACGCGGCACGGGGAGGCGTTCAGCGGCAACGGGTCACCGAAATCGTGGGTCGGCGCGGCACGAACGGGAGAGCTCGGGCGGACAACGGTGGGGCTTTGAGTGAGGTGGCCGCGGCTGGCCTCGGCTTCCAGGCGGCGTCGGTGTGGCAAGACGGTAGCATCTGGTGGGCAACGTCAGTCGTCGATCGGGATGATGGCGAAGCGGCGGTGGGTGCGGGGGTCTTCGCGGATGGATGTTGCAGAGGCTGAGGTGCTACAGGTGAAGAGGTTCGGCGTTCGGCAGGGGGAGCAGGGAGAGACGGATGCGCGGCGGAGCTTCGCAGGTCGTCGGGTGGAGCGGCAAGCTGTGCTCAGGCGCGATATGCGCAGGCGATTGACCAAACGCGGGCAAGGAGGCTCACCGGTGAAAGGACTGGACACCATGGAAGCGTCGCTGAAGAAGATGAACAGGGAAAATTTTTCCCTTTTTTACTTTCCCCTTTTCTTCTCTCCTCTGCAACCGCACACTTTTCCCACTCTCTCACGTCACTCTCCCTCTTCCTTCGTACTCTCTCTCTTTCTTTTTTTTTTTTTTTTTACTTTTCACTTCTTTTTCCCCCTTTCGACAAAGAAAACCCTTGAAAAGCCCCCCCTTTTCTCTGCCGTACACTATCTCCTTTTATAGACAAACATAATGTGATCTTCGTAGAATATTTCGAAAATTGCCCTATAACCTCCGAATCACAAAATCCTTTTATCTCATGAATATTCTCCTCCGATTTCATTATCTATTGAATGAGATAAGATTACAATGCGATCTTTTTAATTTCTAGAAATCATCATAATATCACATCAAATCTTAATTTTTTACAAGATAATTAATTAAACATAAGGACGGGCTTGGGTTAATTTTCTCCTTTCGTGGGCCTAGCCTAGCCTGGTAATTTAAAACCCAAAACCACTAATTTGACCCATCCGCCACCGGTCCAATAAATAAATGTAAAAAAATGCAAATAAAAAACAAATGCACCTAAATCTATATGTTATGTAATATATATATATATATATATATATATATATATATATATATATAAATATATATATTTAGGGATAAAATTAATCCCTAATTTTTTAAGGTAATAAATGACTAAATGAGTCGCCAAAATTTAGGTGTCAACAGCTGCCCCTTTTTTAAGGTGAGCTCGTAGAGGTTGCCTTCAAAAATAAATTGAGACTTAAATTTTGACTATGCACATGCACTAAATGATATTTTTTTGTCGGGAAATGTATCTCATTTTTTTTTTTTAAAGAAAGCAATTCATATGGTACATGGAAATGCTAATGCAAATGCATGATGTCAAAGGAAAGTACGTGTTGGAGAAATCTTTCCAGAATATTTTGAAGCTGACAAAACGTTTCTATCAGTCTAGTCTAGACATCTGCAGATCATCTAGTTTAAATTCTGAAGACTTTCTGATCACCAGACTCAATATTCAAGACTCAAGACTTAAGACTCAAGACTTAAGACTATTCTTATTGACAGTCTTTCTGATCCAGTGATGAAGGAAATCCAGAGCCGAGGTTTATGGTTACAGATTTAATCCTATCCTCTGGAGAAGATCTTTTGGTTGGATAAATATAACGGATTCTTTTGTTCGTATCAAGATCAATTGAAGATCCGGTGGTCGACGATATATTCTTGGAATGTTCTATTCTTGGAAACCAAGATCCTGATTGTATGGGCGAACAGGATTGATGGGCTATCGTCAGGTTCCTTTAATAGCTCGAATGATCTTCTTGATTGATTCCATCCAACGGGTAGATTGGAGGAATTCCTTTGGTAAGTGCCAACGGTATGATGGCATAAAGGAGTATAAAAAGGAAGACGTTCTCGTTGTTTAAGTAACGTGATTGATAGAAAAATTCCAGAGTCTGAAGCACCTTGATTATTAGTCGATACAGTCTGAGCGAAATTGTATACACAGAGAGTGTCCATACTTGTTGATACCTTGAGCGAGTGTGGTAGATCATCTACACTGAGAAATCAAGGAAGAACAACACTGTAACATCTTTTTGTTCATAGTGGAATCCAGCCAATTGGCTGTCAGTGCAGAAGAGTGGACGTAGGCTTGAATCAAGCCGAACCACTATAAACCGCGTGTTTAATTCTCTCTTTCCTTTACTTAGTCTTACGTTGATTATTACTTTTCGCAAATCCTTTAACTGTCTAAGTATTGCACAAGTATACAGAAATTATCAAGAAAAATCTTTGTATACCTATTCACCCCCCTCTAGGTACTCGTACTAGCAATATCAGTACGTACCTACAATTACTTACCAGTCAGTGCGGTAAAGCATCTTGAGGTACATGATAAATCCCTATTTACTCCACCAGTACCCAACTCTCACTCAAGTTCCTTGAAAAGCGTAACAGGCAATAGATTGAGACATCCAGATCTAGACTGAGATGTCAAGATTCTTTGCTTGAAATAACTAGATCCAAACTAAGGTATAATGAGAAGGATTGACAAACATTCACATCCAGAGTGAAATGTTTGAATGAAAATAATCAAGACATCCAGGTCCAGACTGAGATTTCAAGATTTTTGTACTCGAAATACCTAGATCCAAACTAAGTATAACGAGAAGGGTCAAAAAAACGTTCACATCTAGAGTGAAATGTTTAGACGAAAATAATCAAGACATCCGGGTCCAGACAGAGATGTCATGGTTTTAGAAGCTCGAAATACCTAGATCCAAACTAAGGTATAATGAGGAAAGTTGAAGAACATTCACATCCAGAGTGAAACGTTCAATGAAGAGAATTGAGACATCCACATCCAGACTGAGATGTCAAAATTTTGGAATGCAATTTGTATGCAAATGGTAAAGGAACCTACCTGGAATATCTTACCTTCAAGGAGGGTAGAGTGATTCAAGATAGTCGGTGTTACATGTTTAGGACCCATACCTTTCTACGGTCGCCTATTAGAGCAATAAATGTTGTCTAGGACCCGTACCTTTCTACGGTCACCTATTAGAACAATAAATGTTGTTTAGGACCCGTACCTTTCTACGGTCGCCTAAACGGGGATTCACTTTCCAAAACCCGTACCAATCTACGGTCGCCTAAATAAGGAATCATTTTCCAGGACCTGTACCTTTCGGCAGTTGCCTGTTAGAGTAATAAGGTTGTCTAGGATCCGTACCTTTCTACGGTCGCCTAAACTGAGGTTTTTCTTGGCTAGGAATCATACGTTTCTTCGGTCGCCTAACGTTGCAGCATAGATTATCTGACTAGGACCCGGACCTTTCTTTGGTCGCCTTAATCAGACCGAATCTCAAGAAAAATCTTTAAGGGACAGCTCGATCGAGTGTCGGTGTTTTTGAAAGGGAATACCTGCACAATGAGAAGTATTTAAGGTATGGATAGAGATATACTTACCTGGTATCATCTTTGTTCTTGGGGGAAATGTCATCTGCAAAACATGGTCATAGGAGAAGCAATATGCATTTGTGATCAAAAACATGCATTAATTTAAGGGAGATTCATGCGCTGTGATTTACATCAAGCCTGCATCACCTAATTTCCATTTGGAAGGATTTCACAAAGAATGTTCCAATTTGAACACATGAGTGTTATGGATGTGCCAAATGGGGGACCTCTTGGTCTGAAAGGACTTTTCACTCATCCTCATTAAAATGTGTTGTTTTATCCTAACCTTTGATGTAGGATTTTTGACAATCACTCTATCTTTCCATCATCATGCCAAACAAGGGTTCGAGCAATCTCGCAAGTGGTACGAACTTACCAATCTGAGAGGTCTTTAACAGGGACTGCAACGCTGGCTTGGTCAACGGCTTAGCAAAGGAGACTCTTTAAGTCAAGGCTATTAAAAAATGAATGATATTTCACAATCATCTTGGGTTTACAAGCCAAGAAACATGAGAAATGAAGTAGAAATTATCTTACTCGCACTTCTTTAAGCAATGCTTCCAAACATATGAACTTTTACATTAATTCAAGTGCCCTAATCTGAAGAGACTTTGTAAGGGATGTAACGTAGGTTGGGTTCATGAGTTGAGAAACGAAAGGATCATTTGGCTCAAAAAGTGTTTAGGGGGTCAAAGTTGGTGGTCATTTTGACATTTTCAACAATTTTCCTTCCCATCATCGAAGATTTTCTTCACATCACAACTCCACTGATTGCAACATCTCAACATTTGAGTTTATTTTTTCTTTTTTTTTTGGGTACCACCTTGTTGGAGATACGACTCACTTCATCAAGTGATTGATTTTTTTCTTTGGGTATTGGCTTTGCTTTTACCAGGCATACTGCTTTTTCATGCCCCATTTTTTGCACTCTTTTTTTTTTTTGGACAAAGTCTCCATTTTTATTAGCATTGTAAATCATGCTACTTGAGTGGTTTGATTTTTCTTTCCTTGCCCCAGTGTGGGGGATGATCACCAACTGGGTTTAATGTGAAATGAATTCATAGGGTCAATGGGGCTATGCAATGGATAAAGTGTATATGATAGAGAAAGAAATGCTCTTCGTCGTTCTAAGGCACTTTAAATTATCATACAAGTCACACTGTAAAAGCAATACTCGAAGATTGATGCAAGTACAAGTAAGAAAATTCCTATCATTCATTTCAATTCTTGTCCCAATATGAGACAATTCTTGATAGGGATAATTTAAAAAGCTCTTCATGTGTGTGGGCTCAAAGGGCTGAACAATGGATTTACTTGTAGTGTTTCGGGTAGTAGAAGAAACTGCCTCTCATCACCTCGGTTGACATACCCTTTGCGAGATCACCCTTTTCCTCATAGGCATTTTCCACACAACTCACTGGGGGTCAGTGTATGGAATAGGGTTTTCCTTTCATCATTCCAAAGTATCCTATTTCACATAATTCAATCAATCTCACACAATTCATCAATGAAGAAAAATGCAAGATTTGCAACAAGTTTAGACAATTGAATTTGCAACTCAATGAGGCAATTTATTCATCATAAAATGTTTGCAATTCAAAACATGACATGACAAATTTTATCATGGGTAATACTTCTTGACAGCATCAAAATTAATTGGAGTAGAAAACTCATGACTACCCATTTATACTAGGACGGCACCTCCTAAAAGTACCTTCCTTACCACATATAGGCTGTATTTTGGAGCAAACTTGCCCCCAGGATCTTGCATCGAAGAATGATGGTTCTCTTTTACTTGCCCCAAATCTCTTTTCATTGCAAGTGCACTCTAAACCTGTTGATCACAAGTCAAGTATATGATCATTGAAACTCGATACGCTATTCTCAGATGTCCCTTGTCATAATAAGTTATAGAATTATGTTCTGAGACAAGAAGCAAATGAGTCAGATAAACAAACATGTTTAATCTGCTACAAGTTTTGGGATTTTTTTTTTTAGCAGTGAAATGCTTTTGTTTTTGAAAAAGTTTTTGGGAAGAAGCATGAAAGAGTCCAGCCCTTAGGATTTCTCCTTGGATAATAGTTTCTTTCATGATTGGATATCGTCATTGGACTGGTTTGGAGTAACTCATCATGCCCTCAAAAATTGGAAATAAAATTGTAATTTCATTGAATAGAATCAAATGAATTACATTATTAGAATGGAAAATGCAATTCCTAATCTCTAAAAAGAGAGCAAAATAAGAAATTGAAAACAATTCCTAAAAGGCGAAAACAATTCCTAAAAAGCGATAAGAATTCCTATAAAGCGATAAAAATTCCCGCACAAGGGAATGTGCAACAGTAACAAGTTACTCTTACAGGCTAACGTCCATGTCTTCCAAAGGTCCTTCGTCATTGGTTCATATGAAGAGGTCATCGAACGGACCTATGATTCCTTCTAGGGCGTCATCAGAGTTCTCTGTCTTTGGAGGCGTCAGATCGTTCATGTCATCTCATCCACTTGGAACTATGTTGCGGGAGTCAAAGTAAAAGCTGGGAGAAGCCGAATACTTCACTAGGTAATCAAACTTGCCACTAGGCTGCCCTAGAGTGTCCATCACTTCCACTTCATCTTGCTTTGTCTTAGGGACATTGTCAAGTTTGGCAATGATTAGTGGGTTATCTTCTAGTTCAGGCATGTCGCTATTGCTCATTTGGGTCTTGTATTCTTGCTTCGAAACTACTACCTCAGGGAAAGCAGGTGCAGTAGTCAAATCCGCTCAGAGGGATTGGATTTGGGCTGTCATAAGTTGCATAGAAGTGAGCAACTGTTGGAGTTGGTATTCCATAGCGGAGATACAATCATGCATTTCAGTTTGGTCGACCATTTTAGCTCTTGATCGCGTAATGATAGGCGAACGTGAGGGATCCGTTATCACCTAATTCAAATGAATGAAAATATATAAGTACGAGGTGCAAATAAAGAATCAATCCATGACAATGATCTATCAACTTTTTTTTATCATTTTTTTTTTGAAAAGCTTTTACAAGGAGGGAATTTTCTAAAGAGAGCTAGAAAAATAGACATCCTAGTAAGATCAAATTTTCTAGACATGAATTGAAAACAAATTCTCCAAAGTTTTTTTATTTTCCAAATGATTTATTGCATGGCAATTTCCTCATTTCATTCTTGAAAGGAATTAGATCAAATGACTATCCTAGATTGTCATGGATAGACCAAAAGCATGACAAAATAAATTGCATGGTATAGGGATAGAAAAATTATTTCACCACGGGAAATTAATGGCAATCACATAGACATGCGCATGGTAAGTGGCTTGATTTCATATTTATAAAGCTTAGCAAGGTGGAGCCACAAGGATGATCAGACTAGCCATGGGCTTGTGGACTATGTCAAGTCCTCATGACTCTTGCTTGGTCAAAGAGCCGACCCGGGTCGCGGGCATGCAAACCGAGGTGGGTACTCTTGACACCATGAAAGAAACTTTGGGATTGAGATGGGCGACTCGTACCGCAAGCATGCGGTCAAAGTGGTATCCATCTCAATACCATCCTAAATGATCCTATGCGGCCTAGGTCCGGCGGCAGGTTGTATGTGCAAAGTGTAGTGATAGATGTAAAGCATGCACAGTAGTTTAAATCCAACAACACTTCGTTCATGAAAATAAACCATATATTCCTACATCTCCCTACAAAATAAATGTTAGCAAGTCCCCTTATACCTCCCATCCTGCAAAAACATTTAACACCTTAAATGTTAGGGACGTACCTGGAATCCTCGCTGCCAAACAAAAACTTTTTTCAAAAGAAAAGAAAAATTGGCCTAAGTCCACTAAGAGTTTTAACTCAAGTCCCCAGCAGAGTTGCCAAGCTGTCGCGACTCAATTTTTTTCGGGGTGTGAACCACCTAGAGTTTGGCTAATAGATTGTTAAGCCTAGACTTAACTCGGGTTCTCCCAAGCCCATACCAATTCGCGACTTAGGTTTAAATTTCTTAACATGCAATTGATTTTTAATTAGGAGTCGCCGCTAATCTACTTTTGGTGGGTCGATTAGAAACCCAAGTAAAGTAACGGGAGATTTACTTTACTCCTACGAACCAGATATTTGGGTACGGGGACTTGGTCACGCTAGATTTCTCTAACGCCGTTTCGGTACCATTTCTTTTATTTTGAAAAAATATTTTTTTAGGCAGTTTGGATTGATTTTAAATCTAATTCCCTAACATGTGAAGTGTCCATGCAGGTGTGCAAACCACCAATTTAACACCCAAGAAAGCAATTAAATAATGCAGGATTTACCTCAAAGCAACGAAAGCATCTGTAGTGTTAAATTAAAATCCACATCAATAACCCTAGATATGATTTCTAATTAACAAGCAATTACCCAATTTTTGTTTTCACTTTTTAACGAGACTATAATTTATATGCAATGCAATGCTTCTAATCTAATATGAAATGATATGGCATGACAATATGTCATAAACTATATGAATGAGTATTTTGTGATCTCTTAATGAACATGTAATTATTAAATATGCAATATGAATTAACCAAAATGACTTAATTCTAATGATGTGCAATGCAATGCAATGACGTACAAAATTATTTTAACAAAAATGACATGCGACATACAATTTAATATGCAAGCTATATGTCACACGACATTTATTAAATAACCTAATCTAATGACTGGCAATTTCTAATTAAATGAACTTAACAACAATCACTAAATGGCGTGCATTTCATGAATCTATTTCTATATGACATGGGCATTTTTATTTTCCTAACAAAAACATGCAATTTATCTAGGAGAGATTATCTACCTATAATTGATGAACATGCAATCCTAACATGCAATGATGTGCAAAAAATGCCCTAATTCAACATGATATATGCATGATGACATTTTGTGCTTTTATTAATTTCTAAATTAAAATTTCTCATGCAATTCAAATAATGATAAAACTAACATCCTAAATTAATGTGTTTTCTTTTTTGGTTTTCTTTTCCATGATTCAAAATAAAGTTCTTATTCTAAATATAAAAGATAAAAATCTAATCCTAATTCAAGATTTTTTGGATTTTCTTATTTAAAATTCGAAATAAGATTGCAATTTTAACTCTAAAACAGGAAATATTCTAAAGCAAATCTAATCTTAACTCAAATATATATTTTTTTATTTTTCTTTTTACGAAAAATAAGATTGACTCAATCAACTTGACGACAGCAAACCAAACAAGATAAGATTGATATCCAAAAATTGACGAACCATATCTCGCGCATGAGATCAAGTTGGCCAATTTTAAATTAAATCGCAAATCGAATCTCGGGCTTGAGATTGGATTGTCGATTTTTATAAGGGATTGCGAGTCGGATTTCGGGCGCGAAAATCGGACTGTCAATCCCTAGCTTGAGGGACTATTTCATATTGGGATATCAATAATATATTAAGGAACAATTCCACTAAAACAGAATATTAAAGAAATAATAATAAAAATAAAAAAAAACATAAAAGAGAAACTACCTAATATGATTAAAAGAGAAACTACCTAATATGATTTTTCTTTTTCTCTTTTTTTGTTTTTCTTCCTTTCCGCACATAGCCGTGAATGTCCAAGGGGAGCTGGCTGATCAGTCCGGCAAAGGGGATTTGGCAAGGGCGGCTGCAGCATAGGAGCGGAGCTAAGGAGGCTCGGGTTTGGACGGGCACGAGAGTGGCGATGGGCTACTGATCTGACTTGGGTTTTCGGCTCCGAACAGCAGGTGGATCGCGGGTCTTTGGCTTCGAGCAGGAGGTGTCGCGATTCAGGCGAGGCTGGGGAGCAGCGTTCGGTTGCTGGTGCGGGACCGACTCAGGCGAGCGGGGGCACGGGCTTGGCTGCAGCGGGCTTTGGGTCGCAACGGCGGTGAAGACGGTCTCCGGCGGCAACGAACAGTAGGATCTTGGGTCGGCGCGGCACGGGGAGGCGTTCGGCGGCAACGAGTCACCGAAATCGTGGGTCGGTGCGGCACGAACGGGAGAGCTCGAGCGGACAATGGCAGGGCTTTGAGCGAGGTGGCCGCGGCTGGCCTTGGCTTCCGGGTGGCGTCGATGTGGCAAGA
Source organism: Eucalyptus shirleyi (assembly GCA_017140165.1). NCBI lineage: Eukaryota > Viridiplantae > Streptophyta > Magnoliopsida > Myrtales > Myrtaceae > Eucalyptus > Eucalyptus shirleyi. Next base: position 31,285,457 of record CM029447.1, read on the forward strand.
CTGCAGCGTCCGGTGGGCAACGTCGATCGCCGATCGGGATGCTGGCGGAGCGGCGGTGGGTGCGGGGGTCTTCGCGGATGGATGTTGCAGAGGCTGAGGTGTGGCAGGTGAAGAGGTTCGGCGTCCGGCGGGGGGAGCAGGGAGAGACAGATGCGCGGCAAAGCTTCGCAAGTTGTCGGGTGGAGTGACAAGCGGTGCTCAGGCGCGGTATGCGTAGGCGATCGACCAGACACGGGCAAGGAGGCTCACCGGTGAAAGGATTGGACACCAGGGAAGCGTTGCTGAAGAAGATGAACAGGGAAAATTTTCCCTTTTTTACTTTTCCCTTGTCTTCTCTCCTCTGCAGCCGCACACTTTTCCCACTCTCTCACGTCACTCTCCCTCTTCCTTCGTACTCTCTCTCTCTTTCTTTTCTTTTTACTTTTCACTTCTTTTTCCCCCTTTCGACGAAGAGAACCCTCGAAAAGCCCCCCCTTTTCTCTGCCGTACACTATCTCTTTTTATAGACAAACATAAGGTGATCTTCGTAGAATATTTCAAAAATTGCCTATAACCTCCGAATCACAAAATCCTTTCATCTCATGAATATTCTCCCCGATTTCATTATCTATTGATATAGATAAGATTACAATGCGATCTTTTTAATTTCCAAAAATCATCATAATATCGCATCAAATCTTAATTTTTCACAAGATAATTAATTAAACATAACGACGGGCTTGGGTTGATTTTCTCCTTTCGTGGGCCTAGCCCAGCCTGCTAATTTAAAACCCAAAACCACTAATTCGACCCATCAGCCACCGGTCCAATAAATAAATGTAAAAAGATGCAAATTCAAAACAAATGCACATAAATCTATATGTTATGTAATTAATATATTTTTTTAGGGATACAATTAATCCCTAATTTTTTAAGGCGATAAATGACTAAATGAGTTGCCAAAATTTAGGTGTCAACACCCCTATCTCATGCTATATATTTAGAGCTACAAAGAATTGGTGCATCATGTGCACCAATCAAAATTGGACGGGAGGATGACATCCTATGTTATCTTGGGTACATCTACTCCTCATAACCATGTTTTGTATTTCAATAAAGGCATCATATTGATTGGCTACAAGATCTTAATATCAATTGTGTTAAAAAAAATGGACATTAACCTTTCTGCTTCATAAGATTTAACGAAATTATAAGTTCTAAAAATCTAATATTACCAACAAAATTTTGTAGGATAGTCATATCTTGGCTCTTCTATCATTTTTTCCTAGTATGATTACTCCTTAGTGAAAATAAAGCTCACACAAGCCACCACAAAACCCTTTGTTGTTACCTGATTTACTATTTTAATGTATTGTATTCTTTTCCCCCCAATTCCTATAATAGATTAAAGTGTTAAAAAGTAACACCTTTTACAATTTTTACTTGTTGACCTTAAATAATTTGATGATTCCAAAACAAACTTTTGCATATTTGTAATTGTTACAAGCTATTTGAATATGTTTTCTACAGTTATGGGTAGGCTAGCAAGAGTTAAAAAGGGCTTAGCCTGGTTTGAAAATAGGTCTGGCTAGAACCTGTTTACGCTGAGTTCAAATTTGAATCTTTTCTACCTAATCTAGCGCGTGTTTGGCCATTTCTTTTGGAAACCTGAATCTTCAATGGTCGAAAAACTAGCTATTTATAGTGTTAGTAAGCGCTAATTGAGTTTGTTTTCCTATAAATAGGGTAAAAAATTGTCTGGGGCACGTTTACATGAAAATTACTTGCAAAATCTCTTTTATATTCACTCTGTAAATGTATGTATCTTCATACAATTGTGATGTATTGCTTGCTCCCTATTTCTTCAAATAGATGCACGTGAGGACCGACTTAAGTTGATGTTCAAGATTAAGGATGAGTTTGAGGTATCTCTGAGTGACTTAATGCTTGATACGACGATTATGCACTGTTTCAAAAGGAAAGTAGTTACTGGATGGGATGACCCTTACTTTTACCTTCAAGGCTTTTGATGGTGATCTCAAGGGTGAAACTTCATCTGATGGTCAATGCATTAAAGAGTCCACACCAAAAAGTATGGACACCTAGAGGCGACAAGGAACTTAGATAAGAGAAAACATATGGGATGGCCAACCCTAATCTAGAGGGTGAGGACACCATTAACGCGTTCTTAGAGTAGTTGAAGTTGATGAAAATGAGGATGAGAACAAGATTAACCATTAGTTGAGACACTTTCTAACTGAGTTAAGTTCCCTTCAGGGAGAAATTCATATGGTGAGAAATGAACTACTAGAAGTTTTTCACCAACTTCAGCAGGACATTGGTCTCCCATTTTGCCTAATTTTTTCTTTAGCTCACTTATTTCCTGGATAGCCTCCATTTCCTCCTACTCTATTTTAAACTCACATTAAGATTGATTTGTAATTTATGTTGAAGTTGTTTTATGTTGAACTTGCTATATGTTTGTGTTGTACTTAATAATTGTCAACCTTGTGTTGAATTGATGTTTCGTGAATATCTTTGTTACACAAATGGGTTTTTTGTGTTTGATGATACATTCCACCTTAAAGCCCTTTTTGATGTTATGACAGGGGGGAATATAATAATGTTTTATTATATGAGATGTAATCACTTGATTTATTTCCCCTATATTACGTTAAGGGGGGTTTAATTTGAGGTTCTAAAAGTGATTTTGTCATCATAAGAACTGGGAGATTGTCGACCTTAAATTAATTTGGATGATTCTAAGACTCACTTTTGTATATTTGTAATCGCTATGGTGTTTTCTGTAAGTTTGTGCAAGGTGGAAATCGACTTCTGTCTAAAAACATATCTAGGTACCCGGCTAAGTAATTGCAAGATAATAGGCTAGGATTGGCCAAATACCCAGCTTTGCAATATACATTGTAATTTTGCTCACCCAATCTAATTAGTGTTGGGCCATCTTTTGAATATACATCCGGAATGTTAGTAACGCCTTAGGATCTACCATCCTTGATGGGGATTAGTCAGGAGAGTTTGCTTTCCTACAAATAAGGTAGCTCATCGTCTTGGGATATGTGTATGTGAAAAAAACTTTCAAAATCTCTCTTGTATTCACTTTGCAAATCAACTTCTTGCAAGAAAAAAATTGTTTGTAAAAGGATTCACCTTATTCGTAGAGGAATGCTAGCTCTATTAGGTGCATTTGATAATCATTCTATTCATGAGAACAATTTCTACTTAGAAATGTTTTTTTTTTTTTAAAATTCCATTCCTTGGACTAATTTTTGATTATTTTAATGCATTTAGTAACTGTCCAAAATTTCTATTCTCCGAATAAAAATGCGTTTGGTACAATTCTTAAATACTTTTGTAACTTAGAATTTCTTTTAATTTTTTGAATAATTTTATTGCTTTTTTTTTTAAAAAAAAATTTTCCTTCTTCCTTGAGTTGATCATCAAAGTGTCGCTGGCCCCCGGCGAGGCCCAGCCTTATCAATTCAAGCCTCGCCGTGGCTAGGCAAGGGCGAGGTCAAGCTTGCCCAGATCTGGCGAGACCGAGCTTGTCCAACCACCAATGAGACTCAACCTCGTGGTGGGTGGGCGAGATCGAGCCTCGCCGATGGTTGGGTGAGCTTAGCCTCACCAAATTTGGGCAAGTTCAACCTTGCTCGGCCAAGGCAAGGTTGAGTCTCAATAGGGGTTGGCGACGCTTCGGTGAGTTTGCCAGCCATTGTCTAGTTAGAGACCGGCTCAAGCAATAATAAGAAAAGAAAAAGAAGAAAAGAAGAAAATAGGAAAAAGAAAAAAAGAAAATGGGTTTGATTCTGGAGTTATTCTCGAGAACAAAGAAGTAACTTTTTTTTACTTTTTGTTTTGCTCTAAATCTATTCTCGAGAACAAAAAAGTTACCTAACAAATTTCTATTCCTTGTTTTTTTTGTTCTACAGAACAAAAGAATAGAATCAGAAACTATTTGACAAGTTACCAAATAGGGCCTTATAAATCAACTTTTCTATGAAACTTCAAATATAGTGGAATCAGAACAATTCCTGAACAGTCTTGCGGGGTGGACTGGCCACTGATTTCAGCTGAACTACTTTCAAATAAAGCGTCCCTCTTTCATGCTCTTTTAATATTAATGCATGCTAAGTGTGTCACATATTGTCAATATGAAATCTACTCTTACATATTCATTAAATTTTTGCATAAGTTGAATTTCAGAGATGACAGCCACAGGATAAATTTTTTGGATTATGTTACTATAATGTGGTAATTATTATATTTGCAAAAGACATATTGGATTATGACCAGCATAGGTAATTAAAATAATAACACGGCCGCACTAATTCACCATAGACCTAATATACTTTCGACTTAGTTTTCCCATATGACTTCATCACTTTTCATATTCACCATAGATTTAGTGATGGCAGAGTTACTCCTTTTAATATTTGGGAAATTAAGGGAAATGGAGAAAATGAATGTTTGGATGGGAGATGCAGAAAAAATTAAAATTTCTTCGAGAAAGTAAAGGGTGAAATTTCGAAATTTCCTCCTATAATTTTTCCTCACCCCGTCATCGCAAACGTAGCAAAGACATGGAACTTCTGGGAATACAATTCTGTTTTGGGCTCCTTGGTCCTACGAGTTGTCAGTGGCATCAATTAGACTAAGACATAACTAGTGGGCTAATTAGGTTTTGGGCTGAGCCCAATGCACACAACTTGTAAATTTCAATCTTCGCCAGTCATATTTAATGGCAGACAAAGGAGGATTACCTCACATCATCACTTCTGTTTGTGACATGTGAGGATAAAAATTCAATTTAAGTCAACAACCTTGTAATAGTTTCAACCTAGTCTTGAATGGTCGAGCAAATCTATGATTTTATTCACTTCATAGTCTGCCTTAAGTTTTCTCTCCATTTTGAAATAGAACCTTCAACGTGAAAACAAGATGTTTATACCCAATTCATTAACCTTTTTCTCTCTTATCTCCATCTTTTTAAAGAAAAAATATGTAATTGTAAAAGTTGGCACAATTGGTCGGGATATCAAGAAAATTTTAGATCAAGATTTAAAGGTCACCTATTCGAATACCATCAATAATGTGCAAGTTGTTTGAAGTTGTGCCACCCACATATAGGCAAAAGGCATGGGTATCGATAAGTCCAATTTTAGAACAGTCCATAGTGCTATTACAACGATATTAAATTTTTGGCTAGATCTAAATTAGGAGGGAAAAAAAAGTGTGGATTATGATAGACTTAAGACAAAGGCTGAGTGCCGTATACAACCTTTTCAATGGGACGTCCAAGTAAAAAAAGGTACAAGAAAATCACAATTGAAAGCCTACAAAATCTTTTCTTTATATATATAGCTAAAAATGTTCAAATTTTTTGGTTATGTAAATCCTCAAGATGGGTTAGAAGCATGGATCTGTTTGATCGGTACCATGCTCTCTTCCTCTCATCTCTTTGTGAGGTTTGATTCCTACTTCACCTATTTGGACTGTCCTAAAAATAATGATGATATAAATATTGTATATTTTAAAATTTGCTCAAATTCTTACTTTAGAGACACAAGGACATGCGCGGATCGGGTGATTATCTTCATTTTGCGGAATGGATCGAGGTTTTTGTGTCGAATTGCGATCTCGTATTTTTAAGCCAACGAAGAAGATGATGTGTTCACTAGGCAATAACTGTCTCTTCATTGCCTCGAACGAGTGGACGCTGTGACGGGCGACAACAGTAGGGAACGAAAGACATTGTCGACCGAAGCCCAAACGTAATCGGTCGTTTTTGACTTGTCGATGGTGACAACCGCAATGGCTTTTTTTTTTTTTTTTTTTTTTTCGCTTTTTTTCTTTTTTTCATTCCCATGATGCTATTGCAACTTGGACATATCAAGATGCCAACAAAGAGCACTAGGGCCCGGTCGTGGGTTGAAGCATCATTTGAATAAAAAAGAATCATGTATTTATAAGAAAGGAATAACAAAGGCCCGTATTCTTTTTGACGTATAAAAATGACCACTATTATCTTTTTCAATGAGCGTACGAGCCCAATTATGCTTATATGCTAAGCTGATGTGGCATTGTTTTTATTATTGAAAAAGTAAAAAATAAAAAAACTTAATGATTTTAAACTCAAAAGAAAATGTTTTTTAATCAAAGACGAAAGGAAAAAAAAACTAAGTAACGGAATCTTAACGCAACATTTATTTCTTTCAATTTACATAGAGAAACATCGCATAAGATGTGGATCTTGAGCTCATGAATTTGAACAGCGTGCGTTTTACTTTTTTCTTCGGCCATTGTTCTGGCCATAGTGATTTGTACTATTGCCCTTTTATTGTGGATCAAAAAGCTTCTGGAGGCCAGAGAACTTTATGGACTAGTGATGTCCTGAGACCAAGAGTGATTCCTAACTCTGAATGTTAATAGTCCAGCTGTAACCCCCTCATGGTTTCAAAGCCAACTTCGTCGATGTCGAACTGAGATTATAGTTTGAAATATGATAATACAGTAGTGCTATGAGAAAAGGAAATAACAAGCTCTTGCCCCTATTTTTAATACCCAAAATAAAAGTCACAGCGAAAATGAGAAATCATGAGTCGGACGTTAATAGTACAATAGAGAGCATTGATCAAACGGTTTTAGAAGATACATAGAAGCTACCATCGATGCACTTTGGATTTAAATTTATAAGGTTAGGGTTAGGAGGGCAATTCGAGGGGCGTGAGCATGAGCTTGCCCTCGTTGTCGGGGTCATAATCAATGTTTGAGAGATCGGTCAACTTCCTCGCCCCATAAAGGCAAGGTCTGCAAGCGATCTTGACGGTGATTGAGAGCACTGTTCATGTGGTCGCTATGAGCGGGCGGCCATTACCTTTCTTTTATGTATCTACTTTTGCCGAGAAATAAGAGAAATGGTGAGGACAAGACTAGAGAACCGGTGCCCAGCCCTGCTGCGAATGGCGCTTTCTCCATTGTCGCCTTTGTTTTCTATGTTCCGCAGAGGAACCGATGCTGGCGTTGCCCATTGGATTCGAAAAGAGCACCAAAGGCGACGCGGTAATAGTTGTGGCCACACTTACCTCGACGGTGGTGTGGCCAGTGGCCACCACCACCGAACGCACCCGCTTCCTCTCTTTGCTTCTAAGTTTTCTTTTTCTTTTCCTTCTTCTCTTTGAGAAAAGTTATTTTATTTTGAGTTTAAAATTATTAATTTTATTTTATACTTTTCTACTAATAAGAAACGACACATCAGTTTAACATGAAGTGCGGTTTACCTTGTCAGCTACCACGAAGGTTCATTAAGACAGAAAAAATAATGGCGGCTATTTTGTTCCTTATTTAAGAGTAAGTGTTTATCTATTTATATATTTATTTGTAAGACATTTGAAAAGTGGTCAGACCTGAGCAGGTTCTTAAAAGGCTCAAAGAGGAAATAGGTGGGAGAACCACCTAGGGGTGGGAGACCCTACGCTATCCTCCGTATTCTCTCTTTATTGGGAAAACAAAGATAGAGAGGGAATTTTAGGGCCTCACGGTAGGGAAGGTAGACTCCACGTCGAGATGTGCTTGCATGCCCTGGCTACCACCGAGTAGGCTCGTATAGTAGTTACCCATGCCTGTGGTAAGTGAGGGTGAGTGAAATGCTCATAGCAGAGCTATCGCACCTTACGGCACTATACGAAACAACAAACTAGCTCTGTTGCCCCGGTTGGGGCTGTTTTTGTCTATCCAATATGTATATGTACTTGCCTTTTCTTTTAATTATTATTTATGATGTTATTGCAATATGTCACAAACTATGACATTTTTGTCTCGGGGAATTTTTGTTGTCCTAAATAAAGCTGATTTTTCTTCACCAAAATCGTTTTTTTTTTTTATACCAAAAACATGTGGAACTAGAACATTTAAAGTCAATTAATCCACATAAGTACATGTAAGTCATCTGAATTATGTATATCGGGACTTATCAAATACACATTGAAAGCGTTTTCGTAGGAAGAGAAAAATGAAAATTTGTATTCATGGTTCCTAAAATTCCAACAAATTCACAATGTATTCTATCGGGGGTCGATTGTGGAAAAAACCTTAATTTCTCAGCACATTTAAAAGCATTGGCAATACCAGTTTTCATTAGATTGGAGAAACGTTTCTTCAAGAAAGGAATAGTGAAGCATAACCAAGTCAAAAAATCACAATATCTTCATAATTGGAACTAGTAGGAGGGCAATCTGCATAGCATAAGGAAACTTTCGGACCAATTAATGCTGTAGTCAAATTCGTCTTTTGCTAATATACGTCTCAAATAAATGGTCTTTTGCTAAAAAAAAAAAAAAAACATTTCAAGACTTAGGTATTTGATTAAAAAAGAATCGATGCTTATGATAGAGTCAAGATGTTCATAGTGGAAATTAATATTTACATGATGCTATTCTTTAAGAGCCACGTACGTAATCATCCATTTTATTGACAACTTCCAGAAAATGTTAGAATGGCATGCTTCGAATTTTTTATTTCAACTCAACTAAAAGGCATTATTCTCTAATGACCACGTTTTCTGAAAATTATGGTATGGTATGGCCTAGTAAACCAAGACCTTTTCCTCAAAGCCTTCCCATCTAATAAGGACAAGTTTTTAGTGAAACAAAAAAATAATAATAAGGACAAGTTTTGATTAGTGATTAGTAATCTACATAAGGACGCCATAAGATTCCTTCTTCTCTTTTACAAATGTGTAGAAATAGACTAATATTTCCTTTCTCAAGTTACAATTCGTACAACACAAAACATAATCTTAAGAGCTTAAAAAATAATTTCATTGCCATCTGCATTTTCTCACACTAGTCTACACAAGAGAATAAGTTTATCAATTAATTACTCTATGTTTGAAAATATATAGCTAGTCGATGGCTCGCAGTTTGGAACTTCCAACGTTGTTGTAGCTGATAGCAAGCGTATCATATTTGATCGTGTAGACTCATGTGATGTTATTGTTAGATATTTTGGTCCTTTCCACAAGAAAGAGAAGGTGATGTATCAATTGGAAAGGTTGGCCTCGGTTTATTAGTGATGGTAGAGTTCCTTGTTCAATGTTTAGGTAGCGAAGGAAATGGAGAAAGCGACAGTTTGGGTGGAAAATACAGAAGAATTTAAAATTTTGTTGAGAAGGAAAATGGTGAAATTCTGAAATTTTCTTCCATAATTTACCTTACCCCCTCATCTCAAACATAACTAGACTCGGATCAACATCAAATACAGTTCTATTTTGGGCATCTTTGGTCCTGCGAGTTATTTGTAGTTTAAACATAATTTGGATCGAGACTAAGACATAATTCGTGGGCCAATCAGGTTTTGGGCTGAGCCCAATAGATACAACTCGTAAATTTTAATCTTCTCCAAGGTCATATTTGTATGGAGAAAAATGGACGTTTATGATTGATAAGCCATTATCTATAAAAGTTCCTAATGATATTAGAATGACAGTAGAATTTCGGCGAGATCTACATCATGAGGAGAAAAAAAAGACATTGACTATAAGAGACATGAAACTCTAGAAAAGCCCATAATGATATTATAATAATGTTAAATTTTTAGCGAGATCAAAATCATGAGAAAGAAAAAGCATTGATTATAATAGAGTTGAAATATAGGTCGTGTGTGTGTTGCGAATGGCTTTTCAATGAGCTATACTTGTAAAATGGTACAAGAAAATCACAATTGAAAAACTACATAATCTTTGTCATGACCTACCCCTTGGTAGGGAGAGGAATTAAGTTTAGAGATATTGTCAAATTCAGGCCAACGGTTTTCAATTGATTTGGGTTTCCCTCCTATGACATTTGGACATTCGATTCCTATTTAATTAATTATAGACAAATTTCTCTATATAGAGTTGCTAATGAGATACAGGAGAATATCTCATTTCACATGCAACTAGAGATCTTGGAACAAGGACTTGATTACATTAATTCTAAGACTAATGCCCTTTTGATACTTAACTCAATTGCATGCTAACTAATGCCATAGCAACTTATCGAAGATTTTTTAGATTTCATCCTAACCATTAAAAAAAAAAATAACCCTCAAGATATTGAAATGCACAATCAACAATAATTAAAGTAAAAAAATACAAGTAATCTAATATCGTTTCTAAAAAAATGGCAATCCAAAAGTCCCTATTGTAAAATCCTAAAAACTTGTGCAATTTCCAATTTTAATTTTTTTTAGGATTTTCCAAAATTTAATATAAAACTATTTGAAAAGCTAATTTTTAAAGCTTTTTCCAAGAATTTCTGAATTTTCTAATTTTTTTATGATTTTTCAAAATTTTTTCTGGATTTTCTAGAATTTTTATGAATTTTTTTGATGAATTTTCTGATTTTCTATATTTTTTATTAATTTTCCGAATTTTTTTTATTTTCGAATTTCCTGAATCTTGTGATCTTTTTTTGAATTTTTTAAACAATTTTTTTAATGATTTTTATGATTTCTGAACCTTTTTAAATATTTATCATTATTATTATTATAATCTCGAAAGGGAATTCGGACCGGGGTAAGCCGGTCCGATCCATCATCCACTAGCCCAATCCGCCTATCCGTATTCGACCCACCTCATAATAAAACCGAATTTTTTTTAAAGCTTTTTGTCTTTATTTTTATTTTTATTGATTTTAATTCTGTTTTTCTTTTTCTTTTATTTTTGTTTCTTCTTCCCCTTTTGCAGATCTTCTTCCCAAAGCTCTACTTCTTCAACGATATCCTCTTCGCCTGCAATTTCTTCTTCGTTGAACCATCACCGATGCTTGCAGCCGGTGAACTCGAATCGAGCGGCCGTCGGCATAGGCACCAATGCCGATGTAGGACTGCATCACTTGTTAAAGGAATAAAACAGAGTTCAAGAGTACAGTTGAATTCATCGGTTGATGGCAGTAGAAGAGCTAAACCTGAGGAAGTTGCTGAAGCAAAGGAATGTTGCGAACTTCTAAATGAAGCTCAGAATAGAAGAAAAGATGAGCTGGCGATTCTGAACTGAACTGATGAGCTGGCGTTCCGGTTGAGCTGATGAGCTGGTGATCCATGACATCAAAACCTGGAACACAGAAGTCGATCAAGTTAAATAAAGGAGCTGCACAGTCAGAAGAAATGCACGTGGTTTTCATATTAGTTTTTCTGTTGTAACGGTTCTGTACCAAAAGTTGTTAAACAAGTAGTGAGTATAAAAAGGATAAGTGAAGAATAGAGGGATAGGTTTTTAGTTAGTTCTCCTTTTTCACTTCTGATTTTCCTTGATTCATCTGTAGCTTTCTCTGCAACTTCTGTATTCAACAATGGCAGAAGTCATGTAAAGCTGAACCAAAAGTTCTGAAGAAGAAATAATAGAGTTGAGGTATCTTGATTGATTGTTCAGAAGCAAAATTCCTTCATATAAACAGGTCTTGTTCTATCTCTCAATTCTTCTCATGGTATCAGAGCAAGTAATCCTGGGAATAATAGATCTGATATGTTCTTACAGCAAGATACTATAAAGATCTTGTTGTTTCTTAGTTAGCTTACCTTCAAAGTTTACTGGATTGTTTCTTCGAATCTTTGAAGTCTCTGGACAGATAAGAATGGCAACTAGAGTGCAGAAGTATCAATTTCCTATCCATGTGAATATAGCTAACTTCGTTACCATCAAGTTGAATGAAGAAAACTTTCTGTTGTGGCAAGCACAATTCAACAGATTTCTGAAAAGCCAAGATCTAATTGGCTTTATTAATGGTGAAACATTACCTCCTAATCAAATGATACAGACTGAAACAGGGGAAGTAATGAATCCTGATCACCTGGATTGGATAAGAACTGATCAGCTTATATCATCCTGGATAAGTGGTGCAATATCAGAAAATATTCTAAATCTGATAATTGGCTTAGAAACCTCACTTGAAGTATGGCAGGCTCTCATAAATAGATTTACACAGAAGTTTGTTGCAAAGGAATTTGAGTTAAGAGGGAAATTACAGGCTTGCAGGAAAAGAAACAGATCATTAAGCGAATACCTTCGAGAATTCAAAACCATCTGTGATCAATTAAATGCAATTGGAAAGCCTCTTGATGATATAACCAGAATGTTTGGCATACTCGAAGGGTTAGGTTCTGAATATGAAACCTTCTGGACAACCATGTATTGTCTTAAACCTCAGCCAGAATACGATGAGGTTATCTCACAACTTGAGAGATTTGAAACCAGATTGCAGACATATTTTGTGAATGAGTACAATACTAACCTAGCCTATTATGGTCAAAGAAGAACTAGAACGAATCCGTAGAAAGTTAACTCCAGAAATCAAAGAGAAAATATTCAAGGGGAATTTAGCTATGGCAGAGGTCAGTCTTTCAATAGAAGGGAATATGGAACCAATTGTACAGAAGCAGGAAGAAATCAACAAAATAAAATGAATAACCTGAATTCAACTCAACAAGGACAGGTTAATAAGGATAACTGGTCTAACTATGGACAAGGATTTAGACCATATTCAAGTTCTTCACAGAGGTATCAAAGTGTTAGGTCTTATCCATTACAAGGTTCAAATGGTGATAGACAAACACAGATTACAAAGCCTATAAGTAATGGTCCTCTGCAATGCCAGATCTATAAGAAATCAGGTCATACATCAATCAGATGTTGGTATAGATTTGATAACTCGTACCAGGCAAATGAAATACCAACTGCATTGGCAGTTGTTCACATTGAAGAACCCTATGGTTCAGAATGGTATCCAGATACAGGGGCTACTTCACACATTACCTCAGAACCTGGTATGATTCGAAACTACAATGCATATAGTGGTAGTGACACTGTCATGATAGGAGATGGATCTCATTTATCGATTTCATGTATTGGCAATGGAATATTGAATACAGGAAATAGCAAATTACCACTGAATGATGTATTAATAGTTCCTGCAATGAAAAAGAATCTTCTATCTATATCAAAACTAACAGATGACTATCCCTGCTCTTTTATTTTTGATAAACATGGGGTATATGTGAAGGACAATCACAATCATACAACAGTAAAGCTAGGAAGGAAGGTCAAGGGGCTATACCAGGTGGAGCCTAAAGTTGCAGAAGTCTTCTTCACCCATACTCAATAGGAAATAGGAGAAGATGTCTGGCATCAAAGACTCACTCACACCAATCTAAAAATAGTGAAAATTCTACAGAAACAACATCTCATCCAGTATAATTCTAAAGCTCAGAATATATGTAGCAGCTGTCAAATTGCTAAGAGTTCAACACTATCTTTTCCTTGCTTAGACCATATCTCTAATGTTCCACTAGAAAGAATACATTGTGATGTATGGGGACCATCACCAATTCAATCTATTCAGAAATTCTCCTACTATGTCATTTTTGTTGATGATTTTTCTCAATATAGCTGGATATATCCAATGAGACAAAAGTTGGAAGTTTATGATGTGTTCATTATGTTTTAGAGATTTATAGAAAATCAGCTTAATCACAAGATTAAAGTTTTCCAGAGTGATGGAGGAGGGGAGTTCACTAGTAATAAGTTCCAAAACCATCTACAAAAGTGTGGAATTAAGTAGACTATTTCATGTCCTCATACACCAGAGCAAAATGGGGTTTCTGAGAGGAAACATCGACATGTGACTGAATTGGGACTAGCAATGATGTATCATGCTAAAGTACCACTGAAATACTGGGTAGATGCATTCAAAACAACACTTTATGTTATCAATCTTCTTCCCATCACAAAACTGCATATGCATTCAGCTCACTATAAGCTCTACAATAAGACACCAGATTATTCTCATCTTCGAGTTTTTAGATCAGCCTGTTATCCATGTCTCAGGCACTACACACAGCATAAATTTGATCCTAGATCTCTTACATGTATCTTTCTTGGATATAGTGAGAAGCATAAAGGATACAGGTGTCTCTTACCGACTAATGGAAGAGTCTATATCAGTAGACATGTAATATTTGATGAGAAATTCTTCCCTTTTACTCACATAATAAATACTGAGTATCCGTAGGGATCTGAACTATACAAACAGTGGATAAAAGAAGTAGTGTCTTCTATTTCAAACTCTACTAAACAGGCTCAGTCACAAGACAACATATCGAGGGAATATTTGCAGCATACCGATTAACTCAAACAACTCCGAAATACAAGACAATGAGATCGCACAATTAATCCCGCAAATACATCACAAATACATATGGTACCGATGCGAAGTGCGACCGATGTTAATAATGCTCCCAGTTGTATTGAATCTCATCAGACATCTCCAAGCATAGAAGAACAAGTGCCTACAAATCCAGAGCCTGTTTCAACATCAACTACTAATATAGGACAAATCCAAATTGGTTCTGACACTGGAAATGTACAAGGTACTTCTTCAACTCATCCTATGCAAACTAGACTTCGATCTGGAATTGTTAAAGCAAATCCTAAATATGCATGTCTAGTTGAGTATCATATTCCTGTAGAACCAAAATCAATAAAGTCTACCTTAGCAGACAGAGGATGGCATCAAGCAATGAAAGACGAAATGGATGCTCTATATCAGAATAAAACTTGCGAATTGGTTCCTAGAAATGATCACATGATTGTAATTGGTTGCAAATGGGTGTTTAAGACAAAACTTGCACCTGATGGGAGTCTAGATCGACTCAAAGCTAGGCTTGTCACTAAAGGCTTCCATCAAGAAGAAAGTCTTGATTTCACATAAACCTTCAGTCCTGTAGTGAAGCATGCAACAATTTGAATAATTCTATCAGTAGCTATGCAGAAACAGTGGAGAATTCATCAATTAGATGTTAAAAATGCCTTTTTACATGGAACCTTAAGTGAAACAGTATATATGGAGCAGCCTCCAGGGTTTAAAGACTCACAAAAGCCTCACCATGTTTGTCTTCTTCGAAAGTCACTCTATGGACTGCGCCAAGCTCCTTAAGCCTGGTTTGATAGGTTTAGCAGCTTTTTACTCGAATATGGATTATTCTGCAGCTCCACTGATCCTTCTCTATTCATCCTGCATACTGAAACAGAAACCATTCTCTTATTACTGTATGTAGATGATATAATTCCAACTGGAAGTTCCTCCCAAATGCTTTCTAGTTTCTTCACTTCTCTGAGTATTCATTTTCATATGAAAGATCTAGGCTCCTTACACTATTTCCTTGGCATTGAAGCTAAACGAACTTCTTATTACCTATTTCTCTGCCAAACTAATTATGCTCTAGATCTTCTCACAGGAGTTCATATGCTAGAATCCAAACCAATTTCAACTCCTCTTTCATTAAAGCCACCTGTTTTAATCAATGATCCTATGCCTTTGAACAATCCCACCGAATATAGAAGCCTTGTTGGAGGTCTGCAATACCTCACACTAACCAGACCAGACATTGCTTATGCCACAAATATACTCTGCCAGAAAATGCAGCAACCTACAATTGCAGACTTCAACAGATTAAAAAGAGTCTTACGATATATAAAAGGTAGGGATGAGCAGCGGTCTAGGGTCGACCCTGGACCGACCTTGGACCGGCCCAACCCTGCCGGTCCTGGTCCGGTTCCTAAGGGGACTGGGTCGGTCCTTGGTCCTGAAATTTCAGGACCAACACTGTGCGGGTTGGTCTTCGGTCTTAAGAGTTTTGGGTCGGTCCAACCCTGGACCAACCCTGTATATTATATTATATTATTTATAATTCTTTTATATATTCAAACCTAAGTAAAATGTCTGTTATATTATATTATATTATATTGAAATGTTCTATTAATAGCACTAATAGTAATTTCAATTTAAAACTTTTGTTGAGTATTAATTACGTGTCGTTTGTTTTATTTTCAAGTGTTTAGAAGTTCAAGTGAATTAACAAGATGTGAAGTTATATATTCATGGTTTATATTAAGTATTTTGAACTTTTTATGATTTAATTGTATTTTTATTAATGAATTTCAGCTGCACTTTGCTTTTCAATTTGTGTCAAATGGTAGAAGTTTTTGAAAAGTAGAGTAATACTACAGTTGCTATGGTGATTTGCTAGTCAAGTGGTGTGAAGCTCATTTTTTGGTTGAGTGAACTCTACATGATCAAATACAGGAAAACGCTTTTGCATATGATGTTATGAATATTAAAGATAGATGATTACAAGAACTTTCCATCTTGTTCCATATCTCGATAAGCGGTTAGCAGGTACAAAATTTATATTATTGTATCATCTTAAATTTGCTAAATATGTATTGGTATTTATAGTTTAGTTGCATAATGCCGCATTGTTGATGGATGTGTAATTTGAATTTGTAGATTTGCTTTTTTAGGGAGTATAAAAAATAAGACGAAAAAAATTATCAATCGGTCCCGGGTTGACCTTGGAACCGGACCGAACCCATTGGGTCGGTCCGGTCCTTGGTCCTAGGCTCAATAGGGTCGGTCCTCGGTCCTAAAAATTCAGGACCGACACTGTACGGGTTGGTCTTAGGGTTAGGGGGTGGCCCGGACTAACCCGGACCATGCTCACCCCTAATAAAAGGTACCATAAAGCTTGGCTTATTCATTCATTCTCAAAGTACCATGCATCTCTATGGTTACTCAGATACAGACTGGGCAGGGTGTGCAGAAACCAGAAGATCAACAACAAGTTTCTGCACATATCTTGGATCTAATCTTATATCCTGGGCAGAAAAGAAACAGCCTACAGTAAGCAGATCATCTACTGAAGCTGAATACCGTGCTCTTGCATCAGCTACTGCTGACCGAACTTGGATCAGTTTCGTATTAAGAGATGTTGGTTGTTCTTTGAATCCTCCTATTCATCTGTACTATGACAATAAATCAGCAATCTCTCTTACTCTCAATCCTGTCTTACATGCTCGAACTAAACATATTGAAGTGGACTTTCACTTTGTTCGAGAAAAAGTATCCTCAGCATCATTACAGGTCAAATAGGTTCCAAGTTACTGCCAACTAGCTGATATTTTTACAAAACCACTGACAAGGAGAGCCCACTCTTATATGCTAACCAAATTGGGAATCTGTATTCTATCCATTCCCAATTTGAGGGGGATGTTAAAGGAATAAAACAGAGTTCAAGAGTACAGTTGAACTCATCGGTTGATGGCAGTAGAAGAGCTAAACTTGAGGAAGTTGCTGAATTAGAGGAATGTTGCGAACTTCTAAATGAAGCTCAGAATAGAAGAAAAGATGAGCTGGCGATTCTGAACTAAACTGATGAGCTGGCGATCCGGCTGAGCTGATGAGCTGGTGATCCATGACATCAAAACCTGGAACACAGAAGTCGATCAAGCTAAATAAAGGAGTTGCACAGTCAGAAGAAATGCACGTGGTTTTCATATTAGTTTTTCTGTTGTAACGGTTCTGTACCAGAAGTTGCTAAACAAGTAGTGAGTATAAAAAGGATAAGTGAAGAATAGAGGGATCGGTTTTTAGTTAGTTCTCCTTTTTCACTTCTGATTTTCCTCAATTCATCTGTAGCTTTCTCTGCAACTTCTGTATTCAACAATGGCAGAAGTCATGTAAAGCTGAACCAGAAGTTCTGAAGAAGAAATAATAGAGTTGAGGTATCTTCATTGATTGTTCAGAAGCAAAATTCCTTCATATAAACCGGTCTTGTTCTATCTCTCGATTCTTCTCATCATTGGCCTATCGGCCAACAAACTCGATTTCGAATGGCCATCGATATCTGGCCAAAACAGCATTAACAACTCTCAAATGGCATAAGGAATACGTGCGCGCACAATAGAGGGAAGGATACAGAGAACTGATGTTGATGGCCTTTAACCGTGGGCAAAGCCGGTAAGGAAACGGTATCTCCAACGCAAGGACTCATCCATGGCCGACGCCCAAAGTTGAAGCATATGCAATAACATCGAGAAAAATCACAGAAAAAACACAAAGAGGAAACAGTTCAGTAATCATGGAAGCATTCGAGTGCCAATGTGAGTTTCTAAACATCGATTACACAATCCTAAGTTTACTGTCTCGTTCTGGCAAATCATCAAACAGATAGAAGGCATTATCAAATACCAATTCCAGATTTGATTGAAATGTATTTCTCGATCTACATGTAGTAAATAAAACTTTCATTCGGCATTATTCATTGCAAATCGACCCGAGTTTCATACAAGTTACTCACGATTTCATGAATGAATATTGTATCTCAGCTTCAACAAAAACAGGGCAAAGTAGAGCGTTCGGAGCGAGGAGCTTGCCTGCTTCGGGAATGGAGTCACCGTCTTCTCTCTCGTCTTTTCTCTTTTTATTTTTTATTTTTTTTCCAGCGAAGCTCTCTTCAGCTGAGCTCGTTCATAGCGGATGATGCCCCCTCAACAAGAGTGCAGACTTTCCTGTCTATTTTGGCACTCATGTACATTGATTCAGCATGGAATGGACTGCTCTCGCCCACAAAAATGAGTGTCTTGCAGTGCAAATTCTTCAAGTTGTCTGTCAGATCATGCCTCC
This sequence comes from Eucalyptus shirleyi, assembly GCA_017140165.1. Classification (NCBI taxonomy): domain Eukaryota; kingdom Viridiplantae; phylum Streptophyta; class Magnoliopsida; order Myrtales; family Myrtaceae; genus Eucalyptus; species Eucalyptus shirleyi. Next base: position 31,303,951 of record CM029447.1, read on the forward strand.
TATTCATGGCCTCAAGAAAGCGCACGACATTCAGACTTTATCTTCCACCCAGCGACTTTCGACAAGTTTGAACGAGGTCGGATTTTGAACCGTGCATGCTGCAGCGAATTTCCTTACTGAAGTACCACTGGAGAAGAAACTCCTTCGAGAGGTTCAGCAACACCTTGTTATAAAGCCATTCAGTCCATGAAGGTGCCTTGCAAGTTGGGGAAACAAAGGTCAGACCAAGAACCCTCTCTTTATACTTGCGCGCGAAAGAAAGTCAGGATGTAAGCACTGGCCATTACACCTAAGCACAGAACTTCCTTCAGCCCAAAGAAGTCGAGCACTTCAACGACCTGGTCTGCAAGGTCATCGGCACTTAGAAACACGACGTATAATTGAGAGCGAGGTCGGGAGACATCATTAGAGCGGGCTTCTCCCGATTGCCGCAGACGAACACGGAAACCGAATCTTTGCTCGTCTTCACCGCATGCTCCTTCCGTTCGAAAGGTACGGCGTCGAGACGTCGACATGGACACTGAGTCGCTCAACTCGGCCATGGCTCGGCTCGCTCGAAGCCTCAGGAAAAAGCAGCGGAGCTCGAATCAAAGATATCGACCATAACGAACCTTGAAAATCTGAAACTCTCTCTCTCTCTCTCTCTCTCTCTCTCTCTCTAAAGGTTGCTTTCTCTCGGCCGTTTCCTTCTCTCGCTCGAACGGAATCTTTTTTCTTTAAGCCCGACTCCCCATACGCCGGCTAGCAACCTTCTAGAGCACTGGATTCGCTCTCCTCACCTGCCTGTGAGTCTCGTGGACATTCTCGTTGGATCGTTCCTTCCTTCGCCGCTCGTCTTGTTCTTGATCACTGGCGCGCGCGTGCGCCAGGGATGAGAAAGGAAAAAGGGGCGGGCTTTGGTGGAAACAAAATGGGCTGAGGAAAGGAGAAAACCAAAGAAAATTAAAAATAAGAAAGATAAGAGGGAAATTGGGCTAATTCAGGGATTAAGCCTGAGTGAGCCAGGAATCATGCTAAAGGAACCGGGCCAGGCATAAATGGCCTACCCGAATTTTATTGTTATTATTACATTATCATTCATTTTCTATTTTTATATATGTTTTATATTTGTTGTTTATTCATTTTTTTGTTGATATTTTTAAATTTTTATTGTTAAAAGAAAAATTCAAATGTCAACAATCTTTTCTTTATTTATTTTTTCAATCAGCAACTCTCTTGCTTGATATCTTATTAGTGTTCAAAAATTTGGTTGTACATTTCTAATTTGATGGGTACCAAATCTGCTCCTTTTGAATTTTCTTTCTACTTCACCAATTGGATGACTATAGTAGATTTTAAAAATTGCTTTAATTGTTGCTTTAGAGACACTGGAACATGCATACTGGGTGATTAATCTTCATTTTTCAGATTAAATTAAGGTTTTCCTATTGAATTCAGGTCTCTTTAAGCCAACGAGGAAGATGATGGTAAGCTCAGCAATCGCTCTCTTTATTAAGGGCAATGTGTGGCAGCAATTCAAGCGAGCTCAGGTGATTTATCAACACAACATTTGTGTTCATTTGCTTGCATTTTTTTTTCAATTTATATTTGAAATATTTGTAACTAACATTTTAGCGGAATAGAAAAGTAACCAGGAAATAGATTTGGAACGGAAACAAGAAACATAAAAAAGTAACTCATTGTTCCCGAGAACAATTTCTAAAAATAAGTACATTTTTTCTTTTCTATTTTTCTTTTGTGTTTCTTCCTTGTTGCGGCCATCGTCGGCCGCTTGCCAACTGTCGGCCATCTCCTGCCGCTCGTTGCCATCGTTGGTAGCCAACCGCTGGTGACAGTTGTCATCGCTTGTAGCCCACCGGCCGTCGCCCACAGCCCACCAACCAACAATTGCCACTATTCTTTAGCAGCCTCCCGTCGCCAACAGCCACACGACCTTCGCATGCCGCCACTTGCCGTCGCATGACCGTCGACCGTCGTTGCCAACCATTGCCGCAAGACCGTTGCCCACAGCCCACCGGCCATTGCACCCTCCCACAGCCGGTGGGCTATAGGCGGCAATCCAATGACGACAGTCGGTGGTGATAATTGGCGGTCATGCGGTGGCGGGCGGCGGTCTATCACTAAGACGAAAAAAAAATACAAAAATTTATAAATTTTTACAAAACGCTTTTCTATTCTTTTTCTATTCCAAGAATAGTAATTTTATAGAATTACCAAACACCTTATTTTACTTACAAATTATTTTCGGAGTAGAAATAGAAAAAAAAACTAATTCTAAAAAAAAAATAGTTCTCCAGAATATAAACGTTGCCATGCGCACCCTTAGTTTCCCAAATGGTAGGTCTCTTGAGAGATTGGCTGAACGAGGAATGGCAATGTATAAAGTGCTCAACTTATTCATGTTCTTGAACTCAGCCAGGCTAGCGTTGTTTCGTGGGGTTTTATCCTCGGCCTCCCACTGATCAAAACTCTCTTCCATAGACAATTCTTCTAAATTAATCAAGTTTTCAATAAATTCAAGCATGGAACACAATCTCAAGTCCAAAAATCTCAATTCTATTAGTTCACCAATTTCTTTGGGCAGGCGAGCAATTCTAGAATTGAAGAAACTTAGGAATTGCAATCCTTTTAGCTTTCCAAGAGCAGTCACATTCTCTAGATGGCATCCATCAAGACATAGTGATGTGAGGTTTTTAAGTAACTCCATCGATGAAGGGAGGGAGATAAAAGATAAGCCAGTCAAGTCCAAGACTTGGAGCTTCTCCATAGATTCGAAAAATGAGTCGAGCATTTTGAGAAAGTTTTATTCTAATGACAAAGTATCCTCATGTTCGGGCAGTCCAATTTTTTAGGAAATTCACTAATGTCAACATAGTAAAAAAAAAAAAAAAAATAGTATAAGGCCATTGCGGTGCATTTTTTGAGATCATATTGTGACCATTCTTTAAACCCAAAATCCTTTCTCCCAACCAAGGCGTTCCATTCCATGTTAATAAATTTGTCATGCATAGAGATGGACATGTAAATAATTAGGTCATGCATGCTCAACTGGGCCCAGCCATCACTGCCTAGCAACAAAGAAGAGTCAAGGAGGCAATGTCAATCCATAATCAACCTCTTTCTAGTGTCTTCGATGGTCTTGTGAATTTTTTATATAAACCCAAGCCCATGCAGTAGATAAGGGCATCCCTTATACCAAGTCCCCAAGAGACTAGAGCACGAACCAAGAATAGCGCTTTGATCCTCTCATCTTTTAGGTCATTTCACTATTGATTTTACATTTGACCCTTCTTTATAGGTCAAAGCATCCTTCCATTCAGGAAAATCTCCACACTTCAACCTTTTAGCCACTGAGAGAATCATAAGAGGCAAGCCTCCACAATTCTCAAACACTCTATCCATGAGGATCTTAATTTTAGGGTCGATAACTCTGTCCCCCACGGTTCTTTAAAAATGTATACGTGCTTCTCCATGCTTTAACTCACTGAGTTGGAATTATGGATTAAAGCCACCTTTCGCCGACAGCCTGTTGTTGCCAACCGCCAAACGACTGCCACCTGCTGTTACATGACCACCGACTGTCGTTGCCGACGGCCGCCATAAGACCGCCGCACACAGCCCATTAGCCGCCGCACCCAATCATAGTTAGTGGGTTGCAAGCGGCAATCCCACGGCGATGATCGGTGGTGAAGGTTGACGGTCGTGCGCCAGTCGTGTGACGGTCATGCAATGGTCATGCGGCATTCGTGCAGCGGTCGTGTGGCGTTCGTGCGGCGGCCGTACGGCGACGGTCGGCAGTCGACGTTCTATGAGTAAGAAGAAAGAACAAACGAAAAAATATAAAAATTTATAAATTTTTACTAAACGCATTTCTATTCTTTTTCTATTCTAAGAATATAAATTTTGTATAATTACCAAACACCTTATTTTACTGAGAAATTATTTTCGGAGTAGAAATAGAAAAAAAAAACTAATTCTGAAAAAAAAAATAGTTCTCCGGAATATAAACGTTGCCATTAGCACCCTTAGTTTCCCAAATGGTAGGTCTAATTCTGAAAAAAAAATAAAGTGCTCAACTTATTCATGTTCTTGAACTCGCTAGTTCACAATTCAATTTCTTTGGGCACAATCTCAAGTCCAAAAATCTCAATTCTATTAGTTCAATTCTAGAATTGAAGAAACTTAGGAATTGCAATCCTTTCAACTTTCCAAGAGCAGTCACATTCTCTAGATGGCATCCATCAAGACATAGTGATGTGAGGTTTTTAAGTAACTCCATCGACGAAAGGAGGGAGATAAAAGATAATCTAGTCAAGTCCAAAACTTGGAGCTTCTCCATAGATTCGAAAAACGAGTCAGGCAGTTTGAGAAAGTTTTCTTCTAATGACAGAAGTATTCTCATGTTCGGGCAATCCATTTTTTTAGGAAATTCATTAATGTCAACATAGTAAAAAAAAAAAAAAAACATAGTATAAGGCCATTGTGGTGCATTTTCTAAGATCATATTGTGACCATTTTTTAACCCCAAAATCCTTTCTCCCAACCAAGGCGTTCCATTCCGTTTCAATAAATTTGTCATGCATAGAGATGGCCACGTCAATAATTAGGTCATGCATGCTTAACTGGAGCCGGCCATCATTGCCCGGCAATAAAGAAGAGTCAAGGAGGCAACGTCAATCCTTAATCAACCTCTTTCTAGTGTCTTCGAAGGTCTTACTGAATTTTTTTTATATAAACCCAACCCATGCAGTAGATAAGAGCATCCCTTATGCCAAGTCCCCGAGAGACTAGAGCATGAACCAAGAACATCGCTTTGATCCTCTCATCTTTTAGGTCATTCCACTATTGATTTTACATCGGACCCTTCTTTATAGGTCGAAGCATCCCTCCATTCAGGCAAATCTCCACACTTCAACCTTTTAGCCACCGAGACAATCATAAGAAGCAAGCCTCCACAATTCTCGACCACTCTATCGACGAGGATCTTAATTTTAGGGTCGACAACTCTGTCCCCCGCTGTTCTTTAAAAATGTATACGTGCTTCTCCATGCTTTAACTCACTGAGTTGGAATTATGGATCAGAGCCACCTTCCGTCGGCAGCCTATTGTCACCAACCGCCACACGATCGCTGCCTGCCGCTACACAACCGCTGACCGTCGTTGCCAAAGGCCGCCGTAAGATCGCCGCACATAGCCCATTAACCGCCGCCCACAATCATAGTCAGTGGGCTGCAAATTGCAATCCTGAGGTGGTGATTGGTGGTGAAGGTCGACGGTCGTGCGTCGGTCATGCAGCGATCGTGCAGCGTTCGTGCGGCGGACGTAAGACGGCAGTCGGCAGTCGACGTTCTATGAGTAAGAAGAACAAACAAATATATACAAAAATTTATAAGTTTTTACTAAACACATTTCTATTCTTTTTCTATTGTGAGAATAGACATTTTGTATAATTACCAAATTTTTTATTTTACTCAGAAATTATTTTCGGAGTAGAAATAGAAAAAAAAAGCCATTTCTGAAAAAAAAAAAAATAGTTCCATAGAATAGAAACGTTGCCATGCGCACCCTTAGTTTCGCAAATGGTAGGTTTCTTGGAAGATTGGCTGAACGAGGATTGACAATGTATAAAGTGCTCAACTTATTCATGTTTTTGAACTCAGCCAGGCTAGCGTTGTTTCGCGGGGTTTTATCCTCGGCCTCCTACTGATCAAAACTCTCTTCCATGGACAATTCTTCTAAATTAACCAAGCCTTCAATAACTTCAAGCATGGAACACAATCTCAAGTCCAAAAATCTCAATTCTATTAGTTCACCAATTTCTTTGGGCAGCCGAGCAATTCTAGAATTGAAGAAACTTAGGAATTGCAATCCTTTTAGCTTTCCAAGAGCAGTCACAATGTCTAGATGGCATCCATCAAGACATAGTGATGTGAGGTTTTTAAGTAACTCCATTGATGAAGGGAGGGAGATAAAAGATAAGCCAGTCAAGTCCAAGACTTGGAGCTTCTCCATAGATTCGAAAAATGAGTCGGGCATTTTGAGAAAGTTTTATTCTAATGACAGAAGTATCCTCATGTTCGGGCAGTCCAATTTTTTAGGAAATTCATTAATGTCAACATAGTAAAAAAAAGAAAAAATAGTATAAGGCCATTGCGGTGAATTTTTTGAGATCATATTGTGACCATTCTTTAAACCCAAAATCCTTTCTCCCGACCAAGGCGTTCCATTCCATGTTAATAAATTTGTCATGCATAGAGATGGACATGTAAATAATTAGGTCATGCATGCTCAACTGGGCCCAACCATCACTGCCTAGCAACAAAGAAGAGTCAAGGAGGCAATGTCAATCCATAATCAACCTCTTTCTAGTGTCTTCGATGGTCTTGTGAATTTTTTATATAAACCCAAGCCCATGCAGTAGATAAGGGCATCCCTTATGCCAAGTCCCCGAGAGACTAGAGCATGAACCAAGAATAGCGCTTTGATCCTCTCATCTTTCAGGTCATTTCACTATTGATGTTACATCTGACCCTTCTTTATAGGTCAAAGCATCCTTCCATTCAGGCAAATCTCCACACTTCAACCTTTTAGCCACTGAGAGAATCATAAGAGGCAAGCCTCCACAATTCTCAAACACTCTATCCATGAGGATATTAATTTTAGGGTCGACAACTCTATCCCCCACGGTTCTTTAAAAATGTATACGTGCTTCTCCATGCTTTAACTCACTGAGTTGGAATTATGGATTAAAGCCACCTTTCGCCGGCAGCCTGTTGTCGCCAACCGCCAAACGACCGCCGCCTGCTGTTGCACAACCACCAACTATCGTTGCCGACGGCCGCCATAAGACCGCCGCACACAGCCCATTAGCCGCCGCACCCAATCATAGTTAGTGGATTGCAAGCGGCAATCCTACGGCGATAATCGGTGGTGAAGGTCGACGGTCGTGCGCCAGTCGTGTGACGGTCGTGCGATGGTCATGCGGCGTTCGTGCAGCGGTCGTGTGGCGTTCGTGCGGCGGTCGTACGCCGACGGTCGGCAGTCGACGTTCTATGAGTAAGAAGAAAGAACAAACGAATAAATATAAAAATTTATAAATTTTTACTAAACGCATTTCTATTCTTTTTCTATTCTAAGAATATAAATTTTGAATAATTACCAAACACCTTATTTTACTGAGAAATTATTTTCGGAGTAGAAATAGAAAAAAAAAACTAATTCTGAAAAAAAAAATAGTTCTCCGGAATATAAACGTTGCCATTAGCACCCTTAGTTTCCCAAATGGTAGGTCTCTTGAGAGATTGGCTGAACGAGGAATGGCAAAATATAAAGTGCTCAACTTATTCATGTTCTTGAACTCAGCCGGGCTAGCTTTGTTTCGCAAGGTTTTATCCTCGGCCTCCTACTAATCAAAACTCTCTTCCATAGACAATTCTTCTAAATTAACCAAGCTTTCAATAACTTCAAGCATGGAACAAAATCTCAACTCCAAAAATCTCAACTCTATTAGTTCACCAATTTCTTTGGGCAGCCGAGCAATTCTAGAATTGAAGAAACTTAGGAATTGCAATCCTTTCAACTTTCCAAGAGCAGTCACATTCTGTAGATGGCATCCATCAAGAGATAGTGATGTGAGGTTTTTAAGTAACTCCATCGACGAAAGGAGGGAGATAAAAGATAAGCCAGTCAAGTCCAAATGTTGGAGCTTCTCCATAGATTCGAAAAACGAGTCAGGCATTTTGAGAAAGTTTTCTTCTAATGACAGAAGTATTCTCATGTTCAGGCAATCCAATTTTTTAGGAAATTCATTAATGTCAACATAGTAAAAAAAAAAACATAGTATAAGGCCATTATGGTGCATTTTCTAAGATCATATTGTGACCATTTTTTAACCCCAAAATCTTTTCTCCTGACCAAGGCGTTCCATTCCGTTTCAATAAATTTGTCATGCATAGAGACGACCACGTCAATAATTAGGTCATGCATGCTTAACTGGGCCTAGCCATCATTGCCTGGCAACAAAGAAGAGTCAAGGAGGATACGTCAATCCTTAATCAACCTCTTTCTAGTATCTTGAATGGTCTTGCTGAATTTTTTATATAAACCCAAGCCCATGCAGTAGATAAGAGCATCCCTTATGCCAAGTCCCCGAGAGACTAGAGCATGAACCAAGAACATCGCTTTGATCCTCTCATCTTTTAGGTCATTCCACTATTGATTTTACATCGGACCCTTCTTTATAGGTCGAAGCATCCCTCCATTCAGGCAAATCTCCACACTTCAACCTTTTAGCCACCGGGAGAATCATAAGAGTCAAGCCTCACAATTCTCGACCACTCTATCCACGAGGATCTTAATTTTAGGGTCGATAACTCTGTCCCCCGCTGTTCTTTAAAAATGTATACGTGCTTCTCCATGCTTTAACTCACTGAGTTGGAATTATGGATCAGAGCCACCTTCCGTCGGCAGCCTATTGTCGCCAACCGCCACACGATCGCCGCTTGCCGTTGCACGACCGCTGACCGTCATTGCCGAAGGCCACCGTAAGATCGCCGCACATAGCCCATTAACCGCCGCCCCCAATCATAGTCAGTGGGCTGCAAGTGGCAATTCTGAGGTGGTGATCGGCGGTGAAGGTCAACGGTCGAGCGTAGGTCGTGCGACGGTCGTGCGACGTTCATGCGGCGATCGTGCGGCGTTCGTGCGGCAGATGTAAGACGGCGGTCGGCAGTCGACATTCAATGAGTAAGAAGAACAAACAAATATATACAAAAATTTATAAGTTTTTACTAAACGCATTTCTATTCTTTTTCTATTCTGAAAATAGACATTTTGTATAATTACCAAATACCTTATTTTACTCAGAAATTATTTTCGGAGTAGAAATAGAAAAAAGAAGAAGCTATTTCTGAAAAAAAAAAATAATAGTTCGCTGGAATAGAAACGTTCCCATGCGCACCCTTAGTTTCGCAAATGGTAGGTTTCTTGGGAGATTGGCTGAACGAGGATTGACAATGTATAAAGTGCTCAACTTATTCATGTTCTTGAACTCAATCAGGCTAGCGTTGTTTCGCGGGGTTTTATCCTCGGCCTCCTACTGATCAAAACTCTCTTCCATAGACAATTCTTCTAAATTAACCAAGCTTTCAACAACTTCAAGCATGGAACACAATCTCAAGTCCAAAAATCTCAATTTTGTTAGTTCACCAATTTCTTTGGGCAGCCGAGCAATTCTAGAATTGAAGAAACTTAGGAATTGCAATCCTTTCAGCTTTCCAAGAGCAGTCACATTCTCTAGATGGCATCCATCAAGACATAGTGATGTGAGGTCTTTAAGTAACTCCATGGACGAAAGGAGAGAGATAAAAGATAAGCCAGTCAAGTCCAAAACTTGGAGCTTCTCCATAGATTTGAAAAACGAGTCAGGCAGTTTGAGAAAGTTTTCTTCTAATAACAGAAGTATTCTCATGTTCAGGTAGTACAACTTTTTAGGAAATTCATTAATGTCAACATAGTAAAAAAAAAAAATAGTATAAGGCCATTGTGGTGCATTTTCTAAGATCATATTGTGACCATTTTTTAACCCCAAAATCCGTTCTCCCGACCAAGGCGTTCCATTCTGTTTCAATAAATTTGTCATGCATAGAGATGGCCACGTCAATAATTAGGTCATGCATGCTTAACTCGAGCTGGCCATCATTGCCCGGCAATAAAGAAGAGTGAAGGAGGCAACGTCAATCCTTAATCAACCTATTTCTAGTATCTTGGATGGTCTTGCTGAAATTTTTATATAAACCCAAGCCCATGCAGTAGATAAGAGCATCCCTTATGCCAAGTCCCCGAGAGACTAGTGCATGAACCAAGAACAGCGCTTTGATCCTCTCATCTTTTAGGTCATTCCACTATTGATTTTACATCGGACCCTTCTTTATAGGTCGAAGCATCCCTCCATTCAGGCAAATCTCCACACTTCAATCTTTTAGCCACCGAGAGAAGCGTAAGAGGCAAGCCTCCACAATTCTCGACCACTCTATCCACGAGGATCTTAATTTTAGCGTCGATAACTCTGTCCCCCACTATTCTTTAAAAATGTATACGTGCTTCTCCATGCTTTAACTCACTGAGTTGGAATTATGGATTAGAGTCACCTTCCGTCGGCAGCCTGTTGTCGCCAACCGCCACACGACCTTTGCCTGTCGCTACACGACTGCTGACCGTCGCTGCCGACGGCTGCCGTAAGATCGCCGCACATAGCCCATTAGCCGCTGCCCCAAATCATAGTTAGTGGGCTGCAAGTGGCAATGCTGTTGCGGAGATCGATGGTGAAGGTCGATGGTCGTGCGCCGGTCGTGCGACGGTCGTGCAGCGTTCGTGCAACGGTCGAGCGACGTTCGTGCGGCGGACGTACGACGGCGGTTGTCAGTCGACGTTCTATGAGTAAGCAGAAAGAACAGACCAACAAATATAAAAATTTATAAATTTTTACTAAACGTATTTCAATTCTTTTTCTATTCTAAGAATAGACATTTTGTGTAATTACCAAATACCTTATTTTCCTCAGAAATTATTTTCGGAGTAGAAATAGAAAAAAAAAAAAGAGGAAGCTATTTCTGAAAAAAAAAAAAATTGTTCGCTGGAATAGAAACGTTGCCATGCGCACCCTTAGTTTCGCAAATGGTAGGTTTCCTGGGAGACTGGCTGAACGAGGATTGACAATGTATAAAGTGCTCAACTTATTCATGTTCTTGAACTCAGCCAGGCTAGCGTTGTTTCGTGGGGTTTTATCCTTGGCCTCCTACTGATCAAAACTCTCTTCCATAGACAATTCTTATAAATTAACCCAGCTTTCAACAACATCAAGCATGAAACACAATCTCAAGTCCAAAAATCTCAATTTTGTTAGTTCACCAATTTCTTTGGGCAGCCGAGCAATTCTAGAATTGAAGAAACTTAGGAATTGCAATCCTTTCAGCTTTCTAAGAGCAATCACATTATCTAGATGGCATCCATCAATACATAGTGATGTGAGGTTTTTAAGTAACTCCTTCGACGAAAGGAGGGAGATAAAAGATAAGACAGTCAAGTTCAAGGCTAGGAGCTTCTCCATAGATTCGAAAAATGAGTCGAGCATTTTGAGAAAGTTTTGATCTAACGACAGAAGTATTCTCATGTTCGGGCGGTCCAATTTTTTAGGAAATTCGTTAATGTCAACATAATAAAAAACAAAAAGAGCATAGTATAAGGCCATTGCGCTGCATTTTCTAAGATCGTATTGTGACCATTTTTTAACACCAAAATCCTTTCTCCCGACCAAGGCGTTCCATTCCGTTTCAATAAATTTGTCATGCATAGAGATGGCCACGTCAATAATTAGGTCATGCATGCTCAACTGGGCCTAGCCATCATTGCTTGGCAACAAAGAAGAGTCAAGGAGGCAACGTCAATCCTTAATCAACCTCTTTCTAGTATCTTGGATGGTCTTGCTAAATTTTTTATATAAACCCAAGCCCATGCAGTAGATAAGAGCATCCCTTATGCCAAGTCCCCGAGAGACTAGAGCATGAACCAAGAACATCGCTTTGATGCTCTCATCTTTTAGGTCATTCCACTATTGATTTTACATCAGACCCTTCTTTATAGGTCGAAGCATCCCTCCATTCAGGCAAATCTCCACACTTCAACCTTTTAGCCACCGAGAGAAGCATAAGAGGCAAGCCTCCACAATTCTCGACCACTCTATCCATGAGGATCTTAATTTTAGGGTTGATAACTCTGTCCCCCACTGTTCTTTAAAATTGTATACGTGCTTCTCCATGCTTTAACTCACTGAGTTGGAATTATGGATCAGAGCCACCTTCCGTCGGTAGCGTGTTGTCGCCAACCGCACACGACCGCCACCTGTCACTGCATGACCGCTGACCGTCGTTGCCGACGGCCGCCGTAAGATCGCCGCACATAGCCCATTAGCCACCACCCCGAATCATAGTCAGTGGGCAGCAAGTGGTAATGTTGCGGCGGAGATCGATGGTGAAAGTCGATAGTCGTGCGCCGATGGTGCGACGGTCGTGCGGCGTTCGTGCAACGGCCGTGCGATGTTCGTGCGACGGACGTACGACGGCGGTCGTCAGTCGATGTTCTATAAGTAAGAAGAAAGAACAAACAAATAAATACAAAAAATTATAAATTTTTACTTAACTCATTTCTATTCATTTTCTATTCTAAGAATAGACATTTTGTAAAATTACCAAATACCTTATTTTACTCAGAAATTATTTTCGGAGTAAAAATTGAAAAAAAAAGAAGCTATTTCTGAAAAATAAAAAAATTGTTCCTTGGAGTAGAAACGTTGCCATGTGCACCCTTAGTTTCTCAAATGGTAGGTTTCTTGGGAGATTGGCTGAACAAGGATTGACAATGTATAAAGTGCTCAACTTATTCATGTTCATGAACTCAGCCAGACTGGCGTTGTTTCGCGGGGTTTTATCCTCGGCCTCCTAGTGATCAAAACTCTCCTCCATAGACAATTCTTCTAAATTAACCAAGCTTTCAACAACTTCAAGCATGGAACACAATCTCAAGTCCCAAAATCTCAATTTTGTTAGTTCAACAATTTCTCTGGGCAGCCGAGCAATTCTAGAATTGAAGAAACTTAGGAATTGCAATCCTTTCTGCTTTCCAAGAGCAGTTACATTCTCTAGATGGCATCCATCAAGACATAGTGATGTGAGGTTTTTAAGTAACTCCTTCGACGAAAGGAGGGAGATAAAAGATAAGCCAGTCAAGTCCAAGACTAGGAGCTTCTCCATAGATTCGAAAAATGAGTCGAGCATTTTGAGAAAGTTTTGATCTAACGACAAAAGTATTCTCATGTTCGGGCGGTCCAATTTTTTAGGAAATTCATTAATGTCAACATAATAAAAAAACAAAAAGAACATAGTATAAGGCCACTGCACTGCATTTTCTAAGATCATATTGTGACCATTTTTTAACCCCAAAATCCTTTCTCCCGACCAAGGCGTTCCATTCCATTTCAATAAATTTGTCATGCATAGAGATGGCCGCGTCAATAATGAGGTCATGCATGCTCAACTGGTCCTAGCCATCATTGCCTAGCAACAAAGGAGAGTCAAGGAGGCAACGTCAATCCTTAATCAACCTCTTTCTAGTATCTTGGATGGTCTTGCTGAATTTTTTATATAAACCCAAGCCCATGCAGTAGATAAGAGCATCCCTTATGCCAAGTCCCCGAGAGACTAGAGCATGAACCAAGAACATCGCTTTGATCCTCTCATCTTTTAGGTCATTCCACTATTGATTTTACATCGGACCCTTCTTTATAGGTCGAAGCATCCCTCCATTCAGGCAAATCTCCACACTTCAACCTTTTAGCCACCGAGAGAATCATAAGAGGCAAGCCTCCACAATTCTCGACCACTCTATCCACGAGGATCTTAATTTTAGGGTCGATAACTCTGTCCCCCACTGTTCTTTAAAAATGTATACGTGCTTCTCCATGCTTTAACTCACTGAGTTGGAATTATGGATCAGAGCCACCTTCCGTCGGTAGACTGTTGTCGCCAACCGCCACACGACCGCCGCCTGTCACTGCACGACCGCTGACCATCGATGCCGACGGTCGTGGTAAGATCGCTGCACATAGCCCATTAGCCACCACCCCGAATCATTGTCAGTGGGCTGCAAGTGGCAATGCTGTGGCGGAGATCGATGGTGAAGGTCAACGGTCATGCGCCGGTCGTGCGATGGTCGTGTGGCGTTTGTGCAATGGTTGTGCGACGTTTGTGCGGCGGACGTACGACGGCGGTCGTCAGTCGACGTTCTATGAGTCAGAAGAAAGAACAAACAAATAAATACAAAAATTTATAAATTTTTACTAAACGCATTTCTATTCTTTTTCTATTCTAAGAATAGACATTTTTTATAATTATCAAATACCTTATTTTACTCAGAAATTATTTTCGGAGTAGAAATTGAATAAAAAAAGCTATTTCTGAAAAAAAAAAAAGTTCCTTGGAATAGAAAAGTTGCCATGCACACCCTTAATTTCGCAGATGGTAGGTTTCTTGGGAGATTGGCTGAACGAGAATTGACAATGTATAAAGCGCTCAACTTATTCATGTTCTTGAACTCAGCCAGGCTAGCGTTGTTTCGCGGGGTTTTATCCTTGGCCTCCTACTGATCAAAACTCTCTTCCGTAGACAATTCTTCTAAATTAATCAACCTTTCAATAACTTCAAGCATGGAACACAATCTCAAGTCCAAAAATCTCAATTCTGTTAGTTCCCCAATTTCTTTGGGCAGTTGAGCAATTCTAGAATTGAAGAAACTTAGGAATTGCAATCCTTTCAACTTTCCAAGAGCAATCACATTCTCTGGACGGCATCCATCAAGACATAGTGATGTGAGGTTTTTAGGTAACTCCATCGACGAAAGGAGGGAGAGAAAAGATAAGCCAGTCAAGTCCAAGACTTGGAGCTTCTCCATAGATTCGAAAAATGAGTCGAGCATTTTGAGAAAGTTTTCTTCTAATGACAGAAGTATTCTCATGTTCAGGCAGTCCTATTTTTTAGGAAATTCATTAATGTCAACATAGTAAAAAAAAAAAAAAAGCATAGTATAAGGCCATTGCAATGCATTTTCTAAGATCATATTGTGACCATTTTTTAACCACAAAATCCTTTCTCCCAACCAAGGCGTTCCATTCCGTTTCAATAAATTTGTCATGCATAGAGATGGCCATGTCAATAATTAGGTCATGCATGCTCAACTGGGCCTAGCCATCATTGCCTGGCAACAAAGAAGAGTCAAAGAGGCAACGTCAATCCTTAATCAACCTCTTTCTAGTATCTTGGATGGTCTTGCTGAATTTTTTATATAAACCCAAGCCCATGTAGTAGATAAGAGCATCCCTTATGCTAAGTCTCCGAGAGACTAGAGCATGAACCAAGAACAACGCTTTGGTCCTCTCATCTTTTAGGTCATTCCACTATTGATTTTACATCGGACCCTTCTTTATAGGTCGAAGCATGCCTCCATTCAGGCAAATCTCCACACTTCAACCTTTTTGCCACCGAGAGAACCATATAAGGCAAGCCTCCATAATTCTCGACCACTCTATCCACGAGGATCTTAATTTCAAGGCTGATAACTCTGTCCCCCACTATCCTTTAAAAAAGTATACGTGCTTCTCCATGCTTTAACTCACTGAGTTGGAATTATGGATCAAAGCCACCATCCGCTAGCAGCTTGTTGTCGCCAACCGCCACATGACCGCCATTTGTCGCGGCACGATCGCCGACCGTTGTTGCCGTCGACCGTCGCAATACTGCCGCACACAGCACATTAGCCGATGCCCCCATCTGCAGTCACTAGGCTGCAAGCGGCAATCTTGCGGTGGCGATCGGTGGTGACAATCGACGGTTGTGCGCCGGTCGTGTGACATTTGTTCGGCAATCGTACGACGGCGGTGGACGGTGGACGGTCTGTGAGTAAGAAGAAAGGAAAAAAAAATATAAAAATTTATAAATTTTTACTAAACGCATTTCTACTCTTTTTCTATTCCAAGAATAGAAATTTTTTAAAATTACCCAATACCTTATTATATCAGAAATTGCTCTTGGTGTAGAAATAGAAAAAAAAAACTATTTCTGAAAAAAAAAATTCCCTGGAATAGAAACATTGCCATGCGCACCCTTAGTTTCGCAAATGGTAGGTTTCTTGAGAGATTGGTTGAAGAAGGAATAACAATGTATAAAGTGGTCAACTTATTCATGTACTTGAAGTCAACCAGGCTAGTGTTGTTTCGCGGGGTTTTATCCTCGCCTCCCACTTATCAAAACTCTCTTCCATAGACAGTTCTTTTAAATTAACCAAGCTTTCAATAACTTCAAGCATGGAACACAATCTCAAGCCCAAAAATCTCAATTCTGTTAGTTCACCAATTTCTTTGGGCAGCCGAGCAATTCTAGAATTTAAGAAATGTAGGAATTGCAATCCTTTCAGCTTTCCAAGTGTAGTCACATTCTCTAGATGGCATCCATCAAGACATAGTGATGTGAGGTTTTTAAGTAACTCCATCGACGAAAGGAGGGAGATAAAAGATAAGCCAGTCAAGTCCAAGGCTTGGAGCTTCTCCATTGATTCGAAAAATGAGTCGGGCATTTTGAGAAAGTTTTCTTCTAATGACAGAAGTATTCTCATGTTCGGGCGGTCCAATTTTTTAGGAAATTCATTAATGTCAACATAGTAAAAAAAAAAAAAAACATAGTATAAGGCCATTGCGGTGCATTTTTTGTGATCATACTGTGACCATTCTTTAAACCCAAAATCCTTTCTCCCGATCAAGGCGTTCCATTCTGTGTCAATAAATTTGTATGCATAAAGATGGCCACGACAATAATTAGGTCATGCATGCTTAACTGGGCCCGGCCATCCCTGCCTAGAAACAAAGAAGAGTCAAGGAGGCAACGTCAATCCATAATCAACCTCTTTCTAGTGTCTTCGATGGTCTTGTGAATTTTTTATAAAAACCCAAGCCCATGCAGTAGATAAGGGCATCCCTTATGCCAAGTCCCCGAGAGACTAGAACATGAACCAGGAATAGCGCTTTGATCCTCTTATCTTTTTGGTCATTTCACTATTGATTTTACATTAGACCCTTCTTTATAGGTCGAAGCATCCCTCCATTCAGGGAAATCTCCACACTTCAACCTTTTAGCCACTAAGAGAATCATAAGAGACAAGCCTCCACAATTCTCGACCACTCTATCCATGAGGATCTTAAAATTAGGGTCGATAACTCTGTCCCCCACTATCCTTTAAAAAAGTATACGTGCTTCTCCATGCTTTAACTCACTTAGTCGGATTTATGGATTAGAGCCACCCTCCGCCGGCAGCCTATTGTCGCCAACTGCCACACGACCGCCGCCTGCTGCTACATGACCGCCGACCTACGCTGTCGGCGGCTGTTGCAAGACCGCCACACACAGCCCATTAGCTGTCGCCCCCAATCGTAGTCAGTGGGCTGCATGCAGCAATCCTGCAGCGGCGATCGGTGGTGACAGTCGACGGTCGTGCGGCGGTCGTGCGGTGGTTGGCGGTCGATGATCTGTGAGTAAGAAGAAAGAACAAACAAATAGAAAAATTTATAAATTTTTACTAAACGCATTTTTATATTTCTTCTATTCCAAGAATAGAAATTTTGTATAATTACCAAAACCTTATTTTACTCAGAAATTGTTTTTGGAGTAGAAATTGAAAAAAAAACTATTTCTGAAAAAAAAATAATAATATAGTTCCTTGGAATAGAAACGTTGCCATGCGCACCATAGTTTTGCAAATGGTAGGTTTCTTGAGAGATTGGCTGAACGAGGAATGACAATGTATAAAGTAGGTCAACTTATTCATGCACTTGAACTCAGCCAGGCTAGCGTTGTTTCGAGGGGTTTTATCCTCAGCCTCCCACTAATCAAAACTCTCTTCCGTAGACAATTATTCTAAATTAACCAAGTTTTCAATAACTTCAAGCATGGAACACAATCTCAGGTCCAAAAATCTCAATTCTGTTAGTTCACCAATTTCATTGGGCAGCCGAGCAATTCTAGAATTGAAGAAACTTTGGAATTGCAATCCTTTCAGCTTTCCGCGAGTAGTCACATTTTCTAGATGGCATCCATCAAGACATAGTTGTGAGGTTTTTAAGTAACTTCATCGACAAAAGGAGGGAGGTAAAAGATAAGCCAGTCAAGTCCAAGACTTGGAGCTTCTCCATAGATTCGAAAAATGAGTCGGGCATTTAGAGAAAGTTTTCTTCTAATGATAGAAGTATCCTCATGTTCGGATAGTCCAATTTTTCAGGAAATTCATCAATGTCAACATAGTAGAAGGCCATTGCGGTGCATTTTTTGAGATCATACTATGACCATTCTTTAAACCCAAAATCCTTTCTCCCGACCAAGGCATTCCATTTCATGTCAAGAAAGTTGTCATGCATAGATATGGCCACGTCAATAATTAGGTCATGCATGCTCAATTGGGCTCGGCCATCACTGCCTAGCAACAAAGAAGAGTCAAGGAGGCGACGTCAATCCATAATCAACCTATCTCTTGTGTCTTTGATAGTCTTGCTGAATTTTTTATATAAACCCAAGCCCATACAGTAGATAAGGGCATCCCTTAATGCCAAGTCCCCGAGAGACTAGAGCATGAACCAAGAACAGTTCTTTGATCCTCACATCTTTTAGGTTATTGTAACTAAGGTCCACTATTGATTTTACATCAAACCCTTTCTTATAGGTTGAAGCATCCCTCCATTCAGGCAAATCTCCAGCTTCAACCTTTTAGCCACTAAGAGAATCAAAAGAGACAAGCCTCCACAATTCTCGACCACTCTATCCACGAGGATCTTAAATTCAAGGTTGTTAACTCTGTCCCCCCGCTATCCTTTAAAAAAGTACTTGTGCTTCTCCATGCTTTAACTCACTGATTTGGAATTTTGGATCAGAGCCATCGTCCGCCAGTAGCTTGCCATCGCCAAACGACCGTCGCACGATTGCTGCTTGCCGCCACACGTCCACCGCACGATCGTCGCTTGCCACCGCACAACCGCCAACCGTCGCTGCCGACCGCCACACACAGCCCACTAGCTGCCTTCTTCTCCCGTGGTCGATGGTCGGCGGGCAGCAATCCTACGGCGGTGTTCGGCTATGGCGATTGACGGTCGTGCGATGGTCGTGCGGTGGTCGTGCGGCAGCTGGTGGCGGTCAACGGTCTGTTAGTAAGAAGAAAAAACAAATAAATATAAAAATTTATAATTTTTATAAAACACATTTATATTCTTTTTCTATTCCAAGAATATGAATTTTGTGTAATTACTAAACACCTTATTTTACTCAGAAATTGTTTTCGGAGTAGAAATTAAAAAAAAAAACTATTTCTAAAAAGAAATTGTTTCCCGGAATAGAAATGTTGTCATGCACACCCTTAGTTTCTCAAATGGTAAGTGTCTTGAGAGATTGGCTGAACATTGATATAGCTAGTATAAGTACCTAGAGGATGTGAATAGGTATATAAAAGATTTTTCTCGATAATTGCACAATACTAGACAGTTGATAGATTTGAGACAAATAATAATCAAAGTAAGACTGAGAGAAGGGAAGAGAAAATTGAACACGCGGTTTATAGTGGTTCGGCTTATTTCAAGCCTATGTCCACTCTTATGCACTGACAGCCTATTGGCTGGATTACACTATGAACAAAGAGATGTTACAGCGTTGTTCTTCCTTGATTTCTCGGTGTAGATGATCTACCACACTCGCTCAAGGTATCACTAAGTATAGACACTCTTTGTGTATACAATTTCGCTCAAAATGTATCGACTAATAATCAAGGTGCTTCAGACTCTGGAATTTCTCTATCGATCATGCACTAAAGCAACTAGAACGTCTTCCTTTTATACTCCTTTATGCCATCATACCCGTTGGCACTTACCAAAGGAATTCCTCCAATCTACCCGTTGGACGGAATCAATCAAGAAGATCATTCGAGCTATTAAAGGAACCTGACGATAGCCCATCAATCCTGTTCGCCCATACAATCAGGATCTTGGTTTCCAAGAATAGAACATTCCAAGAATATTTTGTCGACTATCGGGTCTTCAAACGATCTTGATTACGAATAAAAGAATCCGTTATATTTATCCAGCCAAGAGATCTTCTCCAAAGGATAGGACTAAATCCTCAACCAAATACTTCGGCTCTAGATTGCCTTCGTCACTGGATTAGAAAAACTGTCAATGAGAATAGTCTTGAGTCTTGAGTCTTGAGTGCTGAGTCTGGTGATCTGAAAGTCTTCAGACTCTAAACAGAAGGTCTGCAATTATCCAGACTAGACTGATAGAAACGTTTTGTCAGCTTCAAAATATTCTGGAAAGATTTCTCCAACAATCTCCCCCTTTTTGATGGTGACAAAACTTTCCTGTAGATTTGAACAACTTTGACCTGCAAAACATTACTCAAGCAATATGGCTATCTCATAAAGATTAATAAATCAACCAAACTCTGCATCCACAAAAAATCGGTTAGTCTTTCATGAGTAAGACCATACAACAACACTTGATATAAATGCAAACAGTCAAGCATCAAAATCCACACCCAAGTCAGTCAAATTCAAGTTCACACCCAAGTCATACTCAAAAACAAACATTCAAACACACAAAAGAAATTTAAAGTCAAAGTTTAAAGAGTTCAAATTGCAATTCTCCCCCTTTTTGTCATCATTAAAAAGGTGAGAAAAGAGTCAAGTCTGCTTGGGAATGCGCACAATCTGGAAATCTCCCATCGACTGTACGATGCCTTCCAGCCTCTTCAAGTCTTCCCGTAGATGAGCCACCTCTTCTCCTTTGGCATTGGCTTGAATTTGAAGAGCGAGGTCTTTCATTTGATCCGCCAGGGTAACAGAAGATGCTTGTCCAGCATTCTTCATGACTTGAAGTTCACAGTCCACAGCATAGATTTGACCCTGCATTTCCAGAAGAACATCAAGGATACGACGAAAATTTGTTGTATTGTCCGTCTGTGTGCTCGCATTTGCTCTCTCGGATGGAGTGAAGGCAGACGATGGAACTTCGGTGTAATCTTGTAGATTTGGTGTTGACGTATCATGTCCTTCCTCAGGCATTTGAGAAGTCTGAAAATCTTCTGGATTTGCTGGTGAGCGACTCACACCTTCACTGTTGACAGCATGTGGTATAGTTCTTCCTTGCTCGCCATCTCCCCCTGTCTCTAGGACCTCAAATGGGGAAGAGTGATGGTCATGCTCTTCAGCATCTTGATTCCCTTTCTTTCTGGCTTCATCTGCAGACTTTTATTTCACTACTTCTCCTTCTTCTTCAGCTTCTTTCTCCTTCTCTTGTTACTCCTCTGCTTCTCTATTCTTTGCTTGCTCCTCTCTTCTCTTTGTTCTTTTTCCTCTGCTTCTTTTCCTTTCTTCTGTTGTTCTGTTGATTCAGGTACAGAACGTCTGGTCCTTTTCAATGCAGAGATAGTGAGATCTTCCTCTTCATCTTCATCCTCCAAGATAAGAGTTCTTTTCTTTTTGGATGGGGCACCAATGGGCTCCTTCCCTTTTCTCTTTGATGCAAAAGATACTGAAGTCTTCACTCTGAACTTCTCCATTGCCTTAGCAAGCTCTTTCAGACGCATTTTTGTCAGCATTTTCAAACCCACCACCATTTTGTCGCATGGTCGAACACAAAGAGTATGTGGAGGTTCAATGTTCAAGTGTCTGAAGATCTTGGTCACAAGACCTGGGTAAGGCAATTGGCCCTTGTCCTTCACCATTGCTCTGTACATGTGAAAGAGAATGGTGTGAGGGAGAGAGAACTTCTTCCCTGTATTGATCGCGTACATCAATTTCGCCTCGGAGTTAGACACGTCAGTCTTGGATGTAGACTTTGACCTGATATAGTTGATCACAATTTTGTGAAGCAAGATGTTGATGGCACGCATTCTTGAGTAGGTAATTCTTCCCTCTGTATCCCTGTCTTTGACAAGCTCCAATGATGCACGAGCAATCGAAACTTTGATTGTTGATAGCGTCCTCTTTCTACTCCAATTATATCTGCCAACATGTCCACATCTACCACATAGTCTTGGTCTCGAATACTGAATGATATTCTATTCGCATCTAAAAAGCTAAGATTCGAATAGAAGTATGCTGTCAATTGCGCATAACCGTCTGTGGTATCGGAGCAAAATTGCTCAAGTTGAAGCAGATTGAACTTCTCCCTTAAGTTCACATTAATGGCATCCAAGAAATCGAAATCAACACTTCTAGGGTTTATCACCCCTCGTTTCAACAGTCTGAAGAACAGATTCTCCTGTTCCTTCGATTTAAACAAATCCATCCTTTTTCCCCTCACCTTCGCAGCAACACCCATTCTAGGTAGAAATTCACTAAACATTTTATCATCATCGTTCCCGTCAGTCGGATTTGGTCCCAATATACGAGGGTCACTTGGAATGTTCGCAAGTGCTTCCTCAGCCTTTCCTTTGGGAGCAATTCCCAAATCCTCCATTTGTCGCAAAAAGATATACTCATTCCCATAATTCTTATCTTTAAGGAAATCATCTACGTAGTTCAGCGGAGTCCCAATGCTCTTCATCGCACAATAGAGCTTGTAAATAAAAGAGGGTTTTTGGACTCTTACAGGGTCTGCGTTCTTGATTATTTCTTCCTCCGGTTGATGACCCGCACCTTGTGGGGTAGATGGTGTTGAGTGACGTGGTGGAGAGTGAATCGGGCTTTGTTGTTGACTCGGTAAATCTTCCTCTTTGATGAGATCGAAATGGGTAGGCCCCTCCCTCATTCTCTGTGGTCCCCTATTCGCGATTCTTGAAGACTTTCTCGAAGAAGACATCCTTCCTTGTCGTTGAAAGATTCCTTTACTCGCTTTCCTAAGAAAAGATGACAACTTTCTCGAAGATAAACACGAAGTAGAGACAGGATTGGGAGGAGAATGCCTTTTTAGGGTTTTGAAGTTTAAGCGAGGAAAACTGTATATATATAACTCAGCTTAAAAAGGAAAAAACCAATCGGCACAAAGGAAAGTGAACAGACGCCTCTTTTAAAATCGATAATTGCCAAATAGAAGTTAATCCTTTTTGAAAAGACAAGATTCCGTTTTTCACGGAAATTATAAATTAACTGAACTAAAGATCGTACCTTTTCGAGATTGAATATAATAACAACTTACAGTCTATAGCCATGAATGTCTGAGTCTGAGGGTTGGAGAGTCTCTAGACTTTAACTTCCTCAAGCTTCAAAATGTTGAGTCTAGAACGGATAAAATCGATTTGATTTTTCTCCAAAGGCTTTGTGAATATATCCGCTAGTTGATTTTTTGAATCAACAAATTGAATCGAGATTTCTCCATTTTGAACATGATCTCTAATGAAATGATGTCGAATCTCTATATGCTTTGCTCTTGAATGAAGGATTGGATTTTTAGTGAGATTGATTGCGCTGGTGTTGTCACATCTAATCTCTGTGCATGAGTCTTCAATTCCAAAGTCTTGTAGCTGTTGTTTTATCCATAGAATTTGCGAACAGCAACTTCCAAGAGCTACATACTCTGCTTCTGTTGTTGAGAGAGCCACAGTGCTTTGTTTCCTTGAAAACCAAGACATTGTCCTGCTTCCAAGCAACTGGCAAGTTCCCGAAGTGCTCTTTCTATCAACTCTGCAACCGGCCAGATCTGCGTCTGAATATCCCAGAAGATTAAAGTCTCCCTTCTTAGGATACCAAAGACCGATGCTTGAAGATGAAGCAACGTATTTAATAATACGTTTCGCAGCACTGAGATGGGATTCTCTAGGATCTGATTGAAACCTAGCACAGATGCAAACACTCAACAAAATGTCAGGTCTAGAAGCAGTAAGATAAAGAAGTGAACCAATGATGCTCCTGTACAGCTTTTGATCAACTTTCTTCCCTTCTTCATCTTTGTCTATCTTTAAAGAACTTGACATCGGTATGTCGGTCTTTTTGCACTTTTCCAGTCCAAACCTTTTGACAAGATCATTATCATATTTTTCTTGATAAATAAAAGTTACTTCCTTCAATTGTTTTACTTGAAGACCAAGAAAGAATGTTAACTCTCCCATCATACTCATTTCAAACTCATCCTGCATAGACTTAGAAAATTTCTTGCACAGACTTTCATTAGAGGATCCAAAAATAATATCATCCACATATATTTGAACAAGTAAAAAGCTTTTGTTTTCCTTTTTGATAAATAAAGTAGTATCTACTTTACCTTTGACAAAACCATTATGTATTAAGAACTTACTTAGTCTGTCGTACCAAGCTCGAGGTGCTTGCTTTAAACCATACAAGGCCTTTTTCAGTCTGAAGACTGAGTCTGGCTTCTTTGGGTCTTCAAACCCTGGTGGTTGTTCCACATAAACTTCCTCATGGATAAATCCATTTAGGAAGGCACTTTTGACGTCCATTTGGAATAACCTGAAATTTTTATAACAAGCAAACGCAAGTAATAGTCGAATAGCTTCTAACCTTGCTACTGGTGCGTAAGTCTCATCATAGTCTATTCCTTCTTCTTGCGTATATCCTTTGGCCACGAGTCTTGCTTTGTTTCGTACGACTTTTCCTTTCTCATTCATCTTGTTCCTGAACACCCATTTAGCTCCAATAACAGTTTTACCTTTTGGTTTAGATGTCAATTCCCAGACATCATTAATGTTGAACTGTCTGAGCTCTTCTTGCATAGCTTCAATCCAGCTTTCATCAGATAAAGCTTCTTCTATGCTCTTTGGTTCAATTTCAGAAATGAGAGCCACAGCACTAGACTCTTCACGCCTTTTGGATCTGGTGCGAATTCCTTCATTAATTTCGCCGATAATGAGATCTTTGGGATGACTGGACTTATGCTTCCAGTTACTGGTTGATTTGTCTGGTTGATGATCTCTTTCTTTATTTGAATCTTCACGAACAGCTTGATGCTGGTCTTCCAGAGTCTGAGATGCTTCTTGAGTTGTAAGCTTTGGAGGGTCTGGAGCAGGTTCAGACTCTTCATGATGAGTCTGACTGGATTCATCTTGCGTAGAGTCTTGAAATTTGACATTCATTGACTCCTCCACAGACTGGCTCTTCTTGTTATAGACTCTGTAGGCTTTGCTTGATGTAGAATATCCAAGGAAGATGCCTTCATCTGATCTTTCTTCAAACTTACCAACTTGATCTTTTGCATTTTTCAATATAAAGCATTTGCAACCAAACACATGAAAGTATGAAACAATAGGCTTCTTACCTTTGAATAACTCATAAGGGGTTTTCTCTAGAATAGGTCTTAAGAAGACTCTATTGATGATATAGCACGTTGTTGAAACAGCTTCAGCCCAAAATCGTGAAGAAATCTTACTTTCAATTAAAAGAGTTCTAGCCATTTCTTGAAGAGATCTATTCTTTCTTTCCACAACTCCATTTTGCTGAGGAGTATATGGAGAGGAGAACACATGCTTAAAGCCAGATTCATCACAAAATTTTGTAAAATCTTGATTTTCAAATTCACCTCCATGATCTGTTCTTATACTTGAGATAACACATCATTTTTCATTTTGAACCTTTTTAGCAAATTTTTCAAAATACGAGAAGGTTTCGGACTTACTTGCAAGGAAATATACCCAAGTAAAGCGGGAGTAATCGTCCACAATTACTAGGCAATATTTCTTACCTCCAATGCTCTGGGTTCTGGTTGGTCCGAAGAGATCCATATGCAGCAATTGTAGTACATGATTAGTAGAGACATGATTTATTGGCTTAAATGAATTTCTTACCTGCTTTCCCAGAATACATGGAGTGCATGGATCAGACTTTTGGTATGGTAATTTGGGTAGACCTCGAACAAGCTGCTTTGATGAGATTTTGGCTAATTGCTTCATGTTGACATGACCAAGCTTTCTGTGCCATAAGCTTGCTTCGTCTTGAATTGAGATTAGGCATTGCGATTCATTTGGTTTCACATCTAGAAGATAGATATTTCCATGTCTTCGACCCATGAAAGACTAAGTAGAGTCTTTACTGGTTCCAGAACATGTTCCTTCTTGAAAGAAGATCTTAAAACTAGTATCACACAATTGGCTAATGCTGAGAAGATTGTAATTGAGTCCTTCCACTAGGGAAACATTACTTATTGTGAGATTTCTAATTTTCACAGTTCCAAATCCCACAATACTTCGTTTGTTGTTTCCTCCAAATGAAACTTTTCCACCATTTACTTGAACAAGCTTTATGAAGCAATTTGAGTCTCCTGTCATGTGTCTTGAGCATCCATTGTCAAGATACCACTTTACCTTTTCCTTGACGGAGACCACCTGCATTTAAAAGAGAGTCTCAAGCTTTCTTTGGTACCCAAATTTTCTTGGGTCCTTTGGTGTTAGTAAGATAAACAGTATTAGCCCATACTTTCTTAACAGGTTTCCAAACCATAGGACACTCTTTTTCAAAGTGATCCGGACTGTTGCACTTTGAACACTTGAGGGCATTTCGACCTACAGACTTTACAAAAACTTTCTTGAAATGATTTTTGTAAGCCTCTCTCGAGGGTCTTTCCTTAATTCTTTCTTTTACTTTAGGAAAATCAATCAAGGGAATTGTTTCTGCTGTCATACCTAGACCGGACTTATTGAAGTAAGGTCTTTGAGCTGAAAGAATTTTTTCAAGTTTTTCGGACCCTATTGAAAATTTCTTTGAAATATTTGATAAGTCAGTTTTTAAAAGGGCATTTTCTTTCAAAAGATTATCTTCATTTTCTTTAAGAGTGGAAACATTCAAGTCTAAACTTTTAACTCTTTCTTCTAAAACGTTTTCCTTTTGTTTTAGAGCTGAGTTTTCCTTTTTAAGTTCGGAAATTCTTTTGAGAGAAGTCTTAAGACTAAAACACAGTTCATCAATGTATTTAGAAACTTTGACAGGAATTTTAAAATTACTTGCCTCAAATTCACTATCTGAGTCTGATCCAGAATCTGAGTCTGAGTCTGAATGTGCCATCAGACATAGGTTGGCATATTCATTATCACTTTCTTCACACTCTGTATCACTCTAGGTTTCGGCTTTGAGAGCTTTTCGAAACTTTTCAGCTTTTCCTCTCTTCTTCTTCAAAAGAGGACAGTTGGGTCTAATGTGTCCCTTTTTCTTACATTCAAAGCAGACTACATCTTTGTTTGGTTCCTCATCATCAACGGACTTGGTCTGCTGTCTTTGAAAACTTTGTTTCTTTGAGTTGAACCTTCTTCCTTTTCTATTCAGTTTTCTGAATCTTCTTATCATGAGAGCAAGCTCCTCATCGTCCATATCATCTTCAGAATCTGTATCATCAGAATCATCATTTGATTTTAATGCAATGGATTTCTTACCTTTTGGATCTTCGTCTTCATTAATTCGTTCCACTTCATAAGACTCGAAGAGTTCCAATCAGCTCATCGTCGACGATAGTGGCATAATTCTTTGCGTCTCTCTTATTGAAGTCTTTATGTGATTCCAATCCTTGGAGAGTCCACGCAGTAGCTTGTTTACCTTCATGGGATCAGAAATTTTTTGTCCTTGATTCTCAAGACCATTGACAATATCTGTAAAACGGCTAAACATGTCAGTTATAGATTCTCCTGGTTTCATTTTGAAGGCTTCATATTGACCGAGGAGAATGTTAATTCTGGTTTCCTTCACTCGATCTGTTCCTTCATAGGTGATATGTAATCTGTCCCAAACTTCTTTTGTTGTAACACAAGAAGATATTATGTTATATTCAGTTGGTGACAAAGCACAATATAAAGAGTAAATTGCTTTTGCATCGAGTGCTTGTCTCTTGATTATCTCTTCCTGAGTCATTCCGCTGGTCTCAACAGTTTCTTTCCCTCTTTCAGAGACTAATGCAGCTGTAGGAGTAATTCCTTTTTCTACAACGTCCCATTCCAGATGATCCTTTGATCGTAGGGAAGCTTTCATCTTGTTCTTCCAGATGTTGTAATCCTTTCCATCAAAGTAGGGTGGTCTAGTATTGCTTTGCCCTTCCACCAGCCCTGGTGCTAGCATACTAGCCATAGATCTTTTATTCTGAAGTAAAACACTTCAAATAAAGTAAGTACACAAGCTCTGATACCAATTGATATAGCTAGTATAAGTACCTAGAGAGGGGGTGAATAGGTATATAAAAGATTTTTCTCGATAATTGCACAATACTAGATAGTTGATAGATTTGAGACAAACAATAATCAAAGTAAGACTAAGAGAAGGGAAGAGAAAATTGAACACGCGGTTTATAGTGGTTCGGCTTATTTCAAGCCTACGTCCACTCTTTTGCACTGACAGCCTATTGGCTGGATTCCACTATGAACAAAGAGATGTTACAGCGTTGTTCTTCCTTGATTTCTCGGTGTAGATGATCTACCACACTCGCTCAAGGTCTCACTAAGTATAGACACTCTTTGTGTATACAATTTCGCTCAAAATGTATCGACTAATAATCAAGGTGCTTCAGACTCTGGAATTTCTCTATCGATCATGCACTAAAGCAACTAGAACGTCTTCCTTTTATACTCCTTTATGCCATCATACCCGTTGGCACTTACCAAAGGAATTCCTCCAATCTACCCGTTGGACGGAATCAATCAAGAAGATCATTCGAGCTATTAAAGGAACCTGACGATAGCCCATCAATCATGTTCGCCCATACAATCAGGATCTTGGTTTCCAAGAATAGAACCTTCCAAGAATATTTCGTCGACCATCGGATCTTCAAACGATCTTGATTACGAATAAAAGAATCCGTTATATTTATCCAGCCAAGAGATCTTCTCCAGAGGATAGGACTAAATCCTCAACCAAATACTTCGGCTCTGGATTGCCTTCGTCACTGGATTAGAAAAACTGTCAATGAGAATAGTCTTGAGTCTTGAGTCTTGAGTCTTGAGTCTGGTGATCTGAAAGTCTTCAGACTCTAAACAAAAGGTCTGCAATTATCCAGACTAGACTGATAGAAACGTTTTGTCAGCTTCAAAATATTCTGGAAAGATTTCTCCAACAGAGAAAGTTTTCTTCTAATAATAGAAGAATCCTCATGTTCGGGCAGTTCAATTTTTCAGGAAATTCATCAATGTTAACATAGTAGAAGGCCATTGTGGTGCATTTTTTGAAATCATATTGTGACCATTCTTTAAATCCAAAATCCTTTCTCTCGACCAAGGCGTTCCATTCCATGTCAATAAATTTGTCATGCATAAAGATGGCCACGTCAATAATTAGGTCATGCATGCTCAACTAGGCCCGGCCATCACTGCCTAGCAACAAAGAAGAGTCAAGGAGGCAACGTCAATCCATAATCAACCTATCTCTAGTGTCTTTGATGGTCTTGCTGAATTTTTTATAAAAACCCAGCCCATGCAGTAGATAAGGGCATTGCTTATGCCAAGTCCCCGAGAGACTAGAGCATGAACCAAGAACAGTGCTTTGATCCTCTCATCTTTTAGGTCATTGTAACTAAGTTCCATTATTAATTTTACATTGGACCCTTCTTTATAGGTCAAAGCATCCCTCTATTCAGGCAAATCTCCACGCTTCAACCTTTTAGCCACTGAGGGAATCAAAAGAGGCAAGCCTCCACAATTCTCGACAACTCTATCCATGAGGATCTTAAATTCAGGGTCGTTAACTCTATCCCCCATTATCTTTTCAAAAAGTATATGTGCTTCTCCATGCTTTAACTCATTAAGTTGGAATTCTAGATCAGAGCCACCGTCCACCGATAGCATGCCGTCGCCAACCGCCACACGATCGCCGCATGACCACTGCCGATAGCCACCGCCCCCTCCCGTGGTCGATGGGCTGTGGGCAGCAATCCTGTGGCGGTGGTCGGTGGTGATGGTCGACGGTCGTGCGGCGGTCGTATGACGCGGGTGCCGGCGGGCGGCGATCCGTTAGTAAGTAGAAAAAACAAATAAATATAAAAATTTATAAATTTTTAGCATACGCATTTCTATTCTTTTTCTATTCCAAGAATATAAATTTTGTATAATTACCAAATACCTTATTTTACTCATGTTTTGTTCCTGGAGTAGAAATAAAAAAAAAAAAAAAACTATTTCTGAAAGGAAATAGTTCGCCAGAATAGAAACGTTGTTGTGTGCACCCTTAGTTTCCCAAATGGTAGGTCTCTTGAGAGATTAGCTAAACAAGGAATGGCAATGTATAAAGTGCTCAACTTATCCATGTTCTTGAACTCAGCCAGGCTAGCATTGTTTTGCGGGGTTTTATCCTCGGCCTCCCACTAATCAAAATTCTTTTCCATAGATAATTCTCCTAAATTAACCAAGCTTTTAATAACTTCAAGCATGGAACACAATCTCAGGTCCAAAAATCTCAATTTTGTTAGTTCACTCATTTCTTTGGGCAGCCGAGCAATTCTAGAATTGAAGAAACTTAGGAATTGCAATCCTTTCAGCTTTCCATGAGCAGTCACATTCTCCAAATGGCATTCATCAAGACATAGTGATGTGAGGTTTTTAAATAACTCCATTGACGAAGGGAGGGAGATAAAAGATAAGCCAGTCAAGTCTAAGACTTGGAGCTTCTCCATAGATTTGAAAAAAGGGTCGGGCATTTTGAGAAAGTTTTCTTCTAATAATAGAATAATCCTCATGTTCGGGCAGTCCAATTTTTTAGGAAATTCATCAATGATAATATAGTAGAAGACCATTGCGATGCATTTTCTGAGATCATACTGTGACCATTCTTTAAACCTAAAATCATTTCCCCTGACCAAGGCGTTCCATTCAATGTCAATAAATTTGTCATGCATAGAGATGGCCACATCAATAATTAGGTCATCATGCATGCTCAACTGGGCTCGGCCATCACTGCCTAGCAACAAAGAAGAGTTAAGGAGGCAACGTCAATCCATAATCAACCTATTACTAGTGTCTTTGATGGTCTTGCTGAATTTTTTATATAAAACCAAGCTCATGTAGTAGATAAGGGCATCCCTTATGCCAAGTTCCCGAGAGACTAGAGGATGAACCAAGAACGGTGCTTTGATCGTCTCATCTTTTAGGTCATTGTAACTAAGGTCCACTATTGATTTTACATCGGACCCTTCTTTATAAGTCGAAGCATCCCTCCATTTAGGCAAATCTCAACGCTTCAACCTTTTAGCCACTGAGAGAATCAAAAGAGGCAAACCTCCACAATTCTCGACCGCTCTATCTATGAGGATCTTAAATTCAGAGTCATAAACTCTGTCCCCCACTGTCCTTTAAGAAAGTATACGTGCTTTTCCATGCTTTAACTCATTGAGTTGGAATTCTCGATCAGAGCCACCGTCCGTCGGTAGCCTACCGCCGCCAACTGCCACACGATTGCCACACGACCACCGCCGCAGGACCGCCGCCCACAGCCCAACAGCTGCTGCCCCTTCCTATGGCCAATGGGCTACAGGCGTCAATCCTAAGTGACGATGACGGTCGGCGGTTGTGTGGCGATCGTGTGGCGTTTGTGCGATGGTCGTGCGGCGCCAAGCAGTGGTTTGCGATCCATGACTAAGAAGAAAAAACAAATAAATACAAAAATTTGTAAATTCTTACCAAACGCATTTTTATTCTTTTTCTATTCCAAAAATAAAAATTTTGTATAATTACTAAACACCTTATTTTACTCAGAAATTGTTCCCGGAGTGGAAATAGAAAAAAAAAAAAAAACCTATTTCTGAAAAGAAATAGTTCCCCGGAATAGAAACTTTGCCATTTGCACCTTTTAGAGCCGTGATGACCCATAACGTTTCTTGCCGTAGAGATGGAACAACTGAGAGAACATTGGGTGCGTCTCTTATGCCACCTCATTTTTTTGGTAATAATCCATGGAGGTGACTTCCGTCAACTTGTTCTTGGCTGATTTCTTTCTTGAATTTTGCAAAGGAGACACGAAGAGCTATCACAAGAGCATGAGGTTTTTACATTCTTGCCTACATTCACGTTAGCATGAAAGCATTAGTAATTAAAATTTCTTAATTCATGATTTAAAGATTTCAATTTGCATGTGCAAGTGACCATAACCCAAAATAATTTATTATGTATCTTATGAGATTTACACGTGTGACTTCCAATTCTTAAATTGGAAATTCTTTGATATCTTGACTATTTGCACCACTCATGGGAATTGTAAATTTCATCTTCTCTTTAGTAACATCTCAAATATATTGACAAATCGCAAATTTGACTCTCATGCACCGTTGAGAGGGGGGGCTAGTGATGTGTTGGTTCCTAAGGTTTAAATTTTGCCTCGATCCACATGGAAATCACCCCCCCCATTCTACTTGTCTATGGAATTATGGATTTTTGACACTTTTTGATAGATTATTTCCTTTAAAATAGATCTCCCTTTCCATTTTGTGATATAGATACAGATTATTACACTTTTTGTTCTTACTGATGCGGGCTTTGTAAATTAAGTTGCGAAGACTAGACGGATTGGCTCTCTTCCACAAAATTGCCTTTCTATTCCTCCATAAGCCAATTGTTCTCTCCATTGTTTAGATTCCCCTGGCTTGGGACTCTTTTGACCATGTTCGCAATTTCAATAAAATTTTCTTTGACCCCACGAAAACAAGATCTTTGCCCTTTTCTCTTGCCCCACAAAGGATGATACACATGAGTCAATTATTTCTTTATTTTCTTGGGTCCGTCCAACTTGTCCAGATCAATAATTGCGAGCGACAATCAGACACAGAAGACAAAATAAAACAAAGGCAATGACTATGGATAGTGTAGGTCCTGGAAATTGAGATGTTATCTTCAGTCCCTTCCCATCTAAAAAGGTCAGGTTTTGATTGATAAGCAACTCTTCACATGAGCTCGCCATAAGATTCCCCTTTCTCTCTTACATAATGCTTGGAAAAGCGACTAGTGTTTCTTCTTCTAGGCTATGGTTCCTACAAAGACAAAGCATAATCAAAAGGGCTTACACAATAATTTCCTTGCCATCATGTCCGTTTAACATAACAAAATTTATCTATTAATTACTCCGTATTTGAAAATAATTATGATAATAGATGGCTTGTGGTTAGGAATTTCCACCGTCTTTGCAAAGGCCGGCTTGCATTTGAAAATATCTATGCTAATAGGTGGAGGTTTGGTAATTGATTTGTAATAGCTAAATTCTTCAACGGTTGAAAGTGTTAGGGCATGGCTTGATTTTAGTGATAACGATTATGCATATAATACCAAGAGCTATCATATTTGTATACGAAATTATGTGCAATCATGTCATCTAATGCTTTTTTTTTTCTAAGTTAAATTTTTCTTAATGGTGGATTACACTATCTACTCTTTTGCTAATAATTATCTTCATCATTTTCTTATATTCATTTATTTGTAATATACATATATTAATTTTTTGTGATGAAATTTTCTGGTAGCAATGGATTTTCTTTTATTGATTTGCTAATATCATCTACCAAATATGGGCTATCATGTCATAAATTAGATCTCAATATTGTGAAAAATCTTTTAACGGAAACCTTATAGTCCTCGATTTAAGGTCAAATGAATATCATAGCATAATATGTATCCCTATATTGTTAAACATTTTTGAAAACTCACAACGATCATTAATTTAAATAAACTATTAAAAATATGTTAAAATTACCATAAAAATTAGATCAGATGAAGAAGCACATGTGCTACCACGTGGGTCACTTTCACACGAGCAATATCCACTTCTATGTGTATAAAGATAGATTACCAATTATCAAATTTTTAAGTGTAGAGTAGCACTGAATAAATCTATGTATATGTACTCATCCGATTGATGAAGACTGCAAGATCAATATTTACTTGTCTCGACCTACCCCTCGATATGAAAGGAAATAGGTTTAGGAGTATTGCTTAAAAGACGTCCTTATGGCCCATGATTAGACGTAGGCTCTTCTAAGTTCACACCTCCCGTGATTTTTAGTGTTCATAAAAATTTTCAAATTAGTCGCTACTAGTTTATTAGGGTCAGCTATAAACCAAATGAGGTAGGGGAGTATACCTCATTTCCTACGTAATCAAATAATCTAAGATTGGAGACTTGATTACACTAAATAAATAATTAATGCAATTTTAATACCTAATCTTGTTCATTTCAAAAATATTTTCCATGAGGCAGTCTATGTTGATTTTAGACCTATTCACTAATATATAAGGTGACCATGCGAATGCCCAATCATTAACATGACAATTAGCAACTAAAGTGGCATCGAATAAATTGAATCGGAAGAGCAAGAATCTAGCAATATCAAATAAGGAGCCTGTCATCTTAGACTAAGCTAAAGGGAAATCATAATCAACAAATGGAAAAAGTTTAATTAAGGGTATTTGTTTTAATGACAATCGGAACCCTATGATAAAGTCATAAGGGCTTGTTTAATTTTTTAACACAATTTTCTTATCAATGATTTTCCCATAACTTTAAGAGAAGGCTACCTTGAAAGATTATTTTAAAGCATTTTCTGACTTTAGGAAAAAAAAAAATTTCGGACTTTTTTTATTAATTTTTATAAAATTAATTTTTTAAAAATATATTTTTTATTCAATTAATAAGTAGTCTAAAAATAGGGACCTAGCCAGAACATGGATGAACTTGGACTCACAGTTTAGACTAGAGGGGACGATTGATCTTATCCTCAAGCTCACTCCATTTCTACCCTTTCTAAGACTAATTGGGAAAAAACTCCCAAGTGAGCCTCCACCAAAGCTACACCAAGCCCATTCCTTTGTAACTGAGTGCACTAAGCCCATATTACTAAAAAGAACGCAGCCCAAGCACTTCCAAAAATGAAGCCAACCCAAATTTATTAAAACCACTCAAGCCCAATATTACTCAATCATTGAATAAACCCACACATCCACAACCGAGACTCTCCCCAAACCATAACGTGAATAAATTATTCTCATCCTCAACGACGTGACCACATCCCTGCATCTTCACAGCAAGCGACTTTCAGCCACCAAGCAATCACTTGTCTCCATCGCTAATCATTGGAGGCTCCCGTTCGCAGCCACACCCCGAACACCAAGGACAACCGTAGGGCTATACCTAGGCATGAAGCAAAGCAACCCAAAAAACTTCGGTAGAAACAAAACATGATTGAAAATGTTCTTGCTAATCACAAGAGAGGTTACAATGTATCACACATGTTCACGGGCTCCTTTCAACAATTCAAAAGTACAGATTCAACCATATAGATTTGGTTCAGATGTTTTATCGTAATTTGAAACGCACTGGCTAAATGAGGGAAAAACCAACCAACTTGTGATGGGACTCAAAATAATCAACAAGTAGTGGCCCAAAGTAGCGGTGCACGAACGAATGGGGCTGATGCTCGCAAGAACTGAACAACGAAGAAGTCCGGTCTAGTGAGTCCAAAAAGGGGCAAAGCAAGGCACAAACAGCCAGCACCACCCATGCGATTGTTATGAGTGGGTTTGTGATTGAGGCCTATGAGTTTTCAGGCCAAGCCCAATTTTGCGAGGTTTATCAGCAGTAGATGAGTCTAAAATGGGTGACTCACAAAGCAACTAAATCATCTTCAATCAACTAAGCTCACTTCCTTGATACGTCACTCATCCTCCAGGGGAGAGGATCCAGTAAATTTTGGAAGGTAGATATTGGAAAGCTAGGGCAAGATTTATAAAGGAAATATAAAGAAAACTAGGTCCAATGCCTTTTTCTCCCTCTTTGATGGTTCGACTGTTTTTTGACTTGAATTGAATGCAATGGAGGGAGAAGCACACATTGGCATGGCCGATACTACTATTATGCTAAAATCGCATAGGGACATTAGACAGCATAATATTTGTGCAAAACATTTTTCTTGGTGCCCACCAAAGTAAATTGGCGAGAACTAAATTATAAAAGCATTAGATCAGACGAATTCATTTTTCTATGAGCCTTTACTCTTCTTCTCCGAGATTGTTGAACTCAGAAAATAGGAAAAAGAAAAAGAAAAAGAAAGAATGGCTGCCCTTCTTATCCAAGATAGTCATTTCAGAAAATAGAACAAAAAGAGTGGCTAAACAACATTGTATATTTAGTGTTAAAAAATTTTCTGCGAGAATACAATGACCAACTCATATGATATCAAGTTAATTGATTATATCAAGTTTAAAACTGAATTGATTGTCATATAGTGACTTTAAGATTTTTTGGATAATTTTTTCCTTGATCATATGTGTTGGAAGAGGCTCGTGAGGTATCATGTAGGCGAAACATGTTTGAATTCCTACTATCCATGGATCAGATAGTGTTGTTCAGTACATTCTCACATATTAAGGCATTAAGTCTGAATCAATGTGATGAAAAATCAATGTGGATTAACCGAAAGAAACGTGAAATTATTTTAATTGTTAGGGCAAATGACGGGAACATAAACCAAATATCGGGTCAAAAAATGAATAACAGCTCCTTGTCTAGGCCATGGATTGGCCTGCATAATGGTACGAATTGTGCCAAAAAAATGGACTACACGATGCAGAACTCCCTTACTATGTTATACCAACACTATTTGAAACACAGACAACAATCGGCACCGACTAATTTCAAGAAAATGATTCAATTATGAGATTCTAGCGAACACGTTGAAAAGAAAATAAACTGAAAATTAAACGAGCAAACGCAAGGACATTCATCGGCAACCAAACCCAACGAAGAAACAACGGTGAACAACTAATTAGGATCAGCAAACGGGGGCTCAGGCATGCGCACCTATTCTTCCAATCAGTTCCGTGATTAAACAAGATAACTTTGGGCTACAACCGAGCTGAACGCGATCAGAGTAAGCTGAGGAATTTAAATTCTCACATAGACGACTCCGGGGACAGCAGGGGACGGTGGAAACGCTGCTTCCTTCTAGCCCGAGTATCCTCCGCTTCGATGTGCAAGATTGAGAGAATTGATATGAAAGCGTGAATGTGCACCTCTACCGATCTTCCAGCCCCTTCCCCACGAACTTCCCACATTTTTCTCGTCCTTTTACCACGATCTGCTGAGCCACCAAGTCCATTTCCTTTCCCATCCTTTACCTTTTCCTCTTTCGGTCCTTCTTCACGATGCTGATTGGCGTCTCCCCCTTTCTTCCTCCTCTTGCTCACGCCAACAACGATGCCGCGAGCATAGGAACAGCGCAGAGCAGGGACAGAGGAGCAGGCGGACGGCGACGGAGGTGACGAGCGATGTCACGCCGGTTCGACCAAGAGGGGCCAGTCAGGGCGCCAAGGACCGGCAGCCGAAGCGCCTTCACCGACCGGCCTTCTCGGGGCGATTGGGAGAGTGAAAAAGGGGAGCTTGGTGTTGGCTGGGTCCACCTTCATGTGGGGCCCAGCCAGCATTAAAAAAAAAAGGAAAAAGAAAAGAAAAGAACAAAAAAAAGTGGAAGTTGTCGTACGTGGTGTGTGCGCCCGAAAAGTGACGAAGAGAGAGAGAGAGAAAACAAAAAAAAACTGCACAAAGGAGAAAGAGAAGAGAAGAAGAGCGCTGCAACTTTGCGGCTTTGATTCGAAGGCCAAATATTGTCAGAATCGGCTCAAATTTCAGTATGTTGTTCGTGAGACCGAGGGCTACGAGTTGATGGTTTTTGTTCGTCGAGAACCGTCTCCAAATTCTCCAATTGCTGTTTAGGTTTTCTTGCTCCCAACTTGTTTGTCTACCTATGTGGTGGGAAAAAGATGATTGTAATATTGATGTTGAGACTCTAGTGTGTGACTAGAGAAGAATACTTTGTGTATCCTGCTATTCTTGGTGATTAGTGGATGTTTTTGGGTGGTCCGTGGTTTTTCCCGCATCGGGTTTTCCACGTTAAATCCTTGGTGTCGTTATTTGCTTTGTCTACTTATTATTTTGGCATTATATTTGCATTTTGTGAGGCTGTACATTACTGGTTGTTGCTGGGGGTTAAGAAATTCTTAGTTGATTTTGCTTCGGGGGAGAAATTGATCCTGGATTGCGTTTGGACGTGGTGAATTATTGTACCCGAGTTCTCCCCAACAAGTGGTATCAGAGCACGGTTGAATTTTAGTGTTAAATGGAAAAAACCAGCAGCACCATGTTTAAGTTAAATGCCTCGAATTATTCTATTTGGAAGCCTCGGATGGAAGATGTGTTATATTGCAAAGACTTATTTGATCCTATTGAGGGTGATGAAGCCAAAGGAGATAAGGAAGATAAAGAATGGGATAGAATGAATCGGAAAACAGTTGGGTTTATCCGACAATGGATTGATGATAGTGTGTTTCATCATGTTGCTCAAGAAACGAGGGCGGACACTTTGTGGAAGAAATTACAAGATCTCTATGAGAGAAAAACTCCACAAAATAAAGCTCTTTTAGTTAAACGACTTGTGAATTTGAGATACAAAGAGGGGAGTAACATGGCGGAACACTTGAGTGAATTTCAAGATGTTGTAAATCAATTGACAAATCTTAAGATTGATCTTGGTGATGAATTGCAATCATGCTTATTACTTGGTACTCTTCCTGATAGTTGGGACACCTTGGTTGTGGCATTAAGGGCGCGCATGGTAAAATTTCTGAAACAGAAATTGATTTCTGGCCAGAAATCAATTTCTCAATTTCTATTCCCCGGACAAGTTTCTGAGCAAAGAAACCCGTTTGATAACAACTCAAAATTTCTATTTCTGAAACAGAAATCCGTTTGATAACAGAAAAAAATTTCTATTTCTAGGAATAGAAATTGATTAGATAACAACATAGGAAATTCTCAAATATAAAATAATAGCCGAAATAATACTAAAATAATATAGAAAATCCTCAAATACAAAAAATAATCGAAATAATACTAATACATTAGAAAAGTTGAAAATACAATTTCATGGAATTTATATTACATGTGCTTACGTTTCCTATTACGTAATATTTTCTTTTGAAAAATAAACAACGTGGCAAAAAAAATTGAAATTCAATTGTAGTGAATATGTCGTTGTGTTTTTGCCGAAATTGATTTCACATTAATCAAATAAATCTAATGATAGCCATGATTATAATAGTCTAATCTCCTAAAAAATCCTAACTTCAAGTCTAATTCCAATTTCTTTCCAAATTTTGTTAAAAATATCCTCACCGTGTTCAAAAATCGTCACCAATTTTTTTCAAAATTATCAACACTAGGATTATTTAAAAATTTATTATCAAAATCTATATTTTCATCAACACTCTTACAAGAACAACATATTTCTTATTAGATCTATTTTCCTTATAAAAGAAAAATCAGATGAAACCCTAATGATTTGACCCATTTTTACCGCCTTAATATGAAGTTTATGATTAAAAAAATAGTTAGCCAAATAGAGTCGTTGGCTAGCATACACGGAAGAGTAGGTGAAGAAAGACTCATTAGATATGAATATGACCAATTGACTATTACCATGCATAAAATCTCTTACGTGCAACAAATGAAGCCTTGTTCATTCAATTCTCACCATCTAGCCCAATGGTTAAGATTTTCAATCAATATTGATTAGAATGATTATATTAAAAAATCATTAAAATATTTTGGACTAAATTAACTATTTCTATTTCTATTTCGATATTATTGATCTAAAATATTTTGGACTAAATTGAAAAGTTGAGAAAAAAATTTTCTATTTCTATTTCTATTTCGAAACCGAGAAGCT
Source organism: Eucalyptus shirleyi (assembly GCA_017140165.1). NCBI lineage: Eukaryota > Viridiplantae > Streptophyta > Magnoliopsida > Myrtales > Myrtaceae > Eucalyptus > Eucalyptus shirleyi. The sequence continues at coordinate 31,343,201 of CM029447.1, forward strand.
AAAAATTTCAGCTTCGATTTCTTCGATTTCTCTATTTCTGGAATAGAAATCTGTTTTAGAAATAGAGAAATCAAATTGCGTTACCAAACGGATTTCTGTTCCAAACCTGTTCCGGGGAACAGAAAAACAGAGAAATTGAGAAACAGAAATTTTATCATGCGCGCCCTAAATAACTCGGCTCCTTTTGGTGTGCTTTCTATGAGCATGGTTAAAGAAAGCTTGTTCAATGAAGAAACAAGAAGAAAAGGCTTGAATTATGCTTCTACATCGGATGCTCTTGTTATAGAAAACAGGGGGAGAAGTCAATCAAGAAGGTTTCAAAGAAATGATAGCCGAGGCAAGTCAAGAGGAAGGTCGAAATCGAGACCGAGGAGGAGTGTCAAGTGTTATAATTGCGGCAAAATGGGACATTATGCAAAAGAGTGTTGGTTGCCAAAGAGAGATAGATTCCATGATAGAAATGGAGATCAAAAGAAAGAAGAGAAACAAGCTACAACGGCGGTGCATCCGATGGCGATATTGTGTTTGTATGTGATGACGGATATGTGAATTTTACATGCCAAGACTCTATGTGGGTTGTTGATTCCGCGGCTTCTTTTCATGTCACCTCACGGCGTGATTACTTTGCTTCTTATTGCAACGGCGACTTTGGTTGCATAAGGATGGGAAATAGTGATGTTTCCAAGGTTATTGGCATGGGAGATGTTTATTTGGAAACTGACGTCGGATGTAATTTGATTTTGAAAAATGTGAGACATGTTCAGGATATTCGACTTCACTTGATCTCTACGGGTGCCTTGGATGATGATGGTTATCATAATTCATTCTTTGATGGCAAATGGAAGTTGACTAAATGTTCCATGGTAGTGGCAAAAGGTAAGAAGACAAGCTCTCTCTACACCATGCAAGCTGACTTGATTAAAGAAGAGGTAAATGCAGTTGATGATTCCTCAGTTGATTTATGGCATATGAGGCTGGGTCATCTTAGCAAGAAAGGACTTGAAACTCTTGCTAGAAAGAACATTTTACCTTTGAAGGAGAAAAATCTAAAGGAATGCACTCATTGTCTGACTGGTAAGCAACATAGATTCTCATTTCATAGTTCCTCTCCACACAGGAAATCAGATGTACTTGATTTAGTTCACACTGATGTTTGTTGCATGGATGCTAGAACTCTTAGAGGTGCATTATACTTTGTGACATTTATTGATGACTGTTCTAGAAAAGTGTGGGCTATTGCTTTGAAATCTAAAGATCAGGTACTTGAGGCATTCAAGCAATTTCATGTCAATGTGGAAAGAGAAATCGGGAAGAAGCTAAAATGTGTTCGAGCTAACAATGGTGGTGAATATAGAGGCCCATTTGAATACTATTGCATGGACTATGGTATCAAGCTTGAGAAGATTGTTCCAAAAACACCACAGCATAATGGAGTGGCAGAGAGAATGAACCGGACAATTAATGATCGGATTCGGTATATGCTTTCTCATGCGAAGTTGCCTAAGTCATTTTGGGGTGAAGCGATGAGAACAGCAGTGGACTTGATAAATCTATGTCCATCTGTTCCTTTTAAGGGGGATGTTCCACAAAGAGTTTGGAGTGGCAAAGATGTTTCCTATAGCCATTTAAAAGTGTTCGGTTGTCGGGCATTTGTGCATGTTCCAAGAGATGAAAGATCCAAGCTTGATGACAAGTCTAAATAGTGTATCTTCTTGGGTTATGGACATGAAGAGTTTAGTTATAGGTTATGGGATCCAGTTGCAAAGAAAGTCATTAGAAGTCAAGATGTGGTGTTTTGTGAGTATCAAACTATTGAAGACATTGACAAGGTGGAGAGACCAAAGAATATAGCTCAACGTTCAGTTAGTTTCAGCCCAAATTCTTCTAATGTTGATAGAAATCATGGGGGAGAAGTGCATGGAAGTCATGAAGATGGTGAGTCCTCACATAATGTTGATTCTTTAGCTGATACAGGTGAAATAGCTGAGCAAGGGTAATCAATCCTACCTCAAGTTAGAAGATCTGAAAGAGAGCGTAGGCCTTCTCAAAAATATTTACCGCATGAGTATGTGTTACTCACTGATGCAGGGGAGCCAGAAACTTATGAAGAGGCTATATCATGTGAACGAAAGAATGAGTGGCATGAAGCCATGCAAGAGGAGCTTAAATCCTTGCATGAGAACCACACATTTGAATTGGTGAGGTTACCTCAGGGTAAGAGAGCACTCACAAATAAGTGGGTGTACAAGTTGAAGACAGAAAAAAAAAGTTTACAACCACGATACAAGGCTAGACTTGTTGTGAAGGGCTTTCGTCAAAAGAAGGGCATAGACTTTGAAGAGATTTTTTCACCAGTTGTAAAGATGACTTCTATTCGAGTTGTTCTTGGGTTGGCCGCCAGTTTGAATTTAGAAATTGAACAACTTGATGTAAAGACGGCTTTTCTTCATGGAGATCTAGAAGAGGATATATATATGGAGCAACCAATGGGTTTTGAAGTTGAAAGCAAGGAGTATCTTGTTTGTAGATTGAGGAAAAGCTTATATGGTCTCAAGCAAGCGCCTAGGCAATGGTATATGAAGTTTGAGTCATTCATGGAAGAACAAGGATATGGTAAGACAAACTCCGATTCTTGTGTCTTTATGAAAAGATTATCAGATAATGATTTTCTTATTCTTCTACTTTATGTGAATGATATGTTGATTGTTGGGTATGATGCCAAGAAAATCAAGAGCTTGAAAAATGAGTTGAGTAAAGCTTTTGCAATGAAAGACCTAGGCCCGGCTAAGCAAATCTTAAGCATGAGAATTACTCGTGATAGGAAGAATAAGAAACTGTGGTTATCTCAAGAGAAATATATTGAGAAGGTGCTTGAAAGATTCAACATGAGCACATGTAAACCGGTGAGTACTCCACTTGCAGGCCATTTCAAGTTGAGTAGTAATGAGTGTCCTTCAAGTGAGAAAGAGAAGGTTGAGATGATGAAAATTCCTTATGCATCGGCCATGGGTAGTTTGATGTATGCCATGGTTTGTACAAGACCGGATATTGCTCATGCAGTTGGTGTTGTGAGTAGATTTCTCTCTAATCCAGGTAAGGATCATTGGACCGCTGTTAAATGGATTTTGAGATATCTTAGAGGCACTTCTACACTTTGCTTGTGCTATGGAAATGCAAAGCCTGAGTTGAGTGGCTTCTCGGATTTGGACTATGCCGGTGATGTTGATTCCCGAAAATCCACATCGGGTTTTATAATAATCTTTGTAGGGGGAGCTGTTTCATGGCAATCGAGATTGCAAAAATGTACTGCTTTGTCTACAACTGAAGCGGAGTATATTGCTATTACTGAAAGAGGTAAAGAACTTTTGTGGATGCAAAAATTCCTACAAGAGTTGGGCTTGAAGCAAGAGAAGTTTGTTCTATATTGCGATAGCATGAGTGCCATCCATCTTAGCAAGAATCCGGTGTTTCATTCAAGATCGAAGCATGTTGATGTGAAGTATCATTGGATCCGAGAAAAGCTAGAAGAGAAGCTCTTCCTACTTGAGAAAGTTCATACCGACAACAATAAGTCCGACATGATGACCAAAGCCTTGCCCGTGATGAAGCTTGATGCTTGTAGAAGAAAAGCGGGCATGACGAATCTTCCCACATGAGGTGGAGGGGGAGATTTGTTGGCTGGGTCCACCTTCATGTGGGGCCCAGCCAACATTAAAAAAAAAAGGAAAAAGAAAAGAAAAGAACAAAAAGAAGTGGAAGTTGTCGTACGTGGTGTGTGCGCCCGAAAAGTGACGAAGAGAGAGAGAGAAAACAAAAAAAAAAAAACTGCACAAAGGAGAAAGAGAAGAGAAGAAGAGCGCTGCAACTTTGCGGCTTTGATTCGAAGGCCAAATATTGTCAGAATCGGCTCAAATTTCAGTATGTTGTTCATGAGACCGAGGGCTACGAGTTGATGGTTTTTGTTCATCGAGAACCGTCTCCAAATTCTCCAGTTGCTGTTCAGGTTTTCTTGCTCCCAACTTGTTTGTCTACCTATGTGGTGGGAAAAAGATGATTGTAATATTGATGTTGATACTCTAGTGTGTGACTAGAGAAGAATACTTTGTGTATCCTGCTATTCTTGGTGATTAGTGGATGTTTTTGGGCGGTCCGTGGTTTTTCCCGCATCGGGTTTTCCACGTTAAATCCTTGGTGTCGTTATTTGCTTTGTCTAATTATTATTTTGGCGTTATATTTGCATTTTGTGAGGCTGTACATTACTGGTTGTTGCTGTGGGTTAAGAAATTCTTAGTTGATTTTGCTTCGGGGGAGAAATTGATCCTGGATTGCATTTGGACGTGGTGAATTGTTGTACCCGAGTTCTCCCCAACACTTGGGAGGGAAAAATTGAGTGAGAGAGGGTGAGCTGTGAGGGACACCCGATTGAGAAACTGGGAGCGAGCGAGCGTCCACCGGCGACGAATAAGGCCGGCGACTCACCGCCGTAACCTCCTTTTTTGTTTCTTTTTCCTCGATTGTTCCGATTTGGGGGTCGTCTTCCCGAGCATCCCCTCTCGGAGACGCGCAAGGCGAACGGACGTAGCCCGATCAATTGAGCTCGTCCACTATCCAACGTCGCCAAGCCCGGTATGGACCCTCGGCCATCCGCCTGTTTGCACCCTGTATCAGGCTCGCCGGACCGGACTGTTTTGTCCGTCTCATGCGAGTTCCCGACGCCATTCGTGTGTGTGCTGCAATTGTTGGGCGTTGCTTGTTGATTGCTATGAGTCCCAACGCAATCTCGAGTCTCAATTGGTTCGATTTCTCTCTTTTTAGCCAGTGCACTCCGTGTGTTTGATGAAACGCCCGCGTGAGATTCGTGAGGATGCTCTTAGTTTTCTATCCATCGTGGGTGCTCGTGGCTTGCTAAAAGAGTTTTGATAGAGCCCCGCTAGTACCCTTCGCTTTGTATGTCATTGTTTCGACGTTTTTTTGTGTGGGGGTCGTGCTGCGGGTGACCGGTGCTTGGCCGGCGAAGTTGAAGGGCGGTGGTGTTTGTGGCGACGAATGACAGCCGCCTGGTGGCTGGACGTGGCTTGTGCTGTGCCTGAACCATTTTGGTCAAAGCTTGAGTCCTTTTAGTGGTTTGCCTCCGCCAATGTCCTCGGTCCTTTGGGAAAAAACAGTGAAGCACGTGATGAACGCGTCAGATAAGTCGCGAAGGCAAGAGAAGAGACTGGCAAGAGAGGGGGAAGATGACAAACGTGGGCTGAGCTTTGATTGCTGAAGCCCTCGTGCAGTTGTCTTGCGTGTTGGGGCGTTCTGGGTTTGTCGTGGGATAGGCGAGAAGACATTGAAAGGCTTATTAGGGAAAGAGAGAAGGAAACAAAAATAGCGAAAATGGGCTTTATTTTCACTAAAAATAGCCCGAGAGGCATGAGTGTGTTTAGGGTGAATTTCGGCTTCGTTTTTACTACAAGGCTAGTGAGGCTTGGGCCTAATTTGGCTTGTTTGGGTTTGTGCTCTTGGTTGAGTGGGCTTGGATTTTGTCCTGTAGTGGCCTAATTGGGTATAAGTTCATTGAGCCCGTTCCTTCCTTTGCCTTTAGGTACTGGCCTGAACTCGGAAGACCAATGGCAGCCCAGCCCATATTCGCACTGGGCTCGAAGGCCGAGCCCGGGTCCCAATTTTTGAATAAAAATTATTAAAAATATATTTTTAAAAAGTATAAAAATAAAAAAATTCAAAAATTCAAAAATTATGTTTTCTCTAAAAATGAGGAAAAAGCTTTAAAAATGGTTTTTGAGTGGTTTTTTTTTTCCTTAAAATATGTGAATCCTTTTAAAAAAAAAGATTGTGTTTAAATTCTTGGAAGCAAATGTGAGATTGCTATTTGTACATTTCCTTTATTCCAATGACGCCCTTTATGACGCATGGATTGCTATTTCCTCAACTTGATTAGGAATTAAATCTTAGGACTTGTAATTGGCATAACTGCTCTACTTAATGTATAAATAAGATTAGGTATCAAAAATGCATTAATTGATTAACAGGTGTAATCAAGTCCTTAATCCTAATTTTGTGTGTTGCATAGAAGTAAAATATTTCTCCCAACAGTTTAATTTGGTTTGTAATTGACTCATCACAAATTGATTAGTAGTACCTCGTAAATGAAATAATTTGTAAGTTAAAAACTTAAATCATAAGTAGTGAATTGGTGGGCTTAAGAGATCCAAGCTAAGCCTAACCTTAGTAAGTCATTAGCCTTTTGCATCCGCAGGAGGATTCGAAGAGGTCACAGTAGTGAGGAGATCGACATTTGTTTAGTGATGATGCAGGATTAAAAAAAAAAAAAAGTGAGGGCCTTGTTCCTTTTGCTTTCCGCCCAAGATCTCCAGCACTCCTCTTCTAATTTCAGGCAAACTCTTATTCTTTCTTTCCCCTTTTAATTGCACGAAATTTAATCTTTTCCTAGTCAATTTCAACATGCCCATCATCTCAAATGCCTTGATTGCTGCTTTGCTTAAAATGGTCTAAGGTGACAAGAAATGTGGCATCCGGGTTTTCGTCAAACCTCGAATAAGTAACGGCTCGTCACGGGTCGATGGGAGTGTTTGTGTCATTGGCACCATTTACGGACACTATTTCATCTTCGTCATCATCGGTATAGCATTAGGCCATCGTTTCATCACCATTCGTCGTTCCGAAATATCAACTTTCGGAGAGAAATTTCTCATGCATGGCCAAGCACACGTCCGATATTAGTCCCAAGCGGCCTCGCAAATCAACCGAGCTGAAGGCCAGTAGCATGCAATGGCCATACATACGTCTGCAACATTTTCTCCATGCAAGAATGAAGCAACCGAAGGTTCACGTTCACAACTTCATGCACGATTTTTCTCCTTAGACGGCCATGCGAACGGCCTCGCCAACGACCACGTTCTTCGGCCACGCAGCCGTGTCTCTCTATTTTCCTTCATGAAGACTGGAAGACTATCAGTTTGCATGACCATATTCACATCCATTTGGCCGGTCAAACAATAGAAAGGATGGCTGACACATGCACCAAACAGGGTCGCGTTTGTTTATGGGAAGTGGGAATTGATGGCAAAAAAAAAAAATTCTCCGTGAAGGCCCACGTTCTCAGCCCATATTCACACCAGAATGAAGAGCCCACAGCCCACGCCCATGCAGCCCATACGAACGTTGAGGAGTCAACCAAGGTGGGTGGTTGACCGAGGGGCACCCAGCAACAGCCACGTTGCTCTCCATTTCGGTGGCCAGCGAAGGAGGAGCTCGGAACACCTGCTTCGTTCGTGTCTACAAGTGGCCAAAGAAAATTGCCACGTCTCCCCCACCTGTCCATTTCTGCTGCATCCACTGAAACCCCTACATGCAAATATCATCATTAGTCTAATTAATTTTGAGGGAATCATCAGCTCGGTTTTGATGGTGAAGAAAGATAGTGAACCAAATAGAATTTTGAGCAGAGAGAGAGAGAACAAACGAGCGAGTGAGCAAGTGAGAGAGAGAGATGCGAGCAGAGAGTGAGTGCACGGTGTGAGGAAGAAGAGACCACCCATGCTTGTGCTCGAGCTGCCACTGTCGTCGCTGCTGGTCTTCGTCACCGTTGAGCCAAGCCTGAGCTTTCAGTTTTGCTTGCTGTCAAGCTAAGGAATTAGAGGCAAGTAGAAGTTCATCAATCTATGTGATGTAGTACTGTTGCTGTCTAATGTAGTGCAATAGACTTGAGGAAGGGTCGAGATGAAAACTGAATGCCAATTTGTGGAGGATTGAATGTGAAGTTGCCGTTTTGTGTTGGATTGAGCTAGATAAGTTCTAGATTGAGGCTATAAGTCATTGCATGTTGCATTTGAGGCTTGCGTGTCTCGAAATCTAATTGTGAGTGAGCTGTGATTGTTGAGTGAGGTGTAATGGTGTGTGCCGAGGGAAGAAAAGGTGATGCATGTTGAGTTACATGAGCCGAGATGTGAGTATGTGCTTTGTACCGAGTTGTGAAGGATTCTAGGTGAGTGAAAATGTACTATGACTACTGCTAGATGCTGTGTAAGTGTGTTGAGATGCTACATGATGAATTTGTAGTAAAACAAATGATTTGATTGGACTGGAAATGAAGAGAAAAGCATTAGATGTTTTCTATCTTAGAGGAACATGGATAGAAAGTCGATTATATTGTGTCGCTTTAATTTCTAGAGATGAAGATGAGGAATATAACCATTTGACTTAAGATAAGATCCATTAGATTGAGTTTAACTCATAGTCATAGCTATATGAATACAAGAACATGTAAATAGAAGCAATTCATTTTAAAACATAAAAACTGTTCCGTAGAAAAACAGCCCGACCTTTGATAATTCCACGAATTTTCTGTATTTATCTAGATATATTTGAACTTTGAATCCTTAATAAAAGTTGTAGGAAATATTCTTAGGAATAATATATCAAAATTTGAGAATAAATGGACAATTTTTTGTTAATGAAATGATTCTTCTTGTAAATGTTAAATTTGGAAATTATTACAGAGTGTCGGTAAGGAATATCGAAATTATTGCTCTTGATATACAATGAATCTGACTTAGTGTTCTTCATAAAATATTTTTCTTTAAATCTTTTTTACAACATATCCAAATTTCAGAATTTTTTGAATTCATTTAGGGGTTATTTCGAAATTTTCATTAAAGCTGCACATTTTGGTTTTTAAGCTGTTTTACTCCGACTTTGCTCAATTGATTTCAAAAGTGAATGCATCTTGAGCGGTTATGTGACATGATGATACTGGCATTGGCATATCATGCAATATTGAGATGTGATGAGACTCAAGAGACATTTTTTCATTGCATTGAAAAGTGTTTTTCTAAAATTAATATGTAAATTGTTGCCGTTTGACACTCGGGTCAACGATACCCCGGAAGTCGGGATGCCCAAAGGATTGAATGAGTCGATGCCTTGTGGATGCCTGGTGGCCCTAAGTAGCTAAATGCTGGAGATTTTTCCCCGGGAGTGTTGGGATGCCCGGTGGTGTATCGGTACGTAATTCTGGGAGAGACTCGGTGGTATGTTGGTACGTAATTTCGGAAGGGAGGGGTAACCATTTTCATGGCGAGCCCCTGTAATTCCTCGTGATACCAGGTGGGATGCGAGATGTCCGGAAGTGTGTGCCAGATGCTCGGAAGTGTGTGCCGGAGGACTTCGCGATGCCAGGATTGGGTGCGAATGCCCAGAAGGATGCAAACATTGGTCCTCTAGGGGGTGAAACCTTTTGAATGTTAAAACTGATGGTTCCACTAAGTGTCCGTGTGGTTTGGTTATAGGACTAAATTGTATCGCATGGAATGGGACATGTCATTACAGTTTGGCTTTATGATCGGGACTTGTGTGACTGAACATGATGGATCTTATTGATTGGAAATGCACTGGTCATTGCATTGAAGAATTATATGGTTTGGATGCATACTCATTCATTGACTGCCTATCTTGTCTATCTTGCATGAATCTAGATATTGATAGTACTGTATGATATAGTTTAATGAATCTTTCACTGCTAAGTGGTTGTACTCACCCATTTTGAGGACTAACATTTCAGACTAGATAAAATGCCTCTACTATCACCGCCACCAACAAATGGACCGAGTGGTTGGATATAACCACGAGGAGGAGGATAGTAAAGGAATGAACTTTTGAGCGCCGTCACTGATCGATGGACTTTAAGTATACAACTGTTGGAAAAGATGTCGGTCATCTTTTGAAGTATAGTTGAGTATAGAAGACTAAGGTATTTTGATGTACCGATGAATGATGTCCATCTAGTTTAAGTAAATAAATGTGTTCGGCTTTTACCTATAAATGTTTAGTTGGTGTGCATCGTTTTCTGAATATAGGAAAGGGAGTTGTTGGATACACTTTCGCCATATTTCTACGCAAGGACCGATGTAAAAGATATAAACCCTCAGGAGTTATGGGCCTATTATGATTCTATGGTATCAAAGTGATATATTGTCAGGACAAAAGAAAGGTAAGCGCACTGTGGTGACCCCAACAGATCGGGGGCCATTCGAGGGGTGCCACAAGAAATAAAGTCATATTTATTTGGCATGATCGAATGACATTAGAGGGAACGGAAAGTACATGAATAGAAAGAGAGAGGGGGGGGACCGAACTTGTGGGCTCAACTTTAAATGAGGGAATGGGCCAAGACTTTATGTGAATGTAGGGCAATCTATCAGGTCGAATCGAAAGGAGTTCACAATCAGCCTCATGCTTCACTTGATGCAAATGCATTAGTCTAAACCTACATGTTTTAAATGCTTAAATGCAATAAATAATATGAAATGCATGATTATACTCCTCCCATGGGCCTCTGTCGTGTCCCCCTACCACTTGTTGACCTCCTCTCACATCCCAAAAGCAACCCCCCATTCTCTCTCTCCCTCTCTCCCCCCTCCCCTCCCTCTTGCACTCTCTACCTTTAGCACATCGGGTCGGTTGTCATGCCTCGATTGAAACTACCATGGTCTTATCCGTGCATCGAGCGATCCATGCGCACAGCCACGGGACGTAAATTTGGCTTCCTTTTGGAGGGCTACGAATAGTGTCAGAATTGAATCAAGCTTGAAGCTTTGCGTGTGTTCCAGGAATCATGGTGAAGCTCGTTGCTATATAAGGAGATAAGACTCCGATTCGACAAGTGATCAGGTGTTAATTCACCCCATTCGACATATGATAATATGATGACCACGAATAATATGTGGATTCACCTCCGCTGAGGAATCAGGGGATTCAGAGAAGAGGAAAGTAGCTGAGGGAAGGAGATAGAAAATGAGGGATTGGCCAGGAAATTTATTAAAGTCATGCTGTGCTTGAAATTTTGTAGAAAACCTCCAGGGAAAAGGCTTGGATGGCCTTTTGAGTCTCTGACGCTTGATGCATTGGAGTTGACTCTATCGCTACAAGATCGATCAGAAATCATTGTCGTCTGTCTTTATTTGAACGTCTACTTATTGAACTTTTTGAGCTTGTGCCCGTTTTTTTCCATAAAATCGAATGGTAATTTCGGCTATTCAAATGAATTTTGGCCTTTGCTTATTGGTTATATTGCTAGGAGATTCAGGGATATAGTTAAACTGATACTATGGGAAGGTGTTTACTCTAATATTGCGGTTAGGCAGAGGTCCAGCACAAGTGTCATAACTTGGCACGCCGGGACACTTAAGTGCCATAACTTCAAAATGGTACACTTAAATACTACTTTTTTTTTCGAGTGGGACAATTAAGTGCCACCTCCGGTGACCCTTGCCGGAAATCCTACGTGGCAATATTTTATTATTATTTTTTGCCTACATGGCTCGCCGGAGCTCCAAATCAGCATAAAAATTTAAAAAAATTAAAAAAAAAAGAAAATTAAAAAAATTTAAAAAAAGAAAATTTTAAAAATTTTAATTTTAAAAAATTAAAAAAAATTAATAATTTTAATTTTAATAATTTTAATTTTAAAAAAATTTAAAAATAAAAAAATAAGAAAATTTTAAAAATTTTAAAATTTAAAAATTTAAAAATTAAATAAAAAAAGGTTGGGGGAGGTCGAACGGGCGGCTGAGGGCTTTTTTTTTCTTAATTTTTTAAAACTTTTAAATTTTTCTTAATTTTTAAATTTTTCTTAATTTTTCTTAATTTTCTTAATTTTTCTTATTTTTTAAAATTTTTTTGAATACTTTATAATTTAATTAATTTTTATATTATTATTTACACGTAGACACGAAACGGCGTCATTTTTGCGTTTTCTCCGCCACGTCAGCGTATAAAACGATGCCGTTTTGGACTAAACTCACCGGAAAATTGCCACGTCAGCCATTTGGTCGGATTTTCGTCGGAGTGGCACTTAAGTGTCCCATTTTACTCCAATGATGCCACTTAAGTGTACCATTTTAAAGTTATGGCACTTAAGTGTCCCGGCGTGCCAAGTTATGGCACTCCAGGTGTCCTCACCTCATTGCGGTTATGTTCCATCTTTTGATTGGTGGATCCGGATTTGATACGGATAGTGTTTTGGTCGTATTTTGCTTGTTGCTTTAATCCGGTGTTTGATTGACTTGTGAATTTATGTTGAAGTACGAACATTATTAGCTAACTGATCATTTTCTGAATAATTTTATCCTTGAACTCTTTAAAGAGCACAAACTAACCAAAAAATAATCTGTGTACTAGGCAGCACTGGTGATTTGCTGAAAACCGTAAGGACTATTAAATCTAGGACATTCTTCCTCACCAATCACCAAAAATCTCCTCGTAAAAGCACAATCACACAGATGGTGATGGGGATTTCAATAGGAGGGTTCAATGTGGTCTCTTTAATTCTGAAAGCATAAGCATTCAAAACAAACTACCCCGAAAGATCTTGCTGCCACATGATATCAAGGCCTGAGCTTCTCCAAGTTTCTTCAAAGCACACTTTGTATCTAACTCAATTGGAGTATAGTGCACATATTGATTTATGATATGTTTGCAATACTAAGATATTTACTTGATGCCGCATATCTCCTTTGATATAGTATATCCTTGATTGATTATATTTGATATTATGTTTATCTTGTTACTTTAGATAACCATCCCATACATCTTATAAATAGGCTAATGTAATCTTCATTATATTACATCATAGTATAGAGAAATTCTATATTCCTATTTCTCATATATTATTTTATTTGTTCAACTTGATCCATTGTTTCACGGTCGAATCTGGATTTGATCCAGTCTGGTCCTATTTCGTTTTTGCAACAGGCATTGTAATGGTCGGTGGTTTGATTGATGTGTGAATTTTTGTTAAACATTATGAGTTGACAAATATTGTTATGAATGATTTTGTCCCTCAACTTTTTACAAAAGCACAAGCTAACAAAAAGTAAAATGTTTACAAGGCAACGCTAGTTGTTTGCTAGAAACGATAATGATTACGCAATTCAAGACATTCTTCCTTTGCAATCATTAAAGTTCTTCTCATAAAAGAGCAATCACACAACAGGCATACTGATGGCAATGGAGAACACAATGGGAGGGTTCAATGCAATCTCTTGAATACTGAAAGCAGTAAGAATTCGAGACAAACAGTTGGTCGTATAGCACACATATCTAGGAGGGGAAAATAATAGAGTATGGGTACCCGATTTAGTACGATCCTAACAAAAGGACCAAATGGCCGAAAAGAAAAGAAGTTCTACTGTTTTTGTGCCTGCAATACAAGTCGATGACAAACTCGAGGTGCAGAGCTCCTCCTGCATCTACATGCAAAAACCACTAAGGGGATTGTGCTAAAAGAGAATGCTAGTCTCATTATGATGGCTGAGACAATTGAGAACCTAGCCTTAAGGAAATCACCGTCGTATGCACTCCCAAAGTGCATTGGGTAAGATGGAACATATAGTTTTTTCTATGTATTTTTGTAGGGATGCTATTTTATCTTTGATATTTGTTTTTATGAGATCTTCTTCTATTCTTTTGAATTCTAAGTCTTCTTTAAAAACTCAAGTTGGTTTTCTTTATCTTTCATAAGATAATTTATTTCTAAAATTGAGTGTTCTTGTAAAATATTTAGGCTTCTCTTTTGTGGTTTTGTTATAAAATTGAAAGTGATTTTTCTATTTAAAGCTCGAGTTTCAATTCCTTCATTTGTTACTGTAAAGGGTTGAATCAATTGTTTGAAAGATGTTTTTAGAATTACTTTTTGCTGATTCTATCCTATTCAATGGTTTTTCCATGGTTACTAAATGTTAATTTGTATAGTTGTTTTGTTCAATAACTACCCTTGAAATAAATATGCTAACAAAAGAAGAAGAATACATCTCATATTGAACAAGAAGTCTTGGTTTCTATCTCTAATATGTGATGGGTCTTCTATGAAGTGTTGTAAAATAGAGTAAATGAATGTATTCACCGCATCTTGGATGAGATGTTCTTGTTCATTACCCATGCGTTGTCCAAAGTCATCTATTATATAGATAGTTAAAATTTATATTTTTTGTTCATCTGTTAAATAATTATCCCACAATTCTTTTAGTTGTCCTGTGAAACCGACTACTAAAAGATGAACAACAGCATGATTAGAAACATCTTGCTCTGTTTTGTAGGTATTGGCTAATATTACCACATTGTTTAAAATATTCATTATATTACTTTCAACTACACCATCTATATTCCATTCATAAATGACATTTGGAGAGTATTTATTTTGTATGTTTTGCAATGATTCTTCTAAAGCAATGTTCGATGGGGCAGCTCTACTATAATATAATTTTTGGGGTTGTTCTGTGGCTTTGGCAAACTCTGGGCTAAGATTTTTTGGGAATTCAATTGTCTTAAAAATAGGATTTTTGAATGTTTCTACTAATGATATGATTTGTTGGGTGGGATTCTGAATCGTTGATTCTATTGTATTCAACTATTTTGCCTTATATTGTTGACTAAAAAAAAGGAAGTTTTAAAAGACATGTGATTTTTTATTATTAAAGCTTATGGTAATTTATATTTGATATTCAACTTATCTCCTCAAGCTGATTTTAATGATTCTGATGTTTTGTCAAAGTATCTTGTTGGAACAAGACATTCTTTAACACAATTGAGATATGCTCTTATATCAAAGAGTGTCGTTGTTTCAATGATGAATTCATTATTGATTTTTATCGTTACATTAATTATCCATTTTCTAGAGGTTATTTCCGTCAATAACCTTAAGAAGTTTAGATAAAAGGTATTGGAAGTATCATTTTGATCTTCTAGTTTTGTTTTTCCCTTTGGAGATCATTAATATTCATTGGTCTAAGCCTTTTGGCTTAGGTGGTGTATTGGAGGTTTCGGCAATGGCTTTGCCTTTGTCTTTGTCTTATTTGGATTTTGGTGACATGATTGTATTCCTTGTAAAAATTATCTTGTGAGAAAATTGGTAATGAATTCGAAGAACCATTTATAAATTCAATATTAAAATCGAACGCTAAAAGTATGGCTTGTCATTTGGTAAAAATTTGTTTTGAAGCAATATTTAAGACATCATTTTGTGCAATATCTTTGGCTGATTTGCAATCAATTCTCAAGAGAAATTTTTGGTTTAATAAATCTCCTTGGAATTTTGATATGGATAGTGTGACATCCCAGATTTTCAGTTATGTTTTCAATCGAATAAATTGGGCATTTCATTGACGTGTCTATAGGGCTATTATCAGAACTGATCATTCTAGAGATAACTAGACTGTTTGGGGAAACCAATAAGGATTTTAAGGCAAATAGACTTGAGAATTCGACTAGAGATCGGCTTCTTGACCGTGTCTATCTTTAGAGGCCATTGCGGCGCAGTATAAAATCGATTAGAGATCAGAGATAGGTCGGTTCGACTGAGATATGTGGCTAATCGTGGGTGACACTACTAAATTAGAAAATTCTCGTTGACCGGCACTAGACCGATTTCTTATTGTTTTGGTACCCTGTGTCCGTATTTGAATCCTCGAGATTTTCACGACAATCAAGAGTCGTCAATGAGTCGAGTGGGTTCATTGTGGCTTGAAGAAAATCGACCACGGGTCGTTTGCACTAAAAATTTCTGAAAGTTACCCGATAGTTTAGGTCACGCTAAAAACGCGTCGAATGAAAATTAACCGTGAATTCGAGTCCGATTTCAGAAATGGAAAGTTCTGTGGTGTCACGATCAATTCTAGGAACGTCGACTCAGTCTCAAAAGGTTTTTCAGAGATTGCGAGATTTTTATGGAAAATCGTTCGGACGTCGCGGAAAATTAACAGAAATTCATATGGACCGAATCTAAGGGAGTTTGGACTTTCAAGCCAAGCCAATGAGTGTCGGGGATTTATAGAAAATTGTTCGGGATTTTTCTTCATCGAGATTGGATCTCAATATGGGAATTCGTCGAAGAAATCGGAAGCTCAAAATGTGAAATTCGGAACTAAGGGAGGACAGCATTATTTTGGACCTTAAATTGGTTTAATGGTGGAATTTATGCTTGAAAATGATGAGGGAGACATAGAGGATGAGATTGAAGCCTTGAGAGGTTAATTGATTTTATGGAGGCCATTTGAGATGAAATTGAGATGGGATGAGTGTCCAATTTGAAGCCATGATTTTAAAATTGGTAGCCCCCTTCCCCTAGCATTTTTTGGACCAATTGAGATGTTATGGGGAGTGTATTGTTGGCCTAAGGTGAGCCAAGGAAGAAGACTTGGCTAGTAAGGGTTCAAAGGGATAATCATGTGGAAAATAAAGGCTTGTGGGCTCCTCAACCTCATCTCTATCCATCTCTCTCTTCCCTCTCACTAAGCTGCCGTCCAAAACTTCTCCATTTTCGTGAGCTCCATCCTCGGTCTTCTTCATCACTTGCCGACTCCCCCTCCGCAACTCCATCTCTCTTTCGATTTCTTTCCCTTCACCCCCTCGAACTCTCACGCCAACAAGTTGTTCGGTCAACTTCATCAACACAAGAAGCCATTTCTTTTGACCTCCCAATCCTCACGATTTTAGCTCAACATCCACCGAGTTCTCCTTTGCTGCCCTCTCTCAGTCAAACTCCTCAACGCTGAAGACTCGAGCAAGCATCCGTGTGGTCTTCTCTAGCTCGTGGCCACCGGAACTGCAGCTGCCACGTCCGAAGATCTCTCACGGTTTCTACCAGCACGCCTCCACCATCTTTTGTTCCCCAGTCAAACCAGTCGGTTTGTTGATCGCTGCATCATCTCCACAGCAGCTTGACGTGCCACGCCGTTGCCTCGTCCAACACATGCCCACGAAGCCCAACGCCAGCTCACTTCACGGGTCAGCGAAGCAGCTCCATCCTCTCGGTTGTTGACCGCCAAACGTCCACGAAGCTACTCCATCGTCTGCACGTCTCTGCCAGCGAAGCCACCGAGCGCCATCTTCTCTCCATCCGCGGCCAGCTGTCCACGATTCTGTTTCCCCAGGTCAACCATCGAAGATCCCAGCAAGCCTTCGTCGACGCCAGCTCCTTGATTCAGCTTCAGTTTGCAGAGTGCAACCCAGCGAAGACAGGCCCAGTTCGGCAGGGCCCATCTTCAGCAACAATTCGGGCCTTTTGGTACAGTCCACTGATCAGCCCAGCTTCCATTTTGTAACTTGCTTGGCCCAAATCTCCAGCAGCCCATCAACTGAAAGTTTAAGGCCCAATCTTCCAGCAAAGCAATTGAAGCCCAGTCCACATCTTGAAGCCCAGTTCAGTTTAGTTTCAACGAGGCCCAGCAAGTTCAGCCCAGTCTAAAGGAAGCCCAGTCTAGCGCAAGAACAAATCTCATTTGGGCTGAGATTTGTTGAGCCAAGGTCGAGGCCCGGTCCAAGTCCGCCGGTTTTGTCGAAAGTCCGATTTCGGCCGCCGTTGCGGTGATTCGGTCCCTGTTTTTAATCAAGTGAGTTTTACTCACTAATGCTTTATTAGTTTGCTAATTATGTCTTAGGGTTGGTTAGATTTAATTACATGCACTTAGGTGGTTAGATTAGGTTAGAACAATTAATTTAGTGACTTAATGATGCATGTTAGGTGGTTAGACCTAGCTATTAGCAAGTAGAAATGTTCGGTTATTTATTGGATGCATCTCTGGATTTTTCCCGACCCGTTTCGGGCTCCAGTAAGGCAATATGGGCCTAAATTGGATTTTTAATATTTATTTATTTAATTTTCGAAATTATTTATTTAATTATTTATTTTTCCGGAAATTCAACCGGGATGGCCGGTGACCGGAATTTTGTGCCGATTGTCGTGATGCAGTCCGTTTATTTAATTGAGCTTCAATTTTTATGGAATTGATTTAAATTTTGAAATTTGTGGAATTGTCCCAAATTATTTGTTATTGAGTATTTGATTGGTAATGGCCAAGCATGGTTATATAGCGCCAGTACGTTGATGGGCTATATAGTAGAGAGAATGGTGAGAGCTAACTGAGAACATTATTGGCCAAGACCAATCAGCTACGATGTTATTGGACATACGTGGTTCGGTGATTGGAAGTATCACTGGCGAAAATGGCGCCTTAAAGAATGCACGTAAATGACTTATAGACAAACGTGGTTCGGTGATTATGGAAATATCACTAGTGAAAATGACGCCTTAAAGAATTCACGATGTTGTCTATAGCCGATGTCACCTTGGCGAAAACGGCGCCCTAGAAAGGACACGTGGTTCGGTGATCGAGGATATCACTGGTGAAAACGGTGCCTTAAAGAACGCACGGTGTCGGTGATCGGTATGTCATTGGCGAAAACGACGCCCGAGAAACACATGTGATTTGGTGAATGAGTACACCATTAGGAAATGGTGGTATGAGTGGGAATGACCCAGAGAGGGTCTGACTGACATGTAATCGACTTGGTCGATTGATCAATGCTTGATCGGATGTCGTGAATTGTTTGAATATCTGTGTTTAACCTTGAATTGCAGGTTGGAACCAAGGCAAAGGTAAGTCCTCTAACTCGTGTTGTGCTTAGGCAACCGTATGGCGTATTAGTTTACTAATCGGATCTTAGAAGGTAGGACTCGCTGAGACGTGGTCTCATTGGTTATTGAATAACCATTTCAGGACCCTGAGGAAAAGCTGAGGAGGAAGAACTTGAAGGGGAGAAAGTATTTTGAAGTAGAAGATGATCCAGAGAGGGATCTTGAGTACAACCCAGATGTGGATTGAGATCCCATCCCTTTTGTGCACCCTGTCTTAGTGTAGATAGGTGTGAGACTTTTATGCTGTAAATAGTATTGTAAATATACTATAAGTTATGTTGTTAATGAAAGTGTGGTTGTGAATTTCAATATGAAAAATATGACCTGCTTTCCTATCCCATTGTTTTATTGTCTGGGGATTTATAACTGCTTCCGCATGCGTAATAAAAAGAAAGGATCGGCGATAATTAGTCCTGGGATATCGCACTTTAATAATCGACCAAATGGAAGGATGGGCGCGTCCCCGAGGATCGGGGCGTGACAGATAGAACAATAGCGAGTATTTCTTTTTTGATTATTGAGTAGTTTTGTTGGGTAGTCTGGACAACCTATTCTTTACTATTTTTGATCTGTTAAAGAATACTATCATATCCTATTTCTAAGGCATCTATTTCAACTATTTTAAAAGTGGATGGATCAATTAGATGTAAGCATAGTATTTCTTTAACATAGGTCTTTATTTGTTTGATAATATTTGTGCGGATTGAAGTCTGCAGTGGAGGATCCTTTTGTAGTCTTTGGTATAAAGGTTTACAAAGTATATAACTGAGACTACCCGAGAATATTTGTAATTAAGTTTTGTCTTTGATCTCATCCGAGAACTTATCAATAAATAAGATTGACCTTTCCATTGGAATTATGGTACATAAGTGGATATGATGACCTAAAAAATCTAATTTTGGTATAGAAGACTAATATTTTAGTAGGAGATACTACTAAAACATTTTGCATGAAGTTAAGATAGAAAGAGTTTAAGCTTTTCAGAGCCACCTTTTGTAATACTTGATTTCCATAGTGGATTTGTGTTTCTCCTCTCCCTATGATATTTGCCGCAAGGGTTTCTGCATTTGCCATAATAATCCTCTGCAAAATCATTCGTGCTTGTTAAAAAGTGACCAACTCGTGGAGAATTGCTATCACATAGTGCTACCCTGCGCTTTTTGACACGAGATGGTAAGAATGCCCCCACCTAGTAGACTTTGAGGATATTAATTGGATCACGTGGCCACACAAATCAAAGTGAAAACATTTTGTGTCCAACTTGATGAGGACGGAATTCATGACTTCGATTTTGTCTAAGGCTTGCGCGGATTAGTAATTACAGATGATACAAAGACAAACCAAACAAGGTATCCAAAAACCACAACTTTGTCGACAAACCATAACATGCAATCAAAAAGTTTGATTGAAAGATATATGGTTACTAATTAATTTTCTGCCTGTAGACCTTCCCAAATAACGGGTCTTTTGCTTAGGGACCTTTTGGCTAAAAAAGAATTGTATTATGAAACTTATGTGGGAGTCAAAGTGTTCATAGTGGCAATTGATTTTTAGATGATAGTACTCTTTAAGAGCCTCGTAATCTTCTGCTTTAGTAGTAACTTTCACGAGATGTTAATGGCGTGTTTGGCAACGATTTTGTTCTCGGGAACAAATTATGATCAGAAATGATTATTTTTTATTTTGTTCCCAATAAATGATTTTGAGTAAAAGAACGCGTTTGGCAACTGTACAAAATTTCTGATTCTGGAATAGAATTGCATTTGGTACCGTATTCATTGATTCTGTTCCAAATCAATTTCTTTTAATTTCTAAATAATTTTTATAATTTTTTTCCTTTTTTCTTTTCTTTTTTTCCTTTTTTACTTTTCTTTTTTTTTCTTTTTTCTCCTATTCTTCTTCTTCTTCAGGCCGATTGCTGGATTGGCGATCGGCCAGACAAGGGCCGGTGACCTCACCGGAGCATCACCGACCCTTGTCTGTCGAGCCTCGCTAGCAACTGGGCGAGGCCTGCCTGGCCACCGGTGGGGCTACGCGTCGCGAGGCTCGCCCAGCCACCAGCGAGGTTGAGGCCTGCCTAGCCGCCGGCGGGGTTGGGCGAGCCTCACCAAGGCTAGGCGGGCCTCACCGGTGGCTGGGCTTGCCTCTAGCGAGCTCGCCGGACCTCACCTTGCCCTGGTGAGCTCTCTGGACTGGTTGCCGGCAACTAGCGGTGGCGAACAGCGACAACTAGCGGCGACGGACTTCGGTCGCAAGATGGGGGTCGATGAAGAAGAACAAAAGAGAAGAAGAAGAGTTTTGATTCTCAATTCTGATTCTGGAATAAGAATCACATTTTTTTTTTTTATCCTTGATTCTACTCCTAATTTGTTCCCGGGAACAAAAGTTTTACCAAACGCGATTCTGGGCCCAAACTGATTATAGGAACAAAAAATTAGAATTTGGCCCTATTTGGATGGTTACTTAATAGGGCCTAAGTAATATGCTTCAAAGATAATGGATTAATTAAGAAATTTATTTAAGTTTTGCCATGTTTGAAATTTTTGTCTAAATCTCTGGGAAAAAGCATTGGTAAGGTCAATGTCTGATTTGACTCCCGTCACCGTGGATAGGGAAGAGCTAAGCAATAGGTAGGACCGTGAGTTTACATTTTACCTCCGTAATTAGCATGAAATCATTCGTAACTGAAGATTTCTGTTTCATGCTTGATGATTTTAATAACTGAGTTTTAAATCGTGCTTGGGATGTGTTGATAATAAGCCAGATGTAACTAGGAAGAGTTCATGATTGAGTTGCACGTTGTAGCATTTCGTCTTTGAAGATGAAGCAGCAAAAGAGGTGGAATACTACACCATTTTATTTTCTTCGAATTTCACCATTTCAATGCAATTTACATTTTTCTAGCATTTTTTTTAATCTTTCTCCACACTTAGCTCCACGTTAATGCGGAACCCCTTTGTGGCCTTTAGAAGCGAGGTATGTAACCGTGCAGCGATCTCGGTTGCTCTTGGTGCTTTTTTTTTTTTTTTGGCTTTAATAAATATTGATCAAAATTTTCGATATATTTAAAAAAAATAAAGTCCCCTTTAATTTTCTCTTAAATGTCCATTAATATTGCAAGATAAATTTACAAATCTCGCTTGGATAAATATCATTAATTTTGTACCTGACTTTGAACGTTTGCTAAGAAACTTTATTAATTGAAAAATAAAAATTAGGAGATGTGTGTGCGCCCAGTCACATCCTGTGTCCCATGATGGACCCAACAAGTATAGACTTGGTGCTATTTATCAAGATAATTGAGGTTATTGATGATTTGCTACTATCCGATTGAGTTTCCCTAGAGCTCACCTATGCTTACTATATTCTCTTGCTCATGGATAAGTAAGAAGGTTATTTTCTTTCAAGTTTTTAACTGTAATCACATACTCAGTAATCTTTATTTATAATACAGAGGATGATGCCTTGATCTAGGAAAGGATGACAAAATGTATAAAACAAAATAATGAAGCCGAAAGTTAAATTATAATTTCTAACATCTTATCTATCCTTAATTATTAAATGAGGTTGAGAGGTAAATGGAGCCACTATAAGTTGGGCCGAATTTGGTTAGATAATATAGCCATGTGCAATTTCACGTGTTAAGCATAATAAAATATAAGTATTAAGTTAAGATAACATGGACCACTCATATTTTTGTTTGCATTTAGATGATCCATAATTTGTATTCCACAGATGAAAGACATGTTTCGATAAAGTTTCCTATAATCAAGGATGTACGGAGATACAGTTGTTCACATAAAGTATGGTAAATTTCATTTTCACTCTTTTGTTATCAAATTGAAGGAGTTCGGTTAGTGCGTGTTTGCATAGGACTCTATCTCTCCTTTCACATGTTTGAAATGTATATTCTTGTTGGATCCTCTCAATTAGTAGAAGGACGAAGTAGGTTCAAAGTAACGATGTCCAATTCCCCATTGTTATAATTGCCATATATACTCGCACTTTTTTTAGAATGATGTTTTAATAAAGGGATAAGTACACTAAAAGTACTAAAATTTGTTATGAAATTGTAATTAAATTCTAAAATTTTCAAAAAATGCAATTAAGCCTTAAAATTTGTTACAATTGGCAATCAAGTTCTAAAACTTGTCATAAAAGTACAATTGAGGCCTAAAATTTTTCAAAGAGTGCTATTAATGAAAGGACTTGATTTAACTAACTTGACAAGTTTAAGAACTTGATTATACTTTTTAAAAGTTCGAGGACGCGATTATACTTTCATGACAAATTAGAGGATTTAATTGCACTTTTTTATGACTAAATTATACTTTGTTAACAAGTTTTAAGACTTCCAATGCACTTATCCTTTTAATAAATTACAAGTGAGATCAACCATTAAAGAAAATCAATGAATATACGAAGCAAAGGCGAGGGCACCGAGTTAAAGATTTTCATATACCCACCTTTCAAGAAAGAATGGATGACTTTTAGTCAATTATTTCAGGCCTAATTGTAGGCAATGTTTTGAAAATGATACCGAATATTGAACTGGAGTATGGGCTGATATGCGATTCCTCTAGTTCACCGATCCAACCATTTGTACCAATCTGTTTGAATATAATGAATGAAGTAAGAAAAATAAGCAATATTTGCGATGATGATTTCGAAAATGTTATGAGAGAAATCATGTAATATTTTCATGCTTTATAGTATTTTAGGAGTTCTACAATGAGTAAAAATCAATTTTTTCCTATCACATGCTAATTTTCCGAGATCACCCTAATATTTTCAAGTCACCAACTAGGCTACCGACAAGAAGATATAAGACATGATGTCTTGCAATGGAAAGAGATGACACTTCATTTTATTTTTCAATTTTATTTTATTGACCGGGCTATTGTGACTTCGACATAGCCGGATGCTAACAATGAGTGTTGGACCAGTGGCCATGGTGGGTTGGGAAGTCATTTGAAATTCACACATAGCTGGTGTTGCTGGGGTCAATTACAAGGACGTGAGCGAGAGCTTACGGTTGTCATCAGTTCGTCCGTAATCAAGGTTGAGAGATCCGTCGAGATAAGGCTTGCAAACGATCTCAATGGTAATCACCAGCACTGCTCATGTGATTGCTATGAGCGGGTTTCTGATTATTGCAATTCCTTTTCATTTATGATTTTTCTTTTGCTGAGGTATAAGAGAGGTAGCGAGGCTAAGCAAGACAACCTGTCCCAAGCAAAACATGTGAATATTGAGAAAGATGAGCTCTAAAGCTACGCTTTTCTAATTAAGATAAGACTGGACAAGATAATATATGAAATCTATGGGATTTTTCTATATCCTATCTACTGTTCGATTATTGCAATAATAAAATTAGATATATTCACATCATATTATATATTTTGTTTGATTTATAAATGGATATGATAAAAATCTCTCGTAACACTCTTGTCTTCCTTATTTTTATTTTATTATTTATTTTATTTTCTCCTCTTTTTAATTAATTCCTTTTTTATTTCTTTCTTTCCCTTCCATCATTCTCTAATAGAATTTTATTAAATAGAAATTGTACTAATATAATTAAAATACTAAAACACCTAAAATATGTAATAAATATATATTTATATATTGAATGTATATTATAAGATAGAATTAAATTCAAATACACAAATAAAAATAAGATTAAATTGAAAACTAAAATTTTATTTTTTGTTATTTTGAATTTCTTATATTATAATTCAATTACTATGTATATTGAAATATAATTTTAATTTGTTAATTTTAAAAATTTGTTATTTAAAAAAAAAAAAAAAACTTTCCTATTATGGATATCAGAAACCCTATCCACTTTTATCCTACCTTAACTATGGGATAATTTTATCCAGTATATATTGCATTTATATCTGACATTACCCTATCTTGAGCATGCACCAAACACAAGATAGAATAAATTTTATCCTAACTACCAAACACGGCCTAAGTGTATTGTCAAAATTATCTAGCACGTTATTATCAACACTTAGGTCTTTGGCCAAAAAAGATTGGTAGCATGTTAGATTTAAGATGTTCATTGTGGAAATTGGCATGAACTTATCTAACACGTTATAATCAACACTTAGGTCTTTGGCCAAAACATATCAGTAGTATGTTAGATTCAAGACATTCATCGCGCAAATTTACTTGATGCTACTCTTTGGGACGTACATAATCATCTCCCTTATTGGCAACTTTTGCAAGATGCATGTCGAAAATGATCAAAGGGCTCGTCAGAATGAAGAGAATTAAATTATTTAAGAATGACAAGCACCTTTTCATAGCCTAGATGAGAAGATGGTAACGTAAAATTTTCCCTGTTTCTTTCTCTGTGAAGTTTCCCCAAGTCTGCTATGGACTTACTGAAGATTACTGGAATAAACGAGAAGCAAATTAACATACAAAAAAGCCCATGTGCTACAAAATGCATGAGAAAAGTTATTTACCCTCCAAGTGCATGGTTCCCACTAGTATTTAAGTCGAAGCACTCAATGACTAACGGATTCTCCGGCAACAAGTTTTACAGTATGTCAATTCACTAGTGCCTCCAGGAACATATTAGACAATTTGATGACAGCTTCAAGAGAACAGAAGAGAACCCCCAGACTCAGCTACTCTGGATATTCTCAGGAAAGGATCTTAAGAAGAGGTAACACCGGGTTACTTGATAGAAAGCAATGAAAAGATATGGCAAGGAACTGATGAGAAATTTTGGACAGCTTACACTTTTAGAAAACAGATCTTTGTTTTTGAAACTGGGTACAGTGAAATATTATTTCAATAGCAATCCTGGAAGAAACAGATTCCTCAACATGGATAGTCAGTGAGTAACCAGGTTTCTCAAGCCTACTTGTACATTTTTATTAAGAGCAGTAGGGTCAAACTCTGACTAGTCTTTGTGACTATCTGCAGAAAACAGAAAGGAAAAGATGCTTTCGACACGATCTCGACGGATTACCCTTGTACTTCACTGAACCCAAGTGCATGGAAAATGACACGTTCATAATGTGATCCAGGAGTAAATAACATTTTACTGTGCAATCTTGTATTGATTATGTCCTGGAAATGAATATGGCGCTTTAAGTTTGTGAACTATTTGACGTATTTTATGGACTCATTTGAAACAATTGAGTAGTCAGATTACTAGGAACTCTTGTGATTGTGGACTCAAATGATATTTTTTCACAGCTATGATGAAGCGTCAAAGAAGTTATGAGTACAACTAAAACTACAACAAGACGAAAAGAGCAGAATTCAAACATTATCTGATAATAGCAATTAGCAAGTGAACCTTTCTTCTTCATACCAGCCCTTCGATGAACAAATGAAATTGCAGTAGGCTAAGTAGCTGAGTGATAGTTAGACCATATGCTTTTGCAGTATAAGCATCTAAAGTAGGTGATTGGCAAAGCAATTAGATCACCTTCAATCACCTAGCTCATTTTCCTGACATGTCACCACTATTTTTACAGGAGATACTGGACTCTACCCGTGTGCATATTGAATTTTGGACATCTCTCTTCATGATATGTCGCTCAACATCCAGGGGAGAGTATCAAGTAAAATGCAAATACTATCGTGATCTGTTAATCTTGGAAAGCTGGGGTGAGTGGTTTATGAAAGAAATCTATAGAAAACTGGATCCTAGGCCTTTTTCTCTCTCTTTGATGGTTCGACAATATTCTAGCTTGGACTCATTGCAATTTAGAGAGACTCTCACATCATCATGGGTGATGCTGCTATTGTAGTAAAAACACGGATATTAGGGCATCAAATTTGTACAAAATGTTTTTCTTAATTTCCACCAAGTTAAATCAGCAAGAATTAACATTCAAAAAGCAACAGATCAGATCAATTCACTTTTTAGTTGGGTCTACCCTTCTTGTCCAAGATGGTCAAACTTAGAAACAGAAGAAAAAGAATGACTAACAACACTTTATATTTAGCGTCATATTTTCCACAGAATACAATGACCAAATCCCGTGATATTGCATTAATTGATTTTTTTATCATCAAGTCATGAAGACAGGCAAAGTAATACCTATGTATCTCTATATCATGAACTCAAGTAAAACAATTGAACAAGAGACAACTAAACTAACATAAGTTATGCCAATCCATGCTATGATAGTACTTCGGACTCTCAAGAGCTTTGAACCTAATCTTGCAATAAGTCTCTGCTAAAAGAAGACTGGATGAAACTAATCATCGTGGCATGGACATCTAAGGTTTCAAAAGCAGAGTCGACATAGACACCATGTAAAATGAGAGAAAAACGTACAAAGCTATGATAGCCATCACTATGCTCATCCAAGAATCCAGAAGGTAATGTT
The DNA here is from genome assembly GCA_017140165.1 of Eucalyptus shirleyi. Classification (NCBI taxonomy): domain Eukaryota; kingdom Viridiplantae; phylum Streptophyta; class Magnoliopsida; order Myrtales; family Myrtaceae; genus Eucalyptus; species Eucalyptus shirleyi. Next base: position 31,370,060 of record CM029447.1, read on the forward strand.
CTAACAAAGCCAAAACAGTCAAATTCTACTCTTGTCAAACAAATAGTCACTATTATCTTTATTTAACCAGCAAATGAACCAACACTACATCATGTGTATCTCAAAACAATGTCAAAGATGTCTGTATATTCCTATAACGAGTTGTGCACATAAGCAAGATCATGCTCAAGGAGGGAAAATCACTCAAGATAAATCAATGCCAATGTCAATCAGAGACTGAACTACCATTCTGATTTTTCCTTCAAACTTGTCCCTTGCTATTGCAGTATGGGAAGCAGTGCACTCATTAGCTTCTCTCCCCTAGTCTGCCAAAGCCCGGCCTGTGGCCAAACATGCTGGTGTGTCCGATTGAGACTTGAGCATGGCTCTAATGTCCTATTAGTACCCGCAACAGCGACCTGCTTGCACGTGACCTATAAGTGAGCGAGTGAAGCTGAGACAAAGCACTAGGAGATGAAAACATCTAGTGTGAATTGCTCCATGTAGGCTCTGGTGTGCTACTTGAAGGACATGTGCTTAATTGGATTCTTGGATTTCTTCCCCTTCTGGTCAGTGTATGGCCACTGTTGTCATCATCCAAATGGGCCAACTCCAAAGAAACTCTTGATGCTAAATGAGGCTGCCTAAAAGCCAACACTCATACAAAATCTCTATACAATTCAATAGAAGATTGAGCACCCCCACATTCAATTGATTATTTGCTCAACCATTATGCTACATTTGTACCATTATCAAGGAAATGAGTGGACATCCCAAACTAGAAAAGGAATGAGATATTCAATGAAGCACCTGCCCACTGTGAACACCACTTGTCAGCACATGGACGCCATATCGAGAGGCAACAACACCTTGCGCTGGAACATTATTAGTGCACAGGCTGCAGAACACTTGCTTCAACGTCTTACTACAAAGACAGTTTCTAACAAATAAAAGCGGCCACTTTGATCGTAGCGTAGCGAGCATGACACCTAAAAGAGACAAACATTGTCAGTAAGACGTGTCTAAATACTGACATTCCTCAAGGGGCACACAACCCCATATAACAAAACCCCAGTCTTTGCAGCTACATTGACAGAGGTTATGCTAAGCAATTCATCAAACAGCTACAATGCATTGGTGGATAAGTGCCCAAAAGACCTGACAACTCCAATTATGTTATGATCCCGTTAAAAACAGTCAAAATTTTTTAAAGAAAGAGCGACTTCATATCAGCTAATATAGAACTCGAAGAATAACGCCAGTTTCTTCCTATTGACACTGGGTTCGGGGAGACATGCTTAGGCGTCCAGATTTACCTGACTCAGTGAATTCAACGTGGATTGTTTCATGTCAACAAGAATTGGATTGTGGTATTAAGATCCCCCTCCCAACGTCCTTCATAATCCTCGTCGGAGAGGCATACTTGACGTAATCTTGGTGTACTCAAGGCACCATTGCAGAATATATTCATCTTTGGGCACTGCTTCACGATAATACACCACAATGATGGGAACATGAAGGTGCAATTTACGGAGGAGAAGCTCTCAAGGCTCGGTAAACCATCAAGTGTCAACCGCCACAGCTTGGGGAAAGAGATCTCCTCTACTCCAGTTCCATCATCCGTTACCACGTCTTCCATCACATCGCAATTTCTTAGGGTTAGCCAAGCAAGATTCACCAGACTTGTCGCTGCTGAGGAAGTCCCCATATGAACTAAACCAGCACAATCCTTTACTTCTAATTTCGTCAACCTCTGGAATGCATTCGGTGATGGAAGTACAATTGATAAACTTGAGCACTCCAAAACGAGCAGAGTTTCAATCTGTTTAAGGATTTCAGCCATCAATGAGCCATCTTTCCAGACTCGCAGGAGTTTACACAGCTTATTCAGCTCAAGTTGCTGCAGATTTTTGAGTGCCTTGAGAGGTGTTTCCATGTCAGTTAACTCTCCGTAGGAAGTTGCTCCCTCATGTCCACACGCATCTTCTGGAAATATCTCCTCCAAGGAACTATAGGACAGAGAAAGCACTTCTAGATCGGGGAATCTGTGGAGGAGGAAGTCGGAGGGGAAAGCGACATTCTCATCATGGTAGCATGCCAAGTCCAGCTCTGTGAGATTGTGAAAGACGTAATGGTGCTGCAGTGTCATCATTATAACATCCTCGCTCATCAATGTCAATCCCTTCAAGTTTGGTATGACCTGTGGAAGTTTCTTTTAATTAGGCTAGCGGAAGTAAATACGGGGCATAGCCACGGCGCAATAACTAAAGTATCCTTTTATTTTACGGAAGAGAGGAAAAAGAACCCAAGAGCTAATAGAAGGGACGTTTGTTAAGGGTTTGCCCAATTCAATCAAAATAAGTTTTGCTAATTTAAATAAAGACAGTTATTTGTCAATCATACTACAGCTACTTCAATAGTCAACTAATTCAATCCAAAAGTTAAAATACATGAATTTCAACAAGTTCGTAGCAAAAAATTTAAAAAAAAAATTATTTATTTTTCTGAATCATGTCACATTTATAGTAAGTAGATGTGTTTCAATAGTAAGAAATTGTATTAATATGTTGCACTCTATTTACTAAGCTGCTATTCTAATATCTATTTTATTATAGATCATGAGTAGCGCGTGGCTTAACCTTTTTTTTTTCCTTTGAGAAGAATGCATTTAAATTGAACAAATTATCGGCAATAAAACATTACATAAGCTAAGAAACAAACCAAAAATATGCAACCCCAAATGCAAGGGCGGTTTGAGCATTCCATGCGGTTCGAAATGGAACTTAATTATGGGTTGGTATATCACTATTATAACACTCAAATTAAGGTTAGTTATTTCAATTAAACATCATTAACTTCAAAAGTGTTGGCAAGCCATTGGAATAAATATCGGTAGATTATTAAAGTAGTTGGTGATCATGAAAGTATAAAGACATATAAGTACTTTTCAAGATCTATGATACAAAAGGTTTCTCGTGTCTAAAATCCATAGGTATCTTGATTTGAAATATGTTGGTACATCAATCAAATTAATGTTTGTAATTTAAACTTAAAGTAAGTTATTCAAAAGTCATTGTTCTGTCACAAGAATATTATTGGTTGATTATTAAAGTAATTTGTAATTTTGGAAAGTTGGTACTTTTTAAAATCTAATAAGATAAACAGTTGGCAAGTAATTAAAATCAGTTTTCATATTACCGATACAAAGTTAGTAATTTCAAATATGTTGGTGATCCACAATAATAATGTTGCTAGATTATTAAAGTAGTTGGTAATTTACAAAGTAGAAAAAAGTTTGTGCTGTTCAAGGCCTATTAATAAATTACTAACACGTGACTAGATAAGCACGTTATTTGCAGCACTTGATAGTTACCAATCATGTTCACAATGTTTATGTATGGAACTTTGCTCCATAGCTAAGCTAGCAATATGCCACATGAACATAAAACTATCTTTTTGTTCTAAATTTTAGGGGACGATGTCAATCAAATTAAATTAACAAGCTATAACCCAGCCATAAGGCACAAGTGGCTATTAGAAACACTTATCTATGCTAGTTAATTCAATAATTTGTTTTTTCAAAGTAAAAGATGGGATGATTTCGAAGAATATGAGCCAAAAATAATTAACTGCAAACGATCTGTAAATTTCTAAGAAATTCATAGGTGTGGCTCGGTAAGTATTTGTAAGCATGAAATGTTTGACAATTCCAATTTCCAACAGAAAATAATAGAATCGACGAAGGCAATCGCAGAGAGCTAGAATTGAGGACTGTACCTTTTCAAAAGAAAAGAGTGCAGGTTGGTTGTCTCTAGTACTTGTACCTTGACAGTTTTTGTATTCACAAGCAAATGAGAATGACCTAATCTTTCCGCAGTGTCTTACTCGCAATTTCTTCAAGAGTGGCCATGTTGAAGTATGACTATTCCTGTACAAGCTCCTCAAATTCGGCAACTCAAGTAATTTCAGATCGGTTAATCGTGGAAAGAAGAGATCCCTTGCATTCATCTCTACTCCGTCTTCCTCCACGATAATTTCTTGCACCCCACACTCCCGTACTAAAAGTTCTTCGAGCTGTGTCATACTTTTTGCCACTGAGCTTGGAAATAAACTTTTGACCCTCTCGCACTCAAAAATCTCCATGCATTGTAAGCATCCAAAGGTAAGACCTCCTTGATGATGTCCACTCCACACGTGCTTCATTTTTGGGAGCCGCATCAGAACTAATTCTCTCAATTGAAAAGTGCTTGTAGGACAAGCTTCGCTAAAATTGAACTCTTGGATGTGAAATACCACTTCTAGGGACCCACAATCAGTTACACTTATCTTCTCTAGGTTTTGAAATCTTGTGAGTATAGTGTAAGATGAAAATATGGATGAAAGTTTCTCACAATACTTCACTACTAGTGTCTTGAGTTTGCTAAAGGCATTTGAAGCAAGATCATCAAGCCATATCTTCTCCAAGTTATTCATGTGCGAGATCTCTATTGACTCCATATTAGGAAAATTAACCTGTTATTTTTCAATTAAACTATTAGAGCCGATTCTCTATTCCCCTAAAAAAAGGGGGGGAACTGTAATTTCAAGAATAAGGAAAATCAATAAACAAGCATAATCGATAGGATAGGAATAAAAAAAAAAAAAAAGACTAGACACACATTTTTCTAGTAGACACTACCCCCTAAAATCCATTCTCCTGTCACATTATTTTTTAGTAGAAAGCATATATTCATCTAATAGATATCAAGCATTATGTTTGAACTGTAGCATAATCCATAACCACCTAAGTTAGACGAGCATAATCATTTCACGCATCGGATGTTTCCCACAAACCTCAAATTTAGCCATTATTAGATTTCTCAAATGTACTCTCCCATTTCTTTGAACCATTTAAAAAGCATAGCTTGTGCATTGTAGGGTGTTGATACCCACGAAATAAAAACCAATTAGCACAAGTCAATGCTTCATGAATCTCGCACTTCAAAATTTTCTTCAACAAAGTATAGACTTCAAGAAAACACGACATACTGACCCAAAAAAAAAACACGACATAAACCAAATAAAGAAATCCAACAATTAAACCAAAAGATAGTAGAGTGCAGGTATGTACTGTTCAATTTTGATGTTGGACGGATGCTCCACCACTAGTTGATTTGTTTCTTTTTTATTTTAGTTATTCGATAATATCGAAGATTAAGGAAATCAATCTTGATTATTTCTCTTAATAGGTGCCTACAAAATAAATAGATTGATTTGATTACTAGGTTTGCCTATATGACGTGTCTTTTTACTAGCCTAAATTGGCCCTTCTATCTCTTTCATCTCTTTCTAGTTTCTCTCTTTTTTCTTTTTTCTTTTTTCTCTTTTCCTTATTATCTTATTTTCCTCCATTTTCTACAAATCTAAACCTAACATTCTTCATGCTTTCATTCAGCACTAGTTGGTAATGGATTTAGATATGTTCTTCATCAATTGGTATCTGAGCTGGATCTCTTCAACATTTAATTGGTATCAAAACATTGCTTCGTGCATGTGGTATTGTTGTGCGATGACACTAGACCAAAGGCCAATGCTTTGGTTTTCATTTTCGTTGCTACAATTGCAATTTTGATATGATATGCTCATGAAGATATATGGCATTGATGTCAGTTGAAACTTCAGCTGCCATTTTTACTGGTTTGGAGCTACTCTATGCTTAGTCTAATTATTTCTTTGAAAAATCTTGCAATATTTATTACATCTGTTATTCTGAAATTTGAAAAGAGTAGGGGTTATCGCTATTATTACTTCATGTGATTACAATTATAAGGATTACAGTGTTACTCTAATAGTGTTGATTGTAAGGAGTAATACGATTATTACCATCCTTATGATTATTATAAATCCTTAATAATCCTGAAGAGATTAAAAAAATTTTTAACAATATGAAAGAAAATTTCAACAATTTTGATGAGAATTATAGCTTCAATCAACAATTGTAAGGGAGACATGAAAACGGGCCAAAATCATTTGCCAATGAGCTAAATGACATGGAAAAATATTCTCAACGTCTTGAAGAATTGAATAAGGATCTCTGCTTTTGAGAATAGTGAAGTGAGTAGTAAAATTCAACAAATAATTTGGATGAATTTATTGAAGCACCTTTTGAAATTTAATAAATTCAGAAACGTAATTTCTCCTATTGATGATTCACATAAGAGAAAAATTCGTGATGCTAAAATTTGTTCTATAATACTTCATATAGCCTTATACTCCCTAGGTGCATATCCAAATCAGGCGCTTTGCATGTAGCGAAGATTCTTTGTAGGGCAAAAGTTGTGGTATTATCTCTTACTCACAAGAAGAGGCACTGGAGAAAGGACTTGACTTCATTTCGGTGGGGGAGATTGATTCCAACCACTTTGCTGATTTGTATCTTCAATTAGTTTATTGAAATTGATACTATTGATAATTTAAGATACTTATCTTGATTTATTTCTCTTATTTTAGATATGCTTACTTAGTTTGAACTCTTGTTTACCTGTAAATATTGACCTAGATACTCGTTTCTTCAGTTTTGAGGATGAATTCATTGACTAATGAGTTTCCCTACGTTGCGTATCTTCTTCCTCATCTGCATTGGCATCTCTCTCTCTCTAACCCCTATTCTAGCTACCTGATTTCCCTTCAATTTCCGTGATGTGTAGCTCTTCTAACTTTGGAAATGCAAGCCACCAAAAAATATGTAAAATTGTTTAAGGACAAAGCACTAAAAACAAAGTAAAATAACATATAAGATAAATCGGGAGGATACCTTCTCATCAAATAGAGGTTGTAACCCATCACTAGCACAACTCATTGAGCAGAAACTAATCAAATTCTCAAGGTCACCAAGCTTGAGTGTGCTTAATTGACGAAACTTCAAAGTCTCTAAGGTTTTCCATTTTCCTTCTTCCATCGCAATTATGCCCCGTAGGTTATTGCAATAGGAAACATCAAGCACTGCAAGTTTATCGAGAATTTCAGCCGTGGCACTTGAGAAGAGATATGGCAAACTGTGACAACCCCTCACGTTCACTTCCACCATACTAGGAAATGCCAAGGTGACTTTGTAGTCACTCTCCAAAATGTTTCTCAACCTTGATAAATTCAACAACGTCAATTCTCTTAATGCAGGGAGGACCAACGGCTTTTGCCTTTTCTCAGCGTCGAGACTTATGGATTCAAATAATGTTTCCAAGGAGGGACACCCGACTACCTCAATTTTATTCAGGCTCTGCAACATATCCATTGAATTTGATGAAAAAACATGTGACAAATTTTCACAAAGTTCAACAGTGAGGGATGCAAGTTTGCAGAAGGACTGTCCGTGGAGCTGACTGTGCCATATCCTCTTTAATTGGCACATGGAAGAAAGCTTCAATTCCTCCAAGCTTGGGAAAAGAACCTGTGTAAATACATTGTATATGTAAAATGGCTGAAATTTTTGGTATATAATTTTATTATGCCGAAACTCAGGGGCAAGGGGAAACTTTGGGAATGATTAGCAGTGAGTTTGTTTTTTCACCGCGAAGTGCCAATCTTTTGGTACAGAATAATGATCCAATCTCTACTAAATTGCTTCACTGACTAGAACTAGAAGAATGATCAATAGAAAATTACTATAGATGCTTACATTTTCATTGAAGAAGCCAGGCAAGGACAAGCCAGAGTTGATACGACCAAATGCTTGTTGTAAACCTGTATCATTTGTCATCAACTGTTGCCTTCCTTCGAATGAAGAAAATGTCATCATTTTGGTGCATTTGGATATTGTCAGTCCTGTTAAGGATGGAAAGTGAATACAGTACTTTCCATAAGAGAATGTCTTGAGATTTGGCAATTTCACAAGAGACAAGGAGGTTAACGAAGGAAACTCGAAAGTGTCGGTGGTTGTAGCTTCTGCTAATTCTTCTTCTTGCGCATACATAACTTCTTCCATCAGTACACAATTCGCTATTTCGATTTCTTTTATCTGCACAAGTGCTTTAGCCATGGAAGAAGAAAAAAGAAACCTCAAGTTCTCACAATTTTGCACCTTCAGTGCCTTTAAGTTTCGAAAGCACAATGCTCTTCTTGGATCCTTGGTCCATATGTGTTCCAAATTTGGTAAGCCTCTCAAGGTCAATCTAGTCAATTGACATAGAATCTCAACATCCCCCATAGTTGTCAGTTCCTCAAGGTCGAATACTTCTCGTATTAATTGACATTTTTCAACGATTATAGCTTCCAAATTTTGTAGCTTTATTAACTGCAAGGGGTGAATAACACCACACTCAAAACAATGTTGTTGACTAGAAACTGTGAATATGTGTTGCATGTGAAATAATAACAAAAGAAATAATCTCTCATGACAGATCTAAGGATAATGGAAGATGAAGTGGGGTAGTAATTTTGAATTTTCCCTTATTCTTCTTTAAAATTATCTACTTTACACTTACTTATCATTAACCTATTATGTACTTGGACTTTATTATACATATATTAACAAGAATGAATATTGAGGTTATTGAATTTACCCTCACATTTTATGCAATCTGCCTAAATTTTAGAAATTCATGGCATAGGCTCAATTGAGTTTTTGATCATTGACTGTAGTCTGATACAATATCTCAAACGACAGTGCAAAAAACAATCTTAATTATTTTCTCTGGAATTGTTATAAACTAAATTGATAAACTGTAAAAAAAAATATATATATATATATATATATATATATATATATATATATATATACTTTTAATTGATTAGCACGTGTCAGTTGAGCCTTGCATTTTTTTCCAAACTAAAAAAGAAAACCTCTTTTCGAGAAAGTAAAAGTAAAAAGTTATTATAAATTTATGAGAGAAATACTAAAAGCAGTCCTAAGATTTTACCGTACCCATGCATAGCACTAAAAGATCCATTATTTTCTGGTATTGATGTAAAGCGGAATAGATGCCATGTCGATCAAATGTTAGAAAAAGGGTTCATCTCCATAAGATCCAGTGGTGGCTGTAATATCCATGAATTGGTCATAACAGCGCCATATGGTCATCAAAGTCAATTTCATCAAAGCATTTAGTTTTAAAATACGAGGACCCAAGATACGCTTCCTCGTCATAAAAAAGTTGCTTACTTTATGTAGAAAGTAGAAAGTTTTAGTCATGTGGCCAAGAAAAAGAATTGATTAATTTGATAATGATTTTAACCGAGTATGACGCTTTTGTGGTTTGGGTCACGTGATAAACATAATTATAAAAAGTAATTAGAAAAGGGTTTCCAATTTTTTATTTTATACTAACAGAATAGATATAAAATTTGATGATTCCAAACAATAGTGCACAAATGCTAGACGTGTTTCTAGTTAATACTTTCAAGCGACATTCTATTACAGAAAAAATAAATTTAAACATGTGCCACACACATAAATTCTATTAGGAATATTGGAAAAGCTGCTAGAATGAAGATTTGTGGTAAATTTGTTCACTACAAAAAGGTCCACAGCTCACATAAATTAGGAAAAAAAATTAATTGTTCCACTAACATCTCAATAAAGTACCAAGAGTAACAAACGCAAATTGGCCTTATTATATTTTACTTTTCATTCCGTCGTCACTTAATAGTTCCATCAACTAACATATAAGAGTAAAGAAAATTTTATGTGATGGAACATTGTGTAGAACCACATTTCCACTAAGGTCCGTTCACCTACCCAAACTTTTTACAATTATTGGAACAACAACTTAATCGTCTCAATTGCCTTAGCATTGATGTACTTAAGATGAAAATTGCAAAGTAATTTAATGTAATATCTCGATGTTTCTTCCCACATAATCACTAAGTTCAATTCACAGGGATTCTTTTTCAGTTCTGGTTTTTCCCCTTTAATCAAGTGGATGTAATAGAATCTTACACTTTTCCATAATTACTAAATGAAGGTCATACAAATCATATAGGTCTTATATACCTTCTTTAAGTTACAATTATATCCATAAAATGTATGTGTATATACTTTACCATAAAGCAATGACAAACTTTTAGACTATTTAAAAAATTGATACATTACATGGTGCTTCTTTAACTATGTTGATAACATAACACATATAAAATGGGATGTAATTAACTAATATGGATGTTTTTATGTATTCACATTTCACATAGCAATTACATTTTGAAAAATTAAATCATTATTTTGTCTTAATTGAAATAATCTGTATATAGTTCCAATATCTCTATTTGCCATTAGACTCCTCTAAAATACCCATGCATATAATTTCATTTACTATAAAACGCAAAACGTATCACACCAGTACTCACCCACATATCAAATTGAGATAACTCTGAAGTCAATATTTCAATGTGTTTATAAATTAAATGTTTAAGTAATCACAGTCGAGTAAAATCAACAGTTTTTAGCACAAAATACTAATCGATTCAACTGTTGGTAAATAAATTTTTCGTCTAGTTGATAAACGCGTATTACTTTATTAGATTACACAAAAGTCCTTACATTATATCTCCAAAGTAAATATTTCAACAAGTCAATACTTTTTTAAGTCCGCACAACGCGTGGGAACTAAATTAATTGAAGGCAATGTTCGTATTTGTAACTCATGGATCTCAAGACTAGGTAGAGAAAGTATTCTCCAATTAGGATGGCATGGATGGAGGAAAATATGACCATTTTAGAAAATATGAAATTTACCTGGTGTTTGTCGAAGAGTACGACCGAATGGTCCATAGTTTTACAAAAGCTTGTCATCTCTGGCAAGTTTCGTAATGTTAACCTACGCAAATTGCATGACTTCACTTTGGGATCAACATCCATAGCATCTCCATCTTCGTCTGCCTCGGCCTTTGCGACAATTTGCTTTATTAAGTGACATTTGCTTATTTCAATCTCTTCTAGCTGCAAGAAGTTTCTTATCATGGAGGAAGGAAACAGATATTTGATTCCACCACAACTATCCATTTTCAAAATCTTTAATTTACTGAAGGATTCTAGGGCAAGGCGACCGCAACAAATCTTCTCCAAGTTGTTTAGATTCTCGAGAAACAACGATTCCAATCTCATAAATGCGGTGCACTGGATATCCTCCGTGGAGTGAACAATATACTGAGGTGCGGGGCTATTTTGTATGTGAAGATGCTTCAATTCCTGAAAACCTTCGAAGCACAAATTGTGTATGCTGTGATTATCTTGCAATCCCGTCAAGTTGAGATATTCTGTTCTTTGCAAACATCTCCGCACCCACTCTTCACGAAGAAGATTGCCCGAATCTAGCTTGAGTTTTAAAGTTTTGGATTCTTCGTATTCATCTGACCAATCCCAAATGTCCCCAATTAGGATTTTATGCTTATTTAGTTTCCCAAATGGTAGGTCTTTTGAGAGATTGGCTGAACAAGGAATGGCAATGTATAAAGTGCTCAACTTATTCATGTTCTTGAACTCAGCCAGGCTAGCGTTGTTTTGTGGGGTTTTATCCTCGGCCTCCCACTGATCAAAACTCTCTTCCATATCCAATTCTTCTAAATTAGCAAAGCTTTCAAGCACGCCAGGTTCAATCACTGTGAGCATGGTGCAAGATCTCAAGAGCAAAATTCTCAATTCTTTTAGTTCACCCATTTCTTTGGGCAGCCGAGCAATTTTAGAGCCCCTGAAACTTAGGAACTGTAATGCTTTCAGCTTTCCAAGAGCAGTCACATCCTCCAGATGGCATTCGTCAAGACATAGTGACGTGAGCTTTTCAAGGAACTTCATCGACAAAGGTAGGGAGGTAAAAGATAAGCCAGTGAAGTCCAAGACTTGGAGCTTCTCCATAGATTCGAAAAATGACTCGGGCACTTTGAGAGATGGGTTGTGTCCAACTAACAGAAGAATCCTCATGTTTGGGCAGTCCAATTTTTCAGGAATTTCATGCCAACATAAAAAAAGGACATTGCGGTGCATTTTCTGAGATCATACTTTGACCATTCTTTAAACCCAAAATCATTTCTCCCGACCAAGGCATTCCATTCCGTGTCAATAAATTTGTCATGCATAGAGATGGCCACGTCAATAAATAGGTCATGCATGCTCAACCAGTCCCCGCCATGATGGCCTAGCAACAAAGAAGAGTCAAGCAGGCGATGTCGATCCGTAATCAACCTATCTCTAGCGTCCTCAATGGTCTTGCTGAATTTTTTATATAAACCCAAACCCATGCAGTAGATAAGGGCATCCCCTATGCCAACTCCCCGAGAGAATAGAGCATGAACCAAGAACAGTGCTTTGATCCTCTCATCTTTTAGGTCATTGTAATTAAGTTCCACTATTGATTTTACATCGGACCCTTCTTTATTGGTCGAAGCATCCCTCCATTCAGGCAAATCTCCACGCTTCAATCTGTTAGCCACTGAGAGAATCAAAAGAGGCAAGCCTCCACAATTCTTGACCACTCTATCCACGAGGATCTTAAATTCAGGTTCATTAACTCTATCCCCCACTGTCCTTTCAAAAAGTGTACGTGCTTCTCCATGCTTTAACTCATTGAGTTGGAATTCTCGATCAGAGCCCATCTCAGCATACAAAACATGTCGGTATCTAGACGTTAGCAATAACTTGCAACCTCTCACTTTATTATTGTATTCGCAAGGGATTCCAACTTCCTTCAACTCTAACTTCATCCACAAATTATCTAAAATTATGAGAATCTTTTTCTCATAATCTTCCTCTAACCTCTTGCACAAAAGATCTGCTCTCCCATAAGCAGTTTCCTGATTCACTAGATTTAGACCCAATGCATAAGCGATTTTTGCCTGGATTCTTTTTAAATCTGGATTTCGTGATACATTTGTCGTGGCAACCACATCAAATAGTTGCTCTTCCTTAACTCGCCTTTCCACATCCTCCATAAGCTTGGACTTGCCAACCCCACCAGGTCCATGCACCCCAATCACACAAACCTTGTCATCAATTATAGCCTTAATTACATCCTCTATGACTGAAGCCCTTGACACCAGGACATCTTCCTCCCTTTGAGCAGATCTTGCAGCAGAAGTGGCAGCAGTGACAATTCCTATGGGAGTATTCTCATGATAGACCTTCTGAAAGATATTACTTTTGCTTTCCTTATGGAGTCCTTGAATGATTTGAGCCATCTTCTTCACCTTCCTGCCAATTGGATGGCGCACCATGGGATTGGGAAGCCACTCACGGAAACAAGAATCTTTTGCAGTTCCGTTAAGTTTTAAAAGGTTATCTGCCTTCTCAGTCTCCTCCTCCACGCTCTTCAACCAATTCTCAACATCCACGTGTATAAGTTTTCCGTCATACACGGCTTCATCGACGGAGCTTTGCACCCTTTGCCTTGCAGTCTCTAGTTCTTTGACTCCATTTTTGAGTTCTTCGACGTAGCTCTTGTAGCACAACACGTACCCAAATTGCCGTCCAATGGGAGCAAATAGGCACTCGCCGAGTTTAGACAAAAGATTCGACGCAACGGGGTAAGCAATTGCTTCGGCCATAATCTCTTCTTTATTTTTCAATTTTCCTTTTTCCCCCCTCTTTTTTTCCTCTTCTTGTTGCCTCCTTTTATTGTTCGCTTAAACAAATGGGTGCGGAGAAAACTGAAGTGAGCACAGAACTAATCAGTTAGAATTGTGAAACAAAACCAGAGAGAGAGCGAGGGAGAAAGAGAGAGAGAGAGAGAGAGAGAGAGAGAGAGCGCGCGCCCGAAGTGTACGGAAGCGGGAGCGATGTAAATAAACAGAGACTGAGGAATGTCAGCAAGAGCAATTAGAGCGTAGGGTGGGTTAGGAAAAAAACTTGGTCGCTCAATGATGGCTCACTGCGCGCTCGGTGCTCCCAAGTAACACGTCACTGGTTTACGTGGAGAACTTGCAGATGATCTCACGTGGACAAAGCAACACGTTACTGCTCTACCATGTGCACAAGAAGCCTTAATTTTGTTTTTTCAGTTTTTGTTCCTGTCATCCATGTTTTCTTTCATACTAGTTCAACAGTTGTCGATTCTTTTGAATATTGACAGAATCATTTAAAACTTTTTCTCAATATTTCAAAGCTTGAAATGTTTCTTTTCATTTCCATGATTTCACAAGAAAGCAATAACTAGAGGTTACAAATCAAAAGATGCCGGGTACTTCTTAGAGAGATAGTAATTGTTTTGATATCTCTACCATCCACCACTTCTTTTTGATAGCATGTGCTTCTTAGAACTTAACAAATGCTGTGTCAACCACAAATTAAAAGATAATTTCTTTAAAATGGCCACATCCAAATGTGAGAAATTCTAAATTAAAGTATAACATTGCTCCGAGTAAAAATTTTGATGCTTGCTTCATTTTAAATAAAATAAATAGGGTGCGGCTATTTTTATCCCCTCTTTGGCTTGGGCAAATATTTTATTTGATCAAAATAACCTTCTATGTTTTAATAGCTGGTGCTTCTTAGAGCTTAGCAGATATCATGTCAACCATAAATTAAAAGATAATTTCTTTAAAATGGCTACATCCAAATGCGAGAAATTCTAAATTAAAGTATAACATTGCTCCAACTAAAAATTTTGATGCTTTCTTTATTTTAAGTAAAATAAATAGAGTGGGGCGATTTTTATCCCCTCTTTGGCTTGGGTAAATATTTTATTTGATCAAAATAACCTTCTATGTTTTAATAGCCGGTGCTTCTTAGAGCTTAGTAGATACTGTGTCAACCATAAATTAAAAGATAATTTTTTAAAAATGGCTACATCCAAATGCGAGAAATTCTACATTAAAGTATAACATTGCTCCAACTAAAAATTTTGATGCTTTCTTTATTTTAAGTAAAATAAATAGAGTAGGGCTATTTTTATCCCCTCTTTGGCTTGGGACAAATATTTTATTTGATCAAAATAACCTTACATGTTTGGAAACAAGCTGAATCACCGTTTCACCCTCCTTTTTTCTCTCTCATCTCCTCTTCACCTTCTATGTTTATTTAAAATTGACTCTATATCCTTCCATGTTTGAAAATCAATTAATCATCAATTAACCATGCTTTTCATAATTTCTGATGGATTAAATTTTGTAAAATTATTAAGTTTGTAATTTTGGTCCATAAAATAATTCTTTGCTTAGATTGTTAATTCTTCAATGTAGCTTTTTCTATTCAACATAATCGTAATGGGGTGACGTAGAGCCATTTTTATATGGAGCACTACTAACTCTACTTTTCAACTTGAATAAGTTTTTATTGTTCTAACTCTCTCTGTTGTGCGTATGCCCACAACACAAATACGCAAATTCATTGTTCATCAATAAAAAATTTGCAATTGAAAAATTGATTAGTTGATAATTGTATAATGCAAGGGGGAAATGAGGAGGACAGAAATCATCACTGCGGTTCTATCTAACTAGCCCACATCAATAATTGCAAATGAACATTAGACAAACACGAAAAAGCAAGACAACATAAAATCACAACTTTATTGAGACACAACTTGGTATTAAGAAATTAATTAGTTGAGAACTAGTGTGTAATATTAGAGGGAAACAAAATGATGAAGAGGAACAGATATCACCAGGTATCTTGATCCCCTAGCCCGTTGCGCGCCATCCGCTCGACGAGATGCCTAAGCTAGATCTAAAAGTTTGTGTTGAGAAAGTCTGTTCCCAAGCTCCGATCGATCATCTAATCGCCGTGCGGGTGTCACACAGAGGGTCGAGACAGGGGAGACGGCATTGGGGAGGCCAAATCTCGGCTGAAGTAGGGGAGGCCGAGCTGGTTCTCGGCTGGCAACGGTGGTTGGCCGCGAACTGGCCCTCGGCCTGGGCTGGCCGAGACATCGCCAGACTGGGCGCGTGGCCAGCCCGAGGCGAGCAGTGCCACTCGCTGTTGCCGCCTCTGTCAGGGCGAGGTCGACAGAGCTCTGCGAGAGGCAGGGGGAGGAGAGCAAGTTGGGTCTGCCCGGGTACCGTGTCAGATGCGGGTCGGAGTGGATCCGGGTCAGGTCTTTAGGGTTTGGTATTCGGGCTGGGATGATTTAGACACATTGGGCTTATTCTGCTTTAATGGGCCAGGCTTAGTTCATTTTGTTTTTAAAGGGTTGGACCTTTTACTGTAAGCCGGTCTGGGCCCACGTTTCCAGCCCAGCTGGGCCGCTGGTTGGCGACTCGGGTCGGTTCCAACACGGGTGTTTTTTTTTTTGTATATTATAATATTATTTTAATATTAAAAAATATATTTTATTAAAAAATCAGAAGAATTTTATTTTTTCTAAAAAATTAGCAAAAGGCTTAAAAATGGCTTTTGAGTGTTTTTCTCTTGAAAATGCATGAAAAGGAAAAAATCAAACCGTGATGTTTAAAAAGTATTAAGTATCAAAATGGCATTAGTTAATTAACTGATGTAATTAATTTTTCAACCTAAGTCCTTTGATTGTGTAGAAGTGAACTATTTCTTTCAATATTTTAGTAGGGCTTCTAATCAATTAATTACGAATTGATTAATGGCGAACATAATCGGACTAAGTGCATACGGAAGGGTTCGAAGAGATCACGACAACTAAGTGAGGTTTTGTAAGATCATTGTGAATTATATAAAAAGCTTAAATATTTAATTATTTGCACAATAGCCTTTGCAGACTATGTTCCCTTGGGAAATTGACTGAGGCGTCAACCACTAGAGCACCGAGATTTTGACGCAATGGTGGTTGCGGTCATGCCTAACTCGACAAACCCCCCGATGCACCCCTTTCTACTCTCTCCACTTCTAGTTTTCATTTTCTTTTTTTCCTTTTCTCTCTGAAAAAAGTCAATTTATTTTCAGTATAAAATTAGTATTTTAATTTTTTAATAATAAAAAAGACATGTCAACTTACGTCTAAGAGCCGTTTGTCACATGATTTGCCACGAAGTTCATTTGGAAATAACAGCAGACATTCGAGTAAGAGTAAGTATATTTTTTTCGTGGACATTTGAGACATTTTTTTGGGGACGTTTGAGAGTTTGGTCATTTTTTCTTTTTGATATACATACATGTCTGCACTTAATGGAAGGCAAAAAGACTAGATTAAGCGTGAAGGAAAATGTTAGAATAATTAACTATTAAATCACGCTTTCATCTAATAACTTAAAATTTTAGAATAATTAACAGTGATCTTATCAAAATTTCTTAAACATATATCGCAGATATCTTGATCCCCTTAAAGACATTTTTCAACCTGAGCCGAGACGGAGTCGGTTGTCTATGACTCGAACACAGGAAGTTGTTAACGAGGAGAGTTGGGGCCCAGTGGTTACGGTGGGATGGCGTGCCGTTTTGAGTTCTCACATAAATGGTGGGTCAAATCCAGAAAAAAAAAAAAAAAAATGTATAGACATCAAAGGGGTCAAATTGATTTCACTTTCTAAATATGTCAAAAAAATTAAAAATAAAAAAAGCAAGCATTTTCTCACTGCTTCTTTTTTGTTTTTTATGTTCTCTTCGATAAAAATAAGTTTTTTTATTTTTTTAATGATAAAAAAGACACGTCAGGCATATATGTAATGTAAGCGCCATTTGTTTACGACACTTGCCACGTAGTTCTCCTGGACGGAAAAAAACAACGGTGGCACATTTTTATCCCTTGATAGTGAATGCCTTTTTGAGACATTTGAAAAGTTGAGTTATTTGTGTCCCTATGATGTATGTCAATGCTTCTGCGATGATCCTATAAGATATTTTATGGACTAAAAATTTTCATCTAAAGAAACTTCTCATCCTAATTAAAATAAAATTGAAAAGTTGATTTTTCCTTAACAAATATATATATATACAAAAATATAAAACTTGAAGTACTTGAACTTTCAAAGTTGACTAATCCACATGAATGCATGTACATGACCGAATTGATGTACTTCGGGACTTATCAAATTCTTTTTAAAAGCATTTTTGTAGGAAGAGAAATAGGAAAATTCGTGTTCATGCTTCCAAAGTTGAACAAATTTGCTGCTTGATCAATTAAGGATCATACGTGGAAAAATCCTCAATTTCGCGAAATACTTTAAAAATATATGCGGTACCAGCACTCGCTAGATTGGAGAAACCTTTCGTCAAGAAAGAAGCTATGAGGCATAACCAAGTCAAAACATAATCTTGAGGACCTAAGCAATAATTTCTTCAATGCCCTACACATCTCACACTATTCCGCACTATCCAATAAATTTACTTATTAATTACTCTGTGTTTGAAAATATATAGCTAATGGACGGCTTGTGGTCTGGAACTTTCAACTCATAAATTTAATAAAAGTGTCCATATTAATTAGGAGGAAAGATAGTTAACAAAAATGAGTGGATCATGTTCACTGGCCAAAATTACATGGCATAGTGACATCCTAAATAATCGGGGGTTATCAATCTCTACCCCTCGTAATTATGTTTGTTAATGCATTATATTAACGGGTAAATGCAAGATCTTATTATTGGTCGTGTTAAGAAAAAGGGACATGTATGTTTTTGATCCATTAGATTTAACGAAAGCTAAAGGTTCTAAAATTCAGATTTTATCAAAAAAATTTCGTTGGACAATCATATCTTCGCTCTTCTATCCTTTTACTTTTGAGTATCATTACTCATTAGTGATTTATGAACTCACACAAGCCACCACAAAACCCTAAATTGTTACTTGATATATTATTTTGACATATTAGATTCTGTTTCTCCCAATTCATATAATAGAATAGAAGGTCAAAAAGTTACATTTATGATATTTTAAATTTTTATCATTTGTTCTTTCATCACTTGTCAAGTGAGGTTGTGGGGTAGATGGAGCCTCAACAAGTTAGGCCTTTTTTTGTTAGATAATGTAGTCATGTGCTAAGCATAATAAAATACAAGCAGCAAGTCAAGGAGACGTAAAATATGTTACAATTTGTATTTTACTCTTTTGTTATCAAATCGAGTAATTTTGGTTAGCATGTGTTTGCAAAGATCTCTCTCGCTTCCCCCTCCCTCCCTCCCTCCACATGTTTGAAAACGTTTATCTGTGTTGAATCCTCTTGATTAGTAAACAGATAAAGAAGGTTTGAAACAACTATGTCCAATTTCCTATGGATTTAATCTACATACACACTTACACTTTACCACGAGTAAAGCAGATGAAATTTTAGTAAGTTAAGAGTGAGATTGATTGTTGAAGAAATTTTATGTATAAATATATGAACTGAAGGTGAGGGCCCTTAATTAAAGATTTTCACATACCCACCTTTCAAGAAAAGAAGAAATGAGTTTTAGTCAATCATTTCGGTCTCTGATTATGGGCAATATTTTGAAACCAATATAAGCAGAGTAAAAGTCAATATGTGATTCCACTGTTTCAACCAGTCCAACTGTTTATACTGATCGGTTTGAATATAAAAAGTGAAGTAATAAGCAATATATGTAATATTTTGAAAAGGGAAATTGACACCAATAATCTCTAAAATTTGGCCCAATGTGTAATGTCATCATTGGACTTCTAATGTATTTAATGTAGTCCTTAAAGTATTTGTGAATGTTCCATGTTACAAACTTTCAATTTGTTTAATCTAGTCTCTCAACTTTGCATGATAAAGTCAAATTAATTCTTCCGTAGCATTCACAAGTTTTGATAATTACACTATTTCTCATATTTTAGAATATATTTTCATTTTAATTCTTTTGCTAAGTTAACAAAAAAATATAGTATATTTTTATTATCTTTTTGGTCTTTGTAAATATTGCCATAGTTTGATTTAACTAAATTCAGTGACGTATAAATGCTTAGAGCAACAACTATTGTTGCCTCTAAAATGAGTTTGTGTTGCAATTATTTTCCCCATTTTATTTCTTGTTCCAGGTTTTTCTTTTTGCTTTTGGGGTTTTGTAGGGTAAAATTAATACAACCAAATTATCAAACAAAAGGTTGAATGTGAAACAAGAGCCGATAGCATACGAAAGGTAGATATAAGAATGACACACGTACCAGGAGTGGCTTCACTGTAAGGATGCAAGGGGAACTGAGATTCTTGGCTTCACTCTGACTTTGTTTGCAAGATGGATGAAGGGCAATGCAGGCCAAAATCAGTCCTGATAATACCATAATATGAGTGAACATATCAGCATGAGGCAAAAACAAGTGGACACTGTGGGGTAAGAGTACAGCAGGGAACTGAAAATTCATTGAAGAGAATTGTAATCGAGGAAGATGTTACGATACCTTCGGCTTCGACTTTGAATGGCTAGAGGATGAAAGGATTCTTTGCTGAGTTCTTGCAGGAAAGACTAAGCCCGACCTTCTAGCAAAAAAAAGAAAAAGAAAAAAGACTAAGGCCGAATTATTGGACCGGCCGAGTACTGCTACAGACATCAGGAAACACAATTAGAAGTCAACAGGTCAATGAGTTGTATTCTATAGACCAGACCTTGGTATTGTCCAAACTCTCTCTCTCCCTACCTCCCACGCGCAGCACAAATACCCACGTTCATTGTTCATAAAAAAAACAACTTGCAATTAAATAATTGTTTAGTTGTGCTTTAGAGGGAACTGATGAGGACAGAATCATCACGTGCTTCTGTCACATTTGCCCGGATAAATAATTGCAAAATGACCATCAGACAAAAGACAAACAAAACAAACCAACAAAAAATCGCAGCTGTATCGAGACAACTTGCAATTAAGAAATTGATTAGTTGAGAAGTAGTGTATCCTGTTAGAGGGAAATGACGAATAGGGACAGAGATGGCCAGGCATCTCGATCCCCAAGACATTTTCAACTAAAACTTAAAAGTCCAGACGAATTCCGACTTGTTGATGGAGACGATCTCAACATCTTCCTTTCTTTCTTCATTCTCGATCTCATGAAAAGAGACGGCACTTATTTTTAAATTTCATTTTTCTTCATTTACCATGCTATTGCAACCTCAACGTCTAATAGATCTCTTCATTTATAAGTAGATTAATGCTATGGTTGCAGATTGGTCTTTTGTTAATTGACGTTCTCAAATAATTGGTCTTTTTGCTTAACGATGTTTTAATCAACACTTAACTTGGGCCAAAAAAAGAATAATACTCATGTTAGAGCAAGGGAGCTCACGGCGGAAATTGATTTTCAGATGACCCCCCCCCCCTCCCAACCCTTGCCCAGCCACAGCAAGGCTTGAGGTCAGCTTGGGGTGACCTCATTGGCCCTTGTCTAGCTGGTCGGCTAGCGACTAGTTGGAGGAAGGAGAAAAAAAAAAAAAAAGAAAAAAATATATATAATAAAATTATTAATAAATTTAAAAAAATTCTAACTCATGAAAATATATAGAATCGTATCAAACGTTTTTTTTTTCATAAACAGAAATTTTGTATAATTACCAAATAAGTTCAAATGCTAAAAAAATGTTCCCAAAAATAAAAATAGAAAAAAGTGTTTTTGAAAAAAAAATTTGTTCTCCAGAACAAAAATATAACGCACCCTATCTCACTCATTTTTATTTCTTTTTCATTTTTTTCCTGCATTTATTCAGTCTTTTTCTAAGGTTGAATCAATAGAACCGGATTAAGAAACAAAGTGGGTGAAAGTGAAACAAAAGCTGATAACACATGAGAAGTCGATATATAATGACATACATACAAGAAGTGGCTTCATCGCAAGGATGCAAGGGGAACAGAGATTTCTGGGTGCAGACAAGTCTGCAAGATGGATGAGGGGCAATCTAGGCTAAACCAGTCCTGATAATATTATAATATAAGCGGACACATCAATACAACGCAAAAACAAGTGGTCACCTATTATTTACAAGTCGCAAATTACACTAGCAACAAGAAGATGGTAAACATGATGTCATACAACTACCATTTTACAAACAAATAAAGTGAAGAGAGACATCTTGGTGCCTCTGCAATGAGTTTATAGTGCAGTTATCTCACTTATTTTTGTTTCTTCTTCCTTTTTTGTTTTTTCTTTCATGTTTTTTAGGGTTCAATCAATAGAACTAGATTACCAAACAAAGAGGGTGAAAGTGAAACAAGCGCTAATATCACGCTAAAAGTAGATATACAATGACACACATACCAAGAGTGGCTTCACCGTAATGCAAGCAGACCTGAGATATCTTAGCTTCACTCCTGACTTGTGTACAAGATGGATGAGGGCAATGTAAACTAAAAGCAATCCTGATAATATTGAAATATAAGCGGACATATAAGCATAACGTTGACAGCACAAGAAAACTAGATATACAATGACACACATACTAGGAATGCCTTCACTATAATGCAAGAGGAATTGAGATTTCTTGGCTTCACTTCTGACTTGTGTGCATGATGGATGAAGGGTAATAAAGGCAAATACAAGCCAAAACCAGTCATGATAACACCAAAATATAAGTAGACATCTCAACATAACACTGATAGCACAAGAAAAGTAGATATACAATGACACACATACCAGGATTGGAGGAACTGAGATTTCTAGGCTTCACTTCTAACTTGTGTGCAAGATGGATGAAGGGCAACGCAGGCCATAGCAAGTCCTGATGACACAAGAATATAAATGAACAAATTAGCATAGCTTTGATAGCACAAGAAAGGTAGATATACAATGACACAAATACTAAAAGTAGCTTCACTGTAGACCTGTTAAACGGGTGAGTCGGGTCGGGTTTGGGTCGGGTCATAAATAGTCCGACCCAAATCGACCCATTTAACCCGTTTATGACCCATTTAGTATAGTACAAAATCTTAGACCCATACCCAACCCGACCCATGCCCAACCCATACCCAACCCATTTAACTAAATTTAATAAAGTTTATTTTATATACATATATATATATATTAGTTTTTAAAAAATAGTATTGTTAAAATAGTTTTATACAACATAAATTTAATAGATAATTTTTATAATTTTTAAAATAATTATTTTAAAAATTTGAATTTTAATTATTTTTGTTTTTTAGATATAATTTTCATTTTTCATTTTTTCTCTTTTCTTTTTCTTTTTTCTTCTTTCTTCTTCTTCTTCTTCGGCCGGCCGCCGGCCACGACGACGACCGGCCGCCAGCCACGACGACGGCCGGCGACCGGCCACAGGCGAGCCTCGAGCTCGCCTGACACCGGCGGGCTCGAGGCTCGCCAGATCCGGCGAGCTCGAGCTCGCCCGACGGCGGGCGGCTCGAGGCTCGCCAGACGGGCGAGGCTCGAGCCTCGCCGGCCGGCGAGCTCGAGCCTCGCCCATCCGGCGAGCTCGAGCTCGCCCGACGCCGGGCTCGAGGCTCTCCCAGACGGCGAGGCTCGAGACTCGCCCGACGGCGGCGAGCTCGCGACTCACCAGATCCGGCGAGCTCGAGTCTCGCCAGATCGGCGAGGCTCGAGCCTCGCCAGATCCGGCGAGCTCGAGTCTCGCCAGATCGACGAGGCGGATCCGGCGAGCTCGAGGCTCGCCTGGCCGGTCGCCGGCCATCGCCGTGCCGGCGACCGGAAGGAGGAAGGAGAAAGAAAAAAAAAAAAGAAGAAAGAAAAAAAGGAAAGAAAAATAAAAAATAAAATAAAAAAAATATAATTTCGATTTTTATAAAAAAAATATTTTTGGGAAAGTTAAAGAGAAAAGAAAGAAATTATAAGGTTTTGGTTAAAAATGAGTTCTTAATCCAACCCATTTAAGACTCACTTAAGACCCATTTAAAACCTACATATTTTAAGCATTTAGTTATGAAACCCATTTAACTACTATTATCTAAAAACAAGTGACCCATATATGACCCATTTATGATTTAAATGGGTCATATATGGGTTTTTGACCCATTTTAACACCTCTACTTCACTGTAACGCTAGAGGAACTGAGATTTCTTGGCTTCACTTCTAATTTGTGTGCAATATGGATGAAGGGTAACGCAGGCCATAACCAGTTTTGATAACACCAGAATACAAGCGGACATACTAGTGTAACACAAAAATAAGTGGACACTGGGGGCGAAGAAAACAGCTGAGAATTGAAAATTCATTCAATTGAAAATGTAATGGAGGAAGATATTACAATACTTTCAGCTTCGACTTGGAACGACCGGAGGATCAAGGGATTCTTTGCTGAGTACTTGCAATGGGCCGATGACAGCGAGAGATAGAGAGATAGAGAGAGGGGAAGTCACATAATTGTAGACAAATATATTAAGACCGGTTTGTCTAAAGGGGAAGCACGTGGTTGGCTATTGTTCTCAAGAAACCCTACCCCGGCACCGTCCAAAACTCTCTCTCTCTCTCTCTCTCTCTCTCTCATGCAACGCAAATACCCCTGTTAATTGTTCATCATCAAACAGCCTGCGATTAAGAAATTGATGTGTGGAGAGACGTATAATATTAGAGGGAAATGATGGGGACAGAAGTTAGCACGTGGTTCCTTCAACTTGCCCACAAAAATAATTGCGAATCACCAACGGATACAGACAAACAAAGCATGGAAACGAAAAATGCTACTTGCAATTAAGAAACAGGTTAATTGAGAAATACTGCATAAGAAAGCCATTTTCTAGTAAAATGTTAATATTTTTCAGTATTCGGCTGAAACTTGAAAATATTTTCTACTGCTCAATACAAAAAAATTGATTTGATTTTCCTTCATGCACTCCTTTTAATAATTATTTTATGTTTTTTAAAATCTAATTTTTAATTTTTCTATTTCTTTTTCTTTTTTTTTTTTCCTTTCATTTTTCCTTTTCCTCCTTCTTCTTGTAAGGTCGGCGACTATGGCCGGTGACTGACCAAAAGCAAGCTGGAGCTTGCCGCTCACTAGATTGAGGAGCCAAAGGCTCATGCCCATACGGAAGAGAAGAGAGGAAGAGAGAGCGCCATCCATCGAACATTTGCCTCCATTTTAGAAGACTTTATTCCTTGATGAAATTTTTTTTCCTAATCATTCATTTTTCATAAAATAAATGCCGAAAAATCTAAAAAGCATTCTCCTGAAAGTTGTTTTCCACAAAATAAACAGAGCCTAGGAAAATAATAATGACAACATATTACCTAGCATCCCGATCCCTTAGAATACATATCAACCCAAGCTAAGATGTAATCGGTCATTTTAGAATTGTGGACGGCAACGAACTCAACGTTTTTCCATCTTTCCTCATTTTCGATGGCATGGGCACTTATTTTTCTTTTTCTTGTTTTTTCATTAACCCTTCTATTGTGACTAGGAGGAAAAAATGTCAGAAAAGTCTTAAACTTATTGTATTCATGTAAATTTAGTATAAATATTTTATTGATGCCAAGTTAGTTATATATTTTTTAAGTCTTTTAGGCTAATTTTAGTCGAATGGTGCCGATGTGGACATCAGCCTACGTGGCATAATTGGTATTGATGCAAATAAATTTTAATAAATTCAAAATTTTATTATTTTTATTTTCTTTTTTTTCCTTCTCTTTTTTTTTTTTTTTTGTTCTTTACCTTGCTCTAGCTAGTTGCTGAAACTCAACGATCGACTAGAGCACCTCACTGGCCACAAGCGAGCCTCACCCTCACCAGCCCAACGTGAGGCCACCCTCATGTTCTTTGGTGAGGGCTCGAGCATTGCCCATGTCAGTGAGGCACCACCCTCACCAGGTATCCTGATCCCCGAACGCGTCGCGCGCCATCCGCTCGACGAGATGCCTCAGCTAGATCTGAAAGTTCGTGTTGAGAAAGTCCGTCTCCCGAGCTCCGATCAATCGTCTACTCGCCGTTTGGGTGTCGCGCGGAGGGTCGAGACGGGGGAGACGGCGTTGGGGAGGCCTCGGGTCGAGCGGCTTTCGCTGGCCATGCCTGGTCGTGCCAGATCTCGGCCGAAGTAGGGGGAGGCCGAGCTGGTTCTCGGCTGGCGACGGTGGTCGGCCGAGAACTGGCCCTCGGCCTGGGCTGGCCGAAACGTCGCCGGACTGGGCGCATGGCCAGCTCGAGGCGAGCGGTGCCACTCGCCGCGGCCGCCCCCGTCGGGGCGAGGTCGATAGAGCGCCGCGAGAGGCTGGGAAAGGAGAGCAAGTCGGGTCTACCTGGGTACCGAGTCGCATCCGGCTCGGAGTGGATCTGGGTGAGGTCTTTAGGGTTTGGTATTCGGGCTGGGATATTTAGGCATATTGGGCTTATTCTGCTTTAATGGGCCAGGCTTAGTTCATTTTGTTTTAAAAGGGTTGGGCCTTTCTCTCTAAGCAGGACTGGGCCCGCGTTTCAGGCCCATCTGGGCCGCTGGTTGGCGACTCGGGTCGGTTCCAACACGTTTTTTTTTGTATATCATAATATTATTTTAATACTAAAAATTATATTTTAAAAAAATCATAAGAATTTTATTTTTTCTAAAAAATTAGCAAAAGGCTTAAAAATGGCTTCTGAGTGCTTTTCTCTTGAAAATGCATGAAAAAGAAAGAATCAAACCATGATGTTTAAAAATGGCTTTTAGTTAATTAACTGGTGTAATTAATTTTTCAACCCTAATTTCTTTGATTGTGCAAAAGTGAACTATTTCTTTCTAGGGCTTCTAATCAATTAACTACAAATTGATTGATGGTGAACATAATCGGACTAGGTAGAGTTTGAAGATATTGTGACAATTGAGTGAGATTTTATAAGATCATTGTCAATTATATAAAAAGCTTAAATATTTAATTAGTTGCACATTAGCGTTTGCAGAATATGTTCCCTTGGGAAACTAAATGAGGCATCAACCACTAGAATCAAAAAGAGCACCGAGATTTTGACTTAATGATGGTTGCGGTCATGCCTAACTCCACAAACCCCCCCCCCCCCCCCCCCCACGATGTACCCCTTTCTACTCTCTCCACTTCTAGTTTTTATTTTATTTTTTTCCTTTTCTCTCTGAAAAAGTCAATTTATTTTAAGTATAAAATTATTATTTCTTTTTTAATAATAAAAAAAGACATGTCATCTTACATCTAAGAGCTGTTTGTCACATGATTTGCCACGAAGTTCATTTGGATGGAAAAAATAAAATAACGGTAGACATTCGAGTAAGAGTAATTACATTTTTTTGTGGACTTTTGAGAGTTTGGTCATTTTTGTCTTTTTGATATACATACATATGTGTGTACATTATTTTGCAAACTAGGAATTTTCATGTTAGGAATCTTCTTGTCCTAAATAAAAGAAATTGAAATAGTTGATTTTTCCTTATGAAATATTTTTTTTCTTTTATTAAATGAAAGCATGGAGTAGCTGAACTTTTTAAAGCCAATTAATTCACATAAACGTACGTAAATCATAAAGATACACATCGAGACTTATCAAATAGTTTTTATAAACATTTTTATAGGAAGAAGAAAAAGGAAAATTTGAGTTAAAGGTTCCTAAAGGTTGAAGAAATTTACTGCATAATCTATTTAGGATTGAATATGGAAAAAAAATCATGATTTCACAAAACGCTTCAATAATAGCTGCGACACCAGCACTTGTTAGATGGGAGAAAGCTTTCCTTGAGAAAGAAGTTTTGAGGCATAATCAAGCAAA
The DNA here is from genome assembly GCA_017140165.1 of Eucalyptus shirleyi. Lineage (NCBI taxonomy): Eukaryota > Viridiplantae > Streptophyta > Magnoliopsida > Myrtales > Myrtaceae > Eucalyptus > Eucalyptus shirleyi. The sequence goes on from CM029447.1 coordinate 31,397,496, forward strand.
AAATATCACCGTATTGTTGCAATTGGAGCTTGTGGGTCGGCAAATTGGATATCATGAGGAGACTACCAATTAATGCTATGATCAACCTTTCAGCGACAAGAAGAAATATGGTCTCATGCTAATAGACGTTCTCAAATAATTAATTTTTGTTAAAAGACAATTTAATCAACACTTAGGTCTTTTACTTTTCTAGAGAGATCCGTAGCCATTGCTTGTACCGGCAATTTTGGCAAGATGTTGAATAGCATGTCTTGAATCATTAATTCGCATGAGCTTGACATAAGATTCCCCTTTCTCACTTACCATTTGTGGAAAGAGATTAATATTTCTTTTTCTAAGCTATGATTCGTATAAGATAAAACATAATTGTAAGAGCCGAAGCAATAATTTCTTCAAATAAAGCAGATGGAATTTTAATGAATCAAGAGCGAAGTCGTCCATCAACCAAATCTTATCTATAGATATATGAACTTAAGGTAGGGCCCTTAATTAAAGATTTTCACAAAACCACCTTTAAAAAAAAACAAAAACGGATGCCTTATGTTTATTACGGTTTGATCAGTTGCAGATTCTTTTACCCACTTTGTTTCCTCTTCCTTTTTTTAGATTTATCGGGTTTAATCAATAGAACCGGATAACTGAACAAAGAGGGCAAAAGTGAAACAAGCACTAATAACACATACCGGGAGTGGCTTCAACGTAAGGATGCAAGAGGAGCTGAGATTTCTTGGCTACTAGCTTGTCTGTGAGGATAGATGAAGAGGACTGCAGGCCAAAAGCACTCCTGATAACACTAGAATATAAGTGGAAATATCGGCACAACGCAAAAACAAGTGGACACTCTGGGGGAACGAAACAACAGGGAACTGAAAATTCATTTATGAAAAAAATGTAATCGAGGGAGATGTTACGGTACCTTCAGCTTCGACTTGGAATGACTAGAGGAAGAAGGGATTCTATGCTCAGTTCTTGCAATGGACCAATGACAGACATAATTGCCAAGAATATATTTGAACCAATACGTCTAGAGGGCCAGCACTTGGTTGGCCATTTTTATAATGAGCACTATTGACTCTACTTTTTGACTTGTTCACTACAAACAGCTTGCCATTAAGAAAATGATTAGTCGGGAAATGATGAGGACACAATTCATCACTATAATTCTGCCAACTTGCCCACATAAAACAATTGCAAAAGACCATCGGACAATGACAAACGAAACGGGACAACGACCTCAACGTCAATCTTTCTTTCTTTATTCTGGGTGGGGTGGAAAAACGCGGTATTTCTTGTTCTTTTCCTTTCGTTTTCCATGAGCATGTGCTATCACGACATGAACATAGCAAGTTGCTAAAGAGCGCTGGGCCCAATGGCCACGGTGGGTTGGAGTGTCATTTGAAGTTCTCATATAACTGGTGGGCCAAATCTTGTAAAAAAAGATAATATTTTTATGCTAAGAGGATAAAAATGATGTCATTTTCAAGAAAAGCAAGCGCTCTTTTTTTACGGACAAAAATGGCCACTATTATTTTTCCGTCTAAACGAGTCTACGTGTTAGACGGCACTTATGTAGTAAGTTGATATGTTACTTTTTATTATTAAAAAAGTAAGAAAAAACAGAGTTACTGATTTTAAATTCAAATTCAAATTGTTTTTGTTAAAGACGAAAGAGAAATTAACAGAATCTAAAGCAAATGTCTTATTTTCCTTCTCTTTCTTCCTTTCAAATTGCAGAGAGATTGCAAACATAAAACAAAATCACAGCGAAAAAGAGGCAACGACTGAAGGGGAAGCAAATTATGAATTTCGTGTTATACCTACAACAGAGAGCATGACGGTTTTAGATTAGGGTTAGGGTTGGCAATTAGAGGGGCGTAAGCACGAATTTGCTGTCGTCGTTGTCCTCGGGTGCTTAATCGGGGTTGAGAGATAGGTCAATGGCTTCCCTGCCCTGGTTGAGCCAAGGCTTACAAGTGGTCTTGATGGTGATCACCAGCACCACTTATGTGATTACCTTGAAAGGATTTGTGATTGCCGCCTTTCTTTTCTTTTAAATCTTTTCCTTTTATTATTATTATTATTATTATTATTATTATTATTATTATTATTATTATTATTTATTCTGGTCTTTGGATCTAAATGAGAAGAAGCTAATTGCCCAAATTATGATGATAAACTAGACCCACGAGGCCCATCCTTGGAATGTTGGATGAGCTCATCAATCATGAACTTTCAATAAGTACATGACACGTGGCAACAATCAATTGACTCGAAGCATGCATGGACGTTAGAGACTGAGTTAAAGAAAATCTATCGACCGGGAACAATTAGCGCTAAGAAATCAAGAGTTGTTGCGAATCATTCTTAGAGTAGCGCACAAGTCAAGATATCTAGGGATTCTTATGAAAGATTGAAATGCATAATGGAAGTATCGATTTAAAGAGACAACACGAATCAACGAGGGGCATTATAAATCCGTAGCAACACTTCAGAATGACTTTGAAGTACGAGAATGAGAAGATTATTCATAACAGAGTAGATTGGATTAGATGGATTTGAATTTCCAACTAGATTAGGTTTTGTATTTCTAATATTTTTCTTTATTTATTAAAGCATTCGCACCATATTTTATAATTTTTTTTAAACTTTTCCTATGCATTCTGGTTATCTCCATCGGCAGTTCATGTTTTGTTTCAATCATCGAGCAAGCAGTACCTCCATGAATGTAAACCATATGCTCTTTTTCCAAAGAATTTCATGTAATTCTTTTGTTGTTTTCATTTTACTGTTTACCCATCAATAATTATTTGAATTTTGCAAAGTCCATAAGGTTTCAAAGCATATTAAAATCTATTTACTTTTGGGTAAGTAAACTGCAAGTGCCAAAATTTTCGTACGGCGCTCACTTTGATAGCAAATTTTTTTTTTTACTCACTTAAGTGCCACTTCAGATTTGGCCCATCTGAAAAGCTGACATGGACGTAGCCGCTGAAAAATATTATTTTAATATTTTAGTATTATTATTATTATTTTTTGCTTTTATTTTTATTTTTTTCTTTAGGGTTGGCGATGATCATTGGTGACCCTTGCTGGCTGTGGCCACCTCGCCTAGATTTGGCGAGGGTAGCCTTGCCCTTGGTTGTGAAGGCCTTGGGCGTTGTTGTCGAGGTCACTTTAGGTAGTGTCTAGCCCTGTGTAGCCGTGGGCGATGTTGCCTAGAGCGGAAGAGGGTTGTCGCGGCCTCGCCAGTGGTCGGCAAGGCCATCGTTGCACTAGGTGGCATTGCCTCTGACCGCTAAGCAGCCAACAAGGGCCCTCGCGGTCGAGGGTGAGGTGACTGCGGCCAATGAGGGTTACAACCCTTGTTGGCGTTAAAAGAAAAAAAAATACAAATGAAAAAAAAGTTTGAAAAAAAATTAAAAAGAAAAGAAATTTCGCGTAGCATATTTTGCCGGAATTAACACTCAAGTAATCGATTTCTTTTTAATGTGGCACCCAAGAGAGTGAACAAAAAAGTTTTAGTATCAAAGTGAGCGCTGTACGAAAGTTTTGGGACTTGTACTATGATCTAAACCAAAATTAATGATTTAATAGGCCATCAATCATTTGGAGTTTAGTTACTAATTGAAACAATCGAATGTCTAACTGCACAACCTTGCTATCGCGCCTTGGAGATAGCAAGTTAGCGACGAAGAGCGCTGGGCCCAAATGGCCATGGTGGTTTGGATGTCACTCATAAAATTATCATATAACTGGTTGGTCCCCTAATTGGCGATGTTAATACAGTATTTTACAGTATTTTACGGACTCTGATTTTTTATCTTGGGAATTTTTCTCATCTTAAATAAGAAAAAAGAAACATTTGAATTTTCCATATCAATTTATTTATTTTTATTTAAAAACATGGGGCACTTGAACTTTCGTAGTCGACTAATCCACATTAATGCATGTAAATTACCAAATTTGTGTCAGTTGGGACTTATCAAATGCTTTTTGAATTGTCGGAGTAGAATAGGAAAATTCAAGTTTATGGTTCTTAGAAGTTGAATAAATCAACGGGGTCATCCACTGAGGGTCGAATGTGGGAAAAGATCTTAATTTCTCAGAACACTTTGAAAGTGTATTTAATACCAGTACTAGTTAGGTTGGAGAAACGTTTCATTAAGAAAGGAGTTATGAAGCGATAATCACAACATCTTTGCAATTGGAACTCATAGGAGGGCAAATTGGATAGCATAAGCAAACTTTTGAACGGATTAATGCTTTGGTCAATCTTGAGGGATTGAAAGAAATATGGTCTCAAATTGGTCCTTTTCTGATAGACGTTCTTAGATAAATGGTCCTTTCCCAAAAGAAGTTTTAATCAACACTCAGGTCTTGGCCAAAAAAATTCAATGCTACTCAAGATCTTTCTTTTCTTTTTCTTTTTTTCTTTCCTTTTTTGGTTGAAATATTAGTCAAGGCCTTCATTGTAATAAATTCTTACATGATGCAATTCTGTAAGAGCCACGTAATCATCTCCTTTACTGGCAACTTTTGCAAGATGTTGAATTGCATGCCTCGAAGCATTTTTTCTTCAACCCAACCAAAACGTGTTATTCTCTCATTACCTGGCTTTGCGTGGTCCCGCAAACTGACACGGTTTCCGCGAACCCTTCCAATCTAATAAGGACAAGATTTGATTCATAAGCAATAACTAAGTACGAGCTCGCCATAAGATTCCCTTATTCTCTTACAAATGTGGGGAAATAAACTAATAGTTCCTTTTTTAAGCTATGATCAGTAAAGGACAAAAATGTTATCGTAAGGGCTTACGTAATAGTTTCTCCATCGACATATACCATTTCTCACACTAGTCTGCAGGATGGAGATAAGTATATCTATTAAGTATTCTATGTTTGAAAATATATAGCTAACGAATGGGTTGTAGTTAGGAACTTCCACTGTTGTTGTAATTGATAACAAACCTACACGTTATTTTTCAATCGGGGGTACAACAATTATTTCTTGCATGTGAGAGGGAGAATGTCTAATCAAAATTCGATGGGAAAATGACATCCTAAATAATCGGGTACATCTACTCCTCATAATTATGTTTTATATCTCAATAAATGCATCATATCAATTGGTTACAAGATCTTAATATCAATCGTGTCAAAAAAAAAAATGGACATGTGTCTTTCTAATTCATAAGATTTAACGAAAATTAAAGGTTCAAAACTTGATTTTGTCAACAAAATTATGTAGGATAATCATATGCTCCCTCATCTATCATTTTTGCCTAGTATCATTACTCCTTAGTGAATATAAAGTTCACTCAAACCACCACAAAAACCTTAGTCGTTACCTGAAATACTATAGTAACATACCATATTCTTTTTCACCCAATTATTATAATGGATTAAAGTATTAAAAAGTTACATTCATATTTAAATTTTTCATTGTCATACCTAATCTTTAGTTGCGCCTTTTATTTACAAGTTGTCACTATTGACCTTAATTAATTTTGATGATTCTAAAACACACTTTGTATATTTGTAATTGTTACAAGCTGTTTGAACATGTTTTCTACAATTTTGTGTAGGCTAGCAAGAGTTAAAGAAGGCCTGACCTAGTGTGAAAATAACTCTATTTGTATACTTGTTTGTGTTGAGTTCAAATTTGAATCTCGCCTGCTCAATCCAGCTGAGTGCCCGGCCAATTCTTTTAAATGCTGAAATCCTCAACGGTCGAAGAACTAGCTCTTTGAAGTGTTAGTAACGCTAATTGAGTTTGTTTTTCCTATAGATAGGGTAAACCATTGTCTTAGGCATGCATACATGAATATTACTTACAAAAATCTCTCTTGTATATACTTTGGATTCAACTTCTTGTGAGATTAAACTTGTGGGACAAGTTCTTTTTGAAAGACTGCATCTTCTTCATAGAGGACTATCATCTATACTATAAACCAACATTTGTATGAGGCTTCAAGTATGGTCTCGAGAGTGGAGAAGGTGCTGATTTGGGCCAAACTAGTATAAAATTGGTTGAGCATCTCTCTCCCCTCCTCTGTCTTTATATCTACACTTGCCAACTGATTGATATATTGATTGCCGATAAACATACTTAAGATATTTTTAAGATACACCATCATCAGGAGTGGTATTAAGGAATTAATCTTTTTCCCTTCATGCTTATATGGATGTGAATTTTGATGATTTTAAAATCAATAGAAAAGGTACTAGTGGCTAAAGGGCCAGTAGTTGGTTGGCCATTTTTATAATGAGCACTACTGACTCTATCTCATTGACTTGAGCAAAGTTGCTAAAAGGCAAGCTCGCATTAAGTAGTCGAAATTGTTCTTAGATCAAATACTAAGCCCAACTTGTTGAACTTGGCAGCTATCCACAATTTCCCCAATAGCCTCTCTTTTTCTAATCCTCCGTTTTAAACTCATATTTAGATTAATTTGTAATTTGTGTTGAAGTTGTTTCATGAGGAATGTGCTTTATGTTTATATTGAACTTGCGTTATGTTTATGCTGCACTTAATAGTCGTAGACCTTCCATTGAATTGACATTTTATGAATATCTTTAAGATAAAAATGGTCATTGTGTGCTTGATGATACATTCCACCTTAAGCCCTTTTCGATGTTATGACAAAAGAGGGAGAATGGTATAATGTTTACATTATATGTGATGATTCACTTGATTTATTTCCCTTGTAGTATGTTTAGGGGGAGTTTTGCTTGAGGTTTTTAAAAGTGATTTTGTCTTCACAGAAAAGGGGAGATGGTTGACCTTAAATTAATTTTAATGATTCTAAAACTCACTTTTGTATATTTGTAATCGTTGCTAATCATTTGGATGTGTTTTTGTAAGTTTGTGCAGGATGGAAAGGATGAAGGAAGGCTGGATCCAAGTCTAAAAACATATCCAGGTTCCTCGCCAAGTGATTACAAGATAATCAGCTAAGATTGGCCGAATACCCAGCTTTGCAGTTTAGATTTTAATTTTGCTCACCCAACCCAATGGGTGCTGGGCCATTTTTTGAATGGACACTTGGAGGCCTCATTGGTTATTATTATTTAAAAAAAAAAATAGTCATTGAAGTGTTAATAATGGCTCGGGGACTACCGGCCTTGATGGGGATTAGTCGTGAGAGTTTGGGCCGAGGCCGATAGATACAACTTGTAAATTCCAATCTTCTCAATGACTGCAACTTCTTCAACGATATCCTCTTCGCCTGCAAATTCTTCTTCGCCGAACCATCACCGATGCTTGCAGCCGTTGAACTCGAATCGAGCCGACGTTGGCAGAGGCACCGACGCCGATGTAGGACTACACTGCTGGCTGTCGCCGGCCTATCGCCGGCGATGGCCAAGGCAAACTCGATTTCGAATGGCCATCGATATCTGGCCAAAACAGCATTAACAACTCTCAAACGACATAAGGAATACGCACACACACAATAGAGAGAAAAATACAGAGAACTGACGGTGACGGCCTTTAACCGTGGGCAACACCTGTAAGGAAACGGTATCTCCAACTCAAGCACTCATCCATGGCCGATGCCGAAAGTTGAAGCAATGCAATGACATCGAGAAAAATCACCGAAAAAGCACAAAGAGGAAACATTTCAGTAATCGTGGAAGGATTCGAGTGTCAATCTGAGTTTCCAAACATCGATTACACAATCCCTAGTTTACTATCTCGTTCCGGCAAATCATCAAACAGATAGAAGGCGTTTTCAAATATAAATAAACTCCAGATTCGATTGAAATACATTTCTCGACCTAAACGTAGTAAATAAAACTTTCATTCGGCATAGTTCATTGCAAATCGGCCTGAGTTTCACACAATTCACTCACAATTTCATGAATTAATAGTGTATCTCAGCTTCAACAAAAACAGGGCAAAGTAGAGCGTTAGGAGCGAGGAGCGTACCTGCTTCGGAAATGGAGTCACTGTCTTCTCTCTCGTCTTCTCTCCTCTTTTTTTTTTTTCTCTCTTTTTTTTCTCTCTCTCTTTTTTTTTTTTCCAGCGAAGCTCTCTTCAGCTGAGCTCCTTCGTGGCCGAAGATCCCCCCCTCAACAAGAGCGCAGACTTTCCTGTCCATTTTGGCACTCATGTACATTGATTCAGCATGGAATGGACTGCTCTCGCCCAAAAAAATGAGTGTCTTGCAGTGCAAATTCTTCAAGTTGTCTGTCAGATCATGCCTCCTAACAATGGCCTCAAGAAAGCGCATGACATTCAGACTTTATCTTTCATCCAGCAACTTTCGACAAGTTTGAACGACGTCAGATTTTGAACCGTGCATTCTGCTGCGAATTTCCTTACTGAAGTACCGGTGGAGAAGAAACTCCTTCAAGAGGTTCAGCAACACCTTGTTATAAAGCCATTCAGTCCATGAAGGTGCCTTGCAAACTGGGGAAACAAAGGTCAGATCAATAACCCTCTCTCCATACTTGTGTGCAAAAGAGAGTCAGGATGTAAACACTGGCCGTTACCCCTAAGCACAGAACTTCCTTCAGCCCAAAGAAGTCGAGCACTTCGACGATCTGATCGGCAAGGTCATCGGCACTCAGAAACACGACGTATAATTGAGAGCGACGTCGGGAGACGTTATCAGAGCCGGCTTCTCCCGATCGCCGCAGACGAACACGGAAACCGAATCTTTGCTCGTCTTCACCGCACGCTCCTTCCCTTTGAAAGGTACGAAGCTTGAAAATCTGAAACACTCTCTCTCTCTCTCTCTCTCTCTCTCTCTCTAAAGGTTGCTTTCTCTCTATTGGCCTTTTTCCTCTCTCTAACCAGCGATTCCTCTCCGGCCGAACCTTGCTGTCTTGCCCCAGAATGAGCGCCCTGCCCTCTTTTTTCTTCTCTCCCTCTCGCGAAGCCATCGGCCGTTTTTCCTTGTCTCGCTCGAACGGAATCTTTTTCCTCTACGCCCGACTCCCCATACGCCGGCTAGCAACCTTCTAGAGCACTGGATTCGCTCGCCTCACCTGCCTGTGAGTCTCACGGACATTCTCGTTGGATCGTTCCTTCCTTCGCCGCTCGTCTCGTTCTTGCTCAAAGGCGCGCGTGTGCGCCAGGAAGGAGAAAGGCAAAAGGGCCGGGCTTTGGAGGAAACAAAATGGGCTGAGAAAAGGAGAAAACCGAAGAAAAGGTCGGGCTGGATTAAAAATAAGAAAGATAACAGGGAAATTGGGCTAATTCAGGGATTAAGCCTGAGTGGGCCAGGAATCTTGCTAAAGGAACCGGGCCAGGCATAAACGGCCTACCCGAATGTTTTTGTTATTATTATATTATCATTCATTTTTCATTTTCTTTTTTATATATGTTTTAATTTTCTTGTTTATTCATTTTTTTGTTGTTGATATTTTTAACTTTTTATTGTTAAAAGAAAAATTCGAATGTCAACAATCTTTTCTTTATTTATTTTTTCAATCGACAACTCTTTTGCTTGATATCTTATTAGTGTTAAAAAATTTGTTTGAACATTTCTAATTTGATTGGTACCAAATCTACTCCTTTTGAATTTTCTTTCTACTTCACCAATTGGATGACTATAGTAGATTTTAAAAATTGCTTTAATTGTTGCTTTAGAGACACTGGAACATGCATACTGGGTGATTAATCTTCATTTTTCATATTAAATTAAGGTTTTCCTATTTTGAATTCAGGTCTCCTATCTTTAAGCCAACGAGAAAGAAGATGGTAAGCTCAGCAATTGCTCTCTTTATTAAGGGCAACGTGTGGCAGCAATTCAAGTGAGCTCAGGTGATTTATCATCGCAACATTCGTGTTCACTTGCTTGCATTCTTTTTTTCAATTTATATTTGAAATATTTGTAACTAACATTCTATCAGAATAGAAAAGTAATCAGGAAATAGATTTGGAATGAAAACAAGAAACATAAAAAAAGTAACTCATTGTTCCCGGGAACAATTTTTAAAAATAAGTACATTTTTTCTTTTCTATTTTTCTTTTGTGCTTCTTCTTTGTTGCGGCCATTGCCGGTCGCCTGCCAACTGTCGACCACCTCCTACTGCTCGTGGCCATCGTTGGCAACCAACCGCTTGTGACAGTTGTCATCGCTTGTAGCCCACCGGCCGTCGCCCATAGCCCACAAATTGATGATTGTCACTGTCCGTCAACAGCCTACCGTCGCTAATAGCCACACAACCGCCGCATGACCGTCGCCTGCCACCGTACGACCGCCAACCGTCGCTACCGACCGTTGTCGCAGGACCGCTACCCACAACCCATTGGCCATTGCACGCTCCCGCGGCCGGTGGGCTATAGGCGGCAATCCAACGACGACAATCGATGGTGACAATCGGCAGTCGTGCGGTGGCGGGCGACAGCCGTGACTAAGAAGAAAAAAAAATAAATACAAAAATTTATAAATTTTTACTAAACGCATTTCTATTATTTTTTTAATTTCAAGAATAGAAATTTTGTATAATTACCAAACACCTAATTTTACTCAAAAATTGTTTTTGGAGTAGAAATAGAAAAAAAAACTAATTTTGAAAAAACAAAATAGTTCTCCGGAATACGAACGTTGCCATGCGCACCCTTAGTTTCCAAAATGGTAGGTCTCTTAAGAGATTGGCTGAACAAGGAATGGCAATGTATAAAGTGCTCAACTTATTCATGTTCTTGAACTCAGCCAGGCTAGCATTGTTTTGTAGGGTTTTATCCTCGGCCTCCCACTGATCAAAACTCTCTTATGTAGACAATTCTTCTAAATTAACTAAGCTTTCAATAACTTCAAGCATGGAACACAATCTCAAGTCCAAAAATCTCAATTCTGTTAGTTCACCAATTTCTTTGGGCAGCCGAGCAATTCTAGAATTGAAGAAACTTAGGAATTGAAATCCTTTAAGCTTTCCAAGAGTAGTCACATTCTCCATATGGCATCCATCAAGACATAGTTGTGAGGTTTTTAAGTAACTTCATCGACAAAAGGAGGGAGGTAAAAGATAAGCCAGTCAAGTCCAAGACTTGGAGCTTCTCCATAGATTCAAAAAATGAGTCAAGCATTTTGAGAAAGTTTTCTTCTAGTGACTAAAGAATCCTTATGTTCGGACAATCCAATTTTTCAGGAAATTTGTCAATGTCAACATAGTAGAAGGCCATTGCGGTGCAATTTCTGAGATCATACTGTGACCATTCTTTAAACCCAAAATCATTTCTCCCAACCAAGGCATTCCATTCCATGTCAATAAATTTGTCATGCATAGAGATGACCACGTCAATAATTAGGTCATGCATGCTCAACTGGGTCCGGCCATCACTGCCTAGCAGCAAAGAAGAGTCAAGGAGGCGACGTCAATACATAATCAACCTCTTTCTAGTGTCTTCGATGGTCTTGCTGAATTTTTTATATAAATCCAAGCCCATGCAGTAGATAAGGGCATCCCTTATGCCAAGTCCCCAAGAGACTAGAGCATGAACCAAGAACATCGCTTTGATCCTCTCATCTTTTAGGTCATTGTAACTAAGATCCACTATTGATTTTACATCGGCCCCTTCTTTATAGGTCGAAGCATCCCCCCATTCAAGCAAATCTCCACACTTCAACCTTTTAGCCACTGAGAGAATCATAAGAGGCAGGCCTCCACAATTCTTGACCACTCTATCCATGAGGATCTTAAATTCAGGGTCGATAACTTTGTCCCCCACTGTCCTTTAAAAAAGTATACGTGCTTCTCCATGCTTTAACTCACTGAGTTGGAATTATGGATCAAAGTCATCGTCCGCCGGCAGCCTGTTGTCGCTAACCGCCACACGACCGCCGCTTGCCACTGCACGACTGCCAACCGTCGCTGCCCACGGCTGCTGCACACAGCCCATTAGCTGCCGCCCCCAACCGCAATCAGTAGGCTGCATGCGGCAATCCTGCGGCAGTGATTGGTGGTGACAGTTGACGGTCGTGCGCCGGTCATGCGTCATCGTCGTGCGGTGGTGCGGTCGTGCGACCGTCGTGCGCCGTGTGCGTCCATCGTGCGGCGGTCGTGCGCGTTCATGCGCGGTCATGCGGTCGGCGACGATCTATGAGTAAGAAGAAAGAACAAACAAATATAAAAATTTATAAATTTTTTCTAAACGCATTTCTATTCTTTTTCTATTCTAATAATATAAATTTCGTATAATTACCAAATACCTTATTTTACTCAGAAATTGTTCTTGGAGTAGAAATAGAAAAAAAAAACTATTTCTAACAAAAAAAAATAGTTCCCTCGAATAGAAACGTTACTATGCACACCCTTAATTTTGCAAATGCTAGGTTTATTGAGAGATTGAATGAACGAGGAATGATAATGTATAAAATGGTCAACTTATTCATGTACTTGAACTCAACCACGCTAGCGTTGTTTAGCGGGATTTTATCCTCGGCCTCTCACTGATCAAAACTCTCTTCCATAGATAATTCTTCTAAATTAACCAAGCTTTCAATAACTTCAAGCATGGAACACAATCTCAGGTCCAAAAATCTCAATAATGTTCACTAATTTCTTTGGGCAGCCGAGCAAATCTAGAATTGAAGAAACTTAGGAATTGCAATCCTTTCAGCTTTCCAAGAGCAATCACATACTCCAGATGGCATCCATCAAGACATAGTCGTAAGGTTTTCAAGTAACTTCGTCGACAAAAGGAGGGAGGTAAAAGATAAGCCAGTCAAGTCCAAGACTTGGAGCTTCTCCATAGATTCGAAAAATGAGTCGAGCATTTTGAGAAAGTTTTCTTCTAATGACTGAAGAATCCTCATGTTCGGACAGTCCAATTTTTCAGGAAACTCATCAATGTCAACATAGTAGAAGGCCATTGCGATGCATTTTCTGAGATCATACTGTGACCATTCTTTAAACCCAAAATCCTTTCTCCCGACTAAGGCATTCCATTCAATGTCAATAAATTTGTCAAGCATAGAAATGGCCACGTCAATAATTAGGTCATGCATGCTCAACCCGAGAGACTAAAGCATGAACCAAGAACAACGCTTTGATCCTCTCATCTTTTAGGTCATTGTAACTAAGGTCCACTATTGATTTTACATCGGACCCTTCTTTATAGGTCGAAGCATCCCTCCATTCAGGCAAATCTCCACACTTCAACCTTTTAGCTACTGACAGAATCATAAGAGGCAAGCCTCCGCAATTCTTGACCACTCTATCCATGAGGCTCTTAAATTACGGGTCGATAACTCTATCACCCACTGTCCTTTAAAAAAGTATATGTGCTTCTCCATGCTTTAATTCATCGAGTTGGAATTATGGATCAGAGCCACCGTCCGCCGGTAGCCTGTTGTCGCCAACCGCCACACGACGGCCCCCTGCCGCAGCATGACTGTTGACCGTCGCTATCGATGGCCGCCACAAGACTGCCGCACACAGCCCATTAGCCACCGCCCCCAACCGCAGTCAATGGGCTGCAAGCGGCAATCCTGCGGCGGTGATCGGTGGTGATAGTCGACGGTCATGCGCCGGTCGTGCGATGGTAGTGCAACGGTCATGTGGCATTCGTGTGGCGTTCGTACGGCAGCGGGCGGCGATCGGCAGTCGATGATCTGTGAGAAAGAAGAAAGAACAAACAAATATAAAAATTTATCAATTTTTACTAAACGCATTTTTATTCTTTTTCTATTCGAAGAATAGAAATTTTGTATAATTACCAAATACCTTATTTTACTCAGAAATTGCTATTAGAGTAGAAATAGAAAAAAAAAACTATTTCTGAAATAAAAAAATAGATCCCTGGAATAGAAACGTTGCCATGCGCACCCTTAGTTTCGCAAATGGTAGGTTTCTTGGGAGATTGGTTGAACGAGGAATGACATTGTATAAAGTGGTCAACTTTTTCATGTGCTTTAACTCAGCCAGGCAAGCGTTGTATTGCGGGGTTTTATCCTCGGCCTCCCACTGATCAAAACTTTGTTCCATAGACAATTCTTCTAAATTAACCAAACTTTCAATAACTTTAAGCATGGAACACAATCTCAGGTCCAAAAATCTCAATTCTGTTAGTTCACCAATTTCTTTGGGTAGCAAAGCAATTCTAGAATTGAAGAAACTTAGGAATTGCAATCCTTTCAGCTTTCCAAGAGCAGTCACATTTTCCAGATGGCATCCATCAAGACATAGTTGTGAGGTTTTTAAGTAACTTCGTCGAAAAAAGGAGGGAGGTAAAAGATTAGCTAGTCAAGTCCAAGACTTGGACCTTCTCCATAGATTCAAAAAGTGAGTCGAGCATTTTGAAAAAGTTTTCTTCTAATGACTGAAGAATCCTCATGTTCGAACAATCCATTTTTTCAGGAAATTCATCAATGTCCATATAGTAGAAGGCCATTACAGTGCATTTTCTTAGATCATACTGTGACCATTCTTTAAACCCAAAATCCTTTCTCTGGACCAATGCATTCCATTCCGTGTTAATAAATTTGTCATGCATAGAGATGGCCACGTCAATAATTAAGTCATGCATGCTTAACTGGGCCTGGCCATCACTGCCTAGCAACAAAGAAGAGTCAAGGAGCCAACGTCAATCCATAATCAACCTATCTCTTGTGCCTTCGATGGTCTTGCAGAATTTTTTATATAAACCCAAGCCCATGCTGTAGATAAGGGCATCCCTTATGCCAAGTCCCTGAGAAACTAGAGCATGAACCAAGAATGGCGCTTTGAACCTCTCATCTTTGAGGTCATTGTAACTAAGGTCCACTATTGATTTTACATCGGACCCTTCTTTATAGGTCGAAGCATCCCTCCATTTAGGCAAATCTCCACACTTCAACCTTTTAGCCACTGAGAGAATCATAAGAGGCAAGCCTCCATAATTCTCGACCACTCTATCCACGAGGATCTTAAATTAAGGGTCAATAACTCTATCCCCCAATGTCCTTTGAAAAAGTATGCGTGCTTCTCCATGCTTTAACTCACTGAGTTGGAATAATGGATCAGAGCCACCGTCTGCCAGCAACCTGTTGTCCCCAACTGCCACACAACCACCGCCCGCCGCTGCTCGACCATTGACCGTCGCTGCCGACGACCGCCGCATGACCTCCGCACACTACCCATTAACCGTCGGCCCCAACCGCAGTCGATGAGCTGCAAGCGGCAATCCTGCAGCGGCGATTTGTGGTGACAGTCGACGGTCACGTGCCGGTCGTGCAATGGTCGTGCGCCGATCGTGTGACAGTGGTGCGACCGTCGTACGACGGTTGTGCGCCGATCGTGCGACGGTCGTGCACCGATCGTACAACGGTCGTGCGCCGATCGTGCGATAGATGGTCGTGCGGCGTTCGTGCGGCGGTTATACGGTGGTGGTTAGCAGTCAACGGTTTGTTGGTAAGAGGAAAGAACAAACAAATATAAAAATTTAGAAGTTTTTACTAAACGCATTTCAATTCTTTTTCTATTCCAAGAATCGAAATTTTGTATAATTACCAAATACCTTATTTTACTCAGAAATTGTTCTTGGAGTAGAAATAGAAAAAAAAAAACTATTTCTGAAAAAAAAATAAAAAAAATTTTCCTGGAATAGAAACGTTGCTATGCGCACCCTTAATTTCGCAAATTGTAGGTTTCTTGAGAGATTGGCTGAACGAGGAATGACATTGTATAAAGTGGTCAACATTTTCATGTACTTGAACTCAGCTAGGCTAGCGTTGTTTCGCAAGGTTTTATCCTCGGCCTCCCACTGATCAAAACTTCAACCATGGAACACAATCTCAGGTCCAAAAATCTCAATTTTGTTAGTTCACTAATTTCTTTGGGCGGCTGAGCAATTCTAGAATTGAACAAACTTAGGAATTGCAATCCTTTCAGCTTTCCAAGAGCAGTCACATTTTCCAGATGGCATCCATCAAGACATAGTTGTGAGGTTTTTAAGTAACTTCATCGACAAAATGAGGGAGGTAAAAGATAAGCCAGTCAAGTCCAAGACTTGGAGCTTCTCCATAGATTCAAAAAATGAGTTGAGCATTTTGAGAAAGTTTTCTTCTAATGACTAGAGAATCCTCATGTTCGGACAGTCTAATTTTTCAGCAAATTCATCAATGTCAACATAGTAGAAGACCATTGCGGTGCAATTTCTGAGACCAAACTATGACCATTCTTTAAACCCAAAATCCTTTCTCCCGACCAAGGCATTCCATTCCTCGTCAATAAATTTGTCATGCATAAAGATGGCCACGTCAATAATTAGGTCATGCATGCTCAACTGGGCCCGGCCATCACTGCCTAGCAATAAAGAAGAGTCAAGGAGGCAACGTTAATCCATAATCAACCCATCTCTTGTGTCTTCGATGGTCTTGCTGAATTTTTTATATAAACCCAAGCCCATGCAGTAGATAAGGGCATCCCTTATGCCAAGTCCCCGAGAGGCTAGAGCATGAACCAAGAAAAGCGCTTTCATCCTCTCATCTTTGAGGTCATTGTAACTAAGGTCCTCTATTCATTTTACATCGGACCCTTCTTTATAGGTCGAAGCATCCCTCCATTCAGGCAAATCTCCACACTTCAACCTTTTAGCCACTGAGAGAATCATAAGAGGCAAGCCTCCATAATTCTCGACCACTCTATCCACGAGGATCTTAAATTAAGGGTCGATAACTCTATCCCCCACTGTCCTTTAAAAAAGTATACGTGCTTCTCCATGCTTTAACTCACTGAGTTGGAATTATGGATCAGAGCCATCGTCTGCTAGCAGCTTGTTGTCCCCAACCGCCACACGACCACCGCCTGCCGCTGCACGACCGCTGACCGTCGCTGCCGACGATCGCCGCAAGACCTCCACACACAGCCCATTAACCGTCGCCCCCAACCGCAGTCAATGGGCTGCAATCGGCAATCCTGCAGCGATTTGTGGTGACAGTCGATGGTCGTGCGCCGGTCGTGCGACGGTGGTGCGACAGTCGGGCGATGGTCGTGCGCCGATCATGCGATGGTTGTGTGTCCATCGTACGACGGTCGTGCGGCGGTTGTGCGGCGGTCGTGCGGCGTTCGTGCAGCGATTATACGGTGGCGGTTGGCGGTCGACGGTTTGTGGGTAAGAAGAAAGAACAAACAAATATAAAAATTTAGAAATTTTTACAAAACTCATTTCCATTCTTTTTCTATTCCAAGAATCGAAATTTTGTATAATTACCAAAGACCTTATTTTACTCAGAAATTGTTCTTGGAGTAGAAATAGAAAAAAAAAATATTTCTGAAAAAAAAATAAAAAATAGTTCCCTAAAATAGAAACGTTGCTATGCTCACCCTTAATTTCGCAAATGGTAGGTTTCTTGAGAGATTGGCTAAACGAGGAATGACATTGTATAAAGTGGTCAACTTTTTCAGGTACTTGAACTCAGCCAGGCTAGCGTTGTTTCGCGGGGTTTTATCCTCGGCCTCCCACTAATCAAAACTTCAACCATGGAACACAATCTCAGGTCCAAAAATCTCAATTTTGTTAGTTCACTAATTTCTTTGGGCAGCCGAGCAATTCTAGAATTGAAGAAACTTAGGAATTGAAATCCTTTCAGCTTTCTAAGAGCAGTCACATTCTCCAGATGGCATCCATCAAGACATAGTTGTGAGGTTTTTAAGTAACTTCATTGACAAAAGGAGGGAGTTAAAAGATAAGCCAGTCAAGTCCAAGACTTGGAGCTTCTCCATAGATTCGAAAAATGAGTCGAGGATTTTGAAAAAGTTTTCTTCTAATGACTGAAGAATCCTCATGTTCGGATAGTCCAATTTTTCGGGAAATTCATCAATGTCAACATAGTAGAAGGCCATTGCGGTGCATTTTTTGAGATCATATTGTGACCAGTCTTTAAACCCAAAATCCTTTCTCCTGACCAAGGCATTCCATTCCGTGTCAATAAATTTGTCATGCATAGAGATGGCCGGGTCAATAATTAGGTCATGCATGCTCAACTGGGCCTGGCCATCACTACCTACTAGCAAAGAAGAGTCAAGGAGGTGATGTCAATCCATAATCAACCTCTTTCTAGTGTCTTCGATGGTCTTGCTGAATTTTTTATATAAACCCAAGCCCATGCAGTAGATAAGGGCATCCCTTATGCCAAGTCTCCGAGAGACTAGAGCATGAACCAAGAACATCGCTTTGATCCTCTCATCTTTGAGGTCATTGTAACTAAGGTCCACTGTTGATTTTACATCGGACCCTTCTTTATAGGTCGAAGCATCCCTCCATTCAGCCAATTCTCCACCCTTCAACCTTTTAGCCACTGAGAGAATCATAAGAGGCAAGCCTCCACAATTCTCGACCACTCTATCCACGAGGATCTTAAATTCAAGGTCCATAACTCTATCCCCCACTGTCCTTTAAAAAAGTATATGTGCTTCTCCATGCTTTAACTCACTAAGTTGGAATTATGGATCAGAGCCATTGTCCGCCGGCAACCTGTTGTCGCCAACCACCACACGATCGCCGACCGTCACTTCTAATGGCCGTTGCAAGACCGCCACACACAACCTATTAGCCGCCGCCCCCAACCGTAGTCAGTGGGCTGCAAGCAGCAATCCTGCGGCGGCAATCGGTGGTGATAGTCGAGGGTCGTGCGCCGATCATGCGCGATCGTGCGCCGATCGTGCGACGGTCATGTGACGGTCGTGCACCGGTCGTGCGATGGTTGTGCACCATTCATGCAACGGTTGTATGGCGGTGGTTGGCGGTCGACGACTTGTGAGTAAGAAGAAAGAACAATCAAATATAAAAATTTAGAAATTTTTACTAAACGCATCTATATTCTTTTTCTATTCGAAGAATAGAAATTTTGTATAATTACCATATACCTTATTTTACTCAAAAATTGTTCTTGGAGTAGAAATAGAAAAAAAAAACTATTTCTTAAAAAAAAAATTAGTTCCCTAGAGTAGAAACGTTACTATGCGCACCCTTAATTTCGCAAATGGTAGGTTTCTTGAGAGATTGGCTAATCGAGGAATGACAATGTATAAAGTGGTCAACTTATTCATGTACTTGAACTCAGCCAGGCTAGCGTTGTTTCGTGGGGTTTTATCCTCGGCCTCCCACTGATCAAAACTCTCTTCCATAGATAATTCTTCTAAATTAACCAAGCTTTCAATAACTTCAAGCATGGAATACTATCTCAGGTCCAAAAATCTCAATTCTGTTAGTTCACCAATTTCCTTGGGCAACCGAGCAATTCTAGAATTGAAAAAACTTAGGAATTACAATCCTTTCAGCTTTCCAAGAGTAGTCACATTCTTCAGATGGCATCCATCAAGACATAGTTGTGAGGTTTTTAAGTAACTTCATCGACAAAAGGAGGGAGGTACAAGATAAGCCAATCAAGTCCAAGACTTGGAGCTTCTCCATAGATTCGAAAAATGAGTCGAGCATTTTGAGAAAGTTTTTTGCTAATGACTGAGGAATCCTCATGTTTGGACAGTCGAATTTTCAGGAAATTCATCAATGCGAACATAGTAGAAGGGCATTGTGGTGCATTTTCTGAGATTATACTGTGACCATTCTTTAAACCCAAAATCCTTTCTCCTAACCAAGGCTTTCCATTCAATGTCAATAAATTTGTTATGCATAGAGATGGCCACGTCAATAATTAGGTCATGCATGCTCAACTAGGCCCGACCATCACTGCCTAGCAACAAAGAAGAGTCAAGGAGGCAATGTCAATCCATAATCAACCCATCTCTTGTGTCTTCGATGGTCTTGCTGAATTTTTTTTATATAAACCCAAGCCCATACAGTAGATAACGGCATCCCTTATGCCAAGTCCCCAAGAGACTAGAGCATGAACCAAGAACAATGCTTTGATCCTCTCATCTTTTAGGTCATTGTAACTAAGGTCCACTATTGATTTTACATCAAACCCTTCTTTATCGGTTGAAGCATCCCTCCATTTAGGCAAATCTCCACCTTCAACCTTTTAGCCACTGAGAGAATTAAAAGAGGCAAGCCTCCACAATTCTCGACCACTCTATCCACGAGGATCTTAAATTCAGGGTTGTTAACTCTGTTCCCCCACTATCTTTTAAAAAAGTATTTATGCTTCTCCACGCTTTAACTAACTGAGTTGGAATTCTGGATTAGAGCCACCGTCCGCCGGCAGCTTGCTGTCGCCAATTGCCACACGACCACCACACGATTGCCGCTTGCCACCGCACGTCCACTGCATGACCGCCGCTTGCTGCTGCACTACCGCTAACCATCTCTGTCGACCGCCACACACATCCCACCAGCCGCCTCCCCCTCCCGCGGTTGATGGTTGGCGGGCAACAATCTTGCGGTTGCCGTCGGCGATCACGATCGACGGTCGTGTAGCGGTCGTGCGGTAGCGGGCGGCGATCAACGATCCATGAGTAAGAAAAAAAAATAAATATAAAAATTTATAAATTTTTACCAAACGCATTTCTATTCTTTTTCTATTCTAAGAATATAAATTTTCTATAATTACTAAACATCTTATTTTACTCTGAAATTGTTTTCGGAGTAAAAATAAATAAAAAAACTATTTCTGAAAAGAAATAGTTTCCCCAAATAGAAATGTTGCCATGCACAACCTTAGTTTCTCAAATGGTAGGTCTATTGAGAGATTGGCTGAACGAGGAATGGCACTATATAAAGTGCTCAACTTATTCATGTTCTTGAACTCAGCTAGGCTAGCGTTGTTTCACGGGGTTTTATCATCGGCCTCCCACTGATCAAAATTCTCTTCCATAGACAATTCTTCTAAATTAACCAAACTTTTAATAACTTCAAGCATGAAACACAATCTCAGGTCCAAAAATCTCAATTTTGTTAGTTCACTCATTTCTTTTGGCAGCCGAGCAATTCTAGAATTGAAGAAACTTAGGAACCGCAATCCTTTCAGCTTTCCAAGAGCAGTCACATTCTCCAGATGGCATCCATCAAGACATAATGATGTGAAAATTTTAACTAACTCCATCGACGAGGGGAGGCAGGTAAACGATAAGCCAGTCAAGTCCAATACTTGGAGCTTTGACAGAGATTTGAAAATGGGTCGAGCATCTTGAGAAAGTTTTCTTCTAATAACAAAAGAATCCTCATGTTCGGGCAGTTCAATTTTTCACGAAATTCATCAATGTTAACATAGTAAAAGGCCATTGCGGTGCATTTTCTGAAATCATACTGTGACTATTCTTTAAACCCAAAATCCTTTCTTTCGACCAAGGCGTTCCATTCCCTGTCAGTAAATTTGTCATGCATAAAGATGGCCACATCAATAATTAGGTCATGCATGCTCAATTGGGCCCGGCCATCACTGCCTAGCAACAAAGAAGAGTCAAGGAGGTGACGTCAATCCATAATCAACCTATCACTAGTTTCTTCGATGGTCTTGCTGAATTTTTTATATAAACCCAACCCATGCAGTAGATAAAGGCATCACTTATGCCAAGTCCCCAAGAGACTAGAGCATGAACCAAGAACAGCGCTTTGATCCTCTCATCTTTTAGGTCATTGTAACTAAGTTCCACTATTGATGTTACATTGGACCCTTCTTTATAGGTCGAAGCATCCCTCCATTCAAGCAAATCTCCACGCTTCAACCTTTTAGCCATTGAGGGAATCAAAGGAGGCAAGCCTCCACAATTCTCGACAACTCTATCCACAAGGATCTTAAATTCGGGGTCGTTAACTCTGTCCCCCATTATCCTTTCAAAAAGTATACATGCTTCTCCATGCTTTAACTCATTGAGTTGGAATTCTAGATTAGAACCACCGTCCGCCGGTAACCTGCCATTGCCAACCGCCACACAATTGCCGCCAGCCGCCGCATTACCGCCGACCATCATTGCCGACACCCACCGCCCCCTCCCGCGGTTGGTGGGCTATGGGTAGTAATCCTGCGACGGCGGTCGGCGGTGACGGTCGATGATCGTGTGGCGGTCATGCGGCGGTGGGCGGCGAGCGGCTGTCCATGAGTAAGAAGAAAAAACTAAGTAAATATAAATATTTATAAATTTTTACCAAACGCATTTCTATTCTTTTTCTATTTCAAGAATATAAATTTTGTATAATTACCAAATAACTTATTTTACTCAGAAATTATTCCCAGAGTAGAAATATAAAAAAAAACTACTTCTAAAAGGAAATAGTTTGCCGGAATAGAAATGTTGTCATGCACACCCTTAGTTTCCCAAATGGTAGGTCTCTTGAGAGATTGGCTGAACGAGGAATGGCAATGTATAAAGTGCTCAACTTATCCATGTTCTTGAACTCAACTAGGCTAGCGTTGTTTCGCAGGGTTTTATCCTCGGCCTCCCACTAATCAAAATTCTCTTCCATAGACAATTCTTCTAAATTAACCAAGCTTTTAATAACTTCAAGCATGGAACACAATCTTAGGTCCAAAAATCTCAATTTTGTTACTTCACTCATTTCTTTGGGTAGTCGAGCAATTCTAGAATTGAAGAAACTTAGGAATTGCAATCCTTTCGGCTTTCCAAGAGCAGTCACATTCTCCAGATATCATCCATCAAGACATAGTGATGTGAGGTTTTTAAGTAACTCCATCGATGAAGGGAGGGAGATAAAAGATAAGCCAGTCAAGTCCAAGACTTGGAGCTTCTCCATAGATTCGAAAAAAGGTTCGGGCATTTTGAGAAAGTTTTCTTCTAATAACAGAATAATCCTCATGTTCGGGCAATCCAATTTTTCAGGAAATTCATCAATGTCAATGTCGTGACCAAATTTTTTAGGTAAACCACCTATGATTTGGCTAATGGATTGTTAAGTTCTTAACAAGCGATTGATTTTCAATTAGGAGTCACCACTAATCTATTTTTGATTGGTCGATTAAAAACTCAAGTAAAGTAACGGGAGTTTTACTTTACTCCTATGAACTAGAGACTATGGGTATGGGGACTTGGTTACATTAAATTCTTCTAATGCCATTTCGGTACCATTATTTTATTATCCAAAAAATGTTTTTGCAGGCAGCTTAAATTGATTTTAAATTTCTTTCCCTAACATGTGAGGTAATTCATGCGGGTGTGCAATCCACCAATTTAACACCCAGATAAACAATAAATAAATTGCAAAAACTTATCTCAAAGCAACGAAATCATCTGCAATGTTAAATTAAAATCCACATCAACAGCCCTAGATATGGTTTCTAATTAACATGCAATTTCTTTT
Source organism: Eucalyptus shirleyi (assembly GCA_017140165.1). Classification (NCBI taxonomy): domain Eukaryota; kingdom Viridiplantae; phylum Streptophyta; class Magnoliopsida; order Myrtales; family Myrtaceae; genus Eucalyptus; species Eucalyptus shirleyi. The sequence goes on from CM029447.1 coordinate 31,420,644, forward strand.
TTTGTTTTCACTTAATTAATGAAAATCATGCAATATGTAGTGCAATATTAACTAAATGACCTAATTCTAATGACATGTAATTTCTAATTAAATGAGCCTAGCAAAAATACTAAATGACATGCATTTCATGAATCTAATTCTATATGACATGCAATGACAATTTTTTTTTTGTGTTTTTTATAAAAAGAAAAACTCATAATTAAAAATCTAACTAAAGTGAGATATTATCTATCTTAAGTTAGGAAATAGACTAATTTGAATCCTATCTTAACTCAGAAATTTATCTCGACATGCAATTTAATTCAAGGATATTATCTAACCTAGATACCATCTAAACATGCATTCTAACATAATCAGAAAAGAATCTAACTATTCTATCATGCAATTCTATCTAGGAAATTTATTGTAATCTACATGATATGCAAATGCAATCTTTTTTGTATTTTCGGGATAAATAAAGCAATTAAAAGATAAACATCAAATCATTCAAAATCATCAAAGATATCATACATCATTAGAATCAGGGAACAATATCCAAATCAGCTTGATTATTTTGCTAATAAAATCGATAAATTGGTCTTAAGCCTTAAAGATCAAGATATCAATTTTATTTCAGCATGATTAAATATTCCATCTAAAGCCTTATAGATAGAATATAAAATCGGTGTGCGGTTGTGAATTAGGAAATACATCCTAATGAATATTATACCTCTTACTCAAAAGGTTTAAATTAGATATCAATCTCATCAATCTAGGCAATATGATGTTTAAATCAAACTAAGATGAGATTTTTTACCTAATTGCCGAATATACTTCCAAATCCAAATTTGTCGATGGATGGCTTGCGAACGGTGATTGCTTCGACTGAGGAACAGTTTTGGACAGTAGCTGGGTTGTCCCCGACTACAAGATACGAATGGCGGCCGTTATTTGCACGCTTGCTAGACTCGCGTCACAGAAACGAGAGATGTGGGCTTTGTGGGAATTGGTTTGCTTGGACTTCATTGGTCAATGTGAATGGTCTGCAGAGAAAAAGAAAGTGATCTTTTTATTTTTTATTTGCTCTTTATGTGCCCCCCACTTTCTCTTCGTTGGTGGACTTCATGCTTGCAAACGATGGCCGCAAAAACATGACATGGTATTCATGATGAGCGGGAGATGGTAGCCTTGTTGGACCTCGGCGAAACCTGCGAAGAATAAGTACAACAACAAACGAGGACTGCCGTGATGATTTGCTTGGGTTGCTGTGTTCATCGGAAAAACTTGCAAAAATTCAACCAAGAATAGAAAATCTGCGTTGGCTGCTCACGGCCAAGGAGGACTCGTAACGTGGGTGAGGCGATTGGTGGACAAGTTGGACGTCTCTAGTTGTTGACTTCAATGTGATTTGCTATGTGGTTTTTGCTGAGGAGCTTGCGGGCTTCTTCGCTCGATCTGTAGAATTGGCGTCGAAAAGGGCTTCAGAGTTCTCTTCTCTCCATTGCTCTCTCTCCCCATAAGAGCTGCGGCAGCACTCTCCTTTGCTCTGAATTGTGGCCGTGTATTCTCAATTATGTGGTGGCCCCCCTTAAAACCCTACGCGTATTAATCTATTTATAGGCCATGGATTAGGGTTTTTAATTTTCCAAAATCATATCCACAAAAATTTCTTTTCCAAACGCAATACTTGCTTATGAATTGAAATCTCACAAATATAAATCCGTAAAATCTCCCCAAGGATACGGGCTTAGGCCAATTTGCTCTCTTCGTAGGCTTAACCTGACTCATCAAATTAAAGTTTCTAAAGCATTAATTCGAACCCATCCGTCACCGGCCCAATATAAATAAATGCACCTAAAACTATATGCTATGTAATTAACCATTTTTTTAAGATTAAAATTAACCCCTAATTTTTTTAATGCAATAAATGACTAAACGAGTCGTCAAAATTTAGGTGTCAACAGCTGTCCCTCTTTGAAGGTGAGCTCGAAGAGGTTGCCTTCAAAGACAAATTGAGACCTAAATTTTCACTATGCACATGCAATGAATGATTTTTTTTATTTTTTTTAGGAAAATGAATTAATTTTTTTTAATGCAATTTATGTGATGCATGGAAATGCTAATGCAAATAATAAATGAACCTACCTGGAATAACTTTCCTTCAAAGATGATAGAGTAATTCGAGATAGTTGGTGTTACATGTCCAGGACCCATACCATTCTATAGTCGCCTAGAATAGTAACATGACTTTATGAAAAGACTACTTTCCCAAGACCCGTACCATTCTATGGTCGCCTAAACGAAGATTCGCCTTTTTCAGGACCCGTACCATTCTACGGTCGCCTGAATAAGGAATAGGTGTTGTCGAGGACCCATACCATTTATACGTCGCCTTGACGGAAAATTGATTTTTCAGGACCCATACCATTCTACGGTCGCCTTGACGGAAAATTGATTTTTCAGGACTTCATACCATTCTACGGTTGCCTAAATGGGGAAATTTCTTTTCCAGGACCGGTACCATTCTACGGTCGCCTATTAGAGCAATAAATGTTGTTTAAGACCCGTACCATTCTACGGTTGCCTAAACGGAGATTTTGCTTGGCTAGGACTTGAACCATTCTTCAGTCGCCTAGCGTTGTAGCATAGATCATCTGACCAGGACCCAAACCTTTTTTCGGTCACCTTCATCAAACTAAATCTGGATAAAAATCTTTGGAGACAACTCAATTGAGTGTCGGTGTAAGGGACTCTAGGCTACGAAAGCACGTTAGGTCATGAAAAGGAACACCGGGCTACAGAAGCACGCCGAGTCGATGAAAAGGACTCTAGGCTACGAAAGCATGCCAGGTTAGAAAAAGGGACACCGAGCTATGGAAGCATGCCGGGTCGATGAAAAGGACTCTGGGCTATAAAAGCACGCTAGGTCAATATAATTGATAGCTTCACTGAGTCAAGTGTCGATGCACTTGAGAGAATATACCTGCACAAAGGCAAGTATTTAAAGTATAGGTAGAGATATACTTACCTAGTGATATCTCTGATTCTTGGGGATATGTCTTCTGGAATTTAGATATCCTGTGGAGGTCTTTCACCTACTGGTAGAAATAAATTTTGGGAACATCAATGATGCACCTTGAATGTTTGTGAAGGTTTTTTATCTCCTAATATCATGAGACATTCTGAAAGGAACCTGAATGTCAAGAGCTCTTGGGTCTTTGAAAAAGTATTACCTGTTAGACATGATTAGAGCAAAAATGCATTTACTAAAGAGATAAACAATTAAGGCTATTCTGGAATACACACTTCAAAATCCACTAAAGTTTTTATTAATTCAATCGAGCTCATGCATAATGACCTTTACATCACCCAAATTTCCACTGGAAAGAATTATCATTCAAGACAATTTTCACTTATGACATAAATTCCCTAAGAATACCAAATGAGAGATCTTCAATTAGAAAGGACTTTCACTCACTCTCATTTAGATGCTATTTTATGAGAATCATTCCATCTCACTATCATCATACCAACAAGGGTCTAAGTATTCTCGCAAGCAGTATGACCTTACCAATCTGAGAGGTCTTTAATAAGGACCGTAATGTGGGCTTGGTCAATGGCTTAACAAAGGGACTTTTCGAGTCAAGGCTATTGAAAGAACAATTCTATAATCATCTCCGGGTTTACAAGTCAAGAACCCTGCAAAATGAGAAAGAAATAATCTTGCTCGTACTTCTTCGAGCGATGCTTATAAATATATGAACTCCTATGTTAATTCAAGTGTCATAATCTGAAGAGACTTTGTAAAGGACGTAACGTAGGCTAGGTTCATAGGTTGAGAAATGAAAGAATCATTAGGCTCAAAATGTGTGTGAATGGTGAGAGTTGGTGATCATCTTGGCATTGCCACCAGTTTTCTTTTTCACCATCGGGATTGTCTTCATGAAGTGCCCCATTGATTATAAAAACTCAGCATTTGAGTTCTTTGAGTATTGCCCCAATGGGATTCAATTCTCACAATTGACAATCACCTATTTTGACTCTTTTTTTTCATCTATGGGTTTTAGCCTTGCTTTTACTAGGCACATTGCTTTTCATGCCCTTGATCTTATTCATTTTTCTTCACTTTTTTTTTTATATGGGCATTGGCCTTGCTTTTTACAGGCACACTGCTTTTTCATGCCCCTTAGCTCTATTTTAATGTGTCAAGTAATTACACTTTGAATGACACTCAAACTTTCAAGGGTCTTCATCTGCCTTTTGCCTTGCCCAGTATAGGGATTGATCACCAACTAGATTTAAAGAAATGAAATTGCAGGCTCAAGTGGGCTATGCAAAGGATATAAGTGTATATGATAGAGAAAGAAATGCTCTTCGTCATCCTAAGGCACTTAAATTATCACATGAATTCAATGTAAAAGCACGACTTGAAGATTGATGCAAGTAAGAGCAAGAAAAATTTCTTTTCATTTTCCTCATCTCATGATGTTGTCTTACCTCTAACTTGCCCCGATGTGGGGTGGTTCTTGACATGGGTAATTTGAAAGAAGTTCCATAAGTGTATGGGGCTCAAAGGAGTTAAGCAATGGGTCATATGTTGTGTTTATGATAAAGAAATAATGCCTCTCATCACTTCGGTCATCGTACCTTTTGCGAGAGAACTCTTTACCTTGTAGATATGGAAGTTGCTACATTCATCTCACAAGTGTATGAGTAGGAGATAGTGTACAAGATAGGGCTTGCCTTTCATCATCCTGATACATCACATTCAGCATTCTTAAGCATTTGACATCACTCCATTGAAATGTCTATCTTGACAAATCTCCACATGAAATGGATGACTTAAATAGGCAAAACCACTATCGAAATTCTATTTTCAAAAGAGTATTGACAATTTAAGCATAATAAGCTTTTGTGATTTCAAAATAGACAAATCACCACATCCAAACATGATTTTAAGCATTCATTCAGGGGATTGCCCCAGAAAGGAACTGCCTCCTTGGATTGTCCCTATCAATCAAGACTGAAAATCCAATCTTTGATTTGATGAATACTCCATTCTTGCTTTTGCCCCTGCACAAAACAAGGTGCATGAATAGGATACTATACAATATCAAAGTAAATGCACATGGAATATCTATTTTTGTTTGGGTAGAGATTCTGTCTCAGTCGGGTCACTACCAAAATCTGTCATGCCCCCAATTTGTCATCTGCAAGGAAAAGAACAGAGTGTCATTTCCCAAAATTAATTATATTCAAGGACGAGACATACCTCTTCCACCAGAGAATGATAGTCCTCTTTTACTTGCCCCTCATTTTATTAATTCTTTAGAAACTTGTTCTCAATCTTGTTGAGTAACAGTTGAGCCATTTGATCTATCAATACAACCATTTGATCTATCATTGCAACCTAGTGTGCCTTTTCTAGATGCCTCCTCATCAGGCCAAGAAAATAATACTCGTGTACGGATGGGTGAGTGAGATCGCTCCATAATCACCTAATTCAAATGAACGAGAACATGTAAGCACAAGGTGTAGATAGAGAGTCAATCCATGACAACAATCTATTTTTTTCTATTTTTTTCTTTTTTTTAATAATGAAGAGTCCACACATGAAGGGAATTTCCTATAAATGGACTAGAAAAAACAAAGACATGAGACGCCTAACAAGGACAAAATTTCCTAAACATGAACTAGGAAATGCCAAAATTTGAATCTCCCTAATAAAAAGAATAAAAACATGAGTTGGAAACAAATTCTCCAAAATTTTTTGTTATTTTCCAAATGATTCATTGCATGGCAATTTTCCCATTTCATTTCTTATTAACAATTAGATCAAATGACTATCCTAGATTGTCATGGATGGACCAAAAGCATGACAAGATAAATTGCATGGTATAGAGATAGAAGACTTACTTCACCAAGAAAAATTGATGGCAATCACATGGACATGCACATGGGATGTGAGGCTCAATTTCTATTCTGGACAGGCTTAGCAAAGTGAAGTTAGGAGGGTGGGATGACTAGTTGCAGCCTCGCATACTAAGCGAAGTCCTCCTAACTCCGGCTCAGTCAAGAATGATACCCCAATGTGACGCAGCCTCGCGGGCAGAAGTAAACATTCTTGACACCAAGAAAAACTTTCGGATTGAGTTGGGCAACCTCTACTATGCGGCCTCGCGGTTGAAGTCATATCCAACTCAATACCATCCTAAATATCCTAGTGCGGCCCAGGTCCGGTGGCAAGTTATGTGTGCAAGAGTGTAGTGCAAATGCAAGGCATGCACAACAGTTTATATCAAACAACACTTCAATAACTCGAATATAAAACATTTATTCTTAACTCCAACCTGCAAGACAAGGGTTAGCAATCACTACTCCTCTTATACCTCCCAATTTGCAAGAACATTTAACACCTAAATGTTAGGGACGTACATGGAATCCTCGCTACCAAAAAAAATATTTTTGAAAGAAAAAGAAAAATTGGCCTAAGTCTACTAAGTGTTTTAACACAAGTCCCCTGTGGAGTCGCCAAACTGTCGCGACCAAATTTTTCGGGTGAACCACTTAGGGTTTGGCTAATGGATTGTTAAGCCTAGACTTAACTCGGACTCTCCCAATCCCATACCAATTTGCAACTTAGGTTCAAGTTCTTAACATGCGATTAATTTTCAATTAGGAGTTGTCACTAATCTATTTTTGATGGGTCGATTAAAAACTCAAGTAAAGTAACGAGAGTTTTACTTTACTCCTATGAACTAGAGACTATGGGTACGGGGACTTGGTTACATTAGATTCTTCTAATGCCATTTCGGTACCATTATTTTATTTTCCAAAAAATTTTTTTTTTTGCAGGCAGCTTAAATTGATTTTAAATTTCTTTCCTTAACATGTGAGGTAATTCATGCGGGTGCGCAATCCACCAATTTAACACCTAGATAAACAATAAATAAATTGCAAAAACTTACCTCAAAGCAATGAAAGCATCTGCAATGTTAAATTAAAATCCACATCAACAGCCCTAGATATGGTTTCTAATTAACATGCAATTTCTTTTTTTGTTTTCACTTAATTAATGAAAATCATGCAATATGTAGTGCAATATTAACTAAATGACCTAATTCTAATGACATGTAATTTCTAATTAAATGAGCCTAGCAAAAATAATAAATGACGTGCATTTAATGAATCTAATTCTATATGACATGCAATGACATTTTTTTTTTGTGTTTTTTATAAAAAGAAAAACTCATAATTAAAAATCTAACTAAAGTGAGATATTATCTATCTTAAGTTAGGAAATAGACTAATCTGAATCCTATCTTAACTCAGAAATTTATCTCGACATGCAATTTAATTCAAGGATATTATCTAACCTAGATACCATCTAAACATGTGTTCTAACATAATCAGAAAAGAATCTAACTATTCTATCATGCAATTCTATCTAGGAAATTTATTGTAATCTACATGATATGCAAATGCAATCTTTTTTGTATTTTCGGGATAAATAAAGCAATTAAAAGATAAGCACCAAATCATTCAAAATCATCAAAGATATCATACATCATTAGAATCAGGGAACAATATCCAAATCAACTTGATTATTTTGCTAATAAAATCGATAAATTGGTCTTAAGCCTTAAAGATCAAGATATCAATTTTATTTCTGCGTGATTAATTATTCCATCTAAAGCCTTATAGATAGAATATAAAATCGGTGTGCGGTTGTGAATTAGGAAATATATCCTAATGACTATTATACCTCTTACTCAAAAGGTATAAATCAGATAGTAATCTCATCAATCTAGGCAATATGATGTTTAAATCAAACTAAGATGAGATTTTTTACCTAATTGCCGAATATACTTCCAAATCCAAATTTGTCGATGGATGGCTTACAAACAGTGATTGCTTTGACTGAGGAACAGTTCTGGACAGTAGCTAGGGTGTCGTCGACTGCAAGATACGAATGGCGGCTGTTATTTGCACGCTTGCTAGACTCGCGTCATAGAAATGAGAGATGTGGGCTTTGTGGGAATTGGTTTGCTTGGACTTCATTGGTCAACGTGAATGGTCTGCAGAGAAAAAGACAATGATCTTTTTATTTTTTATTTGCTCTTTATGTGCCCCCCACTTTCTCTTCATTGGTGGACTTCATGCTTGCAAACGATGGCCGCAAAAACATGATGTGGTATTCATGCTGAATGGGAGATGGTAGCCTTGTTGGACCTCGGCGAAACCTGCGAAGAATAAGTACAAACGAAGCAGCCAAAGTCTGAATTAGGTAGCAATGGTTCAAGCGTCCCTAGGATGTGCTGGTTCGTGGTATCGAGCACAACAATAAACGAGGACTGCTGTGACGGTTTGCTTGGGTTGCTGTGTTCATCGAAAAAACCTGTGAAAATTCAACCAAGAATAGAAAACTGGCGTTGGCTGCTCACGGCCAAGGAGGACTCGTAACGGGTGAGGCGATTTGTGGACGAGTTGGACGTCTCTAGTTGTTGACTTCAATGCAATTTGCTACATGGTTTTTGCTGAGAAGCTTGCGGGCTTCTTTGCTCGATTTGCGGAATTGGCGCCGAGAAGGGCTCCAGAGTTCTCTTCTCTCTATTGCTCTCTTTCCCCGTAAGAGCTGCGGTAGCACTCTCCTTTGCTCTGAATTGTGGTCGTGTATTCTCAATTATTTGGTGGCCCCCCTCAAAACCCTACGCATATTAATCTATTTATAGGCCACGGATTGGGGTTTTTAATTTCCAAAATCATATCCAAAAAAATTTCTTTTCCAAATGCAATATTTGCTTATGAATTGAATTCTCACAAATATAAATCCGTAAAATCTCCCCAAGGATACAGGCTTAGGCCAATTTGCTCTCTCCATGGGCTTAGCCTAACTCATCAAATTAAAGTTTCTAAAGCATTAATTCTAACCCATCCGTCACCGGCCTAATGAAAATAAATGCACCTAAAACTATATGCTATGCAATTAACTATTTTTTCAGGGATAAAATTAACCCTAATTTTTTAATGCAATAAATGACTAAACAGGGTTGCCAAAATTTAGGTGCCAATAGTCAATATAGTAGAAGACCATTACGGTGCATTTTCTGAGATCATATTGTGACCATTCTTTAAACCCAAAATCCTTTCTCCCGACCAAGGTGTTCCATTCCATGTTAATAAATTTGTCATGCATAGAGATGGCCACGTCAATAATTAGGTCATGCATGCTCAACTGGGCTCAACCATAACTACCTAGCAACAAAGAAGAGTTAAGGAGGCAATGTCAATCCATAATCAACCTATCTCTAGTGTCTTCGATAGTCATGCTGAATTTTTTATATAAACCCAAGCCCATGTAGTAGATAAGGGCATCCCTTATGCCAAGTGCCCGAGAGACTAGAGGATGAACCAAGAATAGCGCTTTGATCCTCTCATCTTTTAGGTCATTGTAACTAAGGTCCACTATTGATTTTACATCGGACCCTTCTTTATAGGTCGAAGCATCCCTCCATTTAGGTAAATCTCCACACTTCAACCTTTTAGCCACGGAGAGAATCAAAAGAGGCAAGCCTCCACAATTCTCTACCACTCTATCTACGAGGATCTTAAATTCAAGGTTAATAACTTTGTCCCCCACTATCCTTTAAAAAAGTATACGTGCTTCTCCATGCTTTAACTCATTGAGTTGGAATTCTCGATTAGAGCCACCGTCCGTCGGTAGCTTGCTGTCGCCAACCGCCACATGATTGCCACACAACCGCCGCCCACAGCCCAATGGCTGCCGCCCCCTCCTGCGGCCGATGGGCGGCAGGCGTCAATCCTACAGTGACGATGACGGTCGGCGGTCATGTGGCGGTCGTGCGCCATTTGTGCAGCAGTCGTGTGGCGGCGAGCGACGGTCGGCTATTGGTGACTAAGAAGAAAAAACAAATAAATACAAAAATTTGTAAATTCTTACCAAACGCATTTCTATTCTTTTTCTATTCCAAGAATAATTTTTTTTTTTTATAATTAGCAAACACCTTATTTTACTCAAAAATTGTTCCCGGAGTAGAAATAGAAAAAAAAACTATTTCTAAAAAGAAATAGTTCCTTGGAATAGAAATGTTGCCATTTGCACATTTAAAAGCCGTGATGACCCATGATGTTTCTTGCCATAGAGAGGGAACAACTGAGAAAACATCGGGTGCATCTCTTATACCATCTCATTTTTTTGGTAATAATCCGTGGAGGCGGCTTCCGTCAACTTGTTCTTGGCTGATTTCTTTCTTGAATTTTGCAGAGGAGACACGAAGAGCTATCACAAGAGCATGAGGTTTTTACATTCTTGCCTACATTCACGTTGGCATGAAAGCATTAGTAATTAAAATTTCTTAATTCATGATTTAAAGATTTCAATTTGCATGTGCAGGTGACCATAACCCAAAATAATTTATTACGTATCTTATGAGATTTACACGTGTGACTTCCAATTCGTAAATTGGAAATTCTTTGATATCTTGATCGTTTGCACCACTCATGGGAACTGCAAATTTCATACTCTCGTTGATAACATCTCAAATATATTGACAAATTGCAAATTTGACTCTCATGCACCATTGAGAGAGTGGGGCTAGTGATGTGTTGGTTCCAAAGGTTTAAATTTTGCCTCAATCTACATGGAAATCACCCCCCCCCCCCCCAATTCTACTAACTTGTCTGTGGAATTATGGATTTTTGACACTTTTTGATAAATTATTTCCTTTAAAATAGATCTCCCTTTCCATTTTGTGATATAGATACAGATTATTACACTTTTTGTTCTTACTGATGCGGGCTTTGTAAATTAAGTTGCGAAGACTCGACGGATTGGCTCTCTTCCACAAAATTGCCTTTCTATTTCTCCATAAGCCAATTGTTCTCTCCATTGTTTAGATTCCCCTGGCTTGGGACTCTTTCGACCATGTTCGCAATTTCAATAAAATTTTCTTTGACCCCACGAAAAAAGATCTTTGCCTTTTCTCTTGACCCACAAAGGATGATACACATGAGTCAATTCTTTCTTTATTTTCTTGGGTCCGTCCAACTTGTCTAGATCAATAATTGCGAGTGACAATCAGACACAGAAGACAAAATAAAACAAAGGCAACGACTATGGATGGTGTGGGTCCTGGAAATTGAGATGTTATCTTCAGTCCCTTCCCATCAAAATAAAACAAAGGCAACTCTTCACATGAGCTCGCCATAAGATTCCCCTTTCTCTCTCACATAATGTGTGGAAAAGCGACTAGCGTTTCTTCTTCTAGGCTATGGTTCCTACAAAGACAAAGCATAATCAAAAGGGCTTACACAATAATTTCCTTGCCATCATGTCCGTTTAACATAACAAAATTTATCTATTAATTACTCCGTATTTGAAAATAATTATGATAATAGATGGCTTGTGGTTAGGAATTTCCACCGTCTTTGCAAAGGCCGGCTTGCATTTGAAAATATCTATGCTAATAGGTGGAGGTTTGGTAATTGATTTGTAATAGCTAAATTCTTCAACGGTTGAAAGTGTTAGGGCATGGCTTGATTTTAGTGATAACGATTATGCATATAATACCAAGAGCTATCATATTCGTATGCGAAATTATGTGCAATCATGTCATCTAATGCTTTTTTTTTTCTAAGTTAAATTTTTCTTAATGGTGGATTACTCTATCTACTCTTTTGCTGATAACTATTTTCATCATTTTCTTATATTCATTTATTTGTAGTATACATATTATTAATTTTTTGTGATGAAATTTTCTGGTAGCAATGGATTTTCTTTTATTGATTCGCTAATATCATCTACCAAATATGGGCTATCATGTCATAAATTGGATCTCAATATTGTGAAAAATCTTTTAACGAAAACCTCATAGTCCTCGATTTAAGGTCAAATGAATATCATAGCATATTATGTATCCCCATATTGTTAAACATTTTTGAAAACTCACAACAATCGTTAATTTAAATAAACTAATAAAAATATGTTAAAATTACCATAAAAATTAGATCAGATGAAGAAGCGCATGTGCTACCACGTGGGTCACTTTCACACGAGTAATATCCACTTCTATGTGTATAAAGACAGATTACCAATGATAAATTTTTAAGTCTAGAGTAGCACTAAATAAATCTATGTATATGTACTCATCCGACTGATGAAGAGTGCAAGATCAATATTTACTTGTCTCGACCTACCCTTTGATATGAAAGGAAATAGGTTTAGGAGTATTGCCTAAAAGACGTCTCTATGGCCATGATTAGACGTAGGCTCTTCTAAGTTCACACCTCCCGTGACGTTTAGTGTTCATAAAAATTTTCAAATGAGTCGCTACTAGTTTATTAGGGTCGGCTATAAATCAAAGGAGGTATGAGAGTATACCTCATTTCTATGTAATCAAATAATCTAAGATTGGAGACTTGATTACACTAATTAAATAATTAACGCAATTTCGATACCTAATCTTGTTCATTTCAAAAATACTTTCCATGAGGCAGTCTGTGTTGATTTTAGACCTATTCACTAATACATAAGGTGATCATGCAGATGCCCAATCATTAATATGACAATTAGCAACTAAAGTGGCATCGAATAAATTGAATCGGAAGAGCAAGAATCTAGCAATATCAAATAAGGAGCCTGTCATCTTAGACTAAGCTAAAGGGAAATCATAATCAACATATGGAAAATGTGTAATTAAGGGTATTTGTTTTAATGACAATCGGAACCCTATGATAAAGTCATAAGGGCTTGTTTAATTTTTTAACACAATTTTCTTATCAATGATTTTCCCATAACTTTAAGAGAAGGCTACCTTGAAAGAGCATTTTAAAGCATTTTTTGACTTTAGGAAAAATGTTTTTTTTTCAGACTTTTTAATTAATTTTTATAAAATTAATTTTAAAAAATATATTTTTTATTCAATTAATAAGTAGTCTTAAAATAGGGACCTGGCCAGAACATGGATGAACTTGAACTCACAGTTCAGACTAGAGGGGACAATTGATCTTATCCTCAAGCTCACTCCATTTCTACCCTTTCTAAGGCTAATTGGGAAAAAAAACTCCCAAGTGAGCCTCCACCAAAGCTACACCAAGCCCATTCCTTTGTAACTAAAACTAAGTGCACTAAGCCCATATTACTAAAAAGAACTCAGCCCAAGCACTTCCAAAAATGAAGCCAACCCGAATTCATTAAAACCACTCAAGCACAAAATTACTCAATCATTGAATAAACCCACACATCCACAACCGAGACTCTCCCCAAACCATAACGTGAAGAAATTATTCTCATCATCAACGACGTGACCACGTCCCTGCATCTTCACAGCAAGCGACTTTTAGCCACCAAGCAATCACTTGTCTCCATTGCTAATCACTGGAGGCTCCCGTTGCAGCCACACCCCGAACACCAAGGACAACCGCAGGTCTATACCAAGGCACGAAGCAAAGCAACCCAAAAAAATTCGGTAGAAATGAAACATGATCGAAAATGTACTTGCTAATCACAAGAGAGGCTACAATGCATCACACATGTTCACGGACTCCTTTCAACAATTCAAAAGTCTAGATTCAACCAAATAGATTTGGTTCAGATATTTCATCGTAGTTTGAAACACACTGGCTAAATGAGGGAAAAACCGACCAACTTGTGCTAGGACTCACAATAATCAACAAGTAGTGGCCCAAAGTAGCAGTGCACGAATGAATGGGGCCGATGCTCGCGAGAACCGAACAACGAAGAAGTCCGGTCCAGTGAGCCCAAAAAGGGGCAAAGCAAGGCACAAACAGCCAGCACCACCCATGTTGTCACGCCCCGATCCTCAGGCACGCACACATCCTTCTGCTTGGTCGATTTTAAAATGCGATATCCTAGGACAATGTATCGCCGACCCTTTCAATTATTATGCACATGCGGAAGCAGTTATAAATCCCCAGACAATAAAATAATGGGATAGAAAAGCATGGCCATATTTTTCATAATGAAATTTATAACCAAACTTTTGTACATGATATTAACTAGAGAACTTCATAACTATTCGCATCAATTGGAGTTCACAAAAGAAGATGAAATCTCAATCCCTTCAGGTCATACTCAAAATCTCTCTCGGTATTATCTTCTTCTTCCAAAAAATCCTTCTACTCGGGTTTCACCTCCGAGTTCTCCTTCTCGAGATTCCTCCTCGGCTCCTCAACGGGGTCCCGAAATGTTTTTCCCCAAACCGGGATGAGACTACGTCTCGGCAGTTCTACCCCACTAAGCCCAATTAGTAAACTATTATACTATAGGCTGCCTATACACGCATAGGGCAGAAGACGTACCTTAGCCTCATATCCCACCTGCAAGTCAGTACAATTCATAATATCATAATATGCACTCAAGCAATCATATCACGGATCGAAGCATCGATCAAATCGACCTAGTCGATTAAATGCCAACAAGACCTCTCACGGTCATTTCTAATCAGTCAATCAATCCACGACATCAAATCAAAGCAATGAATCACATCAAGTCACACTCAGATCGAATCATCGATCAATCAACCTAGTCGATTACAAGTCAATCAGACCATCTCACGGTCATTTCCAATCAATCGATTAATTCACAACATCAGATCAAGCAATGATCAATCGACCTAGTCGATTACACGTCATCACGACCCATGCTTGGTCGGCACATTCAATACTATCTATAAGTCCGACCATAGTCCAGGACTGCTCACTCTAAGCTGATATATAGATAGTATAGCTCGCACTAAGCTGATAGGGTTAAGGTATATCGCTCTCGCTAAGCGACATATCGCCGTAGGTGATATAGTATACCGGTATCGCTTCTCTCGCTAAGCCGACATATCGCCCAAGGCCGATATAGTATACCCCGATGCTCCCACTAAGCCGATAAAGTGTACTTGCTCGCACTAAGCGACATATCACCCGTAGCCGATATAGTACACTAGTATATCGCTCTCGCTAAGCCGACATATCACCCGTAGGCGATATAGTATACTCCCGATGCTCCCATTAAGCCGATAAAGTGTACTTCTTCTCGCACTAAGCCGACATATCGCCCGTAGGCGATATAGTACACCAAGATCTTTCTCGCTAAGCTGACATATCACCCGCAGGCTGATATAGTATACTATCCAACCATTCAATCCATTCCATCTGATATCCTTCTCGATAAAATAGCCGTGTGTGGGGACACGGTCGGCCTTAGCCAAATATTATAATTTCCTTTTTCATAATTCCCACCATTCTCTACAGCCCACCAAAACACTTTTGGTGCTGTCAACCGACACCCGGTTATTTTCCAATCAATAATCAAAGATTATTCCATTAAAGGATAATTCTCAATTTCACAAATAATTCAATTCAGCACAAAATAAAGCTCAATTAAATAAACGAACTGCACCACGACGATCAGCACGAGATTTTGATCGTCGGCCATCTCAAACTTAATTTCCGAAAAATAATTAATTAATTAATTAATTTCGAAAATTAATTATTTAATATTAAAAATTCTGTTTGGCTCAAAATAAGGTCCAATTAAATAAACGGACTTCACCACGGTCATCAGCATAATTTTCTGGTCACGGGCCATCCCAGTTGAATTTTCAGGAAATAAATAATTATTTAATTAATTTCGAAAATTGATTAATATTAAAAATTCAATTTAGCTTAAAATAAAATCCGATTAAATAAACAGACTTCGCCACGATCATCAGCATAATATTCCGGTTTCAGACCATCTCCCTTGAATTTTCGGAAAATAAATAATTATTCAATTTAATTCCGAAAATTAATATTTAAATGCCAAAAATTCCACTTAGGCCCGAATCATCAAATTGAAGACCAACTAGGGGTCGGAAAATTCCCGAGATGCTTCCAATAAATAGTAGACCACGTCTACTTGCTAATTGCGCAATCAATTTATTTAAATCACATCACAATTGACTAATAATTGCTAATTACATCTAATCTAACAACCTAAATATAATTAATTAAAACTAAACCAACCTAAAGCATAATTAGCCAACTAATCCGGGATTAGTGAGATTACTCACCAAATCGCGCGCAAATCGGATCAATCCGATGGCGGCGACGCGAGGAACGATTCTTCCCAAAGCGGGCCTCGGGTTTGGGGCCGGGAAACGGCCCAAAACGGCCCACGAACAGCTGGATACCCACTCCGTGGGTTTGCTAGTTCGGCCACAAAACAGCAAGAAAGAGAGAGGGTTGGGGGTGGCAAGAGGTGGGGAGAGCGGGTGGTGGCTTGGCGTGGCTGAGCGCTGGCCCACGGTGGCCGAAGGTGGCCGGATCGTGGCCAAACGGAGCTGGACAGAGGATGGGCAGCAGCTGGATCACGCGGGGGAGCACGCCTGGGCGCGAGGGATGGCCGGCGGAACGTGCGGCGTTGTGCGGGCGGGCGTTGCGGGCGGTTCGGCTCCGGTGCGGCGGCGGGACGGGCGACGGTGGTCCTCGGCGAGCTGCTGTTCTTCTTTCTTGGTTTTGGTCTGGTTCGCACAAGGAAGAACGAAGAAGAAGAAGAAGAAGGTCACGTGGGGGAGAAGAGAGAGGAGAGAGAAGAGATAAGTGAGAAAACTTTGACTAGTCAAAAGGGGGAGGAGAAAGCAAAATAGGAAACGGCAAGGAACAAAAGGAGAGAGTGTGGGCGTGGGGAATCGCACGAGGGTGAGAGGAGAGGAGAGAGGAGAGAGAAAGAAAAGAGAGAAAAGAAAGAAAAGAAAAGAGAGGGAGAGAGAGAGAGAAAAAGAAAAAGTAAATAACATTACTTCTCTTATTGAATTTTCTTCTCTTTCCCTTTTTATTTTCTTTTTGATCTTCAATTTTCCTCCGATAATTTCTTTATTGAAATTTCGGACCCGTCAATAAATTGACGAGCGATGAGACAGGATCCTATTTATCCAGTCAAATTAAAACCCGAAAATCTGGATGTCACACATGTGATCGTTATGAGTGGGTTTGTGATTGAGGCCTATGAGTTTTCAAGCCAAGCCCAATCTTGCAAGGTTTATCAGTAGTAGATGAGTCTAAAATGGGTGGCTCGCAAATCAACTAAATCATCTTCAATCAACTAAGATCACTTCCTTGATACGTCACTCATCCTCCAGGGGAGAGGATCCAGTAAATTTTGGATGGTAGATATTGGAAAGCCGGGGCAAGATTTATAGAGGAAATATAAAGAAAATTGGACCCAGGGCCTTTTCTCCCTCTATGATGGTTCGACTGTCTTTTGACTTGAACTAAATGCAATGGAGGGAGATGCACACATTGGCATGGCCGATACTACTATTATGCTAAAATCGCATAGGGACATTAGATGGCATAATTTTCGTGCGAAACGTTTTTCTTGGTGCCCACCAAAGTAAATTGGCAAGAACTAAATTATAAAAGCATTAGATCGGACAAATTCATTTTTCTATGAGCCTTTACTCTTCTTCTCCGAGATTGTTGAATTCAGAAAATAGGAAAAAGAAAAAGAAAAAGAAAGAATGGCTGCCCTTCTTATCCATGATAGTCAAATTTCAGAAAATAGAACAAAAAGACTGGCTAAACAACATTGTATATTTAGTGTTAAATTTTTTTCCGCGAGAATACAATGACCAACTCATATGATATCGAGTTAATTGATTATATCAAGTTTAAAACTGTATTGATTGTGGTATAATGGTTTTAAGATTTTTTTTAATTTTTTCCTTGACCATATGTGTTGGAAGAGGCTCGTGAGGTATCATGTAGGTGAAACATGTTTGAATTCACACTATCCATGGATTAGATAGTGTTGTTCAGTACATTCTCACATATTAAGGTGTTAAGTTTGAACTAATGTGACGAAAAATCAATGTGGATTAACCGAAAGAAACGTGAAATTATTTAATTATTAGGGCAAAGGTTGGGAACAGAAACCAAATATCGGGTCAAAAAATGAATGACGGCTCCTTATTCAGGCCATGGATTGGCCTACATAGTGGTATGAACCGTGCAAAAAAAATGGACTACACGATGCAGAACTCCCTTACTATGTTATGCCAATGCTATTTGAAACATAGACAACAATCGGCACCAACTGATTTCAAGAAAATGATTCAATTATGAGATTCTAGCGAGCACGTTGAAAAGAAAATAAACTGAAAATTAAACGAGCAAACGCAAGGACATGCATCGGCAACCAAACCCAACGAAGAAACAACGGTGAACAACTAATTAGGATCAACAAACGGTGAACAACTAATTAGGATCAACAAACGAGCTGGGGGTGTGTGGGAATTTAAATTCTCACATAGGCATGCGTTAAAAGAGAGACCAACTTCCACACTTTTCCCTTATTCTTCCAATCGAAGTTTATTTTAGCATTCATTTTAGACTGGATCAATGGGCAAGATCGATCTACTAGTAGGCCTAAATATTCAAGCACAAGCATGACAAGAAAAGAACATTAAGCCAGCATTTATTTTGCGAAAAATAAATGATTTGACAAACATTTTTCTAATAATGATCGGTTGCATCACTTCAAATAATTAGCTGGTAAAAGATATTTTCATTATAGAGAATAATTTATGTTTCCATATTTTCATGGATGATGTGAAAATTTTTGTTCATTTATTTTTGTAGTCTTCTTCTTTTTTTTTTTTTTAGTCTAAATTCATTTTTGTAGTCGACTTAAACAATCTCTTTTAGGAAAATATTTTCTAAGTCATTAATTTTTTGTGAAACAAATGAAACCTAAATTAAATAGAAAATGATAGATAAGGCCTAGCTATGCGGAATGGGCTCAAGCAAGATTTAAATTTCGGTTTTTCTTTCCATGAAATGGCTCTATGCTTAGCTTGGTTACTTCACAAAAAAAAAATTCTTATCTATTGGCTTAGCCATCTAGATCTTTTCATCGAGCCTGAATTGGACCTCAAACTAGTAAATTAAGAGCTTAATCTCGTGATTAAACTCAACTCACTAGAGTACTCAATGCTAACTTGAATTACCTAATCGACATATCTTCTCGGGACAATTTACCTAATCGACATATCTTCTCGGGACAATCCGATCGAATTAAACTTAAATTTGAGATCATTTAGAATTCAAAGTTTGACAAACAGAACCAAAGATACAATGAATGATTAATTTTTTATTTTAGTGAAAATTCAAAAAGGAATATAAAAAAATATGAAATAATTAAAATAACTTAACCACTTTTACAAGTCATTTGTGATATTTTGTATGGTCGCAAGCCTCTCGATGGGCAAGAAAATATGGTTTTGAAGATAATGTCGAGTGGAGGACCAACAATCGTCAATCGATGTGGGTTCCTTCAAATTCTTATCTTGCGCAACATTGGAAAATTCAATTTCATTAGATTAACCTATGAAAATTCTATATGAAGGAGTCGCTATTAGTCTATTGGAATTAAAAACAAAGTGAGACATCAGAGAATACCACACTGTTTACACAATTAGAGATCTAAGGTTAGGAACTTAATTACACTAATTATTTAACTAGTACCCTTTCGACACTACTACGACTTGGTTATTTGTCAACTAAAGTGTTCATAAGTCTTTTTACCAAATTATGAAACTTAAAGTTTTTGTCTGCTAAATGGCCATGCAATATTGTTGTGTTTATTGGGATCCTCAAAATGTAACGTAATCATTCATCTAAAACAAGCAAATTACAACACAAAAAAAGCAATATAAAGGAATCACAATTAATTCATCAAAGTTATTAATGAAAGAACGTGTAAAAAGTAAAGTGTAGTAAAGTAATTCAATAAAAAAAATGGGCAAAGAATATAACATCGCTTTGTTATTAAGCCCCTGCACAGTAAGCCCTATGAGCTTAGCTCAAAATCAAATTCAAATTTTCTAGGAAACCAATTTTTTGTAAATCTAAACTAAAACTTATAAAAGACCATGGAATTTCCTAAACCATATGTGCACTAATTAAATGAAAATGAACTAACGCTAATATTGAAATCTAATAACCTAATCAAGACCTATTTTTCTAATTTTTTTTCAATTTTTTTTTATTTTTAAATTCCGAAAATGGGAAGTCAGGGCCGGGCCCGAATGTGGGCCAACACTGAAATTCGCGGGTCCGGTCCACAGACACTGATATCAAACTTAGCCCACAACTATTTAAACTAAGTCAAGCCCAAACCTATCTAGACTATGTCAAGCCCAGACAGACCCAACTGAAGCCCACGACACTAAAAGCACTCTTAAACCATTTCTTGTCAAAGCCAATATCGAGCCCATTTTCTATTGTCATCTCGTCTTTCTTTGTTTTTTGTCTTTATCCAATCATTTTCCATCGTCTTCCCCATATGCCCAATCCAACGTTCTTAGAATTCTGATTATCTCGATGTCAATCATCAAGCCCTAACATCACCGAAAGAAAAACTTCGCTTTTGATCACAACCACCATCATTCATTAAGCATCCGCCACACATGAGCACAAGTTTAACTAGTATATAGAGGCATAACATTATAGCGACATGAGTAATCACTAGACATCAATACATACGTCATCTTCTCTTGAACATCTCTCGGCCATAATCGCCATCAATCGCTATAGGAAAATAGAACATAGGACAGAGGAGCATAATGATTCAGAATTGTATTCGATCATTGTGAAAACATTAGAGGTCGTGCTTGAATGACTTGAAAATCAATTAATCTCACTTAATCTAAGCCAACATACTTTCGGGTTTAGAAAATGATGAAACTAATCCACATTGAAAGGTCATAGACATTGCACTGAACATATTGCAGCCCATCAATTAAGTAGCAGATTTTTGCGATTTCAAATTCGTATTCGTGACCATACCAAAATGAAATTAACATGTGAAGTTCATTATCAAATATATGGACTCTAATATGGCCAAGCCTGGTTGAAGTTAAACGAGATTAACACTCACTTCACCGTCTTCCAAAACATAGCATGATAGAGAATCGGAGATTTCCTTTTCAATGAAGTCAAGCTAAGTCATATTAGGCAGTCCAATCAACTATGGGAGCTCTTGTGATCGTGGTTAGCTAAAACGAAGACCAGTAGAAGGGCTTCAAGCTGACTTTTGCCCATTTCAATCTTCACAGCCGCAAGACAGAGTTGAACTGGGGCTTCTTGGAAGCAGCGGTGTGGCTATGGCTATGTCGCCTTGGGCGTGGCGACGAGCCGAAAACAAGAAAAAGAGTTCTAGAAATCGATTTATTGAGGGAAATTTTTGGTGAAATCTCTCTAAAAAATGCTCTGAAAAATGTTTTGAACTCAATCTGTGTGGAGTGCATCTCTCTCTACCGTGTGAGCAACGATTGGCAACAAGATTGTGGCGGTTGAAGGCAATGACTAGCGGTGATGAAGAAAGAAGCAATTTGTGGAAAGGTTAGAGAAGATAACAAAGGTGAAAATGGAAATAGACTCAATGCATGTGGATCCTTTTTATAAAGGTATTATTGTCTTTGTTATAGCATGAAAACAACGGAAAGTGATACACTACCAACATATGAGCTCTCTTAATAAAACTCGTGCAAAAAGCTTAGGGATAACAGAATCTCAATACAAGTATCTTTTAAATTGTTCAATGTCATTCCTATGCTCTCTCTTTCTTTGTTTTTTAGCTTCACAAGGAGCATCTCAGTGATATATCAGGATAGTCGCGGTGTTGTCAACTCCGATGAGGCTCTTCTCGAGCACTTAAAATAAGCTTTCCTCCAGCACCAGAGGATGAACAGGATGTGCTTAGAGATATACGAAATCTTTTAACGAGGCAGTTTTCCCTCTCACCTTTTGTCCAACACCAGCAAAGACAATCCCTTCAATACCCCACTCTGGACTTCAAGGACATTTTCTTAGTTCTCTTTATGATCGGACCACGCGGCCGCCTCCCATCAAATTAAAGGATATTCAGAAATCGGGAGGACCAAATTCATCACCGTTGTTCTGTCCAAGTTGTTTAGGTAAATAAGCTGCGATCGACCATCGGACATGGCCAGAACAAAAGGAAGGCAACAATTATGGTGAGCCGTGTGGGTGAGGTGTTTCCCTCAAAACCCTCCCCATCTGATAAGAATAAATTTTGACCAATCAGCAATGATTCCCATGAGCTCGCCGTAAAGATTAAAAGATGGGGAAGGTGGGTTTTGCGTTTGTACGTCGTTACTGGGATTTGAACCAGTGATTTTCAATTCTTAAACTAGAAAGTCTACGACTACTCACAATTACTAGAGAAGAACCCAAAGCAATATACCCATGGTGTATAACAAAGCCTCTAGAAAAATCTTTTCATAAAACTCGTATGAAAATTTTAGGAATAATGGAATTGCCAGTGCCTTTAGTTTTTTTTTTTTTTAATTTGTTCAATATTATTCATATACTTTTTTTTTTTAGCCAATATGGTATCTATTTATATATATATATATATATATATATATATATATATATATATATAATTCATCAAGTTAGATCTTTCATTAAAATTGCAAAGATGCTCATGTTTAGGCTGATCGAATTAACTAAAGATGAGTTACAACTCTTTCGTTGACTAAGATAAAATTATTAGAAAATCAAACAAAAATCACAAGCGCTAGGTGAGAGAATTTAACAATTTCGAAATAGATACATCAGATGCTAATCCAATATTTATGACAAGGGAAGAAAATGGTAGAGAAAGTGAAAACAACAAATAAGGCAGATGTACAGGTAAGTTGGGGGAAGTAACAAGGATGAGCTCATGATTGAGTTTGCACGTGGTAGCATTCGTTTTTGAAGTTGGAAGTTGCAGAAGAGGTGGAATAATTGGAGTTATGCGGGTTGTTCTCGTACGTATAGGAGCGAATGGTTATTATTAGTATTTGGTTTATAAATATGAATGTTTTGAGATTGTAAAGCTCTCTCTTTCCACAATCAAGCAAATCTATAATCTATGTTTATATTTAATTTTTACTGAACCATTTTATTTTCCTTGAAATTTATCCTATCAATGCAATTTACATTTTTCTTGTAGTTTTTTTTCTCTGCACTTAGCTCCAAATTAATTTGCACCCCGTTGAATCCCCTCATTGTGCACTTTGCGAAGGAGAGGGAAAATTGATAAAAAAGAATATCATTATTATTATTATTAATTTTTATTATTATTATTATTATTATTATTATTATTATTAAAAAGAATTATTATTTAAAAAAGACAAGGCCGGGCCGGGCTGGCCATCTTTTCTTTCTTTTCTTTCCGTCTGGGCCCGCCCAGCCTCGTCACTTTTCCTTCTTCCCCAGCCCAGTCTCCTTCCCTCTTCCCTCTTTCCGCTCTTCCCTCACGCTGGCCGAACAAGAGGACGCTAGAGGACGGAGAAGGACAACAGAGGGAACAGGACAGAGGCAGAGCGTCGACCGGGAGTTGGTGGTCGGGGCCATGCCGGCAGTGGCAGCCGGCGTCGCAGGAGGCCATGCGCGCCGAACGGCTTAAAAGGGAGAGCGGAGAGCGAGCGAAGGGGAGGCTGGCTCGTTTGAGAGGGGACGGAGGGGAGAGCTTGAGAGATCCGACAGAGAGGGAGGCCGAGAGTGAAATCGGAGAGCGGCGCTCACCCTCTCCCCCATTGATCCAACGACGCGTCCCCCGACGACCTCCGAACGGCGTCCCCAAGATCACCGCTTCCCGGCGTACGTGTTTCCGGCGAGTCTCTTTTCCTGGTTCCGAGACCCCACACCCGAGGATCTAGGCTCGGTGGCGTCGAAGTGGTCGGCCATGGCCATATTTGTGTCTAGCGCACCCTTTTAACCGCTGTCTCCAAGCCGGGTAGGGAGCCCCTCGCGATTGTACGCCGGTCCCGTGAACCTTTTGCTGCCTTGCCCGGTTTTGGCCAACCCGTGAAACCGAGGCTTGAAATTTTCTAGTTTATCTGTGGATTTGCTTTCAACCAGCCTTTATCTGTCGTTTTTGAACTTTGGTTTATCGGTTCTCTCAAGTTCGGACGTGAGGTCGAGTTCTAAAGATGGTCAGTGTCTTCTTCTCGATCCGTGGTCACCACATGTTTGATATTAGGTCAAAGTCAGCCCGTGCACATGCGTTGCCGATTGCCATTCGTTCTTAAGTGCGTATAGGCAGATTTCACATCATCACAAACTCCTTGTCGCTCGTTGAGCAGTAGTTCCATCGTTGAACCAGGTGGAAGAATGAGAGTTTCTTTGCGTTTTTATTACTCTATGTTTTGCGCGTGAGGAATCGGTTGAAGTCTACGGCCGAAACGTCAATCTCTTGGGTCATTTGCACGTTGGCTTGCTTTCCTGATCTCTGCTCTATTCAGTCTTTTATCTTGCGATTGTGAATGTGGAATGTATATTGGAAGATAATGGTGATTGGTAGTGACCCGAAGAGGGTGATGTGGTTGATGATGTCTCATTGGCGGATATTCGTCCAGTGGTTGGCGGTGGCGTTAGCATGGTGGTGGCGGTGACGACGTGGGTCTGCTGGCATATGTAGGCTATCAAGTGTGATATTTAAGTCATTCTCGATTTGAAGTCTGAGAGCGTTGATGGTTGAGCCGCGCTTGTTCTGGAGTTGATGTTTAGCTTTGGGAATGAACTTTGCAGCAGGAGATGAAAACGTCAGTAATATGTTGGGGATTCGAAGTGGGAAGACTAGGCTAGAAATAAATGGGCTTATTCCGACGAAATGGGCTTGGTGATTTTCTATTTGAATGGGCCGATTAATGTCCATGGCCCAGAAAGGAGAGCCTACGTCAGCCCATATTCGGACCAGGCCCCGGGGGCCCGCCCAAGTTCCTATTTCATATATTATAAAATTAACTAAAAATTAAAAAATTTATTTTTTTTAAGAAAAAGCTTAAAAATAAGTTTTTTTTTTTTAGTAGTTTTCTCTCAAAATGTGTGAAAATCCTTGATAAAAAATTGTGCTCAAAATTGAACAAGTTCTTATAGCTTCACCATAGGATTTAAGTGTTTTTAGAGACTAATGCTAAGTCGTCATTTGCGCATTTTCATTTCGACTATTATGTGATTGTGCACTTTTGATATGTTAATTTTGGTTTCCCTAGTTAGAAATGGTATTATTTCTTATTTCTTAGCATTATATTTTCGCTTTGCCTTACAACTTATTTAATGTTTTCCTGGTTGCTGATTGTTATTTTTATGATTGCACCATCGCATGATTAGACTATCTGACAAACATCCTATTGAAATGAACAAGAGTAAGTATCAAAATGGCACTAGTTAATTAATTAGTGTAATCAAGTCCCTAACCCTAGATTTTCTAATTGCGTAATAAGTGAGTATACTCTTATGTTTCACTTGGTTTTTAGCCGGTTCCAATAGGCTAGTGGCAACTCATCATTAAAAAATTATTATAGCTTCAATTTGAAACTATAATTAAATATCCAAACATCTCACGAGGTATGGGTTTGAGAGAGTTCACGCCTAAACGAGAGCTGTAGGCCCACTCTTTAGGCAATACTCCTAAACTTATGTCTTTTTCCCTCTAGACAGAAAAGGTAGGTTGTGACACTCTTGGTGCTATTTCTTTTTTTTTTTTTTGCTTTAATAAATATTGATCAAAATTTTGGATGTCTTTTGTTAAAATAAATTGTCCCCATTAATTTTCTCTCAAATGTCCATTAATATTGGGAGATAACTTTACAAATCTCACTTGGATAAATATCATTAATTTTGTACCTGATTTTGAATGTGTGCTAAGAAAATTTATCAATAAAAAAAGGGGAGATGTGTATGCGACTGTTCACATCCCTTGTTCTGTGATGGACAAAACAAGTATAGACTTGGTGCTACTTATTGAGATAACTGAGGTTATCGACGATTTGCTATGATCTAGATGAGTTTCCCTAGAGCTCAACAATGCTTACTATATTCTCTTGTTCATGAAGAAGTAAGAAGTTTATTTTCTTTCAAGTTTTAAATAGTAACCAAATACCTAGTGTTCTTTATTCATAATATAGAGGATGATGCCTTGATCTAGAAAAGGATGACATAATATATTAAACAAAAATAATCAAGCTGAAAGTTGAGCTATAATTTTCAACATCTGATTGATCATCAAGTATTACAAGAGGCTGAGAGGTAAATGAAGCCACAATAAGTTAGGCCAGAATTGGTTAGATAATGTGGTCATGTGCATCATGTGCTAAGCATAATAAAATACATCATTTGCACGTAGGTGATCCATTATTTATAATCTATTGACCAAAGGCATGGTTCGATAAAGTTTCCTACAATTAGGGATGTACCAAAGTATAGCCCTTTACATAAATTATGGTAAATTTTTTTTTTACTCTTTTGTTATCAAATTGAGGAAGTTCAGTTAGTGCTTGTTTGCATAGGACTCTCCTATATCTCTCTCCTTCCACATGTTTAAAATGCATATTTTTAATGGATCCTCTCGCTCAGTGAAAGGATGAAGCAGGTTAAAAGTAACGATGCCAATTCTCCATTGTTATAATCTTCATATATACTTACACTTTACTTCGAATAATATTTTAATAAATTAAGGACGAGGTCATCCATTAAAGAATTTTGATGAATAAATATATGAACCAAAGGTGATGGCTTTAAATTAAAGATTTTCATATACCCACCTTTCAAGAAACAAGATGACTTTTAGTCAACTATTCCAGGTTCGATTGTAGGCAATGTTTCAAAAATGGTACCAGAGGTTGATACGGAGTATGGGCTGTATGTGATTCTACTTGTTCAATTGACCCAACTATTTATACCAATCGTTTTGAATATAAAGAATAAAGTGAGAAATATAAGCAATTTTTGAAATGATGATTTTGAAAATGTTATGAGAGAACTCATGTAATATTTTGCATGCTTCATAGTGTTTTAGGAGTTTTGCAATGAGTAAAAATCAATTTTTTCCAATCACATGCTAATGTTCCAAGATCACCCTATTATTTTCAAGTCACAAACTAGGCTACCAACAAGAATATATTAGACATGATGTCATGCAATGGAAAGAGACCGCGCCTCATTTTCTTTTTTAATTTGTTTTTCTATTGACCGTGCTATTGCGACTTAGACATAGCCAGGATACTAACAACGAGCGTTGGGGCCAGTGGCCATGGCGGGTTGGGGAGTCATTTGAAATTCATACATGACTGGTGTTTTGGGGGTTGATTACAGGGGCACGAGTTGAGCTTGCCATCGTCTATGGTATCTTTGTGATCGAGGTTGAGAGTTCCGTTGCCATAAGGCTTGCAAGGGATCTTGATGATGATCACCACCACTGCTTATTTTATTGCGAGCGAGTCCATGATATGGCCATTCCTCTTCATTTATGATTTTTCTTTTGCCGAGTGATAAGAGAGATGGTGAGGCCGAGCAAGACAACACCAGACACCCTATCCCGAGCGAAAAACATGTGAATATTGAGAAAGATGAGCTCTAAGTGTGGTGTCGAAATTAATTTATCTGGCATGTTATTATCAACACTTAGGTCTTTGGCCAAAATATATCGGTAGTATGTTAGATTCAAGATGTTCATTGTGGAAATTTATATGATGCTACTTTTTAGGACCTATATAATCATCTCCTTTACTAACAACTTTTGCAAGATGCATGTCCAAAATGATCAAAGGGCCTGTTAGAATGAAGAGTATTAAACTATTTAAGAATGACAGACACCTTTTCATAGCCTTGATGAGAAGCTGGTAAAGTAAAATTTTTCCCTGTTTATTTCTCTGTGAAGTTTCCCCAAGTCTGCTATGGACTTACTGAATTTTACTGTAATAAACGACAAGCAAATTAACACACAAAAGCCCATGTTCTACAAAATGCATGAGAAAAGGCATTTACCCTCCATGTGCATGGTTCCCGCTAGTATTGAAGTCGAAGCACTCAATGACTAATGGATTCTCCGGCAACGAGTTTTACAGCATGTCAATTCACTAGTGCCTCCAGGAACATATTAGACAATATGATGACGACTTCAAGGAAATACAAAGAGAACCCCCAGATTCAACTACTCTGGATTGACACTGAGTACTTGATATAAAGCAATCAAAAGATATGGCAAGAAACAATATCAAATAGGACATTTGATGCGAGATTTTGGACAGTTCACACTTTTAGAAAACAGATCTTTGTTTTCCAAACTAGGAACAGTGAAATATTATTTCAATAGCATTCCTGGAAGCAACAGATTCCTCATCATCAGTGAGTAACCAGGTTTCTCAACCCTACTTGTGCATTCTTATTAAGAAGCGGCAAGGTCAAACTCTGACTTTTCTTTGTGACTATCTACAGAAAATGGAAAGGAGAAGATGCTGTGGACAAGATCTTGACGGATTACCCTTTTATTTCATTGAACCCAAATGCATGGAAAATGACACGTTCATAGTGTGATCCAGGAGTAAATAAAATTCTACTGCACAATCTTGTATTGATAATGTTAAATTTTGGACATTTGACTAGTTAAGAGATATGCAGTAACATAAGTGCAAACATGCCATGGAAATGAATATGATGCTTTTAATTTTGTGAACTATTTGATGTATTTCATAAACTCATTTGAAACAATTGAATAGTCAAATTCCTAAGAACTCATATGATCGTGCACTCGAATGATGTTTTTTCACAGCTAATAGAGAATATTACTTTCTAATCCACTAAGAAAACAATTGAATAGTTCATAGTGGCGCATATGGAAAGAGCTATGAGGATGAAGCACCAAAAAAGCAATGAATACAACTAAAACTACAACAAGAGGAAAATAGCAGAATTCAAACATTATTTGATAATAGCAACTAGCAAGTGAGCCTTTCTTCTAGTAACACATGAAATTGCAGTAGGCTCCACACCTGAGTGATCCTAGATCATCTGCTTTTGCAGTAAATGCATCTAAAATAGGTGAATCATGAAGCAATAGATCACCTTCAATCAACTATATTGCTTTTCTGACATGTCAATATTGGACTCTACCTGTGAGTATATTGGATTTTGGACATCTCTCTTTTTCCTCATATATTGCTCATCCTCCAAGGGAGAGGATCGAGCAAAATGAGGATGCCACCGTGATCCGAGAATCTTGAAAAGCTCAGGCGAGTGTTTTATAAAAGTATTCTACAGAAAACTGGATCCAAGGCATTTTTCTCTCTCTTTGATGGTTTGACGATATTCTAACTTGAACTCATTGCAAATTATAGAGATTCTCACATCAGCTAGGCAATAACTACTGCTGTGGTAAAGACACAGGGATATTAGATTGACATCAAATCTGCAGAAAAAGTTTTTCTTAGTTTCCACCAAAGTAAATCGGCAAGAATTAACATTCAAAAAGCAGCAGATCACACAAATTCACTTTTCCATGAGGCCTACTCTTCGTGTCCAAGATAGTCAAACTTAGAAGCAGAAGAAAAAGAATGACTAAACACCACTTTTATATTTAGTTTCATATCTTCCACAAGATTACAATGACCAAAGTTAATTGATTTTTTATCATCAAGTCACTGAGGCAGGCAAAGTAATATCTATGTTATGAACTGAAGCAAAATGACTATCAACTAAACCAACTTAAGTTATGGTAATATGAACCGATGATAGCAAAACAACTGTAAAAGTGTCTGCTAAAAGAAGAACTAATCACCAACATCCATAATGTTTGAAAATTTAAACCATGTAAAATTAGAGAAAGATATACAAAGCTATGATAGCCATCACAATGCTCATCCAAGAATCCAGAAGGTAAATGTTTCAACAAAACCAAAACAAAAACGAATTCTGCTACTGTCAAACAAACAGTCGCTATCATCTATATTAAACCAGCAAATGAACCAACACTACATCCTGCGTATTCTCAAAACAATATCAAAGATGTCAGTATATTCCTACTAGGAGTTGTGCACACAATCAAGATCGTGCTCAAGGAGGGAAAATCAATCAAGATAAACTTAAATATCAATACCACTGTCAATTAGAGACTAAACTACTGCTTCGATTTTTCCTTCAAACTTGTCCCTCTCTCTTAGAGTGTAGGAAGCAGTGTACACATCAGCTTCCCCCGCCTGGTCTGCCAAAATCTGGCCTAAGGCCAAACATGCCAATATGTCCAACTGAGACTTCAGTAGGCTTTGATGTCCTCAGAATTGGTACCCACAATAGCAACCTGCTTGCATGCGACCCTGTGAGTGAGCGAGCCGAGACAAATTGCTTGGAGATGAAAACATCTAGTGTGAATGGCTCCACGTAGGCTATGGTCTGTTGCCCGAAGGACACATGCTTATTTGGATTCTTGGACTTCTTCCCCCTTTGGTCAGTGTATAGCCGCTGTTGTCGTCATCCAAACTTCAAAGAAACTTCTTGATGCTAAATGAGGCTGCCTAAAAGCCAACACTCATTCAAAATTCCTACACAATTCGATATAGGATAGAGCACCCCCTCATTCGATTGATTATTTGCTCAAACATTATGCTACACCAGTACCATTATCAAGGAAATGACATAGAGAGGACATCTCAAACTAGAAAAAGCATGAGATATTCAATGAAGCACCTACCCATTGTGAATACCACATGTTGGCACAAAGGTTCCATGTCGAGAGGCATCAACACCATGCACTAGAACACTATTAGAGCACAGGTTGCAAAAAGATTGCTTCAATATCTTACTACAGGAGACACTTTCTAGCAAATAAAAGCAGCCACTTTGATCCTAGGGTGCAAGACACCTGAAAGAAACAAACATATCAGTAAGATACTCCTCAAAATTAACTAGAGAAGTGGACGAGCACACAGCCCCATATAACAAAACCTCACAATCTTCGAAGCTACATTGACAGAAATTATGCTAAACAATTCATCAAACAGCTAGAATGCGTTGGTGAGTAATTGCACAAAAGCCCCCAATATTCAAAATATGTAACGATTTTGTTAGAACACAGCCAAACTTTTTTATTTTATTTTATGAAAGACTAACTTCATATGACCCAATATAGAACTCGAAGAAGAACGCAAGTTTCTTCCTTTTTTTATCAGTGAGTTTAGACAAGACACAATTAAGCAAACAGATTCACCTGCCTTATTGAATTCGGTGTGGATCGTTGCAAGTCGATAAGGTTTGGATGGTGGTATTAAGGTCAACCTCCCAACGTCCTTCACCATCCTCTTCGGATAGGAGTACTTTATCTAGGTTTGGTGTCCTCAAGGCACCCTTGCAGAATATATTCATCTTTGGGCATTGCGTGATGACAATACGCTGCAGTGATGGGAACCTAAAGGCGTGATTCGTTGGGGAGAAGCTCTCAAGGCTTGGTAAACGATCAAGTATTAGCTCTTCCAGCTTGGGGAAAGGGATCTCCTCTGCTCCATCTCCATCATCTGTTACCACATCTTCCATTGCACCACAATCTCTTAGGGTTAGCCAAGTAAGGTGCACCAGACTTGTCATTGCCGAGCAAGTCCCCATATGAACTAAACCAGCGCACTTCTCTACTTCTAATTGTGTCAATCTCTGGAATGAGGCAGGAGATGGAAATACGATTGATAAACTCGGGCATTGCTTAACCAAAAGATATTCAATCTGTTTGAGGATTTCAGCCATCAAGGAGCCATCTTTCCAGACTCCTTTCAGATTATGCAGCAACTCCAGACAAAGTTTCTTCAGATTTCCCAGTGACTTGAGAGGTTTTTCCGTGTCTGTTAATCCTCCACAGGGAGTCGCTCCCCCATGTCCAAGAGCATCTTCTGGAAATATCTCCTCAAAGGAACTACACCCCACAACAAGCAATTCTAGATTGGGGAATCCCTGGAGAAGGAAGTCGGAGGGGAAAGCGACATTTTCATCGTGGTAGCACCCCAAAACCAGGAATCTGAGATTGCCAAAGATGTAATGCTGCGGCAGCATCGCAACATCCTCCCTTGTCAATTCCAATATCTCCAGGTGAGGAATGACCTGTGGGAATCCATTTAATTAGGCCATCATCCACCAAAAGTAAAAGAGGGCACATGCATGGTCCAATGACTAAATTGTCCTTCCATTTATTAGGAAAAAGAGGAAAAAGAACCTGTAGGCTTTTGGACGGTTTTATCCTTTTAAAAAAAATCTGGAGCCGAGCAAAGAGTTGATGACCATTATGTAAGGATTGTTTAACTGGGACGTTTTTTGTTAGTGATACACCCAATACAATCAAACCATGTTTCGTGAATTTGGATGAAATGAAGTTATTATTTGATGATTAGCTATTTCAATTGTCAACTAATTAAATCCAAATGGCAAAGTAAACACACGTGAATTTCAACTAGTTCGTGGAAAAAACTCAAAACAAAACTTCAAATCATGTCATTTATATATTAAATAGATTTATTTCACATGTGAAAACTTTGCCATATCAACATGTCTTCCATCTTGTAAATAAGGCATATCTTGTCTAGGTAAAATTTTGGAAATGAATGAATGTAGAATAGATATTTGAATGTTCACTCGGGTTAGCGAGGGATCTACTAGATAGACATTATAAGGTATTAATATGTTGCATTCTTTTCTAAGCAGTTGTTCTCATATCTATTTTACTAAAGGTCATAAGAAGTGCAAGGGTTCACCATCCTACGACTTTGAGAACTAATAGTAGACCATTTAGTGTTGGGTATGTTTAAAAAATGGAACCCAATTCCGTGTTGGTATGTCATTGATATATCATTTAAATTAGGTGTGATAATTTCGATCAAACATTAATAACTTCAAAAGCGTTGGTAAACCATTGGAATAAACATTAATAGATTATTAAAGTTGTTGGTGACTTTGAAAGTACAAAAAATATTAGTACTTTTCAAGATCCACAGGATAAAAAGTTGGTTGGTGACTAAAATCAATTTGGAAAAAAAAAAATCAATTGGTATCTTAATTTAATGAATGTTGTTAAAACAATCAAATTAAAATTTGTAATTTCAAATTAAAGATATTGATTTGAAAGGCATTGTTGACAAAAAGGGCGTTAAAATGTCACAAGAATAAATATTGGTTGATTATTAAAGTAGTTCATAATTTTGGAAATGTTGGTACTTTTCAAAACCTAACAAGATAAAATGTTGGCAATGAACTAAAATCAGTTTGTATCTTAACGTGACAAATGTTAATACACCAATCACATTAAGTCAGTATATTCAAATAAAGTTAGTAATTTCAAATACGTTGGTGAGCCTCAAGAATAAATGTTGGTAGATTATTAAAGTAGTTGGTAGTTTTGAAAAAAAGAAAAAAGGTTTGTGCTTTTCAAAGCCTATATAAGCAAATTATCCACTATACTTGACAGTTATCAACCAGGTTCACAATGTTCAAGCATGGAACTTTGTTCCAAATGAACATAATACTAAAAAAAGTTCACTTTTGGCAGACATGCGGCTTAAATTAAATTAAATAGGTAAATCCTAACCATAAGACAAGAGCGGCTCATTGGAAGCTTCACTATCTATGCAAGTTAATTCCATAATTTTTTTTTCAAAGAAAAAGTTGGGATCACTAGATTATATACCAAAGACTATGAGCTAGAAATAGTTAATAGTAGTTAATCTTCAAATTTCTAAGTAATTCACAAGTGTGTTATGGTGAGCATTAACAAGCATGAAGCATGACAATTTTAATTTCTTGTAGAAAAATAACAAAGCACCAATAACTATGCTTATAAACCAATGAAAATAATGGCATGGAGCTAGAATTATGGATGGTACTGTACCTTTTCAAAACCAAAGAGTGCAGGTTGGTTCTCACAAGTAATTGTACCCTGGCAGCTTTGGAATTCACAAGCAAATGAGAATGACCTCATATTGTCGCAATGTCTCACTTTGCAATTTCTTAAAGAGTGGCCATGCTGAAGTATGACTATTCTGGTGGAAACTCCTCAGTTTCGGCAAGTAAAATAATGTTAGGTTGGTTAATTGCGGAAAGAAAAGATCACTTGCACTCATCTCTACTCCGTCTTCCTCCGCAATAATTTCCTCTACCCCACAATCCCTACTGAAAGTTTTACGAGCTGTGTCATATTTTTTGCCACCGAACTTGGAAATAAACTTTTGAGACTCTCACACTTGACAACATTCATGCATTGTAAGCATCCAAAGATAAGACCTCCTTGAGGAAGTCCACTCCACACATATTTCATTTTTGGAAGCCGTGTCAAAACTAATTCTCTCAATTGAAAAGTATTTGTAGAACAAGCTTCGCTAAATTCAAACTTTGGGACTTGAAATACCACTTCTAAGGATCCACAATCAGTCACAGTTATCTTCTCTAGGTTTTCAAATCTTGTGAGCATATTATAAGATGAAAATATGGATAAAAATTTCTCACAGTACTCCACTACTAGTATCTTGAGTTTGCCAAAGGCATTTGAATCAAGATCATCAAGCCATATCTTCTCTATATCATCCATGTGCAAGATCTTCATCGACTCCATACTAGGAAACTCAACCTGTTACTTTTCAGTTTAATTAATTAGAGCCCATTCTCTATTCCCTCAAAAAGATAATACTTTAATTTCAAGAATAAAGAAAAGCACAGGATGGACATTATCAAAGAATAGAAAGAAAAGAAGACTAAATGTATATTATTTCTTTTTAGCAAATGCCACCCCCTAAAATTCATTCTCCCGTCATATAATTTTAAAGTAGAAAGCATAAAATTTTCTAATATATATCAAGCAATATGTTTAAGCAGTAGCATAACCATAGCCTTCTTAGTTAGACAACTATATTCATTTCATGCATAATTTGTCTCCCATGAACCTCAAATTTAGCCTATCTTAGATTCAGCTCATTACAACAATGAAAAACACAATAGCTAATATACTCTCCCATTTCTTTGAAGCACACGACAAAACAGAAACCAATTTGCACAAACCAATGCTTCATAGATCTTGCACTTCAAAAGTTCTCCGACAAAGTATAGACTCAAAGAAAACACAACAAATACTAAGAAAAGAATCCAACAATTAAATCAAAAGATGGTAAGTGCAAGCATGTACTGTTTAATTGATGTTGTCTCGAGATTCTCCGATCACTAGTTGATTTGTTTCTTATAAGTTTGTTATCTTGAAATTATCAAGACTTAGGATATTACTCTTGCGTTATCTCTGTTAATAGTAGATCTCTCTTATTTAAGTTGCCTATAAATATAAACCAATTAAATATTTTTCTTTAGTTCTAAAGATGAATTGATTTGATTACAGTTGGTTTGCCTATTTGACTTATCTTTTTCCTTGTTTGAATTGGCTTTTCTATCTCTTTCATCTCTCTTTAGTTTCTCCATTTTTTTTCTTATTATCCGATTTTCCTCCACTTTTGACGAATCTAAACCTAACTTTCTTCATGCTTTTGTTCAACATTAGTTATTATCGGATCTAGATCTGTTCTTCATCAATTGGCCAATGAACTAGATCTCTTCAATATTAATTGAAAATATCATAACTTCACTTTAAATAAGTATTATTGCTGTGCTATTCTAGACCAAAGGCCAATGCCATGGTACTTATTTTAGTTACTACACTTGCATTTCTGATCTAATATGCTCATGAAGATATATGGCATCATGCCTATTGAAACTTCAGCCACCAAGCTTGCTGATTTGTAGCCACTCTATGTTTGGTATATTTTCTCTTTAGATGATGTTGCAATATTTATTAACTCTAGTATATTGAAATTTGAAAAAAGTAGGGCTTACCAAGACTATTATGTTGATTGGTATGGCAATTATTATTATTATGATTATCATGTTATTCTAATAATGTTGACTGTCAGGAGTAATCAAACTATTGCCTTGATTATGGTTATCATAAATCCTGAACAATCTCGAAGAGGTTAAACAAATTTTGATGGTCTAAGAGAATATTTCAACAAAAACCGTAAGGAAGACAAGAAAACAGTTAAGGAACTCTTGTTTTAATTACCTATGATATCAGCCAAGATACTTCTTTTCTTCAGTTTTGAGGATGAATTCATTGATTAATGAGTTTGCCTATTTGTTGTTTCTTCTTCCTTGCCTAATTTGTCCTCTCTCTCTCTCTCTCTCTCTCTCTCTCTCTCTCTCTCTCTCTCTAAGCTCCTCAAATTTTTGGTGATAGGGAATGACAATGCATTGAATTATTGATTCGATGTCAAGCAATTGAGTTATTTACGTATAATGCATGTAGGAGCCACTCTCTTGCTTAGCAAAGAAAATATTGGCTCATGTGGAGCCACGCATATAGAGTTGCTAAGTCCATGATTTCAATTTTACACCAAAGCTCCTTTGTTTAGCATTTGATGAAGCTAACTAGGTTTGACCTCAAAACAAAAAGTATTACGTTAACTACTTGCAGTTTTAGTCATAATCAAGAAATAAAGGTGCATTGGAAGTCCTAAATCTTAAATTTGAAATGTAGTTAAGTCCTAAACCTTCAAATTGGTTTACTCAAGTTTTTAATGTTTTTGAAAAAGCATAATCAAGTTTTTTCAGTACACAATAACTTAGATTGCCTATGCGGCAACCTCAAATTGCATTTGTTTGTATTAATTTATGACTTAATTACATAAACTAAAAGGTTTAGGTTTCGATTGCACTTTTTGATAAAGGTTTAAGAGTTCGTTGCACCAACTAAAAAATTTATGACTCAATTGCATTTCATAAATACATTTTAGGAATTGTGGAATAATTTTCCCATCACAATATTTACAATTGACTTCAAAAATAGTGACAAAATGACTCCTAAAACTTATTCCGATTTGGCATGTTTAAGAACTTAATTTTTTTTGGTTCCTTTATTAGTAAAACTTGTTTTGGTTCAGCATTTGAGTCTTTCCATTGCCCAAATTATTTTCCGGAGGATGGAAAGTATATATGGCATTATTCATCAAATTTTTCTTTTTAATTGTAAAAATGTGGTGCTAATGTGGTGATGCCACATTAAAAAAAGATGACAAAAAATTTAAAAATTACATATAAGAAAAGAACGTGGGAGAAGGGGGGTCCCAAGCCTTTTTGCACTAGGCGAGGGAAACAACCTTAGGTCATGGCTATGGCGCTGAACACCCTCGCTAGGTCATCAGCAGTTGCCAAACTTGGCTCTTGCCACCACGTGAGTGAGCGCACTTGCCTTCACCCAATTGGCAAGGGTGGTGATAGGCTATTGCTTGCTCATTGTGAGGGCTAGCCTCGTCAGTAGAGAAGGGAAGCAGTAGTGGCACTCCCTATGCAACCATTCCCCCCCTTGACTGGCGATCTCTTGTGGGACTTTCTTTTATTTCCAATTTCATTTTAGTGCTGATTTTTTTTAATCTTTATTATGTCCTTAATTTTTTTCAACCTTTCGATGTGGCAGTAGTGAAACAACTCCCTTTGTGCTTGACGAAGCTCCATCACTGCGTCAA
Source organism: Eucalyptus shirleyi (assembly GCA_017140165.1). Lineage (NCBI taxonomy): Eukaryota > Viridiplantae > Streptophyta > Magnoliopsida > Myrtales > Myrtaceae > Eucalyptus > Eucalyptus shirleyi. Next base: position 31,458,011 of record CM029447.1, read on the forward strand.
CGACCATGCAAGACTAAAAAGATAATAAAAATGCACAATTTCTCTACAAAAAAGGGACGGACTTAACAAGTCTTGAAATGCATCAATTATGCAAATTTTAGAACTTTGCCGAACCAACACAAGCTTTAGAACTTGTAGTGTCATTAACATTTGATCTTACGTTGAACAATATTTAAATTTGAGCAGACATCTTTAGTATTGTCTAGACTCTAGATTAATTAAAATTTGTTAATTGACGCTTAGCCTCTTGTAAATGTTTGTACTTTAGCTACAACTTAGTCTAAGACTTGAAAAGGAAAGAAAAAAATATTAAGTTTTTGAAACTTATGAAAAAGTTTTGATAAACACTTTACTATGTTCATATTAAGCAGCTTTGAGATGTTTCTTATTTGAGGTAAAGATTTGTAAAAGAAAATGTTAAGTTATCATAAGTGACCTCGCATACCCTTACATTGTCTTTAGCTCAAACCATCAAGACAACAAACTAGATATACCATTAGAGAAGAATGAGTGCAAACCTTTTCGACAAGTAAAAGCGGTTGATGTTTTGGAACGCCACCCTCTAATTTTCTACAATTGGCATCTCCTAGAATCATATTCACAGCTTGACAATCTTCAATAGTAAACTCTTTCAAGGAGGGCCACTCTGAGATATGCTTCCCTTGGCAAAAACTTCTAAGTTTTGGCATGTTATGAAGATACAAAGTGACAAGTTGAGGAATTACAATTTTGTTGGTTGCTTCTTTAGGTCCCTCCTCTTCTTCGCGACAATGTACTCCATCTCTCCACAGCCACTAAGACCTAGATATTGGAGTTGTCTTAGACTTTTTGCCATAGACATTGTAAAAAGGTTTCTCAGACTTTGACAATCCTCAATTGTCAAGGACTCCATACAATGAAGTAGACTCTTCCATGTGGATGATGGAATCACATTCATTAGGTTGTGACACTGCTTCACCTTGAGGACCTTTAGACGGAAAAAGGATTCCACAAGGATTTTGTTGTTCCATAGTTCTTTGTGTTGAACTCCCTCAACATGTAGCTCTTGTAACTTCAGCAATGCAAGCTACAAATATACAGAGATAAACGAAAGATATGCAAAATTGCTTAGGGCCAAAGCACTAAAAGCAAAGAAAAATAACCGATCAAATAAATCAGATATGATACCTTCTCATCAAATAGAGGATATAACCCATCACCAGCACAACTCTCTAAACTAAAACAAATCAAACTCTTAAGGTCACCAAGCTTGAGTTTGGTTAAATGATGGAACTTGAATGTCTCTATGGTTTTCCCTTTTCCTTCTTTCATCACAATTATGCCCCGTAGATTATTACAGCAGGAAACATCAAGCGCTACAAGTTCATGAAGAGTTTTGACCGTGGCACTTGAGAAGAGATATGACAAACTATGACAACGCCTCACATTCACTTCCATCAGACTAGGAAATGCCAAGGTTACTTTGCAATCACTCTTCAAAATGTCTGTCAGCCTTGGTAGATTCAACAACTTCATTTTTTTTAATGCAGAGAGTTCCAAAGGCTTTTGCCTTTTCTCAGAGTTGAGACATACCGGTTCAAATAATGCTTCCAAGGAGTGACATCCAACCACCTCAATTTTATTCAGGCTTTGCAACCTGTCCATTGAATATAATGGAAAAACATGTGACATATTTTCGCAAAGTTCAACAGAGAGGGATGCAAGTTTGTAGAAGGACTGTTCGTGGAGCTGATTGTGCCATATTCTCTTTAATTGGCACATGGACGAAAGCTTTAATTCCTCCAAGCTTGGAAAAAGAACCTGCGTAGAAACATTGTATGAGTAGAATGACTGAAAATTTTGATATATTCCGAAATTCGAGGGCCACTTTGGGAATGACCAACAGCTAGCTAGTTTTTCCACCATGAACTACCAAACTTTTGGTACAAAATAATGATCCAGTTTCTACTAAATTTCTTATTTGACTAGAACTAGAAGAATGACTAACAAAAAATACCATAGATGCTTACCTTTTCATTGAAAAAGCCAAGCAAGGACGAGGCAGAGTCGATACAACCAAATGCTTGTTGTAAATCTATATTAGTTGTAGTAGATTGTTGCCTTCCTTTGAATGAAGAGAATGTCATCATTTTGGGGCATTGAGATATCGTTAGTCTTGTTAAGGATGGATAGTTAATGCAGTACTTTCCATAAGAGAATGTCCTCAGATTTAGCAATTCCTCAAGAGACAAGGAGGTTAACAAAGGGAACTCTAAAGTGTCACTAGTTGCAGCTTCCTCCAATTCTTCTTCTTGCACATCAATAATTACTTCCATTAATTTACAACTCGCTATTTCTATTTCTTTTATTTGTCGGAGTGCTTTAGCCATGGAAGAAGAAAAAAGAAACCTCAAGTTCTCACAATTTTGCACTTTCAATGCCCTCAAGTTTGGGAAACACATCGTTCTTCGTGGATTTTTGCTCCATATTCGTCCCAAACTTGGTAAGTCACTCAGGGTTAATTCTCTCAATTGCAATAGAATCTCAACTTCCCCATTAGTTGTCAATCCTTCAAGGTCGAATAATTCTTGGATCAACTGACATCTTTCAATGGTGATGGCTTCCAAACTCTGTAGCTTTATTAGCTGTGAAAGGTGAAGAAATCCACATTATCTCATAATAATGTTTGTAACTAGAAATGCGAGTTGCATGCGAAATATAATAAAGGAAATAATCTCATACTACATATTTAAAGATAATGAAGAAAAAGCGGGGCAGTGATTTTTGAATTTTAACTTCTTTAAAATTTATCAACTTTACACTTACTTGTCATTTAGCTATTATTGAGGTTATTAAATTTACCCTTACATTTTGTGCTTTCTACCTAAATTTTCCCAATTCATGGTATAGGCTGAATTCGTGTTTTAGTCATGGACTATGATTTTATATAATACCTCAAACGAATTATTTTGTACCGAATAGTCATGAACTAAATTGACAAATAGAGAAAACTATATACTTTTAATTGATTTTTAGGTGTAATATGAGCTTGGCATTTTATCCAAAGTATTTAAAAAAAATACATCTCTCATCAAAATATCGAAAGTAAAAAGTTATTGTAAATTATGAAAGAAATACTAAATTAGTCAGAAGATTTTGTTGTCTCCATGCATAGCACTATAGGATCCGTTATTTCCTAACAAAGATGTAATACGGAATATATGTCACATTGGCTGAAAGTTTAAAAAAAAAAAAAAATGGTTCACCGCTGTTAGATCCAAGGTTGGCCATAAGAAACATAAACTGACCCCAACATCACCTTATGGGCTTAAATGTTAACTTCATTAAAGGAATTAATTTACCTATATAAGAACCTAAGATGTGCGTCTTTATCAAAGAGCTAATTCATGTGGAAAATTTTATTTATGTAGCCAAGAAAATGAATTGCTTAATTGAGTAAATGACTTTTTAAAGCGTCATGCTTTTGCGGTTTGGCTGACGTGATGAACATAAATTGTAAAACTAATTTAAAAATGGGTTTCCATTTTTTTTATTTTATACTGACAAAACAGTTAAAGCAATCGTAAATCAAAGCAATATCGCACAAATGAATGTTAGATGTGTTTCTAATCAACGCTTTCGAGCAATATCTTATTCCAAAAAAGAAATTTTGAACATGTCCAGCGCACATAAATTCTACTAGTAATATTAGAAAAGTGGGCAGATCAAAGATTTGTGGTAGACTTGATCACCACAAAAGGTCCAATAGCTTATGTGAATTAGAACAAAAAAAAAAAGTACTTACCCCACTAACATCTCATTAATGTACCAACGTCACAATAACAATTTGGCCTATCGAATACTATATTTGATTTTTCATTTTTAGTCACATGAAAGTTCGGTCATTTAACAATAAGAGTATGATGGAACTTTCTATCGAACTGCAATTCCATAAAGGTCCATTCACCACCCCAACTCCTTACAATCATCGCGGGAAGAAAAAAACAACTTAATTGGCTCAACTCCTCTAACGTTGATGTACTCACGATTAAAATTGCAAATTTATAATTATATGATTTGATGTTATAGGACACATAGTCGAGGTAGTTAAATTCACCTATTGAAATTTTCTTTCTTTCAGTTTAATCAATCAGATATGACAGAATTCAACCTATGTCCATTTATTATTGAATAAAGGTCATAAAAATTATACGGGTCGTACATACTCCCTTCAAATCCTGAATATATCCATAAATGTTTGTGTAAACATATTCGATTTTACCATCAAACAATGATAAGCTTCTAGATTAAAAATAAAAAATAAAATCTACGCATCGCACAGTGCCTCTTTAACTATATCAATAACATTACACAAATAACATGAGATCTAAATAATTAACGTATAAATATTTTTATATATTCACATGTCACATAGCAATTCCATTTTAAAATTTTTTATTATTGTCTGTCTTAATTTTTCTGGAAAAAAAATCTCAAAAAGAAATTATTTTTCCAATTTTTTATGTCCTATTATACTATCACATATAAAATCCACGGACAAGATCTCAAAAACATATTACGAACCTGCTGCCCGTCAAAAAAATCAACAGAATGGTCCATGGTTTCACAAAAACTCATAATCTCTGGCAAGTTTCGTAATGTCAGCCAACGTAAATTGTATAACTTCACTTTGGGATCATCGTCTTTTTCATCTCCATCTTCATCTACCTTGACATCTACGATAATATGCTTCATCAAGTGGCATTTGCATATTTCAATCTCTTCGAGCAGCAAGAATATTCTCATCATGGACCAAGGGAACAAATGTTTGATTTTACCGCAGTTATCCATTTTCACAATCTTTAATTTGCTGAAAGATTCCCGGTCGAGACAGCCATGAAAAATATACTCCAAGTTCTGCAGATTCTTAAGAAACAATGATTCCAATGTCGTAAATACACTGCAGCGGACATTATCTATGAAGGGAACAATGCACTGAAGTGAGGTGCTATTTTGTATGCGAAGATTCTTCAATTGCTGAAAACCTTCGACACACAAATCGTGAATGCTACCATTGCCATCTTGCAATTCATCCAAGTGGAGATCTTGCGCTCTCTGCAAACATCTCAGCACCCAATCTTCAAGAAGAAGATTGCATGAATCCAGCTTGAGCTTTAAAGTTCTGGATTCTTTATATTCACCCGACCAATCCCAAACTCTCCCAATTTGGATTTTATATTTGTTCAGTTTCCCAAATGGCAAGTCTTTCGATAGATAGGAAGGATAAGGAATGGCAATATCCAAAGTGCTCAACTTGTTCATGTTCTTTAACTCAGTCAGACTGGCGTTGCTTCGCAATTTTTTACCCTTAGCCTCCCACTTATCAAAACTGTCTTTCATATACAATTCTTCTAAGTTAATCAAGCTTCCGAGCATGCCAGGTTCAATAACTTTGAGCCTAGTGCACCCTGTCAAGTCCAGAAATCTCAATTCTATTAGTTCACCTATTTCTTTGGGCAATCGAGCAATTGTAGATTCGACGAGACTTAAGAACTGCAATGCTTTCAGCTTTCCAAGATCAGTCACATCCTCCAGATGGCAGAAATCAAGACATAGCGACTTAAGGTTCTTAAGGAACTGAATCAATGAAGGTAGAGAAGTTATAGTTAATTCAGATAAGTCCAAGACTTGGAGCTTCTCCATAGATTCGAAAAATGACTCGGGAATTTTGAGAGACGGGTTGCTTTCGTACAATAGAAACATCTTCAAGTTTGGGCAGTCCAATTCTTCAGGGAGCTCATTAATGCCAACTTGAGGGAAGGATATCGCGGTGCATTCTTTGAGCTCATCCTTTGACCATTTTTTAAACCCACAATCCTCCCTCCCGACCAAGGCATTCCATTTAGTGGAAGCAATAGAGATAGCCACGTCAGCTATTATGTCATGCATTCTTACCTCTTCCATGACATCACTATCTAGTAATAAAGAAGAGCCTTGCAGGCAATTTAGATCCAAGATCAGCCTATCTCTAGCTTGTTCGATGGTCTTGTTGAAATTGTTAAATAAACCCAAACCCAAGCAATAGACCAAGGCTTCCCTCAGAGAAATTCTCCTATAGGAGAGAGCATAGATCAATAACAATGATTTGATCCTCTCGTCTTTTAAGTGGTTGTAATTTAGTTCCACTTCTGATTTTAAATCAGACCCTTCTATAGTCAAAGCAATCCTCCATGCAGCCATTTGTGCGCTCCTCAACCTTTTTGCCAGCGAAATTATAAAAAGTGGCAAGCCTCCACAATTCTTGACCACTCCATCTATCAAGGGTTTAATCTCAGGATTGTAAACTCTATCCCCACTTATCCTTTCAAAAAGTCTTCTTGCTTCTCCATTGTCTAACTCATTGAGTCGGAATTCTTGGTCAGAAGCCATGTCATTGTGCAAAACTTCTTGATACTTGGACGATATCAATAGCTTGCAGCGTCTTACTTTGTTACCATCTCCGCAAGGGATTCCAACTTCTTTTAACTCTAACTTCTCCCACAAATTATCTAAGATTATGAGAATGTTTTTATGGGGATCTCTCTCTAACCTCTTACACAAGCGATCTGCTCTCCCAAGAGCAGTTTCCTCATTCATTAGTTTCAAACCCAATGCATAAGCAATTTCTCCCTGAATTCTTTTTAAATCTGGTTTGCGTGATACATTGGCTGTGGCAACCACATCGAACAACTTTTCTTCTTTGACTCTCCTTTCGATGTATTCCAAAAGCTTGGACTTGCCAACCCCACCCGGGCCATGCACCCCAATCACACAAACCTTGTTATCAGCTATAGCTTTCACTATATCCTCTGTGATTAAAGCTCTCGACTCCAGGACATCTTCCTTCTTGTCAATAGATATTGTAGCAGAAGTGGGAGGATTGACAATTCCTATTGGAGTATCCTCATAATAGACCTTCTCAAAGATATTTTTTGTGCTTTCGTCATGGAGTTCCTGAATGACTTGAGTCATTTTCTTCACCTTCCTCCCAATTGGATGGCGCACCATGGGGTTGGGAAGCCACCCACACAAGCGAGCATTTTTTGCACTTTCACTATGTTTTAATAGGTTTTGTGCTTGCGTAGCCTCATTTTCCACACTCTCCAGCCACTTCTTAATATCTTTTTCTATACATTTTCCATCATCCTCGGCTTCTTGGATGGAGTGATGCACCCTTTCTCTCGCAGTCTCCAGCTTCTCGACTCCATTTTTGAGATTTTGGACGTAACTCTTGTAGCACAACACGTATCCAAATTGGCGTCCAATGGGAGCAAACAAGCACTCACCTAGTTTTGATACAAGATTCGATGCAACAGAGGTAGCAAATGCCTCGCCCATAATTCCTTCTTTAATTGCTTAAATAAATATATGGGAAGGAAACTGAACAGAAAAGAGAATTAATCACTCACGATGTATCAAAAGAAAGGAAGACCAAAGTGATAAAACGATGTGAACGACCAAACAAACCAAAGGAGAGAGAGAGAGAGAGAGAGAGAGAGAGAGAGAGAAGCACATTGCATGAAAAAAAAAATATGTAAAGTTGTGGCACTAAGTGGACCTGAATGAGAAAATATCAGGTACAATACATTTGTTAGAGTCAGACTTACTTACGACAAATCATTCAGAGCACGAAACGTGTCTAAACGAGTCTCATCAATTAGAGTTTTTTAAAAAACTCTCATTTCTCTCCCGTTACTTTATTTACTTCTCCGTTTGCTTCTCTCTCTCTCTGTCTTTGCGACTACAACTTCAGAGCTCGAACTCCGTGTAAGCGAGCTTCATTACCAAGCGAGCTTCATTACAATTTACACCTCCATGATAGTTAGCAGTTAGTTGGTGCATGGCAGTGGGCGAAGGTGGCCTCAGCTGGTGAGGATCGCCTCACCCGCGGCCGATGAGGCTGGCCTCGCCCAGACCATCGTGGTCGCGAGTGAGGGCGCCTTTGCTCGTGGCCTGTGAGGCCACAGAAGCGAGTCTCCTTTTTCTGAACAAAGAAGAAGAAAAGAGAAATATAGAGAGGGAGAGAGCGTCGGCAAGAGAATGCAACGGTGAGAGACGAGATGGAGTAATTGATAAGTGGGATCACCTTATCACGTGTCAATCGATAAATAGAGTGTTTTATCTCTGATTAGACAAATCCATCGTGCCTAATATTTTCTCCACCCGAGAAGTAACACGTTACTGGTTTACGTGGACAATTTGCGGATGATCGTACGTGGACAAGCAGTACGTGACTGGACTACCACGTGCTATAGAAGGCTAAATTTCTCTTCTTCATCTTCTATTTTTCCCGTTATTCCTGCTTTATTTGTTTATTGTTTTTGAAAAAGGGAATGACTCTTCGAGGGTCCAACAAATTTTGCGATTTCCATTACAATCCCACACTCTGAAGGTGTCGATTTCTTTTAAAGTATCGACAGTTAAGAGTTATTTAAAACTTTTTCTCAATATTTTAAAGCTCAAAACACTTCTTTCATTTTTAGGATTTTGCAGGAAAGCAATCGGTACTTTTTTAAAACAAAATAACATTTGACAGCTGGTGCAAATGTTTGTACCATCCACCATCTGGATTTGAATGGAAAATATCGGGAGCTCCTGGATCTCGCGGCGTGTCTGAAATTCCATTAAAGGCCAAGAACGATTTTCTCATGTTTTGACAGGGTTGGGAGGTTGTGCCCGGTCTCGAGGGCCGCCGAAGATGAAGAAGTCGGAGAACTTCGCCACCCTTCCTGGCCCCACCAACCGGCAGCCGACCCCGGCGACGGGCTCCTCTACAGATCTGGACAAGCGGCTCACGAGTGACGCCGACGCTCGCCCATGGCCGTCGTCGGCGTCCTTCGGCGAGATCTGGTCGGAGGAGGTGGCGGAGTGGGAGGTGGAGGAGGAGGCGAGGAGGGTACGGTCCATGTAGAGGCGGGGGGAAGAGCTGGAGGGGGAGGAGCTGGCCCTTGTAGAAGAGCTCCTAGGCGACGCAGAAGGTGGACGGGGAGCCCCCCGCCGGGGGGGTGTGGGGGGGCGCGGTGTCCTCGAACTGGAAGTCGTCGGAGGAGGAGGACGAAAAGAAGTGAGAAGACGAGGAAAAGGGCGGGTTCAGGAGTGGGTGATTCGGCAGGGTTTTGTCTCTTCTCTTCCCCAGGAAAATATTGGGTACCCCTTACCGTGCCCAATCAGCAAAAAGCGAGTGCATTAGTTGATGGACAAGTGTCCGACGGAACGCGTCAGTTTTTTCAAAAATCTCTTTTTCACTAATATTTTAACTTCCGTAAACACCCCTCACTATTTCTTCTCCTTCATCTTCACTCATCCGTGCTCCTCTCTCTCAACCCTCGAGTTCAAAACAGCAGATGCACGAAGATCGTCGTCCAAGCGCCACGCCAAGATCGCTGTCCAACCCTCCAATTTAAACACTCATCTGCGATCCTCTTTCTTCTTCCTACCTCAGCCCCGGCGATTTGGACCTGACCCAAGCCTTCTTCAAGCCGATCCAAAACACCCTGCAGTCATCGCCCTACAAGCGACGCATCAAGATGGCCGTCGTTGGGGTCGGCGACGTCGGCATGGACGTCGTCCAGAACATCCTCACCTACCTAGCTGACGAGCTGGCCCTTGTAGACGCAAAGTCCGACAAGGTCCGCGGCGAGATGCTTGACCTCTACCACGCCGCCGCCTTTCTCTCCCGCACAAAGACCTCGGCCTCCTGCGACAACTTCGTCGCTGGCCGGTCGATGGAGGCCACCTCTGTTTCTGAAGAAAAGAGAGAGAGAGAGAGAGAGAGAGAGACGAAGGAGAGAGACGGAGGGCGTTTATGGAAGAAAAAAACTGATTGAGAAAAGAATTTTTGAAAAATCTAAAATGTGAGCTCCACACTTGTCGATCAACTAATGGATTCGTTTTTTGCTGACTAGGCGCAGCAAGGGTACCCAATATTTTGCTGACTGGTTGATGAAGACGATGAGCTCACCACTTCTCTGAGTGGGCCCACTTTTCAAATATCGGGTGCTGCAGGACTCGCCACGTGTCAGGGTGAGCTCATTTACTTCACGTGTAATTTCGAAACCCCATTAACGGCGTGCAACGATTTTTTCATGTTTCAATGCAGTTGAGAGACCATTTGCGGGTCTCAAGAGCCACCGAAGATGAAGAAGTCCGAGACCTTCGCCACCAGTTCCCGGCCGCACCAACCGGCAGCCGAGCCCGGTGACGGGCTTTTCTCCGGATCCAGATCTGGACGAGCGGCTCGCGAGCGACGCCGATGCTCGTCCATGGCCGTCGTGGGCGTCCTTCGGCCAGATCTGGTCGGAGGAGGTGGTGGAGCTGCCGGAGGAGTCGCCTGAGGGGGTGGTGGCGGAGTCTGAGGTGGAGGACAAGGCGAGGAGGGTACGGACCATGGAGAGGCCGGGGGGGGGGGGGGGAAGAGCTAAGGGAGGCGCTGGCCCTTGTAGAAGAGCTCGTTGGCGACGCAGAGGGTGAAGGGGAAGCGGGGGAAGAGAGAGAGATGGTGAACTCGATGTCGGAGGAGGAGGAGGATGAGGAGGAGTGGGAAGGCGACGAGAGGGAGGGTGTGGGAGTGGGTGAGTCAGGGTTTTGTCTCTTCTCTTTCCCAACCCCGTAGCTGATGCTTGATGAAGACGATGAGCTTGGGTCGGGTAAAGCGTTCCAGAGAGAGGAGTGGCTGACGTGGAGGACCAGGACCACTTAATATTTTCATTGTTAAGGATTACAATGAATTCTTAGGGCACGGCACGTGCCACGTCCCCTATAATTTAAAAGAGATTCTTTCTAAAGTGGTTATCTCTTAATGCGGGAAATTATAAATTGAACAATAACATTACACCGAATAAAAGTTTAGATATTGTGACTTTGTATTAAAATAATAAAAATAAAAATAAAGCAGTGGCAATTTCCGCTGCCTCCTCTTTAAATTAATACACATTTTTTTATTATCAATTGACCAAAATATCAATTTATGATCATAAACAAGGTCAATTACGAGTTCATCCTACTTTTTCCTCCCTCATCTTTTCTCTTCACCTTCTGTTTAATTATTAGTTACTGAAGCATCCTTCTGTGTGTGAAGATCAATCGATGGTTAGCTAATCATAACTTTCATTTCTGGCTGTCATCTCTTTAAATTATGATGAATTAAATTTTGTAATACTTTTAAGTTGGTAAGATTGGTCCATAAATAGTACTTTAATTAGATTGTTAATTTTTTAGTGTAACTATTTTATTCATCTTAATAGTAATAGAACACCACAAGGCCGTCTTTACAATGTTCAAACTCTCTCTCTCTCTCTCTCTCTCTCTCTCTCTCTCTCTCTCATGCAACATGGATACTCATGTTTAGCGTTCATCAACAAACAACTTGCAATTAAGAAAATTATTAGTTGAGATATGTATAATAGTAGGGGGAAGTGATGAGGACATAAATCATCTTGTGATTATGTCCAACTCGCCCAGATGAATATTTGCAAACTGTCCCTGTTTTCGTAGATAAAGTAGTCATGTGCAATTTTATGTGCTAAGCATAATAAATTACAAGCATTAAGTCTGGATAATATAAAATACAGTACGTTTTTTTTTAATCATTTGTTATCAAATCGAGGAAGTTTGGTTAGCATGTGTTCGCATCGGGGACTCTCTCTCTCTCTCTCTCTCTCTCTCTCTCTCTCTCTCTCTCTCTCTCTCTCTCTCTCTCTCTCTCCCCCCCCACTAATAAGCAGGTTTAAAGCAACAATGTCCGATTCCCTATAGGTATAATTTACATTTACACTTGCACTTTAATTCGAATAAAGTAGATGTAACTTTAATAAATTAAGGACGAGCTCATCCATTAGAGAAATTTTATGGATAGATATATGAACCAAAAGTGAGGGCTCTTGATTAAAGATTTTAATAACCCACCTTTCAAGAGAAAAAGGGATCACTTTGGGTTGGCAGTCCCAATCTCTGATTGCCGGCAACGTTTAGAAAATGGTAGCTGAGATTGAACTGGAGTAAGGGCTGGTATGTGATTCCACCAATTCAACTGGTCCAATCATTTTTTTTTTTTCTGGGTGAAAAACCGGTCCAATCATTTTTACTGACCGGTTTGATTATAAAGAATGAAGTAATAAGCAATATACGTACTAATAACTTTGAAAATGTCGTGTGGATACACATGTAATATTTGTATGCTTTAATTTTTTTTTTTTTGGCGTTTTGCATTGAGAAAAATTCAATGTCTCTCCTATCAATTTTTAATAGACTAAATTTTCTAAATGTCTTAGAGCACAGACTTGCTAATTTTCCCAGTTCACCCTATCACATTCAAGTCATAAATTATGCAACCAACAAGAAGACGTTTAAGAATGATGTCGTGCAATTTTAGACATATAAAAGCTTAGAGAGACACATATAGTACCTCCCAAATGAGTTTATGTTGCAATTATTTCATCCATTTTTGTTTCTTCTTCCTTTTTTTATATTACTTTTATATTATTCAGGATTTAATCAATAGAAACAGATTACCAACAAAGAGAGTGAACGTGAAACAGGCCCTGATAGCACACAAAAAGTAAATGTATATTGACACATACCGGAAGTGGCTTCTCTATAAGGATGCAGGAGGAACTGATATTTGCTGGCTTGTCTGCACGATAAAAGAATAGGAATGCAGGCCTAAACCAGTCCTGACAATACAGAGTATAAGTGGACATATCAGCCCAACGCAAAAACAAGGGGACACTGTGGGGGAAGAGAACAGCGGGGAACTGAAAATTCATCGTGGAGAAAATGTGGTCGAGGAAGATGCTTCGATACCTTCAGCTTCGACTTGGAAGGACTTAGAGGATGAAGGGTCTCTTTGCTGAGTTCTTGCAAAGGCCAATTACAGAGAGACAGGAAAGCACATAATTGCCGAGATTGGCCATTTTTATAAGGAGCACTGCTTACTCAACTTTTTTTTTTTTTTTTTAACTTGAAAAAAGTAACTAAAGGACAAACTCTCATTTTTATAATGACACCAGAACAGTTCCTGGATCAAATACTAAGCCCTACTTATTGGCAAAGCAAGAATCGATGCTTACGTTAGAGTCAAGGTGTTCATAGTTGGAATTAACTATTAAATGATGCTTTTCTTAAGAGCCACCTCATCATCCTCTTTACTGGCAACTGTGGCAAGATGCATGTTGAATAGTATGCTCCCAAGTATTTTCTTCAACTTAACTGAAAGGCAATATCTAAATAAATAAATAAATAAACTGAAAGGCAATATATTTGATGAGAACAAGTTTGATTTACAAGCAATCATGCATATGAGCTCCCCATAAGGTTCCCCATATGGTTCCCCATGAGGTTCCTTGTCTCGCTAACAAACGTGTGGAAAAATACTAATGCTCCTTTCTTTTTGTGGATCATGTGACATTTCAAGAAAATATTTTTTTTTAAAGTCATTTTTCAAGAAAATTACAATATTTTCTGATATTTGGCTGAAATTTGAAATTAAAAAGGAGATTATTTTCCATCATTTGAAATAAAAATCTTGATTTAATTTTCTCAAAGAGACATGCATTATTTGCGTGATATAATGGATACACATAGTATATCATGAAATTTTAAACAAAATTTTATCAAATTAAATTTCCAATCAAGATTCGAGCTTATATTCACCGGTACCATTAATAACGTAAGATGTAGACTCTTGTATTGAATTCATCAACGACGCAAGTTGCAACGAGACGAAGAAATTTTGCATGAATTTCGTGGGAAAAGACGAATATATTGCAACTGAAATTTACCAACACATGTCCCACATATGACTATATATACGAATAAAGGAAAATTTTGCATGGTTAAATAGGGTTATGTGTGTCTATGCATACATATATTTGCTCACCACCGAATAATTTCAACATGTGTAGTTGATATCTGTCTATCGAGGACCAAACTCAAGTTTAACACTCTACTTATTATTGGATCATTTTTCTAGGAAATCAAGGCAAAATTTGGGTAACCTTTTCTTTTCCCAGCAAAAAATCACCAAAAAAGTCTTAAATTTAATGCAATTATGCTGATCTAGTCCTAAACTTCTTTTTTTTTTTTTACAATTGAGTCATAAACCTTTTGCAATTATGTCAATTCAATCCATATGACCAATTTGGCTAGCTAGCACTAACGTGGATGCTAATTAATGCCGGCAAACAATTTTTAATTTTTTTTGAATTTTTTGAATTAATTTATATATTTTCTTTTTTTTTCCCTTTTTTCTTTCTCCTTTTATTTTATCTCCTTCCTCCCTCTCCTTCCTCCTTCTTCCAGTGACCATCTAGAGGGGAGGGCCGATCTGGCCGATCGCCAGACTGAGGCAATTGGCCAATGACGAGCTCGCCTCGCCGTCACTACGTAAGGGCAAGCTTGCTTGGTCACCAGTGAGGTAAGCCCTTGCTAGATCCTTGTTGGTGGATCAGCAAGCTTGACCTCGCTGAATTTGGTCAAGGATGAGCTCACCCAACCACTGGTGAGGCGAGCCCTCACTAGCTCGCCATTAGCCAGCTGCCTAGTCAATGGTTGGGTGTCATTTGAGTGAGGGTGTCACCGGGCAAACTCCTTGGTCAGTTCCTTGTTTAGCTTAGTGAAGAATGCCTATCAGCTTGAACTGCACAACCAAGCATCTCACTCCTCCTTTGTCTTCTTCACGTCTTGCCTAGCGACGGTGAACCTAGCCACCAGCGAGGGGAGCCTTAGCAAAATCCAGCAAGGGTGAGCCTCACCAATGATTGGGCAAGCTCGCCTTTGCCCAGATCTGATGAGGTCGAGCTTGCCGATCTATTGGCAATGCTTGCCCTCGCTAGATCCTATGAGGGCTCGACTCACCAATGGCTGGGTGAGGCCCTTGCCCAGTGATGGTAAGGTGAGCTCGCCATTGGCTGGTCGCGGGCCGCCTCAATTTAGAGACTGGCCCTCCCCTTTGGCTGGTCGCCGAAAGGAGGAGGGAGGAGGGGGAGGAAGCAAGGCCAAAAAAAAAAAAAAACAAAACAAAAACAAAAGAAAAAAGGAAAAAAAAAAAGAAGAAAAGACAAAAAAAATCGAAAAAATAAAATTAAAAAAATTAAAAAAAAATTGGTCGCTCCTATCGACCGGCGTCTATGTCAACGATGGCTGGTCAATTTGGCTGAAAATAGCTAAATTGGTGCAATTGCAAAATGTTTACAACTTAATTGAAAAAAAAAAGTTTAAACTAAATCAGCACAATTACAATATGTTTAAGACTTTTTTTTAATAATTTCCCCCTTTTTCCAACTAAGCGAGAGTTGTGTTAGCTTCAATAAACAATTAGACATTGCCCAAGAAATTGGGCCTAGTCACTGAGCTTGAGTCTGGGCACTAGTGACTAAGGTGGAAGAGCTGGGTACCTAGGTATGACCACTGGAACCAGACACAAGCATTGGAATCTCGAGCCTAGCCTCAAGACTTGAGCACCATTGTGAGTTCCAAGCACAGGCATTGAGGTCATCTCTTTGAGGTCTCAAGTCCAAGAGCTAAGCTCTAGTCATATTTTCAAAAATAATTTTTTATCCTTAAAAGATGAAATTATTTACTGAATTTAAGCATAGGTCTTTAGTTGACTATAAAATGATTTTCCGTTGAGTTGCTTTCCTAAGTGATCCAAATGCCGAAAATTTGGGAGAAAAAATGTTTTCTGACATAAAAATTTTTGTGAATCAAAAGCACCTAACTTTTCCTTTGAAGCTTCAGTCATACAAGCCGCAACATGATTGTAAGGGTCTAGTAGTAAATTCTTCCTCGCCATGTACATTTTCTCACACTAGTTTGCAAAAATAAAATAAACTTACTCTATGGTTCAAATTTTTTAGCTATATGGTAATAGACGACAAGCCCCTTTTATATTTGACCGTAGGAACTCATGTGGAGCTTCTATAAGTTAATTTGGCCATTTTCACGAGAAATGAATTTCCCTTAAATAGTAAGTGCTTGGTGTGATCACGTCCTTTAAATCCAAAAACAAACAAAAAGACGCTTGAAGTCGGCAATACAAACCAATCTATGACCTACTGAAGACTTTGCTTTTTCTTTTTGGCATTTATAAATACATTTTGAAGTGTTCCCTTATTAAGTGCACAAATAAGGTGGGTAAAAAAAG
This sequence comes from Eucalyptus shirleyi, assembly GCA_017140165.1. Classification (NCBI taxonomy): domain Eukaryota; kingdom Viridiplantae; phylum Streptophyta; class Magnoliopsida; order Myrtales; family Myrtaceae; genus Eucalyptus; species Eucalyptus shirleyi. The sequence goes on from CM029447.1 coordinate 31,474,170, forward strand.
AGCCACGTCTGACATTTGGGATAGATAGAAGTATCCAATGCTTCTCAAAAGAGGAGGTCATGTATTAATTGGCAATGGTTGGTACTAGTTTAATAGACTTACAAGTGAGAGGGAAAATCTAGAGCATGTATAAAGAAAATCTCACATTTAATATTTGGAGTGAAAAGGATCAAAGCAAATTGATAATACCTTATTAGCCAATAAATTTTCAAAAAGAGTTACATGCTTATGAGGAGGAAAGAGGGTCTACCAAAAACCACTGAGGCACTCGGCTTGGTGGCAAGGAAGGGAGGGGTGCGGACGCAAAAGTCCTGGGTTTAGCCTAGGCAAATCCAAAAAAAGGAAAAAGGCTATTAAAGAAAAAAGATAAGATCGTGTCCATTGGCTAAATTGGATGGCATCATGGCATCTTAAATAATCGGGAGTTATTAACCTCCACTTCTAATTTTTATGTTCTATATTCCCATAAATGCATCATACTAGTTGGGTAATTCGAGATCTTACTATCAGTCTTGTTACAAAAAAAATGGACATGTACCTTTTTTTATTCATAAGATGAAGATAAAGGTTTTAGACAGCACACAGCTAACTTTTCCTAGAAACTCTTGGCCCTATAGCTTTAACGTCTGCCAGCAAACTTCATGACTAATAGACACCATTTAGATTTCTCTTTCCTTACGTTGAAAGGCAAAAGGCAAATAGAAACCCAAGTAATCTGAATGGACTACTATATATTGCCCAAATAAGCATGATTGCAATTACTTCATTAACGCTTAACATTCAAATTCCTACGCAAACAGAAGATCGTCCAATGCATCCACTTTGCTTTTCCCGAATTCCATGTGCATTTCAATATGTAGCATCCAAGAAAGCTAAAGCCAATCAACCCGGAAAAGTGTCGTCCTACCCCACTTAAATATCAAAGGGAAGAAAAGAGATGAGCATCTGTCCCTGATATATTCCTTACTTCAGGACAAAACCAAAAATTTAGTTGATCCGTAACCATAGTAAAAGTAGCGATTATATAAGTTGGAGAAACTTGGTAATCGATCTAAGCCCACTCCCTGTATTACTCCAAATAGTCTCCATTTTTATATAATTTTAAGTTAGACCTCTAGGAAGAATGGCTAAAATGTGACAGAACATAAAATTGCAGTAGGAGACACTGTTAATGTATAACAAGGAAAGGCCCTGTGCAGCACATGGCTTCGCACATAAAATTCAGAGGGGAAAAACCCAAAAAGAACCAAAGATAGCAAAAAGAAATAACATTAGTTAACATCCAAAGAAGAGAATATCAAAAGATATGAAATGATTAAAACAACCAACATGCCTTTACAGGCATGTTGTGACACTTTATATCGGCATCGTGTACATGAAAGCTGATAAGAGATAAGAACAAACAAACAAATGGATTCACATAATGCAATTAAGACGAAATAGAGACTGATAAGTTATACTTTGCCATAGTTGGAAAACTCACTCCAAATGTTGAATAGTCTCGAGATGACAAGCCTAAGAAATTGTTTCAATCCATGCTGGATCCAACTAATTGATAGAAACTTCTGTCCTCCCAAGTTCCTGAAGCATCCCCCCTCTCTTTCTCAAGTACACAATTGCCATTAAATCACTCTGCAAGAGTCCACTGATCAAATTTCAGAAACCTTTAGAAGCAAGCTCAAATTTGGGGAAAAAAAAGGAGGAAACACAAACATGCAGAAATCTCTTGGAATTAGTCATATATTATAATTATAAGCTACTTAACTATTTCAGTTTTGGTTCTCACATAGCCTGAAACTGGATCAAGAGTATATATGCAAGTTTTGACATTAGTTGAAGTGCTACGGCAGAAATTTTGGTAGATGAGCTTTGCCTCATGTGAAGCACACAAATAAAAACGAAATTAGCATAACATATGCATGCAAAGACTCTCCTAAAAATGTTTTCTGCAGCACAAACTAGTCTTCCAGTCATAAGGTAATTCAGCAACACTCCAGTACTGAAGACACAAATAACAGAGATCAACCATTGATGCATACACCATATGCATAAGCATACGAATACAGAAAATCAAGTTTAAGATAAGCTGTTGAAAGTTTATTTAAAAAAGAAAAAAGAACGAGAACATAATTTACAGGCATCAACCAGAAATGCAAAGACTATCCTAGGAATGTTTTCTGCAGCACAAATGAGTCTTCCAGTCATAAGTTAATTCAGCAACACATGATTACTGAAGACGCAATTTACAGGCATGAACCAGAAATGCATACATCATGTGCTGTGATGTTCCTAAATTTTTTGCAAGCATAAGAAGACAGGAAATCAAGTATTAGGATATGTTGTTGACATTTTACTCTAAAAGAAGAAGTTATACCCTTTTGTGAAAACCAAATCAAAAAGAACCAAGAATATCCCTGGTGAATATGAAAGCAAGATGCAGACAAGTTATAGCCTGCCACCATTGCCTCCTCCTCGTGTGGGCCTCTGTTGGGTCCCTCCGACGACCGCTTCTTCGTTGACCTCCTCTCACATCCGCAAAAGCAACACCCCATTTTCTCTCTCCTCTCTCCCTCCTTCCCTCCGTCTCTCGATCAAACTCCAAATTCAACCCCTTCGCCGATTCGATTCACTCCCACAAATCCCTCTCGAAACACTCCCCGTCGTCGGCCACTTCTCGTCTCTCTCCCTGAAAAGCCCAAATTTCACAGAGACTGCTCCTGGTGGAAATTGTCGCGCCCGCTCTCTCTCTCTGCCTTCAGCGCGGGGTTGGTTGTCACGTCTCGATCGAAACTACGACGGTCTTATCCGAATCTATGAAACGAACCCACGTCGAACGATCCGCACGCAAAGCGACGGGACCTGAAATTGGTTTCCTTTTGGAGGGCTGCGAATGGTGTTGGAAGCGAATCAAGCTCGAGGCTCGTGTGCTCTGGGATTCTTGGAGAAGTTCGGTTCGACGTGCGACTAGGTGTTGATTTCCCTCATTCGACGACCTTCCGTAATATGATGACCATGACCAGGATGCTGTATCACTTTTGTTGAGGCAGCAGGGGATTGAGTAGAGAGGATAGTTAAGATCCGTGATGACGTGTGACGGTTCTTGCCGTTAGGGATGTCAATGGGTCGGGTCGGGTCAGGTTTTTTTGTTACCCGACCCGACCCGTAACACAAGGGTCACACACTATGACCCGACCCGAACCGACCCGAAACACATTAGATGGTCTAATGTGTTTCGGGTCGGGTAGGGTTGCTTTTTTTTTTTTTCCCCACTACATTCTCCTACTGCTACTGTGTATGTAGAATGTCTTTTATCTGTTTCTTTCATTGTGGAAGCACATTAATCGTACATTAAGCAGAGGGGAAGTGGTATTCTTGACTAGCGTGTGGCGATATGCATAAAGTTCCATTATTTCCTATAGGCGGCTCTCTTCTGTGGAATTCTGTGCTATTTTGATGCATGATCTAGCAGGATGTTTCAATGAGCTTGCATGTCCTATTATCAGCAAGATCAAAGTCAGTAAATGTTGCTGAACCAATCTACGACGCACCCAAGAACCCGAACCGAGGACGGAACCAGAGGGGAACCAGCGCGTGCAGATGAATAATTGATGACACCATAGAAGACAGAAACTAAACAGAGAGCCAGAACCTGCATACTGAAATAGATCAAATTCAAAAACACATGACAGACAACATCATGGGTAGTCGAGGTAAGAGGAAATATTCGATGGCGACGCAAAGAAAGATTGAGATGTGAAACCAAAACACATCTAGATCGTCAAGGTGAGAACTTTGCCAAAAAGCAGAGGCTGAACTGGAAGCACGAAAAATGAAGCAGAGAAATTTTTCAGAAGAAAGGAACAAGATGGACACAACAAGACACATGCAAGAGGCGAAAAAGACGACATTTTTTTCCCCTGTTAATGGCAGAACAAGGTGCCGAAACCGATCAAATGCAGAAATCAGAGAAGAACGATCCAAACCCACTCCGAAAATCCCAAGAACACACTTGTCATTGCCAATGCCCAGGTTGAGCAAAGCGTAGAGCGAAGCAATCTGCAAATCGAGATCCGAAGAATCAAGCATTCCCACCAACGGCGGGATCGCCCCGAGCATCGCGAGCGTCGTCCTCGCCTCGGAGTCCTCCTTCGCGAGCAGCCTCACTCGTCCAATCTCCCACACTCAAAATTTCAGCTCGACCCTTAACATGGGAAGGGGAAGGGTCCGTCCAACTTGTCCAGATCAATAATTGCGAGCGACAATCGGACACAGAAGACAAAACAAAACAAAGGCAACGACTATGGGTGGTGTGGGTCCCAAAAACTGAGATGTTATCTTTGGTCCCATCCCATCTAAAAAGGACAGGTTTTGATTGATAAGCAACTCTTCGAGCTCGCCACAAGATTCCCCTTTCTCTCTTACATAATGCGTGGAAAAGTGATTAGCTTTCTTTTCTAGGCTACCGTTCCTACGAAGACGAAGCATAATCGAAAGGGCTTATGTAATAATTTCCTTGCCACCATGTCCGTTTAACAGAACAAAATTTATCTATTAATTACTCCGTATTTGAAAATAACTATGATAATAGATGGCTCGTGGTCAGGAATTTCCACCATCATTGCAATGGCCGGCTTGCATTTGAAAATATCTATGCTAATAGGTGGAGGTTTGGTAATTCATTTGTAATAGCATTCTTCAACAGTTGAAAGTGTTAGGGCATGGCTTGATTTTAGTGATAACGATCATGCATTTAATCTTAAGAGCTATCATATTTGTATATGAAATTATGTGCAATCATGTCATCTAATGCTTTTTTTTCTAATTTAATTTTTCTTAATGGTGGGTTACTCTATCTACTCTCTTGCTAATAATTATTTTCATCATTTTCTTATATTCACTTATTTGCAATATACATGAAACTAATTTTATGTGATGAAATTTTATGGTAGCAATGGATTTATTTTTATTGATTCACTAATATCATCCACCAAATATGGGCTATCACATCAAAATTTGGATCTCGATATTGTGAAATTTTTTTTAACGAAAACCTCATAGTCCTCGATTTAAGGTCAAATGAATATCATAGTATAATATGTATTCCCTGTATTATTAAACTTCTTTGAAAATTCACAACAATCGTCAATTTAAATAAACTAATAAAAATATGCTAAAATTACCATAAAAATTAGATCAGATGAAGAAAGCACATGTAACGCCACATGGGTCACTTTCACACGACTAATATCCACTTCTGTGTATAAAGGTAGATTGCCAATGATCCAATTTTTAGGTCTAGATTAACATTAATAAATCTATGTATATGTACTCATCCAATTGATGAAGAGTGCAAGATCAATATTTACTTGTCTCGACCTACCCCTCGATAGGGAGGGAAATAAGTTTAGGGGTATTGCCTAAAAAAGACATCCTTATGGTCCATGATTAAGTGCGCACTCTTCTAAGTCCATACCTCCCACGATGTTGGAGTATTCATAAAAATTTTCAAATGAGGAGTAGCCACTAACTTATTAAGGTCAGCTAGAAATCAAATGAGATATGAGAGTATACCTCACTTCTTACGTAATCAAAGAGTCTAGGGTTGGAGAGTTGATTACAATAATTAAATAGTTAGTACCATTTCGATACATAATCTTGTTCATTTCAATAATATTTTCTATGAGGCAATCTATGTTGATTTTAGAATCCACTAATACGTAAGGTGACTATGTGAATGCCCAATCATTGACATAATAATTAGCAACTAAAGTGGCATCGAATAAATTAAATTAGAAGAGCAAGAATTTAGCATTGTCAAATAAGGAGCCTACCATCTTAAACTAAGCTAAAGTGAAATCATAATCAACATATGGAAAATGCGTAATTAAGGGTATTTGTTTTAAGGACAATTGAAACCCTATGATAAAGCCGTAAGGGCTTGTTTAATTTTTTAGCACAATTTTCTTATCAATGATTTTCTCATAACTTTAAGAGAAGGCTACCCTGAAAGACTATTTCAAAGCATTTTCTGACTTAAGGAAAATTAATTTTTTTGGAATTTTTAATTAATTTTTCTGAAATTATTTTTTTAAAAATATATTTTTTATTCTATTAATTAGTAGTCTGAAAATAGGGACTTGGCCAAAACATGGATGAACTTGGACTCGCAGTTCAGACTAGGGGGCACGATTGATCTTATCCTCAAGCCCACTCCATTTCTACCATTTCTAAGCCCAATACAGAAAAACCCCCAAGTGAGCCAATATTCCACTAAAGCTACACCAAGCCCATTCCTTTGTAACTGAGTGCACTAAGCCCATATTACTAAAAAGAACTCAGCCCAAGCACTTCCAAAAATGAAGCTAAAACCGAATTCATTAAAACCACTCAAGCCCAAAATTACTCAATCATTGAATAAGTCCAGATTCCACGAAACGCAACATAAGCCGCTATTTTGTCTCCTTCTCTATCTTGTCTTTCTTTTTTCTTTTTTCTTTTTAAATTCTTTGAAAAAATGCTCTACGCACCAAACCATCAAGACAGTAACCATACGTACTGAACAATCAAGCTACGGAGCCACCACCAACGGTTTCCTCTAGTCATCTAGCTGCTCTTGCTCGGTAAAAGCAAAGAGGAGAGCCCCCACACATCAACAACCGAGACTCTCCCCAAACTATATCGTGAAAAAATTCTTCTCATCGTCAACGACGTGACCATATCCCTGCATCTTCACAGCAAGCGACTTTCAGCCACCGAGCAACCACTTGTCTCCATCGCTAATCACTGGAGGCTCCCCTTCGCAGCCACACCCCAAACACCAAGGACAACCGCAGGGATATACCAAGGCACGAAGCAAAGCAACCCAAAAGAATTCGGTAGAAATGAAATATGACCGAAAACGTACTTGCTAATCACAGGAGAGGCTACACTGCATCACACATGTTCACGGGCTCCTTTCAACAATTCAAAAGTCCAGATTCAACCGAACAGATTTGGTTCAGGTATTTTATCGAACGTTTCAAGCGCACTAGCTAAATGGGGGAAAAACCGACCAACTTGCACTGGGACTCGCAATAATCAACAAGTAGTGACCCAAAGTAGCGGCACACGGACGAACGGGGCCGGTGCTCGCGAGAACCGGACAACGAAGAAGCCCGGTCCGGCGAGCCCAAAAAGGGGCAAAGCAAGGCACAAACAGGGGGTCGGCCGAGGGTCCCTATCCGGCTCGGTGATGGCGAATGGAGGGCGAGCTCGATAGACGGACCACGTTCGGTTGCCTCGCACGCCTCCGAGCCGGGATCCTCGGAAAAACGGCTCGTCCTGCGAAAAATCAAAGAAAGAAAAGAAACGTGACCTACCGGAGATTTGGCGCCGGGAATGGGAGCCGCGGGTTTGAGAGCGCGGTCAGGAGTCGTCGGACGGGGGTCGGGCGTGGCCGGACTGCCGGAGGACTCCTCGCTCTCAAACTCTCTCCCTCGGCTGCTCTCACGATCTCTCCACCTCCGAATCTCTCTTTCTCTCTCTCCATCTTTTAAGCTCGCGGCAGGCGCGAATGGCCCTGCAACTGCCAGCTTGCCGTGCCGGCCTGCCCCCGACCAAACATCCCGCTCGACGCCCCCTCCCTGCTCCGTACGTCTTCCTTCCTTTTCGCTGACTGCGTGCGAGGCTTGAGGGAGGAGGAGGAAGGAAGAGGTCCGCGGGCCGGGCCAAGGACAAGGGAAAATGGGCTGGCCCGCGTGGGAAAAGAAGAAAAGGCCGGGCCGGCGTGCCCCGGCCCAGTCTTGCTTTCTTTTTATTTAAATGATAATTTAAAAAAAAATTAAAAATAACAATAATTTTTTAAATTTTTCAAAATTTTAATACTAGTAATACCAATGCTTCTAATACCTAAATGCGATGCAATTTAATGAAAATCATTTTTTGTTAGGGATTAAAATTAATCCATAATTTTTTTATGCAATTAAAAAATGATTAAACGGGTTATCAAAATTTATGTGTCAATATTACTTTTTCAAATTTTCCTTGATCACACGTAGGTACTTCGATAACAACTACAAAACTAAACTATACTTGTATTCAAGAAAAGGTGAATCATATTCACCTACTAGTAATAAAATTAGCAATTTACATAAACAACACTTGCGCAATGAGATTGCTTATGTCCTTCCCATTTTTATTTTATTTTTTTAGCTTTTAAAGAAGTTGCACTGACAGAAAATAATAGAGCCCTTTACAGACTTTCCAACCTTTAGTGGCAGCTATACACAAATCGAGCATGAACATAATCTGTCCTTTGTTTATCTTTTTTGATGTTCAAGAAAACCCGATAGAAGTGGCACTTCTCAAATAACCGCTCAAGGAGGGGCACGCACTCCATTTTGACACCATTCATAAAATGATTTTTATGGGGTCTCTTCAATTATGTTCCCCTAAATCCTCTTATATGTAAAGATGATTAGTCATAGCACTCCAGCAAGTAAAAATTAAACAAGCAAGCAATAATAAATATGAACCAAATAAATAAATAAAGGTGGAAAGAAATAAAGAACCCGAGCCTCGGGTAAAAATTTATAAAGCCTTGTTATTAATATTCAAATAGGACTTTCGTGAGCTATAAAGGAAACTCAATATAAACTCTTCAAAATAAACCACCGCTAATAAAAACAAATATGCAAATATGACAAACTATATGAATACTAAATGAATTATTTCCCTAAATGGACTATGATATATGGAAATAAGAATGTAACTCATGCTATCTAAATGTGATGCACTGTAATCTGCTTCAGTTCCCTTAAATGCAATCCTAGATGTATTTTTCGATGGAGATGCAATCTATTCTTATTTATTTATTTTTTTTTTTTTACCTTTCCATTTTTTTTATATACATTTTAAACACAAAATTGAAACCAAGTGCTGAAATAAATATGATCTAAAAGCTTACATCCATGAATCAGCCCATATTTCAGCTCCATCGCCATCAATTTGATGGTCTACCATCTCCGATCAGTAACAGCCGCCGTCACATCTCCCTTGCTGGCCGCCGCAGCCTCGGCCGTAACAGAGCAGAGCATCTGATGCTCATCACCATCACCACCAATCAAAACTCTCTCTCATGCTCTTTCTCTCTCTCGTCTAAGGCATTGGAGATTCCTTTTAAGCTAATGATTTCACGCTCTGCTGGAGAATTCATTCACAACAACAACCATAGCACGCTCTTTGAAGCTTGGTACGTGCGCGAGGGCTGGAGAACCGAGCGAAGCAAGAGCACAACACAGAGACTGAGATGACAATTTCTCTCTAGCAAATTTTAACTGTTTGATCCTATTTGTGTGACACCTCACCCTTCATGCTCACCACCTGTTCGACGTTTTGCCTTGGAGATGACAATGTTGAATCAATTGATCAATTTGAGATTGCATAGGAGTGATTTGTATGTTGTTGTTCAGTGTGCTGATCATATATTGCTAATTGATGCTTCATCCTTTGATGGCCTAGAGTTCTCCTTCCCCTGGTGCTTCCGTTTACTTGCTCTCGGTGAATTAAATACCCGGAGCACGGTTGAATTTTCCTCTAAAATGAGAGCCTCTGGATTTATTTTTGAGCTTGAATTGTTCAAAGTGCACGTATTATAATCATCTAGTTGTTAATGTAGAGAAATCCTCTATAACCGCAAATTGTTCATATGGTGCAGATGTAGCTTTTCTTTCACATACTAACTGCTGCCCTGTTTTGCGCTTGGTTGAGACTCCACATCGCATGCATTGGATATGTTGGAGTATTATTTATGTCATGCTTGCAATGTATATGTAGGTACATGGTGGTTTATCTTGGTTGTCACCATTAGCTTGCACTATATCCATTTCAGGATGTGCTATTTGTTGAATTTGTGTACTCACCACATCGTAGGCTTGCTAAATATGTCGATTCTTATGGTACATGGCTCAAATTTACTGGAGTCATTGTTATTCTTGCTGTACATGTTCAAAAATATGTTGATCTTTTGGCTATGAGTGTTGAACAAAAATATGCCGATTTCTTGGCTATGAATACTGTGTGGGTTCATAACATGCTTTAGCCATGGTTATAACTGTTTTCTGTGACTTAAATTTGCTGGTGTCATTTTCATGTGTCCATATCCATTTGTTGTTCAGACAATAATTGCCAAGACTTGTGTATGTGTTATCCTAGTCATATGAGTTGATGTGAGGAATCCATGTTAATTTTTGAGGGAGATAATTATGTTGTCATGCTTTAATTGCTGAAATTAAACATGCATCCACTGTACAAGCATCGTTGATCTTCATTTGAATTCAATTTGTACTCGTCTTAATCGCGTGAGTGCATGTACACTTGCAAGAAGATATGTTTCAAGTCCATTACTTACTAAAAAAATCATGAATCTCGACCTTTACTGTTTTGATTTTCTTTTGGATTTTGCTGACTTCACTGTGTTAATTACGAGTTGTGCTATTTCAAGACTCATTTGAGTGTGGTTTTGATAACCCATGATAATGTGACAATGTATACTTGATTTGCTAGTTATTAGTACATGTTTGGGTATTATTGGAGTGGGTAAGTTGTAAATCTTGCGAGCTTAATGAACTGGACCTTGCAGCGAATCCTCTTGGGCATGAATTTGAATGATATTGTTGCCATTTGTTGATTGGTTTGATGGTCCTTGGGTGCATGTAAGTATGTGGTTCATCTCCAGTCACCTTGATACATTAGAATGATGACCTTAATACATTAGAATGTCGCGTTCAGCTCAATCGAAATTAGTGACATCGGAAAGCGATGAAAATAAATATAAAATGATGCTCAAAATTGAAGTGAAAATAACCATAGTAAACATGCAAGATAACATGACCATAGGGGATAATTGACTCAAAAGATCCAAACCAAAGTAAAATTTTCAATTTTGCCAAATAGTTTTAAACGTTAAACCTTATGACAATTTGTCAAAATTTATAAGTTTAAGATTGAATTGACCGTTGGATAATAATTTTAGGACTTTTTAGGCAGTTTTTTCCATGACTATGCATGTCGGTAGAGGCCTGGGAGGTATTATGCAGGTGAAAAATATCTGAATTCCTACTATCCATGGATCGGACAGTGGTGTTCAGCACGTTCACACAGACTAGGGCATTAGGTTCGAACCAATGCAATGGAAAACCAACAGCGATGCGTGCAACTATTTCAATTGTAAAGGCGAGTTATGGGAACAAAAACCAATTTTTGGGCAAAAAATGAATAACTACTCCTTCGGCCATGGATTGGCCTGAATAGGGGTACTAAACTGTGCAAAAATATGGACTACACGATGCAGATTTTTCCTATATTTGTTATGGCCACATTTATTGAAACATGGAGAACAATCGACACGAACTGATACCTAGAAAAAGACTCAATTATGAGATTACAACGAACCCAGCATAAAGAAAATAAACCGAAAATTGAGCAAACGCAAGGATATGCATCGCATAGCTAAGGAATATAGGTTCTCACATGATTGACTCCGGGGACAACGGAGGAAGCTGGAAGCGCTGCTTCTTCTGGCCCGAGTCTTTCGGCTTCTGATGCGCGAGACTGAGAGAATGGATATGAAATCGTGAATGTGAGTGATTGTGCACCTCCACCGAGTCTCCCACTCCCTTCGGACCCTTCCATCTTTGTTCTTATTTTCCTCATCCCACGACCTTCCCACATTCTTCTTATTCTTTTCTTCACGTTCTGCTGAGCCACCAAATCCGTTTCCTTTCCTATCTTTTTCCATCTCCTCCATCGCTCCTTCTTTACAATGCTAGATTGGCGTCTTCCTTGTAAAACTGCCAAAGCTGTTGCTTGTGTTACGGCACCATTTGAGTTCCCAGGAAGAACGAACTGGTGGATGAAAGATCTGCAGAAGAGCAATTTTGGAGTAAAACACTAAGTGAGGAGATACTCATTTGTCTAGTGATGATGCAGGATTAAAAAAAAAAAAAAAAAAAAAAACGTGAGGGCCTCGTTCCTTTTGCTTTCTGCCCGAGATCTCCAGCTTTCGCCTTCTAATTTCAGTCCAGCTCTTATTCATTCTTTCCCCCTTTTAAGTACACAAAATTTAATCCTTTCCCTGTCAATTTCAGCATCCCCATCATCTCAGATGCCTTGGTTAGTGCTTGGTTAAAATGGTCTAAGGTGGCAAGAAATGGAGTCATACTTATTTGGCATGATCAAATGACACTTTGGTCAAAGAAATAGAGGGAGCGGAAAGTGCTTGAATTCAAGGGGAGAGAGAAGGGACCAAAGTCGTGGGCTCCACTTTAAATGAGGGAATGAGCCTAGATATGGCGTGAATGTAGGGCCATCTATCGGGTCGATTCGAAAGAAGTTCATAATCAACCTCATGCTTCACTTGATGCAAATGCATTAGTCTAGACCTAGAAAATGTTTCAAATGTCTAAATGCAATAAAGAATATAACATGGATGATTACCCCCAAAAAAAAGCTGCTTGTTGGCCTCCTCTCACATTTGAAATGCAACCCTCATTCTCTCTCTCTCTCTCTCTCTCTCTTTAGCGAGTGGGGTCCGTTGTCACGCCTTGATCAAAATTACAGCGGTCTTATCCACGCATCGAATGATCCACACGCACAGCAATGAGACATAAATTTGGTTTCCTTTTGGAGGGCTCCGAATGGTGTTGAAACTGAATCAAGCTCGAAGCTTTGCGCATGTTATGGGAATCACGGCAAAGCTCATAGCCATAAAAAGATATAAGAGTTCGATAATTTTTAAATATTTTCGGATTTTCTGAAATTTTTTTAATGATTTTTGTGTTTTTTATTTTTTATTTTGATTTTTTATTATTGTTATTATATTTGGGGTATGGGTTCGGACCGGGTTTACCTGGTCCAAATCACTGACCCAACCCCCCACTTGGATCCGACCCGCGTTGAAATAAAACTGATTTTTTAAAAGTATTTTCTCCCTTAAAAAAAAAATCTTTTTTCTTCTTATTTTATTTTATTTTTTTCTTCATCTCCTTTTGCAGGTTTTCTTCAAACGACGTCTTCAACCTGTGCAGGTCGGTCTTCTTCCCGAAGACGCTGTCATCGCCGAAACCACGCTGATCGTCAATCAAGATTCAAGACTCAGCACTCTGAAAACACAGGGATAAAGACATACGTGTCTCAGCATGTAATCAACGCACACTCGACGCTTGCTCTTCACCGTCTCCTATCGCCGGACCTCCACCGTTAATTGCCGGAATAACACCACCGGCGACCACCGTAGGAATTCATAAAGATGCAAAAAAAAAACACAAAAGGGAACGTTCGGATGTGGTCGTCGTAAGAATGAAACAAGACTGATATCGACTCTAGAGGCTAGCAAATCAATCGATAGTAATCAACCTACATACACATACTCTCAGATTTGAACAAGATCACAGATCATTTTCTGCTTGTGCCCTGAGGCATTTAATCAAACAGGTTATGTGCATTTCATCCGCGATGCCCATATCCAGTTCCAGAACAAACGGCTCATTCTCGGCCATTACAAAAGATGAAAACCTATTTCGGATCAATACACGTTCGAATTGCAAACATCAACTAGAGTTTGTTCTCGGTTTGAGCAAGTAGAGGACACTACCTGCGTTCACGAAGAAGTTGCAGCAACCAAAAGTCGATGAAGATGGCGTTCGGTCGTAATGGACGTCGACTGATGAGAAGGCTCAACTTCTCCAGAAACTTTTCATCGAGAGAACCTTTCTCATCCTCTCTTTTCTCGTTGTTCACTGGCTTCTCCTTTCTTTCCAGCGAAGCTCTCCTGAAACCTCCAATTGCCGACGTCCCTTCTCTTCTCTCTCCTCTTTCCTTCTGTTTCCCTCTCGAGCTAAACCCTCAGCCAGCCTATCCTCCCCTCTCTGTTGTGCGTCGTCTCCATCTCCTCTCCCATTAGAAAGACTCTAGCATCTCCAGACATTTCCTCGTCAAGCGCCGAATTCAGAGCCTCTCTCACAGTCATCATCTCTTTCGCCGCAGTAGCGTAGCCCTGAAACCGGGGTCGTCGCCGTGGCGCGCAACTCTTCCGCAGCCTCTCTCTTTTAACAGCACAGCATCCGAGCCTCCGGCGGCGGCTTTTCGTCTCAGAATAGACAACATCTCGCGTTCTCGATACTCGAACTCTCGAGCTCGCTCTCGCCGCCAGACAACTACCATCAGCAACGTCGCCACGCGCCGATCAAGAGAAGGGAGACTCTACGCGGCTAGGAGAACTCGGAACTTCGAGAGCGCCGTCGTAGCCGAGTAGGCGACGACGAGAGAGCGTTCGAGAAGAAGAAGGAAGGGAAGAAGCTCTTGAAGTCGAGGCGGAGATGGTGCTCAGGTGGAGGCCTCGACGTGGAGGGTGATGAGAGCAGACACCTGCACCTCTCTATCTCTCTCTGTTATCCCTCGCCAGCTCGCGGTTCTAGAAAGTTTCTTTCGGATCCGCTTCCGTCACATGCTCGTTGCCCATCCCTCGCTCACCGGGCCTTCTTCGGTGACCGTCACTGTTCTTTTTTATGTTTCAACGCTCACAGGCGTGTTGTGCGCAAGAGATGGGAGACAGGAGCTACAGGGGCTGGGCTCCTTTCTTGTCTTCTTGGGCTCAAGTTGTTGGCTTAAAGAACAGAGAAAAATGGGCCGAAATAGAGGGGTTGGGAATCAAAAGGTTGAAAATTGCCGAGTGGGATTTTATTTTTATATCCTTTTTTATGTTTTTATATTTTTTAATCGAAATTTTGCTATCTCATTTTTTTTGTATTTTTATATCTTTGTAAAAAATGGACACTTGGATCATCGGTAAAAATTTGGGTGTTAAAATGCTCAGAATAGGACTTCCCTGAGCTATAAATGAAAACTCAATATGAACTCTTCAAAATAAACCACCGCTTAAAAAAAAGAAGAAAAATAAACTAGTATGCAAACGTGAGCTATTATATGAATACTAAATGGAGTATTTCCATAAAAACTATGATATTTGGAAATTAGAATATAATTGATGCTGTCTAAATGTAATGAATCTGCTCAATTCCTTTAAACGCAATCCTATAAATGAAATTAATGAAATTCTCATTAAGAAGTAGTTCGAGAATACATAAAGTTTGTTGCAGGACAACAAATTCGAAAGGCTTTTTTTTTTTTTGACCCGGGGGGGGGGGGTGGGGTGGAGGGGGAGGATAAGAGGCCTGGGCGTCGTTTATCACAGTTACCAGATCAGATTGATCTGCCTCGAGTTCCTACTTCAGTTCACGTAGCAACTTCACCATGCTGGGACTCATAAAGTATTTCGGGGCCTCTAGAATTGCCGTTACTTCAGCTTTGAATCGCCGAGGAGATGGCGACTGAGCGGGCACGACGTCGTATCAGCGTTCCATGGCACTCGCGGCACGCGAAGGCTATGGCGCCTTCCCCTGTTCTGGGACGAACGACGCATCGACGTTGATGTTTGAACACGCCAGGAGCTGGCGCTTTCCAAACCAAGGGTAAAATCGCTTCTTCTTTTGAGCCCTCGACGAAGTTAGCGCCACCCACCAGGTAACGTTTCGATTCATTGCGAGGGGCGGAGTCCATGATGAATAGGGGGCTCGGATTTTGAGCTCTGAACGCAAGATTGTTGTGAGTTTTCCAAATCTGCCAGAGTAACGAGGAGAGGAGTTTGAACGAGACCGAGGCGTGTTTGAAATTTGCTAGCCATGCCTAGAACCTGGTAAGTCCGTGAATGTCGATTCTGATATTGATTGATGGGTTTTCCCGAAGTTGCTGTGTCCACGGACAGAGGAGGAAGAGATGTTCAGTGGTTTCTTGGATGTTGCTTGCAGAGCGTGCAGGTAGTCTCAGGTAGAATCTTTCTTTTGCACGAACTTTCCTTGGTCACGAGAGCGTTTTGACATAGCTGCGAGAGAAAGATTGGTGGTGGTGATAATCGTCTTCCATCTCCGATCAGCAACAGCCGCCATCAGATCTCCCTTGCTGGCCGCTGCAGCGTTGGCCGTAACGGAGTAGAGCATCTGACAGTCATCACCAGCCCCACCAATCGAACTTCTCTCTCATGCTCCTTCTCTCTCTCTCGTCTAACGCGTTAGACCTTGAAGCTGATGAATTCAAGGTCTGCACGAGAATTCACAACACAACAACCACAACACTCTCTGAAGCTTGGTGTGCGCGGGAGAGCTGAGGAACCGAGCGAAGCAAGAACACAACGCACGGACCGAGATGACGATTCCTCTCTAGCAATTTTTAGCAGGGTTTCTCATATTGTATTCCTCGCCAATTGATAGGAATTCCGGTTTGTGTAAAACCTCGCCTTTCATGCCCACCGCCTGTTCAACGTTTTGCCTCGTAGATGACAACGATGAATTAATTGATCGATTTGAGATTGAATAGGAGTGATTTGTATGTTGTTGTCTAGTGTGCTGATCATATACTGCAAATTGATGCTTCATACCTCGATGACCTAGAGTTCTCCTTCCCTTGGTGCTTCCGTTTACTTTGTTCTCGGTGAATTAAATGCTGCAATCGTATCGAGAGCCCCTGGATTTAATTTTAAGCTTGAGGTGTTCAAAGTGTGCTTATCATAATCGTTTAGGTGTTAATATAGAGAAATCCTCTATGACCGCAAATTGTTCATATGTTAGAGTTGTAGTTTTTCTTTCGGATGCTAACTACTACTCTATATTGGGGTTGGTTGAGACTCCACTTCACATGCGATAGACACATTGGAGTATTGTTTGTGTCATGCTTCCGATGTATGTGCAGGTACATTGTGGTTTATCTCGGTTGACACCATTAGCTTACACAGTGTTCATTGCAAGATGTGCTATTCCTTGAATTTGCACACCCGCTGCATCGTAGGCTCACTGAATACGTCTATTCTTACTATACATGGCTCAAATTTACTAGAATCATTGTTGTTCTTGTTGTACATGCTCAAGAATATGTTGATTTCTTGGCTATGAATGCTGAGTATGTTCATCACATGCCGAATTCGTGGTTATAAATGTTGTCAGTGACTTAAATTTGCTGGATTCATGTCTATGCTTGTTGTCCAGATCCATTCAATGTTCAAATTACAATCGCCAAGACTTGTCTATATGTTATCTTAGTCATATGAGCTAAGGTGAGGAATTCATGTTAATTTTCAAGGGAGATAATCATATTGTCCTGCTTTAATTTGCTGAAATTAAGCATGTGCCCGCTGTACAAGCATTGATAATCTTCATTTGACTTCAATTTGTTTTGGTATTGGTCTCGTGATCCCATATACACTTGTAGGAAGATATGTTTTAGGTCCATTACTTACTAAATAATCATGAATTTCGGCCTCATGGTATAGCTGGTTAGTAAATGCCAATGCTTATTTGAATGGCCAGAATTATCATTTGATCTCATGGAAGAAAAAGAGGGCACAAGCTTATGCATGTGCCAAAAAAAAAAAAAAAAAAAAGAGACAATGCCCACGATTAAAAATTCAAAGTGATTAAAAAAAGTGAGAAAGTATATATTTTAATGACTAAAAGATTTATTAAGTTATTAGATTTGTAACTACGAATATCTTACTCAAAATTTTAATTATCACATTCAAATTATTACAATGTTATATCTACATTAAACATAGGAATAAGTGAAATAGACAAATTATTATCTTTAAAAGAAGGATCTCCCTTTTCATATAATAATACGGATATAGATTGACGCTTAATATTTAATAGATAAATTGATATATTCATGAAAATATTGGTCCCTCGGTTTCCTTCCCCTATCCATCACGTGCAATTAGACTTAATCTATCCGGGAGAGCATTATTAGACCATGAAAGATTAATGACATGTTGGTCTCTCAAATGCTGGTTTTTAAAACAAATTCTTAACAATAAAGGTAAAATTGGCAAAATTATTTGAGCCAGAATGTAAATGCATAAATTGGTGTCCGGGAGAGCATTCACTTCAATATTTTCACACCATGTTTCTCTAAAGACAAAAAGTAGACAATATATACTCAAGAAATTGGGTCTCTCGATAATGTGTGACTAGAAAAGTCTTTGATTATTTTCTTTGCTGGGGTTGTGCGTTAGTAAATTGTTTACTCATAGGCACAATAGTTCCAATTATGCTTTTGACAAGTGCACAAAGATGCTTGGATCACTCAATCCTATCTTAAACTTGATGCTCTCCATTGATATATAATAATTTCATGGCTTAATGATCCATGAAATTCTTGATAATTTGCTTCTCTAGCGCTAATGGACCTAAGCATATTCCTTTTCCTTAGACCTTTTGTAAGGTCATAGTCATAGTGATATTGCTAAGGGAAATCGCCGGAGTCATGGTTTGCATATATGTATAGAGATATATATATATATATATATATATATATATATATATATATATATATATATATTTATTTATTTATTTATTTATTTATTTATTGTTGGTCTATCTTACTCTAACTCTTGACTTAATCTCAGACTTTCGTGCTGCCTCTTTGTAGAGCGTGGGCGCCATACCTTACACATGAAACTAAACGTCCTCACCTCCAACCCCTCTCGAGAAGGTGAGAAATCAAACTCTACATCTCCTCCTTTTCATGTGGGAGGCAACCCTCGTGGTTATGGTTTGCATATTTGAGATGTGGCAAGTGCGTTGTCTTCAAATCCATATTCAAACAATTCCTAATAGGTGGCCTCATTTAGCCATCAATAAAGGCGCACTCGTGATTCACGACTTGGCAAAAGGCAAGCTACTTTCTTTCCCCCCAAATCCAATCATGCCAGAAGCAAATACCTTTTCGCCAATGGACTGTCTCTTTTCAATTTTTAACTTTATTAGACATCCTTTTTACTTTAAAAGTCTAATTACAGGAATTTATTAATAAATATTTCAAGAGACCTACTACGAAGAAACCAAATGAAGAACTAAATTTTCAAAACATTAAATTTGCTAATTGAATATATAATCGGCCGTTTCTGAAATTAATTATATTTAAAATAACCCCTCTTTTATATATATATATATATATGGCACTTTTCGCCAAAGAAGAAGAAGATATGGGCTGCAATTTTCAAGTCCCAAAAGATTTTATAATTTTTTCCCAACTCATAATTACTCAATTGGGGTCGAAATTCCCAAATTCGTCCAATCAAGATATTATAATAATGATCCCTATCCACTCCTTCCAGCATCTGTCCTTCTCCACAATAAATTTCCAAGAACTTTACCTCAAGGCTCATTTCGTCTCCTCAAAATTCGATCCAAAACACCAACGTATACCTAAGTCAACGCAAGAGTCAAGCTAAGCACATGAACTGCTCTTAACACCTCGTCATCTCTCCCCCCACCCCACACACACACACAAACCGTAACAAACGAATTCCCATTATGTCGAGTCCCCAAGATCATAAGAGGATTAGTCACAAAATTTATATGTATGGAGTTTCTCTTGCACTGTCATTTTTCATAGTGAGAAAAGTATTTTAACTCGAAAGATCCAACAAAGATTTGCAAATTGACAATAATAAATGGTTATGATTCATTATTTCATGGTCACATTTGGATTTGATTTAGTCTGGTCCTATTTTGTAATAGTCGGCAATTGGATTGATGTGTGAATTCTTGTTAAGACATTTTGAGTTGACAGATGATTTCATGAATGATTTTGTCCCACAACTCTTTACAAGAGCACAAGCTAACTAAAAATAATTTGTATTGGTAGTCTGTTGGAAATGATAATGACCACGCAATCTAGGACATTCTTCTTTCGCAATCCCCAAAATTCTCCTCATAGCAAAAAGAGTGTTTAACCTAAAAGATCCAACAAACATTTGCAAATCGACCAGAATAAAGTGATCATGATACATCATTTCATGGTTGGATCCAGATTTGATTTAGTCCGGTTGTATTTTGTAATAGTCGACAATTTGATTTATGTGTGAATTCTTTTTGAAACATTTTGAGTTGACTCATGATTCCATGAATGATTTTGTCCCTCAACTCTTTACAAGAGCACAAATTAATAGAAACTACTCTATGTACTAGGCAACACTAGGGGTGAGCATATTGGATCGATCGAACCTAGAATTGCCTAGACTGGATTGAACTGGCCAGTTTGGTTTGGTTCCCAAGGGCATCGGTCCGGTTCTCGGTTTCATAAAAACAAAACCGGTGATTTTTGGTCTTGTTCTTGGTTTCGAGGGAGAATTGGATTGGACCAACTCTTTTTTTTAAAAAAATATTTTCTTATGTTCTTAAAAATAGTAATAAACCTTACAATAGTAATAACTCTAGTATTTATTTTATTTTATTTTATTTTTTTGGCTAAGTGGCAAGTTCCATTAGACTAGACCAACCAGTGCAGTCCATCTGATCCCTTGTCCAAATAGTGGGAAGCGATCCTCCCGGTTCGGTTCCCAATTCCTAGGTGGGACTGGATTGGATTGGGAATCGATCACCCCTAGTCAACATTGGCAGTTTGCTGGAAACAATAATGATCACACAATCTAGGACATTCTTCCTTCACAATCACCAATATTCTTCTCATGAAAGAACAATCCCACATATACTGATGGCAATGGGGAACATAGTGGGAGGGTTCAATGTAGTCTCTTAAATACCAAAAGCAATGAGCATTTGAGACAAACCAACCTGGATGATTTCACTGCCACCAAATATCAAAGCCTCACCTTCGTCAAATTTTGCTGAATCTAACTTAAAAGTTGGCCTTACAACACACATATTTAAAAGGGGAAAATAACAGAATATAGGTACAAAATTTAGTATTATTGTGACAAAAGAATCAGATGATCGATAAGAAAAGAAATTCCATGATATTTCAAAAAATGCGTCTGCAATATAGGTCGACGACAAACTTGGGGTGCAAAGCTCC
Source organism: Eucalyptus shirleyi (assembly GCA_017140165.1). Lineage (NCBI taxonomy): Eukaryota > Viridiplantae > Streptophyta > Magnoliopsida > Myrtales > Myrtaceae > Eucalyptus > Eucalyptus shirleyi. The sequence continues at coordinate 31,495,071 of CM029447.1, forward strand.
TCTTGCATTTGCATGCAAAAACCACTAATGGATATTGCGACCTCTCGAAGCCCTACCGTGGGCACATAAGCTAATGACTGGCGCTAAGTTTGGGCTCAGTTTGGGCTGTCTCAAGTCCGCTAATTCGCGACTTATGATCTGAGTTTTTAATTTGCAAGTCATTTTTATTTATGAGTTGTCACTAATTGATTTGGATTGGGTCAATTAGAAATCTAAACAAAATATTGGGAGAAATATTTTACTCCTACACATTTAAAGAAACTAAGATCAAGAACTGATTATCAACTAATGTATTTTCGATACTTAATCTTGTTTAAAGTTTGAAGTCTATTTTTTTTTGACAAATTTTTCATGCATTAAAAAAAAAAACTCCCAAAAAAAAGACATGTTTAGGTCTATTCCTAATTTGAGAATTTTTCGAATTTTTTTAAAAATTTTTAATTAATTTTTATTAAAAAATTAAAATAACAAGATAAGATAAACCTGACCCGGATCGCGCATCCGGATGACCAGAGAAGAGCCCCCTTTTTGTTCCTTTTCATTTATTCTTCTTAGCTTTCTGTCTCTCGTCTTGTCCTATCTCGTGCGTGTGGTCATACAGAGCCGCGCTTTTGTACTCTAGTGACCAAAAGAGAGACAAAAGGGAGACTTTTTTTATTTAATAAAGTTGTCGCCCCTCCTCCCCCCTCCGTTTCTTTTCATTTTCATTTTATTCCGTTCTTTCACGCTTCCCTCTCCTCCGCGACCATCTTCTTTACGACCGGACCAATAACGCGAGCAAATTCAAGTTGTAAGAGGGACTCAGAACTCAACCAAAGCTCTGGTACCACCACCGGTCGTGTTCAATCATCGCACGGCCATCACTGTGACCGGGGCCACCACCACCCTTCAATCTCGCCGGCCAAGAGTCGGTTGCTTGCGGAAACACGACGCGCAAAAGAAACGTCGAAACAAGAACGTATGAAGCAAAGGAACAGCTGCGTGGATCTATCAAACGCATTTCACGAACTACGAATGCCCAAAATAGACGAAGGACTGAGAACAAGCGCGCGCACTTCAGTTAGGCGTTTCGTCGAACACGTAAGTCGCATGAACTAAAGAGGGGGAAAACGAACCAACAGAGCCCCGACTCACGCCGAAGCTAACAACAATCGGCAAGCAACAACCCAAGAGCTGCAGCATACACACGAAGGGGGCCGGAAATCATGCGCGCTGGACAAACAGCAAAATTCGCGATGCGGCAAAACAGGGCACGAAACAGGGGAGGCTCGGCCGAGGGTCCCTACCCGGCTCACGGCGTCGGACGGCGGACGATCGCGAAGATCGGGGTACGTCCGTCTGCCTCGCGCGCCCCCGAGCCGAGATCCTTGGGAAGCCGACCCCGAGTCGGCACAAGCAAAAGAATCGGAACACAACCTGTCGTGGGTTTGGTTCGGGAAGTGGGGTAACGTCGATGGATCGTCGGCCAGGTGTCACCGGAGAACACTCGCTCTCAGCCTAGCTCTCGGTTCTCTCTCTCAGATCTCACTCTACGCCCTTGGATCTCTCCTAGGCTCTCGGCCTCGCTCTCTAGAACACCCCCTGATTTCTCTCTCCTCCACCTTCACCTCACAGCTCTCAGATCTCACTTACTCTCTGAAGAGCTCCCCGGATTTCTCTCTCCTTCATCCCCTCAACGCGAGGAAGGAAAGAAAGGAGGAAAGAGAAGAAGAAGAGAGCCGGGCCGCGAAGTCACCTAGCTAGGGGGCGAGATGGGCCCTGGGCCGGCGCGGAAAAGATAAAAAGGGCTGGGGTTAGGCCCAGCCCCCCCCCCAAAAGCCAACTTTTTTTAAAAAATTAATTAGTAATAATAATTTTAAAAAATTCTATTTATCCAAAATGCAGTAAAATAAGGGAAAATAAAAAAAAAATTAAAACTTAGTTCATGCAAACAATATTAATGCCTATGTGATGTGAAAATCTTTTTTGTTAAAGCCAAATTGATTCCTAATTTTCTATGCAATTTTAATTCTAAATATTTGGTCAAAATTTATGTGTCAACAATGGATCATACTAAAATACATAGTGACAGAAGAGCTTGAGTGCAACTTCTTCTACATGGGACTAGCCAATTTCTAATCTAATCAAAACATCATTAAAATTTAGTATTTTGAAAGAATCAGAGGTAACACACGAAGAAGAAGCACTTGGTTAACAACATGGAGGGCCACATAGTTACTGTTTGACAGCTTTTGAAGATTGAATGTTGACCTCCATGATTTTTAATAAATATTTTATCTGTTATTTAGTAAAACATGCACATTAGAAAAATGATGAGAAGGCTGCTATTGGAGTATCTTTTATGGAGACCGATCATTGATTAGAAAGTTGCGACCAAATCTTGAGCTATATGGAAGGGTGCTACATTGCAGATGTCCACGAAACGGGAAAGTTACTAAAATTCTTAATCTAGAGTGAAATGGAGCTGGCATTTGGGGGACTAAACAAATTTAGTAATATAGAAACTAGAAAGAACAAGAAGATTCAAGTATTTGAAGGACTTGCTAAGGATAATTCTTTAATTGCAGTATTATTAGTTGGCAAGGTCAGTTGGTGACCCTTGCCAGCCCTCAATCTTAAAAAAAAAAAAAGTAAAGAAAAGAAAATGAAAAAAGAATTTTTTTTAAAACATTATTAAAATATTTTTAAAATGTCTACGTTAAAACTGGCTATATCACGTTAGACGATTGGAGTCCACGTCATCGAATTCCAGCCAAAATTGACTGAATTAGAAATATGTGAAAATGCTTAATACTAAATTGACAAAATTGAAATGTTTATAACTAAATCGACACGGATATAACAAGTTTAAGACTTCTTTGATAATTGTCCTATACAAAATCATTCAAACGCATTAAAAAGTTACTGACTCGTTGGAGAATTCCTATCATGTAATGCTACCTCGTGCTCATTAACACGAGATTATATGAGAATGCCCCACCTCGTAGACTTAAAAGGATATTTATTTGATCACGTTGCCACAGAAATTAAAGTGAAGATATTTTCTGTTCATGATGGGGACAGAATTCAGACTTGCGATTTTGCCTGATGCTTGCACTAATGAATAGTTGCATATCGTACGAAGACAAACGGAATAAGGCAACAAGAAACCACAACTTTATCGACACACAACAACTTGCAATCAAGAAGCTTGATTTGAACACATGGTCGCGATTTGTTTTTTGTGCCCGTAAACCTTCTCAAATAATTGGTCTTTTGCTAAAAGACCTTTTGATCAGCGCTTTGGCCATCACAATACTTATGTTATATTCCCTTAATCATCTGCTTTACTGGCAAATTTCGCTGGTGTTGGGTAGTATGCTTCAGAGATGATGGATTAATTGAGAAATATAATAACGTTGTGCCGTGTTTGAAATTTTTGTGGAAATCTCTAGGAAAAAACTTGGGTAAGGTCAATGTCGAATTTGACTCAGAATCACTGTGAAGAGGAAAGTGCTAAGCAATGGGGAGGATCGTGAGGTTTACATTTTACCTCAATCATTGGTGTGAAATCATTCATTATTGAAGATTTTTTAATTCATGCCTCATAATTTTAATAAGTGATTTAATTATTTGGGATGTGTTGGTAAGTTTATTTTTATTTTTATTTTATTTTGTGATAGATGACTTTAAAGTCGTGATTGATCATTTTTCTATTGATAATTTAGGGAATACGAACATGCAGACCCAGTCATTTGGAGGTCAATGAAACAACCTACAAGTGTCACGAACTTATTGAGTTTAGGCATTTCTCCTATGTAAGTGATTTTAACTTAAAGTGGTTTGCAAGGAGTTGGCGGGATTCGAACTAGTGGCTTCCAATTATTGAACTGGAAAGTCTCGTAACACTCACAATTGTAGACAAAGAAAGAGCAATACACTAGTGTCACGGGTCGATCAATTTCGGTCGATCAAACACCGCGCGGCCTTAGGATCAGTGATCCCAAGTCAGCCTTACACACACACTCGCTCGAACACAAGAACTGAATGGGCAAAGAGAGTGTATATTGCTTGTGAACGAACTGGTTACAAGGTGGGAGAGGGATCCCTATTTATACAAGAGCGGGTCGCATCTCAGCCATTGATCGTCCCTCCGATCCAATGGTCCATTTTGAATCCGTATCATCATTACAAGCTATACAACAGGCTACTCGAAGGCTACTCGATGGTCTGCACACGGCAAGCCGTTGGGAAGTCCATGGGTCGCACTCGTCAGGCCTTGGGCAGACCATGGGCGTGTGTCAGAAGCAAGATCAATTTTGCAGGTCTGTCTGACACGCGATCAGCCGAACCGTCACGGGCTGCTCGAACATCTTTCATGGGCCGCTCATGGGCTGCGCATGGTCCATCTCGCTCATTCTGCTCAAGGGTCGACCGTGGGCTGCTCTTGGGTAACCCCTTGTACGTGACATGGACCGTCACGGACGATCTTGGGTCATGTTTTGTTAGTGGGCCGTGTCATTCTCCCCCACCTAATCAGGCGACGCCCTCGTCGCGTCTGTGGCGTGAAAGGCTTCGATGTGCTTCTTGAATTGCCACAGAGCCTCGGAGGGCTCCCAACTTGCTTCACTCTCCGGAAGGCCTCTCCACCGGACGAGGTACTCCTTCCTTGGTGCCCGATATTTCTTCCGTATGATCCGATCGGCCATGATGCACTCAACATCCCGATCATAAGAGGTCTTCACCCTAAGGGGCGCTCGTTGTGATGTGCCCCGATCCGGATCATCCTCGTCCACATGAAACGGCTTTAGCATGCTCATGTGGAACACGGGATATAGCCTGAACTTGGGCGGTAAGTCCAGTTTGTATGCCACCTTTTCGATCCGCTGTACCACTCGGAAAGGGCCTTCATAGCGACGGATCAGCCCTTTGTTCACATTTCTGTACCGAAGGACGAGATGCAGCTTGGCTAGCACCAAGTCCCCGATCTGAAACTCCACATGCCGTCGCTTTTTGTCGGCCCATTTCTTCGTTCGTCTCGCAGCCCTATTCAGACATGCCCGGGCCAAGTCGGCCTGTTCACCCCACTCTTTAGCGAGCTTATATGCGGACAGGCTGCTCCCTCGATAGCCCGAGGCGATTGCGCTTGGCGTGAGCGGCTGCTGCCTGGTCACGATCTCGAACGGACTCTGGTTCGTGGACTCGCTCCGCTGCAAGTTGTAAGAAAATTGGGCCACGTCGATCAGCCGTGCCCAATTTACTTGCGTGTTGCTCACATAGTGCCGAAGATAGATTTCCAGCAACCCATTCACCCGTTCAATTTGTCCGTCGGTTTGTGGATGCATGTTGGTGGAAAGATTGAGACTTGTCCCCAGCAACTTGAAGAGTTCGGTCCAAAACCGTCCAGTGAATCGAGGGTCGCGATCGCTCACGATCGTGCGCGGAACACCCCAATATTTGACGACGTGCTTGAGGAACAGCTTGGCGGCTTCTTCGGCTGGGCATTCTTTAGTTGTTGGCACGAACGTCGCATATTTGGAGAGGCGATCTACCACGACCATGAGGGTCTGACACCCTTCGGACTTGGGCAAATTCACAATGAAGTCCAGGGAGACGCTCTCCTATGGACGTTTCGAGATAGGCAACGGTTCAAGGAGCCCCGCGGGAGACCGTTGCTCTATCTTATCTTGTTGGCAAACAAGACATGTCCGCACGTATGCTTCCACATCGTCCCGCATGTGCGGCCAGTAGTATTGATCTTCAACCAGCGCCATGGTGCGGTGGATTCCCGGATGTCCTGCCCATTTAGAGTCGTGGCACTCTTTTAGGACTTCCTTTCAAAGTTTCCCGTGGAGCGGCACATAGAGTCGCCGTCCTTTGGTGTAGAGGAGGTCATCCTCGAGTCAAAATCTTCTCGTCAAGCCCTCTTGGGCGTATCGAAGGAGGGCTTGGGCCGTTTGATCATGTTTCAGCCCCTCCTTGATACGATCAACCCACGGGCAGTCAGGTTGGCTCACCGCATTGGCCAATTCAAACTTCCTGCTTAAGGCGTCGGCCACGGAATTGGACTTTCCGGGCTTGTATTCCAGCGCATAATCAAACTCGGCCAGGAAGTCTTGCCACCGAACTTGTTTTGGGCTGAGCTTCTTCTGAGTTTGGAAGTAGCTCGTAGCCACATTATCGGACCTTACAACGAACCGGGATCCCAAGAGGTAATGCCTCCATGTGCGGAGGCAGTGCACCACCGCGATCATTTCCTTCTCTTGGACCGTGTATCGCCGCTCCGCATCGTTCAACTTTCGGGACTCGAAGGCCACCGGATGACCTTCCTGCATCAAGACACCACCGATGGCAAAATCAAAAGCATCGGTCTCTACCTCGTATGGCTTGACGTAGTCGGGCAAAATAAGAACTGGCTCCTCGGTCATGGCCCGTTTCAACCGTTCGAACGTCTCTTGACACCGATCCGTCCACTCCCACGGCCTTTCTTTCTTCAGCATGTCCGTGAGTGGCACGGTGAGGCGCGAATACTCTCGGATGAAGCGCCGATAGTAGTTCGTGAGACCGAGAAAGGATCTCAGCTCAGTCACCTTGGTTGGTGGCTCCCAATCAACAATAGCACGGATCTTGGCTGGGTCCATCCGCACACGTCCGCCCCCGATGATGTGCCCGAGGAACAGGATCTCTTTTTGTGCGAAGGCACATTTTTCTCGCTTCACATACAAGTCGTTTTCTCAGAGGGTCCGAAAAACTCGACTCAAATGTTCAACATGCTCCTCAAGCGTCCAGCTATATATCACTATATCATCAAGATAAACTACAATGAACCGATCAAGGAACGGATGCAGTACCTTGTTCATGAGGGTGCAAAACGTAGCCGGCGCGTTGGTCAAGCCAAATGGCATGACGAGGAACTCGTATGATCCATAGCAGGTCACACATGCGGTCTTCGACTCATCCCCTTCGGCAATCCGCACTTGATAGTATCTCGATCGAAGGTCAAGTTTGGAGAACCATCGGGCTTCTCCGAGCTGATCGAACAAGTCAGCAATAAGGGGGATCGGGTACTTATTCTTGACGGTCAGCTTATTCAATGCCCGGTAATCGATACACATGCGGAGGGATCCGTCATGTTTCTTTTAGAATAAGACCGGGGCACCGAACGGGGCCTTGGATGGTCGAACATATCCAGCATCCAGTAGCTCTTTGAGCTGTTTCCTCAACTCCTCCAACTTGGGCGGGGCCATGCGATAGGGAGCCATGGCCGGTGGTCGAGCATCGGGCACCAGCTCAATTCGATGGTCGACCTCTCTCCGAGGAGGCAGCTTCTTGGGCAACTCGGGCGGCATCACATCTTTGAAGGCACTAAGGACTCGGGATGCTTCTTTCGGTACCGAGCCTTCCTCCGTGCCCTCCTCCTTTAATGCCGCCAAGAAGGTCACCTCGCCCTTCTTCAGCCCTTTGGATAGCTGCATGGTCGATAGCATCTTCCGATCGCGTCCCGATTCGCGGTAGATCGGGACCATGCATTGGCACCGTTTGTCCAAGATACATATGCAGTCCACGAAGGGCATGACACCCGCATTGATCCGGTCAAGGAATCCCAAGCCGAGTACGAAATCATAGTCGTCAAGGGGAATTACCTCGATATCTTCTTTGCTGGTCCATGGACCTAGGTGGAACTCCATGCCCCTGGCCATGCCGCTCGTCGGGACTTCTCTGGAATTCACTGTCTTGAGCCAACCGGACTCATTTGCCTCGACCGGAAGACGTAGCTTCTTCACGGCCTCTTTGGATATGAACAGATCAGACGCCCCGGTATCCACGAGTGCGCTCATCGTGGTACCTCCGATCTTCACATCTACGAACATCATTCCTTTCGATTCTTTGGCCTTTTTGGCCTTGATCGTTCCAAGGATCCGCAATGATCCCAACCGCGCCTCCTCCCGCGGCTTGTCCTCCTTGCACAGGGCCGCCAGTTTTCCTCTCTTCGGGCAATCCCGAGCCATATGGGGACCGTCACAAAAGAAGCACTTGTATGTGCATACCTTGTGTTGGTATCCTCCATGGCTGGACTAGGGTTGATTCCTATGAGGGGTTGAAGGCGGTCTGCCAGCGTTCGGTCGAGGGAATCGGCCTCGATCTCCCCCACCAGTGGCCTTTTCTCTCGGCCGAAAGTCGGGCTTGGCGGTAGCCGCCGGCCTATATTCAACAAGGGACTCGGCCAAGGAAGTAGCTGTGGTGAGGTCCGTTGCGTTGCACCGTTTGAGCTCCTGTTTGACCCAAGGTTTGAGTCCGCCCATGAAATGGTGGAACGCCTCCGTCTCGATCATGGACGGGATTTGGAGCAGCAGCTTCGAGAACCGCTTCACATAGTCACGAACTCCGCCCTTTTGCTCTAGGTGCTTGAGTTCCCCTCGGGCTTCTTCCTCCGCATAAGCGGGATAGTAGGTCCGCCGAAATTCTTCGACGAACTGAGCCCATGTCACAATAGGATCGCCATTCCTATTGTTCGACCGACGTCTCCACTATAGCAGCGCATCATCAGCTAAATACATGGCTGCGGTGTTCACCCGGATCACGTCGTCGGTTGTTCCCATGGTCTGGAAGTATCGTTCCATGTACCACAGGAAGTTGTCCACGTCCTTTGCCACCCGGGAGCCCTTGATCTCCTTTGGTTTGGGTGCATCGGCACGGGACTGCACGGTGCTCACCCGGTTCACGCGTGCCGCTTCAAGCTCCACGAGCTTGCTCTTCATCTCCGTCATTTCCGCTCGCATGGCCGCCATTGCGGCCTCCCAAGTCTCATCCCGCTGCTGCAACTCGTGTGTGAAGGATCCTTGCACCTCGGCACGGAGCTCTCCCATGCCGGTTTGGAGTTCTTGCACTTCGGCCAAGAACTCCTCCCTACCAGCTTCCGCTCCTTCGACGGCCTGGTGCAAGTCGTCCATCAACGCCTAGACATCCGTCACGGTCTCCTCTAAAGCCGTCAAACGATTGTCCAGGTCTCCTTTCGAATCCCTCGCACACGAGGCAGCACGGCCCTTCTTCGACCGGCTATTTCTCTCGGCCTGACGTCCACGATCTTCACGTTCATCACCTTGAACGACCGAAACATCGGTGCGAGGATCAGCCATTGCGTTTGGAATGTTTCGCTCTGATACCACTTGTCACGGGTCGATCAATTTCGGTCGATCAAACACCGCGCGGCCTTAGGATCAGTGATCCCAAGTCAGCCTTACACACACATTCGCTCGAACACAAGAACCGAATGGGCAAAGAGAGTGTATATTGCTTGTGAACAAACTGGTTACAAGGTGGGAGAGGGATCCTTATTTATACAAGAGCGGGTCGCATCTCAGCCATTGATCGTCCCTCCGATCCAATGGTCAATTTTGAATCTGTATCATCATTACAAGCTATACAATAGGCTACTCGAAGGCTACTTGATGGTCTGCACACGGCAGGCCCTTAGGAAGTCCATGGGTCGCGCTCGTCAGGCCTTGGGCAGACCATGGGCGTGTGTCAGAAGCAAGATCAATTTTGCAGGTCTGTCTGACACGCGATCAGCCGAACCGTCACGGGCTGCTCGAACATCGTTCATGGGCCGCTCATGGGCTGTGCATGGTCCATCTCGCTCGTTCTGCTCAAGGGTCGATCGTGGGCTGCTCTCGGGTAACCCCTTGTACGTGACATGGACCGTCACGGACGATCTTGGGTCATGTTTTGTCCGTGGGCCGTGTCACTAGCATATAACATATCTTCTAGAAAAATCTTTTCATAAAATTATTTGAAAATTTTAGGGACAATGGAATTGCTAGTGCCTTTACTTCTTCAATTTGTTCAATATTGTCCATGTATTCTCTTTTTTCCCAATGTGGTCTCTAATTTATATAATTTTTTAATCGCGTTAGTCCTTTTGTTAGAAGTGCAAAGATGCTGACATATCTTCCATTAATGTCACATTTACGTTGATCGGATGAACTAAAGATGAGATGGAACTCTTTTGTTGACTAAGATTATTTTATTAGGAAATTAAAGAAAAATCATAAGCACTAAGTGAGAGAGAAGCTACACCTGTGATGAAAATTTAACAATTTTAAAATATAAGTTATCATCAGAAGTATAGTTATGAGAATGGAAGAAAATACAAAGAAAGTGGAAACAACAAATAAGGCAAATGTACAGGTAAGCTCGGGGAAGTAACTAGGAAGAGCTCATGTTGCACGCTGTAGCATTCGTCTTTGAAGTTGGAAGTCGCAAAAGAGGTGAAATGATTGGACTTTCGTGGGTGGCTCTTGTACGTATAGGAGGGAATGGTTATTCTTAATATTTGGTTTATAGATACCAAAGTTTTTGGGATTGTAAAGCTCTCTCTTTCCACGATCAAGCAAATTCTATAATCTATGTTTATATTTACTTTTTAGTGCACCATTTTGTTTTCCTTGAAATTTACCCTTTCAATGCAATTTACATTTTCCTTGCAATTCTTTCTTATCTTTACTTGCACTTAGCTCCACATTAATTCACACTCAGTTGAATCCCCACTTCATGCACTTTGGGAGCGAGGTATGTAACTGTGAAGCGATCTCGGTTGTTCTTGGCGCTATTCTTTTATTGCTTTAATAAATATTGATCAAAATTTTGGATGTCTTCGGTTAAAATCAATCGTCTCCTTTAATTTTCTCTCAAATGTCATCAATATCGAGAAGTAACTCTACAAATCTCACTTGGATAGATATCATTAACTTTGTACCTTATTTTTAACGTGTGCTAAGAGAATTAATTACTCAAAAAAGAAAAAGAAAAAAGAGATGTGCTTGCAACCATGTGCATCCCTTTTTTTGTGATGAGCACGACAAGTATAGAGTTGGTGCTATTTAACAAGATAACTTAGGTTATCTACAACTTGCTACAATCCGGATGAGTTTCCCTAAAACTCAATGATGGTTACCATCTTTTCTTGTTCATGGAGAAGTAACAAGTTTACTTCCAAGTTTTTAACTGTAACTAGATACCTTGTGATCTTTATTCAAAACATAGAGGATGATGCCTTGATCTAAAAAAGGATGACAAAATGTATTAAACAAAATAATCAAGCCAGAAGTTGAACTATAATTTTCACAGATCAAAAAGTTGTTACACGAGGTTAAGAGGTAAATGGAGCCACAACAAGTTGGGCCTAATCTGGTTAGAAAATGTAGTCATGTGCAATTTTATGTGCTAAGCGTAACAAATTACAAGTATTAAGTCAGGATAACATGAACTTCACTCATATTTTTATTTGCTTGAGGTGATCCATAATTTATAATTCATTGACTCAACACATGGTTTGATAGAGTTTCCTACAATCTGGATGTATGAAAATATAGCCCTTTACGTGAAGTATGGTAAATTTCATTTTTACCTTTTTGTCATCAAATCAAGGATGTTCAGTTATGGTGTGTTTGCATAGGACTTTATCTCTCCTTCCGCATGTTTGAAATGATGATAGTGAATTTGTTATGTGAGAACTCACATGTAATATTTGCATGCTTTAAAGTATTTTAGGAGTTCTGCGATGGGTAAGAATCAATTTTCTCCTTCGCTTGCGTGAGCAGAGATATGTTAATTTTACTAGATCACCCTATTACATTGAAGTCGCAAACTAGGCTACCGACAAGAGGATATTAGACATGATGTCATGCAATGATGGATGGAAAGAGATGGTCCTTCGTTTTCTATTCCACTTTTTTTACATTGACGGTGCTATTGCGACTTATTCATAGCTAGTAACGAGCGTGGGGGCCATTGGCCATGGTAGGTGGGGATGTCATTTGAAATTTACACATAGCTGGTGCTGTTGGGGTCAATTGCAGCAGCACGAGCGTGAGCTTGCTATTTTCATCGGTAGGGTCGTAATTGGGGTTGAGAGATCTGTCAAGACGCGGCAGGCTAGCGGTCTCGATGGTGATCACCAGCACCGCTTATGCAACTGCTATGAGCAGGTTTGCGATTATGGCCATTTCTTTTCGTATACATTTTTTCTTTTGCCAAGTGATAACGGAGACCATGAGCCAGAGCAAGACAAGATTAGGCACCCTGTCCCAATCAAAAAACATGTGAATATTGCGATAGATGTGCTCTAAGGGCATTGTCGATATTAACTTATCTAGCATGTTGTTATTAACAATTAGGTCACTGGCCAAAAAAAATCCAAACTTTATTATAGATTCAACATGTTCATTGTGGAAACTGACTTTTAAATGATGCTATTATTTAGGACCTACATAATCATCTCCTTTACTGGTAACTTTTGCAAGATGAAAGTTAAATAAGATCAAACGACTTGTCAGAATGAAAAGTATTAAACTATTTGACAGAAACCTTTTCAAGGCCTTGATGAGAAGCTGGTAAGATAAAATTTTCACCATTGCTTTCTTTGTGAAGTTTCACCATGTCTGCTAAGGACTTCCGAAGTTTACTGTAATAAACGAGAAGCAAATTAACATACAAAAAGCCCCAGTACTTCAAATTGCACGAGGAAACGCATTTACCCTACAAGTGCATGGTTCCCACTAGTATTGAAGTCGAAGCACCCAATGATCTAATTGATTCTCCAGTAACAAGTTTTACTGTATGTCAAATCACTAGTGCCTCCAGGAACAAATAAGACAATATGATGACAGCTTCAAGGAAATAGGAAGAGAAGCCCCAGAATAAACTCCTCTGGATATTCTCAGGAAAGGATCCCAAAGAAAAGGTAACACCGGAACACAAGATGCAAAGCAATGAAAAATATGGCAAGGAACAATATCAAATAGGACATTTGATGAGAGATTTTGGACAGCTTGCACTTTTAGAAAACAGAACTTTGTTTTTCCAAATTGGGAACAACGAAATATTATTTCAGCAGGCCTGGAAGCAACAGATTCCTCAGCATGGGTTATCAGTAACTAGGTTTCTCGAGCCTGCTTGTACATTTTTATTAAGAAGCGACAGGGTCAAACTCCGACTTTGCTTTGTGACTATCTGCAGAAAATAGAAAGGAGAAGATGCTTCGGACAAGATCTAGATGGCTTCCACTTGTACTTCACTGAAGCCAAGTGCATGGAAAATGACATGTTCATAATGTAATTTAGGAGTAAATACCTCTGATGGCGCACAGCTAGCTTCCCCTAGGAACTCAAGAATAACTTTTTACTGCACAATCTTATTATATACAGATTATGTTCAAAATGTGGAGATTCGACTAGTGTAGAGATATGCAGTACGTTGAGTGCAAACATGTCATGGTAATGAATATGGTGCTTTAAGTTTGTGAGCTATTTGATGTATTTTATGAACTCATTCGAAACAATTGAAGAGTCAGATTACTAAGAACTCTCAAGATTGTGGACCCCAAATGATATTTTTTCCTGGCTAGGTGAGGATATTACTTCCAAATTCAATTAAAAAACAATTGAATAGTCCATATTGGCGTCTATGGAAAGAGCTATGAGGATGAAGCACCAAGAAGCTTTGAATACGACTAAACTCCAACAAAAGCAGAAGGGCAGAGTTCAAACGTTATCTGATAATAGCAACTGGCAAGTGAGCCTTTCTTCTCCATACTAACCTTCCGAAGAACATATGAAATTACAGTATGCTCAGTAGCTGAGTGATCCTTAGATAATCTGCTTTTGCAGGGGATGCATCTAAAATAGGTGATTTGCAAAACAAAGTTCTATTTTCTAAAAGTGCAAAATCTGATATATCGCCCAACCTCCAGGCAAGAGGATCAGAGTAAAATCCGGATCTGATTAGTAAATCTCAAAAAGCTGGGATGGGTGGTTCATAAAGGAATTCTACAGAAAACTGGATCCAAGGCCTTTTTTCTCTCTCTTTGATGGTCTGAAGAAGTTCTAGCTTGAACTCATTGCAATTTAGAGAGACTCTCATATCAACATGGTCGATACCACTGTTATGGTAAACCCACGGGGATATTTGAATGGCATCAGACTTTTAAAGAACATTTTTCTCAGTTCCCACCAATGTAAAATTGGCAAGAAAAAAAGCAGCAGATCAGACAAGTTTAGAAACAGAACAAAAAGAATGACTAAACAACACGTTATATTCAGTGTCAAATTTTTCTACAAGAATAAAATAACTAAATCATGTTATATCGAGTCGATTATTTATCATCACGACACAAAGGCAGACCAAGTAATATCAATGTCTCTCTATTTTATGAACTCTAGTAAAACAACTGAACAGTAGACAGCTAAACTAACTTAAGTTATGATAATTTATGTGGGATATTACTTGCCAATCCATGTTATGATAGTACTTCAAATAATCAACAACCGTGGACCTAACCTTGTAACAATTGTCTGCTAAAAGAAGATGAACCAAACAAACCATCCTCGCATGGACATCCAAAACGTTTCAAGAGCAGCAAAAGAACCAACATTACATCTTGCATATTCTCAAAACAATGTCAAAGATGTCAGTATCTTCATATTAGGAGTAGTGCACATCAACAAGATCGTGCTAAGGGAGATAAAAACAATCTAGAGATCATTTCGATTCCATTAGTAATAAGGATTCGAAATATCACACATTGATCAATCAAAGAGATTAAATTGTAATATCAATGCCACTGTCAATCAGAGATTGAACTACTGCCCCGGTTCTCCCTTCAAACTTGTCCCTCTCTCCTGGAGTATAGGAAGCTTGCACACATCAGCTTCCCTTGCCCAGTTTGCCAAAACCTGGCCTACAACCAAACATGCTGGTATGTCCGACTGAGACTTGAGCACGGGTTTGATGTCCTTAGAATTGGTACCTGCAATGGCAATCTGCTTACACGTGACCTTGTGGGTGAGTAAAGCCAAGATGAGGCGCTTGGAGATGAAAATATTTAGCGTGAATGGCTCCATGTAGGCTATGTTATGTTGCTTGAAGGACACCTGCTTAGTTGGATTCTTGGACTTCTTCCCCTTTTGGACAGTGTATGGCTGCTGTTGTCATCATCCAAATGGTCTAAATCCAAAAAATAGCTCGGTGCTAAACGATGCTACCCACAAGCGAACACTCATACAAAATCTCTATACAATTCGATAAAGGATAGAGCACCCCCACATTCCAACCATTATGCTACACCAGCACCATTATCAAGGAAATGACATAGAGAGGACATTCCAAACTAGAAAAAGTATGAAATATTCAATGAAGCACCCGCCCATTGTGAATACCACATGTTGGCACAAAGACGCCATCTCAAGAGGCATCAACACCATGATCAGAACACTATTAGTGAACACGTTGCAAAAAGCTCCATTCAACATCTTCTTACAGGAGACACTTTCTAGCAATTGAAAGCAGCCACTTAGATTGTAGTGAGCATGATACCTGAAAGAAACAAATATTGTCTGTAAGACATGTCTAACTACTGAATCCTCAAAATTAACCAAAGAGGTGGGTAAGAACACATTGCCATACAACAAAACCTCACAATCTTCGAAGCTGCATTGATAGAGGTCATGGTATGCATTTCATCAAACAGCTAGAATGTATGGGTGAGTCAGTGCTCAACAAGCCCTAATTGTTGAATTGTGTGACAATTCCTTTAAAACCCAGTCAACAATTCTATTAAAATAGACTGACTTCGTATGAGCCAATATAGAATTCGAAGAACGCAAATTTCTTCCTTTTGACACCAGATTAAGGCAAACACGATTAAGCAAACAGAGTCACCTACCTTACTGAATTTGTTGTGGATCGTTTAAAGCAGATAAGGTTTGGATTGTGGTATTAAGGTCGCCCTCCTAATGTCCTTCATCATCCTTGTCGGAGAGGAATACTTCATCTAGCTTCGGTGTCCTCAAGGCACCCTCACAGAAAATATTCATCTTGGGGCACTTTGTGACGACAATACGCACCAACGATGGGAATCTCAAGGTATGATTTGTGTTTGAGAAGCTCTCAAGGCTTGGTAAACCGTCGAGTATCAACTCTTCCAGCTTGGGGAAAGAGATATCCTCTGCTCCATTTCCATCATCAGTTACCACGTCTTCCATCACGCCACAATTTCTTAGGGATAGCCAAGCAAGGTGCACCAGACTTGTCGCTGCTAAGCAAGTCCCCATATGAACTAAACCACTGCAATCCTCCACTCCTAAATACGTTAATCTTTGGAATGAAGTTCGGGATGGAAGTACGATTGATAAACTCGAGCACTCATCAACCCACAAAACTTCAATCTGTTTGAGAATTTCGGCCATCAAGGAACCATCTTTCCAAACTCGCTTCAGGTTACATAGCCTAGATAGGTCAAGTCGCCTCAGATTTTGCAGTGCCTGGAGAGGTCTTTCCATGTCAATTAGTTCTTCAGAGGGAGTCGCTCCTCCATTTCCAGATGAATCGTCTGGAAATATCTCCTCGAAGGAACTACATATCACAGCAAGCTCTTCTAGATCGGGGAATCTGTGCAGAAGGAAGTTGGAAAGAAAAGCGACATTTTCATCATGGTAGCATGCCAAAGCCAGCTCTTTGAGATTATGGAAGATGTAATGCTGCGGTATCATCACAATGTCCTCCCTTGCTAATGTCAATACCTCCAAGTGTGGAATGACCTGCAGGAGGGAATCCGTTTAATTAGGCCACTGAAAGTCCAATGACTAAAATGTCCTTCAATTTAGGGAAATAAGGAGAAACACAACTTTCAGGAAGTAGACGAGCAAGCATCGATGGCCATTATACGAGGGATGATTGTTGTTAGTGGTGTGCCCAATTTTTTTTTTTTTTTTTATTGATGTGGTGTGCCCAATTCAATCACAATATATTTAGTAAATTTGGATAAAGAAAGTTAAAAATCAATGATGCTTTAGCTATTTCAATTGTAACAAATTAAATTCAAATGGAAAAATTACATTTCTTGTTTTAACAAATCAGGTTATTTTTATAGTTAGTGTATATGTTTCAGTAGTAAGATGTATGAATGTTCCACATTGTTTTCAAAGCTGCAGTTCTCATATCTATTCTACTATAGATCATAAGTATCATATGGCTTCATTTTTGTGTAACTCTAAGAAGAATGCATTCAAACTCAACAAATAATTGACAAAGAGAGAGAGAGAGAGAGAGAGAGAGAGAGAGAGAGAGAGAAGAAAAGAAAATTTGAAATGACGGGACATGGGTGAAAAAGCAATAAAACAAGATAGAGATGATAGTTCAAAATTTCGATGGAAAAAAGAGTAAATAATGAAGACAAGTTGTTCATTCTTACAAAAGCAAAGTGAAACATCATATGAGCAATGAAACAAATAAAAAGTGTATAGCCCCAAACAAATGGATCTTTCTAGCATTTTGTGCAGTTAAAAAGGAACCTAATTTTGTGTCGGTATATCATTGCTATACCACTCAAATTAAGTTTGGTAATTTTGATTGAATGTTTGTAACTTGAAAAGCATTGGTCATCCATAGAAATAAAAGTTGGTAGGTTTTTAATATAGTTGGTGATCTTGAAAATATAAATATATATTAGTACCTTTCAAGATCTAATAAAAAGTTGGCCAATGAATAAAATCCGTTAGTATCTTAATTTGATGATTGTTAGTACATCAATTAGATTTTCGTTTGTAATTTCAAAATAAAGTTAGTAATTTGAGAGCCATTGGCTTGTCATGAGAGTAAATATTGGTTGATTATTAAAGTAATTTGTAATTTTGAAAATGTTAGTACTTTCCAACCTAACAAGATAATAATAAGGTGGCAAGTAACTAAAATTAGTTTGTATTTATAGAAAATGAATGTCTTGAGAAATATTTTCCTAAAAATAATCGCTTCTATCGCTTGATAATAATTAATCAATGAAAATTCTTTTCATTGTCGATGATAATTTATATCTAAATATTTTTGTAGATTATAAAAATATTTTTTTCATTTATTTTTATAAACAATACAAGTGATCATTTTTCAAAAAATATTTTGCATAAATTCCATTTTTTGTGAAATGAATGAAGTCTTAATGTGACTAATATTGGTACACCAATCAAATTTAATTTGGTAACTTCAAATAAAGTTAGTAATTTCAAATCTGTTGGTAAGCCAGAATAAAAGTTGGTAAATTATTAAAGTAGTTAATGATTTGAAAGTAGAAAAAAAAGTTTGTCCTTTTTTAAGCCTATTGATGAGTTACTAACATGTGACCAAATAAGAAAATTATCCACGATGCTTGACAATTACCAACATGTTCAAGATATTCGAGGATGGAAATTTGTTTTGTAGCTAAGTTCGCAATATTCCAAGTGAACATAATACCATTTAAAAAAAAAAAATTGGTGGACAAGGTTGGTCAAATTAAATTAAATAGGTAAATCTCAATCATAAGATACAAGTGGCTCATCAGAAGCATGGCTATCTTTGCAAGTCAATTTAATAAAAAGTGTTGTTCTTCGAAGTAAAAGCTGTGATCAATAGATTTATATACCAAAGAATATGAGCTGGAAATAATTAACTGCAAATAATTTTCAAATTTCTAAGCAATTCACAGGTGTGGTTAGGCAAGCATCAACAAGCATGAAATGTTTAACAATTTCAATTTCCTAGAGAGAATAACAATGCACCAAGAGCTATGCACATAAACCAATGAAGACAAAAGCAAAGAGTTAGAATCTTTGATAAGGGCAGTACCTTTTCAAAAGAAAAGAGTGTAGATTGGTTCTCGCTGGTAGTTGTACCTTGGCAGCCTTGAAATTCACAAGCAAATAAGAATGACCTCATCTTGCCGCAATGTCTTACTCGCAATTGCTTCAAGAGTGGCCATGCTGAAGTATGACTATTCCGGTAGAAGCTCCCTAGTTTTGGCAACTCAAGTAATCTTAGGTCGGTTAATTGCGGAAAGAAGAGATCACTTGCACTCATCCCTACTCCGTCTTTCTCCGCAATAATTTCCTCCACCCCACAATCCCTTACTAAAAGTTCTTTGAATTGTGTCATATTTTTTGCCACCAAGCTTGGAAATAAACTTTTGAGACTCTCACACTTGGTAACCTCCATGCATTGTAAGCGTCCAAAGGTAAGACCTCCTCGAGGAAGTCCACTCCACACGTGTTTCATTTTTGGTAGCCTCGTCAAAACTATTTCTCCTAATTGAAAAGAATTTGTAGAGCAAGCTTCGCTAAATTCAAACTCTTGGACTTGAAATGCTACTTCTAAGGATCCACAATCGGTCACAGTTATCTTCTCTAGGTTTTGAAATCTCGTGAGCATATTATAAGATGAAAAGATGGATAAAAGTTTCTCACAATGCTCCACTACTAGTGTTTTGAGTTTGCCAAAGGCATTTGAATCAAGATCATCAAGCCATATCTTCTCCATGTTCTCCATGTGCAAGATCTTCATTGACTCCATAGCAGGAAACTCAACCTGTTATTTTTAATTTAATTAATTAGAGCCGATTCTCTATTCCTTCAAAAAAGAGAATACTTTGATTTCAAGAACAAAGAAAATCACAAGATGGATATTATCAAAAAATAGAAAGAAAAGAAGACTAGACATACGTTATTTCTTTTTAGCAAATGCCACCCCCTAAAATTCATTCACCTGTCATATAATTTTAAAGTAGAAATTTTGTCTAATATATATCAAGCATTATGTTTAAGCATTAGCATAATCATAGCCTTCTTAGTTAGACAACCATATTCATTTCGTGCATAAGTTGTCTCCCATGAACCTCAAATTTAGCCCATCTGAGATTTGGCTTATTACAACACTGGAAAACACAATAGCCGATATATTGTCCCATTTCTTTGAATTGCAAACGACAAAACAGAAACCAATTTGCACAAACCAATGCTTCATGGATCTTACTGAAGAAAAGGATTGAACAATTAAACCAAAAGATGGTAAATGCAAGTATGTACTGTTTAATTTATGTTGTATGGGACTCTTTGAGCACTAGCTGATTTGTTTCTTTATAAGTTTGTTATTTGAAATTATCAAGACTTAGGTATTAATCTCAATTTATTCTAGTTAGTAGTTCATCTCTTATTTAAGTTGCCTATAAATATAAACCAATTATTAATGATAAGTTGATTTAATAACTAAGTTTCCCTATTTAACATATCTCCACCCCCCCCACCCCGAATTGGTCTTTCTATCTCTTCCATATCCCCTTAGTTTCTCCATCTTTTCTTATCATCTGATTTTCCTCCACTTCCAACGATCTAAACTTAACTTTCTACATACTTTCGTTCAACATTAGTTGGTATTCAATCTCAATTTGCTCTTCATCAATTGGTCGTTAAGCGAGACCTCTTCAACATTAATTGGTATCAAAACTTCGCTTTAACTACATATTATCATTGTGCAACTATTCTAGACCAAGGGCCAACACTATCGTACTTATTTTAGATGCTACACTTGCAGTTCTGATCTGATATGCTAATGAAGATATATGTCATTCATGCCTGTTGAAACTTCAGCCGTTAGGCTTTTTAATTTGAAGCCACTCTATGTTTGGTCAATTTTCTCTTTGAATAATGTTACAATATTTATGAGCTCTGATAATTTAAATTTGAAAAGAGTAGGGCTTATCAAGATTATCATGTCGATTGGTATGACAATTATTATTATTATGATTATCATGCTACTCTAACAATGTTGACTGTCAGGAGCAATCTGACTATTGCTGTGATTGTGGTTATCATAAATCCTTAATAATCTTCAAGAGTTTGAACAAATTTTAGTGGTCTGAGAGAATATTTCAACAATTTTAGCAATAATTGAATAGATTCAATGAAAAACTGTAAAAAAAGGACAAGAAAACAATCCAACATTAGTTCGCTATTGAGCAAAATAGCATGGATAAGTGCTTTCAATGTCTTCAAGTGTTAAATAAGGACTATGCTTGTGGGAATAGTGAAGTGAGCGGAGTAAAATTCTACTAACTAATCTGGATGAATTTATAGAAACATCTTCTGAAATTTAGTAAAATCTGGAACATAATTTCCCTTATTGATCATTCACAGAATTGCAAATTCATGACGCTAAAATTTGTACTAAAATACTTAGCATAGCCTTATACTTCCAAGGTGCACATCCAAATCTCCCTTTTGTGGAGAATGATATATAACATGATTCTCCAACCATCTTGTTGTTTATTTGTCTTATTTATGAGATGTAGTCAAGTCTTAGACCTTGCGATTGGTTTACTTAAGTTTTAAATATTTTTGAAAAAGCGTGATCAAGTTCTTTTAGTACACAATAACTTAGATTGCCTATGTGGCGACATCAAATTGCATTTGTTTGTATCAATTTATGACTTAATTACACCAACCAAAAGGTTTGGGACTTGATTGCACTTTTTGATAAAGGTTTAAGAGTTCATTGCACCAACTAACAAATTTATGATTTGATTGCATTTTATAAATATGTTTTAGGACCCGTGGAACGATTTTCCCATCACAATATTTACAATTGACTTTAGGAATAGTGACAAGATGATCCTAAAACTTATTCCGGTTTGGCATGTTCAAGAACTAAACTTTTTTTCCCCTTTATTAGTAAAACTTGTTTTGATTCAACATTTGAGTCTTTCCATTGCCCAAAATATATATGGCATTTTTCATTGAATTTTCCTTTTTTTAATTGTAAAAATGTGGTACTAATGTGGTGATGCCACATTAAAAAAGGTGACACAAAATTTAGAAAGTACATATAAGAAAACAAGGTGGGAGAGAGAAAGAAGGGGCTCGCGGGGGTGGGGTCTCTGGGCTTTTGCACTGGCAAAGGCTGCAGCCATTCCCCAGGTCATAGCTAGGGTGCTCACCACCCTCACCAAGCCACTAGCTATTGCCAAACTTGGATCTTCGCCACCATGTGAGGAAGCGCACTTGCCCTCACCCAAATTGGCAAACGGGCAAATAGGCCATTGCTTGCTCACGATGAGGGTTGTTGGCCCTTGTCGGTAAGAAGGGTAGCAATAGTGGCGTTCCCTATGCAGCCCTTTCCCCTTTGACCGGCAATCCCTCGTGGAACTTTTTTTCATTTCTAGTTTCATTTTAGTGCAAATTTTTTTTTTCTAATTTTTAGTATGCTCTTAATTTTTTTTTTCAATTTTTCCATGTGGCAATAGTGAAACAGCTACCGTTGTGCTTGAGGAAGCTCCATCACCGCATTAAAGCCCATGCAGGACTGAAAATATGATAAAAATGCAGAATTTCTCTACAAAAAAAAGGGAGGGACTTAACAAGTCTTGAAGTGCATCGATTGTGCAAACTTTACAACTTAAGTGCCAAAACAGTAAAAGTTTTAGGACTTGTAGTATGATTAACCCTTGATCTTATGTTGAAGAATATTTAGATTTGAGTTGACATATTTAGCATTGTCTAGACTCTAGATTAATTAAAAGTTCTTAATTGAAGCTTAGCCTCTCATTAATATTTGTACTTTAGCTACAATTTAGTCTAAGACTTGAAAAGGAAAGAAAAATATGAAGTTTTTGAAACTTATGAAAAAGTTTTGACATGCATTTCTATATGTTTATATTAAAGAAGTAGCTTTGGGATGTTTCTC
This sequence comes from Eucalyptus shirleyi, assembly GCA_017140165.1. NCBI lineage: Eukaryota > Viridiplantae > Streptophyta > Magnoliopsida > Myrtales > Myrtaceae > Eucalyptus > Eucalyptus shirleyi. The sequence continues at coordinate 31,517,589 of CM029447.1, forward strand.
ATTTGAGGTCAACGGTTTGTAAAATAAAATGATAAGTTATCATAAGTGACCCTATAGACCCTTACATTGTCTTAGCTCAAACCATTAGGACGACAAACTAGATATGCCATGAAAGAAGAATAAGTGCATACCTTTTCAACGAGTAAAAGTGGTTGATGTGTTGGAACACTACCCTCTAATTTTCTGCAACCGACATCTCCGAGAATCACCTTCACAGCTTTACAATCTTCAATAGTAAACTCTTTTAAGGAGGGCCATTTTGAAATATGCTTTCCTTGGTAGAAACTTCTAAGTTTTGGCATGTTGTGAAGATACAGAGTGACAAGTTGAGGAATTATAATTTTGTCGGTTGCTTCTTCAGGTTTCTCCTCTTCCTTGGCGACAATGTACTCTATCTCTCCACAGCCACCGAGACCTAGATATTGGAGTTGTTCTAGACTTTTCACCATAGATATTGTAAAAATGTTTCTCAGACATTGGCACTTCTCAACTGTCAAGGACTCCATATAGTGAAGCAACCTCTTCCACATGGATGACGGAATTACGTTCATTAGGTTGTGACACTGCTTCACCTTGAGGACCTTTAGAAGACAAAAGGATTCCACATGGATTTTATCATTCCATATTTCTTTCTGTTGAACTCCCTCAATGTGTAGCTCTTCTAACTTTGGAAATGCAAGCTACAAATGTACATAAACAAAAAATATGCAAAACAGCTTAGGGTCAAAGCACTAAAAACAAAGAAAAATAACAGATAAGATAAATTGGGATACCTTCTCATCAAATAAAGGATGTAACCCATCACCAGCACAACGTTCTAAACTAAAGCAAATCAAACTCTTAAGGTCATCAAGCTTGAGTTTGGTTAAATGAGGAAACTTGAATGCCTCTACGGTTTTCCCTTTTCCTTCTTCCATCTCAATTATGCCCCGCAGATTATTGCAACAGGAAACATCAAGCACTGCAAGTTCATGAAGAGTTTTGGCCGTGGCACTTGAGAAGAGATATGACAAACTATGACAACGCCTCACGTTCACTTCCATCAGACTAGGAAATGCCAAGGTTACTTTGCAGTCACTCTTCAAAATGTCTCTCAGCCTTGATAGATTCAACAACGTCATTTCTCTTAATGCAAGGAGGACCAATGGCTTTTGCCTTTTCTCAGAGCTGAGACTTACCAGTTCAAATAATGCTTCCAAGGAGGGGCACCCGACCACCTCAAATTTATTCAAGCTCAGCAACCTATCCGCTATATTTGACAAAAAAACATGTGACAAATTTTCACAAAGTTTAATAGTGAGGGATGCAAGTTTGCAGAAGGATTGTCCATGGATTTGATTGTGCCATATTTTCTTTAACTGGCACATGGAAGAAAGCTTCAATTTCTCCAAGCTTGGAAAAAGAACCTGCATAAAAACATTGTATAAGTAGTATGGCTGAAATTTTTGGTATAGAATTTTATTATGGTACCTACCAATGTACAGAGATAAACAAAAAGTAGGAAAAATTGCTTAAGGACAAAACACTAAAAACGAAGTAAAATGACATAAAAGATAAATTGGGATATGATACCTTCTCATCAAACAGAGGATGTAACCCATCACTAGCACAACTTTCTGAGTGGAAGCTAATGAAATTCTCTAGGTCATCAAGCTTGATTGTGCTTAATTGATGGAACTTCAAAGTCTCTAAGGTTTTCCCTTTTCCTTCTTCCATTGCAATTATGCCCCGCAGGTTATTGCAACAAGAAACATCAAGGACCACAAGTTTATCGAGAGTTTTGGCTGTGGCACTTGAGAAGAGATATGGCAAACTATGACAATCCCTCACTTTCACTTCCATCAGACTAGGAAATGCCAAGGTGACCTTGCAATCACTCTTCAAAATGTCTCTCAGTCTTGATAGATTCAAAAGCGTCAATTCTCTTAATGCAGGTAGGACCAATGGCTTTAGCCTTTTCTCAGCGCTGAGACTTATTGGTTCAAATAATGCTTCCAAGGATGGACACCCAACTACCTTAATTTTATTTAGGCTCTGCAACATATCCATTGAATTTGACCGAAAAATATGTGACAAATTTTCACAAAGTTCAATAGTGAGGGCTGCGAGTTTGCAGAAGGATTGTCCTTGGAGTTGATCGTGCCATATCCTCTTTAATTGGCACATGGAAGAAAGCTTTAATTCCTCCAAGCTTGGGAAAAGAACCTGCGTGAAAACATTGTTTATGTAAAATGGCTGAAATTTTTGGTATAGAATTTCATTATGCCGAAATTCAGGGGCAACTTTGGGAATGACTAGCAACGAGTTAGTTTCTCCACTGCAAGGTGCCAATCTTTTGGTACAGAATAATGATCTAGTATCTACTAAATTGCTTCATTGACTAGAACTAGAAGAATGATCAACAGAAAAATACTATAGATGCTTACCTTTTCATTGAAGAAGCCAGGCAAGGACAAGCTTGAGTTGATACAACTAGATCCTTGTTGTAAACCTGTACCAGCTGTCATCAATTGTTGTCTTCCTTTGAATGAAGAAAATGTCATCATTTTTGGGCATTTGGATATTGTCAATCTTGTTAAGGATGGACAGTGGATATAATACTTTCCATAAGAGAATATCTTGAGGTTTGGCAATTCCTCAAGAGACAAGGAGGTTAACAAAGGAAACTCAACAGTGTCGGTGGTCATAGCTTCCTCTAATTCTTCTTCTTGCACATACATAATTTCTTCCAATAGTGCACAACTTGCTATTTCTATTTCTTTTATATGCAGGAGTGCTTTAGCCATGGCAGAAGAAAAAAGAAACCTCAGGCTCTTGCAATTTTGCACCTTCAGTGCCTTCAAATTTTGGAAACACAATGCTTTTCTTGGATTCTTGTTCCATATGCATTCCAACCTGGGTAAGCCACTCAAGGTTAATCTAGTCAATTGCCATAGAATCTTGACATCCCCACTAGTCGTCAGTTCTTCAAGGTCAAATACTTACCGTATTAACTGACATCTTTCAACCGTTATAGCTTCCAAGTTCTGCAGCCTTATTAACTGCATGGGGTGAATAACACCACATGATCTCATAACAATGCTATTAACTAGAAAGTACACATACGAGTTGCATGTGAAATAACAACAGAAGAAATAATCTCACATAGTAGATCTAAAAATAATGGAAGATAAAGCGGAGTAGTGATTTTGAATTTTCCCTTATCCTTCTATAAAATTATCTACTTTACACTTATCATTTATCTATTATGTATTTGGACTTTGTTATACATATATTATCGAGGATCAATTATTGAGGTTACTGAATTTACCCTCACATTTTGTGCAATCTGCCTAAATTTTAGAAATTCATGGCATAGGCTCAATTGATTTTTCGATGTGGTCTGATATAATATCTCAAATGACAGTGTAAAAAAAAAACTTAATAATTTTCTCATAAATAGTTATGAACTAAATTGATAAACTGAATAATAAAAGTATACTTTTAGTTGATTTGTAGGTGTAAATTGAGCCTGGCATTTTTTCCGAACTGTTCCAAAAAAAAAAAAAGTATCTCTTATCGAGAGAGTAAAAGTAAAAATCAGTTATAAATTTAATAGAGAAATACTAAAGTAGTCTTAAGATTTTAATGTCCCCATGCATAGCACTATAGGCGGAATAGATGCCGCATCGACAAAATGTTAGAAAAACGGTTCATCTCCATAAGACCCGTCGGTGGCAATAACATCCATGAATTGGTCATAACAGCGCCGTATGGTCATCAAGGTCAATTTCAGCAAAGGATTTAGTTTTAAAATATGAGGACCCAAGATACGCTTCCTCGTCATAAAAAAAAGGTTTGGGTCACATTATAAACATAATTTTAAGATAATTTAAAAAAGGTTTCCCATATTTTTATTCTCTACTAGCATAATAGTATCCAAGCAATAATGAACAAATGAATACTAGGTGTATTTCTAACAAATGCTTTCATGAATATTTTATTACAAAAAAAAAAAAAGAATTGAACATGTGCAGCGCACATTGATTTTATTAGTAATATTAGAAAAGTGGTTAGAATATACTTTTGCGATAGATTTGATCACCACGGAAGGTCAATGTTACAACCAGGGATAAGGAAAACAAATTGGCCTATTGAATATTATATTGGATTTTTCATTTCGTAGTCACGTAATAGTCCATCAATTAACATATAAGAGCATAAAAAGATTTATACAATAGAAGTTTGTTTAGAGCCACATTTCCACAAAAGATAAAATTGAGGATAATTCTAAAATCAATAATTTAATGTGTTTATAATTTAAAATCTAAATAATCAAATTTGAGTAAACTTAATACATTTTAACACAAAACACTAAATGATTCAAATTTTACTAATAAATTTCGTCGTTTGGTTAATGCATATTACTTTGTTAAAACTATACAAAATCTCTTGATTTGAATTTTGTTAGACATAGCTCTTCTAATTTGGGAAACACAACCTATAGAAGCATCACCTGGCTAAAGTCACAATGATTGGCATTGAAGCAAAGTGGATGATGTATCCAGAGCATCACAAAGAAGAAAGCAAATCACATAAGCAAAGATACAACTAAGATAAAGGAAAGAGGAAAACCTTCTCGTCAAATAAAGAATGTGAACTTTCATCAAAACCGGCAGATCCCTCATTTATCATCTCCACTCTTGGCATCTGTTGCCCCAATATGAATGCGTTGAGTTCGGTGCACTCCAGAATTGAGAGATTTCTTAGGGAGGGAAACTCAAATGCACAACTTGTTGAGCTGAAACTAATCAAGCTCTTAAGGGAGCAAAGCTTCAATGTATGTAAACGAGAAAACTTCACTGCCTTCAAATTTTGCTCTTCACTTTCTTCCATGGCAACTACTTCCTGCATCTTATTGCAATAAAAGACATCTAGCATCTCAAGTTTATCAAGAGTCCTGGACGTGTCATATGTGAAGAGATATCCCAAACTATGGCAATTGCGCAAGCTAATGGAAGTTAGATTAGGAAGACTCAACGTTGCTTGGGAGCTACTTGTCACTAACGCATCCAGCCTTGGCAAGTCCCACAACTTCACTTCGTTTAAGTCTAAGAAGACCACACTTTTTGGCCTTTTCTTAGTATTGATAGTGACATGTTCCATTAATGATTCCAAAGAGGTACAATTGACCACCTTAATCATTTTCAGGCTCTGGAACACCTCTAGTATATTTGATGGAAAAATATGAGACAAATTTTCACAATCTCGAATTATGATGGATGCTAGTTTGCAGAATGATTCTTCAGAAAGTTCATTGTGCCATATCTTCATCAACCCACACGACACGAGGGTCAACTCCTTCAAGCTTGGCAAAAGAACCTGTATGAAAGGACCATATGTTAGTTTCTCGACCACAAACTCCTAAAAATCCTGATCTAGATGAAGTTAGTTTACCCATGATACGTGCTCTATAATATATTATCAAGAATGAAGTTGCTTACCCGAGATTATACCATTTTCATAGAAAAAAACAGATGCATGGAGTAGCAAGATGTTTAAAAGGACATGCTGACAAACAGAGTTTTTAACAGCTTCATCGGAATAAGATTACAGCTACCAAGAATAATTTCTAGGATCAACATAAAATAGAAAATTGCAGACATATATTGAAAATAATTTTTATGATAAACACAAAATAGAAAATTCCAAACATATTTATGCACATTTAGATCGAAGAAAAATGTGGCTCTAAACAAATTGGCCTATTGAATACCATATTTAGTTTTTCATTTCGGAGTCACATAATAATCCATCAATCAACATATAAGAGTCTCCGCTTAATATGTAGTCCATGAAGTAGTTGACTATGGATAAGCAATAGAAGCCCCTGTCTAGTGTCCACTCCCTTATAAGAGAATTTCGTCCCTGTCCTTATGTCTTCCCCTTCATTCCTAAGGAGCTAACGAACAAGCGGCGGAATATACAGAAAGCGCAAGGATCTTAGAGAAGACAGTGAGTGTGATCAAGACAGTTCAAGAAAGTGCTTTTATCATAGGATATAGCCAGCCGTGCCCTTTTAGTCTCTGTGCCCTTTACCAGGGGTTTAGTTGTCTAGTGCCAGTGCGTCAAGCTGAGGTTTCCAAGCAGAGGTAGGAAGGAGTGCCATATTTTTAATCGGAATAATCCGGTTCACCACCCGCGGAGAAGGTCTTCTGTCTGTTTGATACTATTAGTCACTGGTGACTTGAACTTGAGGATCACAACTATATGCTTATCTGGTGGATGCGCGTCTTGGGCTAACTAGAAATATCGTAAGAGAATAAAAAGCATCTCCCCTACGGATATTACCCTAAAAAAGGTCATTATATAACCGAAGTTTGTTTAGAGCCACGTTTCCACAAAAGATAAAATTGAGGATAATTCTAAAATCAATACTTTAATGTGTTTATAATTTTAAATATAAATAATCAAATTTGGGTAAACTTAACATCTTTTAACACAAAACACTAAATGATACAAATGTTACAAATAAATCTCGTCGTTTGGTTGATTAATGCATATTACTTTGTTAAAACTATACAAAATCTCTTGATTGAATTCACGTTAGACATAGCTCTTCTAATTTGGGAATTCAACCTACAGAGGCATCACCGGGCTAAAGTCCCAATGACTGGCATTGAAGCAAAGTTGCTCATTTATCTGGAGCAACACATAAGAAAGCAAATCGCATGAATGACGATACAGCTGAGATAAAGGAAAGAGGAAAACCTTCTCGTCAAATAAAGAAGGTGGACTTTCATCAGAACCGGGAGTTCCCTCATTAGTCGTCTCCACTCTTGGCATTGGCAGCCTCAGTATGAATGCCTTGAGTTCAATGCACTCCAAAATTGAGAGATTTGTGAGGGAGGGAAACTCAAATGCACAACTTCCTGAGCCGAAACTAATTAAGCTCTTAAGAGACCAAAGCTTCAATGTACGTAAACAAGAAAACTTCACTGCCTTCAACTTTTGCTCTTGACTTTCTTCCATGGCAACTACTTCCTGCATTTTATTGCAATCAGAAACATCTAGCATCTCAAGTTTAACAAGAGTCCCGGAAGTATCATATGTGAAGAGATATCTCAAATTGTGGCAATTGCGCAAGTTAACGGTAGTCAGACTAGGAAGACTCAATGTTGCTTGGGAGCTACTTGTCACTAATGCATCCAGCCTCGGCAGGTCCCACAACTTCACTTTGTTTAAGTTTGAGAAGACCAGGCTTTTTGGCCTTTTCTTAGTAGTGACGGCAACATTTTCAATTAATGATTCTAAAGAGGTACAGTTGACCACCTCAATCATTTTTAGGCTCTGGAACACCTTTATTATATTTGATGGAAAAATATGAGACAAATTTTTACAATCTCGGATTGTGATGGATGCTAGTTTGCAAAATGAATCTTGAGAAAGTTCATTGTGCCATATCTTCATCAATCCACACGACACGATGGTCAACTCCTCCAAGCTCGGAAAAAGAATCTGTATGAAACGACCATATGTTAGTTTCTTGACCAAGAACGCCTAAAAATCCTGATTTGGATGAAGTTGATTACCCATGATAATATGCTCGATAATATATTCTCAAGAATGAAGTTGGTTGCTCGAGATTACCATCGTCATAGAAAAACAACAAATGCATGCAGTAGCAAGAGGCTTTAAAGGACATGCAGACAGAGTTTTCAATTGCTTCATCGACGATCAGACTACAGTTACCAAGAACAATTTCTATGATAAACATATAATAGAAAATTCCATAGAGATTTACGCACATTTTGATCAAAGAGTATAGGCAAGGACAAGCTAGAGTTGACACCACCAAATGCTTGTTGTAAACCTGTGTTAGCTGTTATCATCTGTTGCTTTCCTTCGAATGAAGAGAATGTCATCATTTTGAGGCATCCAGATATCCTCAATCTTGTTAAGGTTGGACAGTGAATATAGTGTGTTCCATGAGAGAATGTTCTGAGATTTGGCAATTCCTCAAGAGATAAGGAGGATAATAGAGGAAACTTTAAAGTGTGCAGAGATGCAGCTTTCTTTGATTCTTCTTCTTGCACATCCATAATGTTCTCCAACAGTTTACATCTCGCTATTTTTATTTCTTTAATTTGTTGCAGTGCTTTAGCCATGGAAGAAGAAAAAATAAACCTCATGTTCTCACAGCCTTGCACCTTTAGTACCCTTAATTTTGGGAAACACAATGCTATTCTTGGATTCTTGTTCCATATGTGTTCCAACCTTGGTAAGTCACTCAAGGTCAATGTGATCAATCGTGGTAGAATCTCAACATCCCCACTGGATGTCAATCCTTCAAGATTGACTACTTTTCGTATAAACTGACATCTCTCAATGGTGATGGCTTCCAAATTTTGTAGCTTTATTACCAAATTGGATGGGAAGATGCTCGTGAGGAATGCACAATCCTCTACCTTAAAAAATTTTAGGTTGCTGACATCTGAAGGATATTGAGAGTTCCATATCTCCTTCAATCTGGGAAGTGTTGATAGTGTCAAGGACTCCAACCAGGGCAATGAAACCTTAAAAAAGGAGAATCACATTATGGAGGCATATGCATCAATTTTTCTTTAACAGCAAGGAGTGCATAACCTCACATAATCTCACAATGCTTAAAACTAAAAGCCATGAACGCGCGTTGTCTGTGAAATATTAATAAAGGAAATAATCTCACATGATAGATTTGAAGATGACGGAAAGAAAGGCCAAGTAGTGATTTTTGAATTTTACCTTTCACTTCTTTAAATTTTATCAACTTTTACACTTGACTTATCATTTACCTTATTGTCTACTGGGGCTCTATTATATATATGACAAGAGGAGGAAGTTATAATCCCTGAGTTATTGAGGTTATTGAATTTACGCTCACATTTTGTGCTTTCTAAATTTTACAAATTAATGGCATAGACTCAATTAAATTTTGTTAGTCATTAAATGTGGCCTTGTATAATATTTCAAACAACTATGTTAAAAAAAAAAAAAACATCTCAATTATTTACACCAAAAGGTCACACGACCTAACAACATATTAAGTTAAAGAAAGACATAGAACAACGTTAAACACAACAGTGAACATTATTTAAGGGGCTTGTAATTGACAAACCAATAAAAACTATACTTTTAATTGATTATAAGGTGTAATTTGAGTCTGGCATTTTTCTTCAAAGTATTCCACAAAAAAAAAAAAAAAAAAAAAAAAAAGTCTTATCAAAAGATTGTAAGTATAAAGTAATTATAAATTTATGAAGTAGTCAGAAAATTATTTTGTCCCCGTAAATAATATGGCCTAAAATTCTTGTATATCTGTAATGTAGAACAGATGACTTATCGAACCAAAGCCAAAAAGGAGTTCATCAATTTAAGATCCATGGTTAGCCATAACATCCATGAGCTCGTCGCAACGGCACCATATGGGCATCAAAGTCAATTTCAGCAATGGGTTTAATTCTACCTATAAGAGAACCTAAGATACCCCCTTTCTCATCATGAAAAAATTAATTTATGTGGAGAGTTAGTCTTGTAGCCGAGAAAAAGAGTTGCTTAATTTAACAAATGATTTTAGCCGAGCATCATGCTTTTGCGACTTGGGTCACATGATAAAAATAATCTGAAAAACGGTTTCCCTTTTTTTAATTTATATTGACAGAACAGTTAAAGCAATTGCTAAATAAAAACGATAGTGCATAAATGAATGTTAGATGTGTTTCTAATTAATATTCTCAAGCAATATTTTATTAACAAAAAGAAATTTTTAAACATGGGCATCGCACATAAATTCTACCAACAATATTAGAAAAGTTGTTAGAACAAATATTAGCGGTAGATTTGATCACGATAAAGAGTTCAATAGCTTACACGAATTAGAACAAAAAAATTAATTATCCCCCTAACATCTCATTAATGTACCAAGGTTACAAAACAATTTGGACTATCGAATATTATATTTGATTTTTCATTTGTAATCACATAATAGTTCCGTCGTTTAACAAATAAGAGTATAATGAAACCTTGTGTCGAACCACAATTCCACAACAGTCCATTTACCTACCACCTCTTTAGAGTCATTGAGGGAAGAAAAAAACAACATAATAGTCTCAACTACTCTAATGCCAATGTACTTACGATTAAAATTGAAAATTTATAATTTTATCAATTTGGATGTTGTATGACACATAGTCAAGGTAGTTAAATTCACCTATTGAAATATTTTTAGTTCTTTATTTCACTTTAATCAATCGGATCTAATAGAATTCTACGTATGTCCATTCATTATTAGATAAAAGTCATAGAAATTATAGAGGTCCTATATACCTCCTTCAATTTATGAATATATCCATAAATGTTTCTGTATTCATTTTCAATTTTACCATTAAGCAATGATAAACTTTGAAATTATTTAAAAAGTCTTTGCATCGTACGGCGCTTTTTAACTATGTTGATAACATAACACAAACAAAGTGAGATGTAATTAACTGATGTATAAATGTTTTTATGTATTCAAATATCACATAGCAATTCCATTTTGCAAAATTAAATTTTTATTTGTCGTAATTATTCTGGAAACAAAATCTCATAACAAAGTATTTATCCAATTTTTCCACATCCTATTATAGTCTCACATATCCATGCACTAAATCTCAAAAACCAATTATATACCTGTTGTCCGTCGAAGAAATCGAATAAATGGTCCGCAGTTTTACAGAAGCTCGTCATCTTTGGCAAGTTTCGTAATGTCAACCTACGCAATTTGCATGACGTCACTTTGGTATCATCATCTATTTCATCTCCATCTTCATTTGTCTCCCCATCTGTAAGAATTTGCTGCATCAAGCAGCACTTGCTTATTTCAATCTCTTCGAGCTGTGATATTATTCTCTTCATGGAGAAAGGAAACAAATGTTTGATTTCACCACAGTTATCCACTTTCACAATCTTTAATTTATTGAAGGATTCTAGGGAAAGAGAACCACGACAAATCTTCTCCAAGTTGTTCAGATTCGTGAGAAACAAAGATTCCAATCTAGTAAATGCAGTGCACTGGACATTCTCTGTGGAACCAACGACATATTGAAAGGAGGGGCTATTTTGTACGTGAAGATGCTTCAATTCCTGAAATCCTTCGACGCACAAATCATGAATGTTATCTATGTCATCTTGCAATCCATCCAAGTGGAGATCTTGCGGTTTCTGCGAACATTTTGACACCCACTCTTTAAAAAGAAGATTGCCCGAATCCAGCTTCAGCTTTAAAGTTCTAGATTCTTTGTATTCGCCCGACCAATGCCAAACGTCCCCAATTTGGATTTTATACTTGTTCAGTTTCCCAAATGGCAAGCCTGTTGAGAGATTGACAGATTGAGGAATGGCAATGGATAGATTGCTCAAATTTTTCATGTTTTTCAACTCAGCCAGGTTGGCATTGCTTGGCGGTGCTTCATACTCAGCCTCCCACTGATCAAAGCAGTTTTCCATGTACAGTTCTTCTAATTTAACCAAGCTTCTAAGCACACCTGGTTCAATAGCTTTGAGCCTAGTGCATCCAGTCAAGTCCAAAAATCTCAATTCTGTTAATTTACCTATTTCTATGGGCAGTCTAGGGATTGCAGATTTGAGGAAACTTAGGAATTGCAATCCTTTTAGCTTTCCAAGAGCAGACACATCCTCCAGATGGCACTGATCAAGAGACAGCGATTTGAGGTTTCCAAGGAACTTAATCGACGAAGGTAGAGAGGTGAAAGATAAGCCAGTCAAGTCCAAGACTTGAAGTTTCTCCATAGATTCAAAAAATGAATCGGGAATTTTGAGAGATGGATTGTGTTCCGCCAGCAGAAGCATCCTCAAGTTTGGGCAATCCAAATTTTCAGGAAGCTCATCAATGCCAACCCATGAGAAGGATATTGCCGTGCATTTTCTGAGCTCATGCGTTGACCATTCTTTAAACCCAAAACCCTTCCTCCCGACCAAGGCGTTCCATTCCGTGGAAAAAATAGAGATGGCCGCATCAACAAATATGTCATGCATTCTGAACTTTTCCGTGTCATTACTATCTAGTAACAAAGAAGAGTCCTGCAGCCTATGCAGATCCACAATCAACCTATCTCTAGCATCTTCGATGGTGTTGCTGAATTTTTTATATAAACCCAAACCCATGCAGTAGATAAAGGAATCCCTCAGGAAAATTATCCCAGAGTCTAGAGCACAAATCAAGAACAATGATTTAATCCTCTCATCTTTTAAGTCATTGTAATTTTGTTCCACTAGTGATTTTACAATTGACTCATCTATATAGGTCGAAGCATGCCTCCATGCAGCCAAATCTCCATGCTTCAACGTTTTTGCCAACGAAACAATCAAAAGTGGCAAGCCTCCACAATTCTTGACCACTCTCTTCACCAAGCTTGTAAACTCAGGATCCTTAACTCTGTCCCCCACTATCCTTTCGAAAAGTCTCTGTGCTTCTCCATCCTCTAACTTATTGAGTTCGAATTGTTGGTCAGAGCACATGTCAATGCGCAAAACATCTCGGTATCTAGATGTTAACAATAGTTTACAGCTTCTTACTTTATTACCATCTCCGCAAGGGATTCCAACTTCCTTCAACTCAAGCTTCTCCCACAAATTATCTAAAATTATGAGAATGTTTTTCTTATTATCACTCTCTAACCTCTCACGTAAACGATTTGCTCGACCATATGTAGTTTCCTCATTCATTAGCTTCAAGCCCAATGCATAAGCAATTTCTCCTTGAATTCTTCTTAGGTCTGGATTGCGTGATATATTTGCCTTGGCGACCACATCGTACAGCTTTTGTTCCTTAATTCGCCCTTCCACATCCTCCAAAAGCTTGGACTTGCCAACTCCACCTACTCCCCACACCCCAATCACATAGACCTTGTCATCAACTACAGCCTTCATTACATCCTCCATGATTTTGGCCCTGGACTCCAAGACATCTTCTTTGTTGTCGACAGATCTTGCAACGGAAGTGGTAGCAGTGACAATTCCTATCGGAGGACTCTCATGGTAGACCTTCTGGAAGTTATTATTTCGGCTTTTCTCGTGGAGTCCCTGAATGACTTTAGTTATCTTCATCACCTTCCTGCCAATTGGATGGCGCACCACAGGATTGGGAAGCCACCCACGGAAGCAAGCATTGTTTGCACTTTCACCGCATTTTAACAAGTTATTTGCCTTCTCAATCTCCTCCTTCACACTCTTCAGCCACTTCTCAACATCCGTGTATATGGGTTTTCCGTTATTCTTGGCGTCTTGGACGTCGTGCTGCACCCTTTCCCATGCAGTCTCCAGCTCCTTGACTCCATTTTTGAGATCGTTGACGTAGCTCTTGTAGCATAGCACGTACCCAAATTGGCGTCCAATGGGAGCAAATAGGCACTCGCCGAGTTTCGACAAAAGATTCGATGCAACGGGGCAAGCAATTGCCTCGGCCATAATCTCTTCTTTATTTTTTAGAATTTCCTTTTCTTTTGTTCCTCTTCTTGTTGCCTCCTTTTATTATTCGCTTAAACAAATGGGTGCGGGGGAAACTGAAGCGAGAACAGAACTAACCAGTTAGAACTGTGAAACAAAACCAGAGAGAGAGAGAGAGAGAGAGAGAGAGAGAGAGAGAGCCTGGAGCGTACGGAAGCAGGAGCAATGTAAATAAACGGAGACTCTGGAATATCAGCAAGAGCAACATAGAACGCAGAGTTATTTGGGAAAAAACTTGGTCGCTCAATGATGGCTCACCGCGCTCGGTGCACCCAAGTAACCCGTTACTCGTTTACGTGGAGAACTTGCAGATGATCTTACGAGGGCAAGCAACACGTTACTGGTCTACCATGTGCACTAGAAACCTAAATTTTTTTTCATTTTTTGTTCTTGTTGTCTATGTTTTCTTTCATACTAGTTCAACAGTTGTCGATTCTTTTGAATATTGACAGTCAGAAACATTTAGAACTTTTTCTCAATATTTCAAAGCTTAAAATATGTCTTTTCATTTTCATGATTTCACAAGAAAGCAGTAAGTAGAGGTTACAAATCAAAGGATGCCGGGTACCTTCTTAGGGAGCTAGTAATTGTTTTGATGTTTCTACCATCCACCACTAGTTTTGATAGCTGGTGCTTCTTAGAGCTTAGCAAATGCCGTGTCAACCATAGATTAAAAGATAATTTCTTTAAAATGGAGAAATTCTAAATTAAAGTATAATATTACTCCAAGTAAAAATTTTGATGCTTGCTTTATTTTAAATAAAATAAATAGGGTGTGGCTATTTTTGTGCCCTATTTGGCTTGGGATAAATATTTTATTTGATCAAAATTACCTTCTATGTTTGGAAACAAGGTCAATCACCATTTCACCCTACTTTTTTCTCTCTCGTCTCCTCTTCACCTTCTATGTTTATTTAAAATTGACTCTATATCCTGCCATGTTTGAAAATCAATTAATCATCAAATAACCATGCTTTTTGTAATTTCTGATGGATTAAATTTTGTAAAATTATTAAGGTTGTAATTTTGGTCCATAAAATACTTCTTTGCTTAGATTCTTAATTCTTCAATATAGCTTTTTCTATTCAACTTAATCGTAGCGGGGTGTAAGGGGCCATTTTTATGTGGAGCACTACTGATTCTACTTTTCGACTTGAACAAAGATTAATTGTCCCAACTCTCTCTATCGCGCATGTACGCCCGCAACACAAATACGCATATTCATTGTTCATCAATGAAAAAACTTGCAATTGAGAAATTGATTAGTTGAGAATTGTATAATAGAAGGGGGAAATGATGAGGACAGAAATCATCACTGCGGTTTTGTCCAACTAGCCCAGATCAATAATTGCAAATGACCATTAGACAAACAAAAACAAAACAAGACAACATAAAATCACAACTTTATTAACACACAACTTGGTATCAAGAAATTAGTTAGTTGAGAACTAGTGTGTAATATTTGAGGGAAACAAAATGATGTAGAGGAACAGACATCACCAGGCATCTTGATCCCCCTAACGCGATGTGCGCCATACGCTCGACGAGATGCCTAAGCCAGATCTAAAAGTTCGTATTGAGAAATTCCGTTCCCGAGCTCCGATCGATCGTCTACTCGCCGATTGGGTGTCGCGCGGAGGGTCGAGACAGGGGAGACGGCATTGGGGAGGCCTCCGGTCGAGCGGCTTCCGCTGGCCATGCCTGGCCGAACCAGATCTCGGTCGAAGTAGGGGAAGCCGAGCTGGTTCTCGGCTGGGGACGGTGGTCGGCCGAGAACTGGCCCTCGGCCTGGGCTGGGCGAGACGTTGCCGGACTGGGTGCGTGGCCAGCCCGATGCGAGCGGTGGCACTCGCCGCGGCCGCCCCCGTCGGGGCGAGGTCGACAGAGCGCCGCGAGAGGCAGGGGGAGGAGAGCAAGTCGGGTCTGCCTGGGTACGGTGTCGGATGCGGGTGGGAGTGGATCCAGGTCAGGTCTTTAGGGTTTGGTATTCGGGCTGGGATGATTTAGGCATATTGGGCTTATCCTGCTTTAATGGGCCAGGCTTAGTTCATTTCATTTTTAAAGGGTTGGGCCTTTCTCTCTAAGCCGGACTGGGCCCGCGTTTAAGGCCCAGATGGGCCACTGGTTGGCGACTCGGGTCGGTTCCAACACGGGTTTTATTGTATATTAAAGTGTTGTTTTAATATTAAAAATTATATTTTAGAAGACATATGAAAAGGGGATCATTTTTGTCCCCTTTAATATTATACAAAATTTAATCCATTCGGAATTTTCATCTAGGAAACCTCGTCCTAGATAAAGAAAATGATAATTTTGATTTGTCCTTATCTAATATTTTTGTTATAAAAATCATGGAGTACCTAAATTTTTAAAGTCAACTAATCCACATGAATAATTGTAAATTGGGACTTATCAAATACTTCTTGAAAGCATTTTGTTGGAAGAGATAAGGAAAACTCGTATTCATGGTTCCTAAAAGATGAACAAACATGTAGCGTAATACATGGGGGGTTGAATGTGGAAATCAACTTAATTTTTTTTAAACACTAGTTTTCGTTAGGTTGGAGAAACGTTCGATCATGAAAGGAGTTATGAAGCGTGCCCAAGGAAAAAAGTCACAATTTCTTTACAATTGGAACTCCTAGGCGTGAGGAAATGTTCGAACCGAGTAATGCTATGGTCAACCTTCGACAATCGAAGCAAGTATGCTTTCAAATTGGTCTTTTGCTAAGAGACGTTGTCTAATATTTGGTTTTTCACTAAATGACGCTGTACTCGGCACTTAGGTCTTTGGCAAAAAAGGAATCGATACGTACATTGGAGACAATGTATTCATACAGGAAATTATGGGGTGGTGTGGTCCCGTGAGCTAAGACGCTATCCACAAACCCATCCCATTTAATAAGGACACTTTTTTATTAATGCGCAATAATTTACATTAGCTCTCCATAGGATGCCCCTTTCTCACTTAAAAATGTGTGGGAAAAGACTAATATTTTATTATTAATTACTTCATCGCCATATATATTTTCTTAGACTAAAATGAATTTATTAATTAATTAGTCTATGTATGAAAATATATAGCTAGTCTGACGGCTCATAGTTATGAATCTCTCTCTCTGCGCACTTCCAAATCAGTAATCCGTTTGTGGATCCTCTCACATAGTATAAAGGACAAAGCAGGGTTAGAGCAACGATGTCCAAATCCGCGTGGATATAACTTTCATATACCCTTGCACTTTACTTTGGCATCATCGGATGAAGCTTTAATAAATTAAGAGCGAGCTCATCCAGTGAAGAAATTTTTGTGTATAGATGCGAGAACCAAAGTTGAGGTCCCTTAATCAAAGATTCTCCCCTATCCACCTTTCAAAGTCAATCATTCCGGTGGTCAAAGGTAAATGTTTCGAGAACTACTCTAGAGTGAGGATTGGTATGCGATTCCACCATGTCCAAACAAACCAACAATTCATACCAATGGGTTCTGAATAGAATGAATGTATTAAGAAAAAGAAGCAATATGTTTGACGATTATTTTTAAAAAGTAATGTGAATTTATATGCTTTAAAGGATGTAAAGTGTCCTGCTATGAGTAAAACTCAAAATTTTTTCATTTAATCAATTATAATAAACTAGAGAATGAAGGTGGGGCTTTTCTAGAGGAGCAATGTAGAGATAAATTTACTATAATGGGATTTGTGTTTTAGAATAAGTTACCTTGAAATAGATCAATTCGTGTCCGAGTCTCGAAAGGCAATACGGTCGGAGGATTAACTTCACACCTCAACATGTAGTCATCAAAGTAAATATCTCAGAACAAGAAGGAGCATCTTGGTGATTTCTTAGGATTTGCACGGCGTTTCTTACCGATGCGGTTTCTCCTCTTCAAGCACAAGCCAAACAAAGCTTTACTTCTTCTCTTGCCCTAAAGGATGAAAAAGTAATATGTGAATTTGTATTCTGCAACAACTAAAACTCAAATATTTTTCATACCATCAATTATAATCAACTAGAGAATGAAGGTGGGGCTTTTCTGGAGGAGCAATATAGAGATGAAATTTACTATAATGAGTTTTGTGTTTCGGAATAAGTTACCTTGAAACAGGTCAAGTCACGTCCAAGTCTTGAATTGCAATACGGTCAGAGGATTAGCTTCACACCTTAACTTGTAGTCATCAAAGCAAATATCTCAGAACAAGAAGGAGTGTATCAGTGATTTCTCAAGATCAGCATGGTATTTCTTACTAATGCGGTTTCTCCTCTTCAAGCACAAGTGAAACAAAGCTTTACTTCTTCTCTTGCCCCCAAAAGATGAAAAAGTGATTTGTGAATTTGTATGCTTTAGGGGATGTAGAGTGTCACGCAACAAGTAAAACTCAAATGTTTTTCATCCTGTCAAAATTTTAATAAACAAGAAAATGAAGGTGGGCTTTTCTAGAGGAGCAATGTAGAGATGGAATTTACTATATTGAGTTTTGTGTTTCAAAATGATTTTTTTTTAAAAAAAAAAAATAGATCAAGTCGTGTCTGAGTCCCAAAAAGAAATACAATTGGAGGATTACCTTCACATCTTAATCTATAGTCATCAAAGTAAATATCTCAAAACAAAAAGGAGTATCTCGGTGATTTTCTTACCGGCGTGATTTCTCCACTTCAAGCATAAGCGAGCTTCAAGCACAAGCCCTCGCCTCCTAAAGTAAGCTTGACTTCTTCTCTTGCCCCGAAGGTTGAACCAGACGCGCTTGGTATATACGAAATCTCGTGATGGTTGCTTTTTCTATAATGAGGTAAATTTACTTCTTTAACCCTTATCTTTTTGATCAAGACCATCAAAACAATCCTTTCCTCTTAATTAGCCTCTAGATTTTAAGGATGTTTTATTGGGTCTCTTTGTGATTGGCCCACGTGGCCACAGATATCGAAGTGGAAAGAACATTTAGGAATGATGAATAATGGGACCGCACATATCACGTGGTCCTCCACAGTTTCTCTTCCTCCATGCTTGTCCTTTTCTTCTACGATCAACAACGACATGTGCGTTTGCTATGTTCAGAAAATTTTAAATAAAAAAAGAAAAAAGAAAAGAAAGAGAGAACAATGACGAGTGTAATTCTCATGGTTTTGTTCCTTCATCTACGCGTCGATCGCGAACGCTTCAAATGCCAAAAATGAGTTTTTATTGAAAACTGAAACACGCATATTGAAGCACATCCATACCCAATTCAATGGTTTTCTTCGATCTCCTCCACCTCCTCTGCTTCTGTCTCTCCACCGCCATTCACGTCCTCAAGAACCTGCTCGCATTTCATGACCTTCACAAGACGCCACTCCTTAGCGCTCATTGATACATTCCTGTCACAAACGCTCAGTCCAACCCCAAGCTGTCATTGTCGATGAAGAAGAAGATGGTGAATAGAAAAGAAAAAGGAAAGGAAGAAAAAGCAAAAAAAAATTAAATGTTGGACGTAAATGGCCAGAGAAAAGCTTGGGACTATTTTGAAACAACTTTTGTTATTCCATGCTCTTCTTTAAGACAAAAAGTCCACTTTGAATTCTCAATTAGAAGAATAGTCTCACTTCAAATCATTATTTGAAAATTTTCTCTACATTTTATCACACTAGTCTGCCCAACAATTCACCGAATGTTTGGTGTGATCACTTTCCTTAATTCAAGACTATAAAGTGTTGTGAGAAATATCAAAAAAGTCTCAAACTTGACATAATTCAATCATAATTTCTTTTTATATGTCAATTCAATTTTAAATATTTTATAATTATATTAATTCAATCCATTGGACCAAATTTGATCAGCCGAAACTAACATTGGTTGACATTACAATTTTTTAATAATATTTTTTGAATTTTTTATTTTTACTTTTTCATTTTCCCTTTTCACTTTCGTTTTTCTTTTTTCTCTTATTTGAGATTCTTTTTCCCATATAAGCTTTGATTGCAAGGGTAGTAACAAGTCATGATCCCCTCAATTGCCATTTGACATTTGAATTCCAGCGCAAACATAAGGTCGTCCAATGCATTCATTTTGTTTTTCTTGAACTTTAGGGATAGAGCGATTTGGAGATTACAAGACAACTACTACACATGAACATCAAAGGTAAGAAAAGACGAGCGTTTATCTTTATATGGTCCTACTTCAGGACAAAACCAAAAATGCAGTCGATCCATAACCAGGAAGATGTGACATAGAATTGCAGTCAGAGACATTGTAATCTATAACCAGGAAACGCCGTGCATGGACATGGCTTCACACATAATGCTTGGAGGGGAAAAAAGAAGCAAAGATTGGGGGAAAAAAAGGGTTAATATCCTGAAAAATTCCAAATTGGTACACTTATGACAAATTTACCCAAAACTTTTTTTTTGACCACCAAAAACCCAAAACTAATATACATTTGACAAATTTACCCCAAACTGGTACACTTGTGACAAATTTACCCTTTGTTAATTTTCGTTAATTTTTTTTTCAAATTATTAAGTTAAATGACACGTGACAATTGACCGATATACCAATTTAGGATTTTATGCTTCGTTTGTCACAATTTACAATTTTTGTGATTTTTTTGTGGTATTAATCCAATTTAGCATAGGGTATATTTGTCACAAATTTACCATTTTAAGGTTTTTTGCAATCGAATATATTAGTTTGGGATAAATTTGTCATAAATGTACCGGTTTAGGGTTTTTTTATAGTCGGTTGAGGTAAATTTGTCATAAGTATACCAGTTTTGGGTTTTTCATGGTCAAAAAAATAGTTTGGGATAAATTTGTCACAAATGTACCAATTTGGGGTTTTTCAGGGTATTAACCAAAAAAAAAACAATGATTGCGAAAATACATAAAGGAATATCAAAAGACGTGCTAAATTAATATTTATGTATCTCATTTTTGTTGGTGAAGTAATATGAAGACACATGTTTTTGTTTCATAACTTTTTCGAAATCATAGGCAACTTTTTTTTGTTGACTTTCTATTGATTTCCATTATTTTAATAACATTTTTTATAATTCGTAAAATACATGCTTATCAGATTGTTTATTGTGAGAATATTGAAGATATAATACTGAAACCCTTTTAAAAACTCATTCAAAAGCTTACTGTATAGTTGACTTCGAAATTTATTCTCACAAATTATAAAGTAATAGAAAATTTGTAAAATCGTAAAACTTTCACCTATTTACATATCGTATCGAGTATTTTGCAAATATTCATTCATCACTAATAAAATAATCATATCATCCTATCAATTTTTCCAATTACTGTTATGTTTATCATATATAAATTTAACAAGCTCCATATGTAATAATTAAACCATATGTGATAAACTAAAATTGAATTGGCAAAAATAACCCCCACTGTAGAATCCAAAGACACTTTGCTAATTGTCTTCATAATTGGATCCGGTGGCCGCGCAAATCAAAGTGAAAATGTACTCTCCCTGCCCCACCAAATGAAATAATCGATACTTTACGTCAGAGTCAAGGTGGGGACGGTGGAAATTTTCTTCTCCTTTACTTGGCAACTTCAACAAAGTGTTCGTGGTGGAAACCACTTTTTCTCCTTGCCCCAAAGGATAAAGTAATCCCTTCCTCTAGATTGGCAAGGATACCCACCCCCGAAGACTTCAAGGATAATTGGTCTTCTGCTTAGAGACACGTTAATAAACACTGAGGTCTTTGGTCAAAAAAGAGTCGATACACATATTAAAGTCAAGTTGTTCATACTGGAAATTAACTTTTGTATGATGCTATCCTTTAGAGTTAAGATGTTGAATAGCTATGCTTTCAAAATAATGGATTCATTGAGAAATTTTGCTAAAGCAATGCTGTGTTTGAAACTCTGTGGAAATATCTCAGAAGAAGCTTGGATGACCTCTAACGCTTGACGCGTGTGTCACGGGCTGATCCATGACACATGCGACTTTTAATAAGTTGATGGAAAAGATCAATGCCATATTCAACTCTCAGTCACTATGAGAGGGAAGAGCTAGGCGATTCATAGGGATGTGAGGTTTGCATCTTGCCTTGATTGAAGTCATTCATAATAGGAAACTTACTAACAAAAAACCTAAACCTATAATTCTTGTATCAATTCTATCATAAATCTTTTAATTTGATTAGTGTGTCATAAACCTTTATACCATTTGTAAACTTAGTCATTTCGGCAAATTTTAATTAGAAATTGCTGACAGGGCAGTCTAGTTGCTACTGGCCATTTTATGTGGCAGGGTCGTTGGCGTAAACAATTTTTACAATTTTTTTTGAATGTTTTATTTTTTTATTTTTTAATAAGTGGAATGAATAATGGAGTTATGTGGGTGCTTCTTGTCCAATCTTTTTATTTTTCTTCGCACTTCGCTTCACATAAATTGGAACTTTGTTGAATCTCCACTTCGTGTACTTTGTGAGTGAGGTAAGGATGTTGGAAATTTTTTATAGTATGAGCTTACATTAATTAATTGATTTTCTATATTAAATAATCGAGTTAATGGATATTTCAATATTTGTTAAACTCTAGAGTGATCTTATTAAATTGTTGATTGGCATCTATTAATAATGGGCCTAGTTGAGTAGCAAAGCATAGACAATTGTATTTAACTAAACCCGTAATGGGAAGGGCCCAGTTGATATGCTATTAATTAGGGTTTGCTAGGTCCCTTCTCTAACCTATAAAAGAGTAGGTTATACCTATCAGTTGTTGAATTCTATTGAAAGTTGCTATACTGAAATAGGTCATAGAAAGGAAGATCTGGCATTCCAATAGATCTTTGATTATCAAAGTGATATATTTTTCTTCAAGTGAAGCAATAGCTCAAACAAATACGCTTTAATGCCAATGTGCTTATTGATCTCGATATTTTATAATCATATATGGATTCGATTCTTCTTGATTAATTAATTATTCATGTGAATAATTTTCTACAAAGGAACCTTCAAGCGACTTGTTGCTCTTCACGCAATTTCTTTTTATTTAGGATTTTGGCGCATGATTAGGTGGATTTAATAGATTTTGATCAAAATTTTAATTTGTCTTTTGTTAAATCGGATTGTCACTTTTAAATTTCTCTCACATGTCAACTTTACAAATCCTACTTGTGTCATTAAATTTGTCCCTGACTTTGTACGTGTGATAAAGAAAATTAAATTGTCACTAAAAAATTAAGAGCTGTGTCTACATCCATGCTCATACCTCATGGTACTAATTATCGAGATAACTCGAGGTTATAGATGATTCGCTAAGATCCGGATAATATTACCTAGATAATATTACCTAGAGCTCAACGATACGTACTATAACCTCTTGTTTGTGGAGAAGATAAGCATTTTATTCTTTTAGTTGGACAAGTTTTTAACTCTAACCAGATATGTATCTATCTATATTAGAATATCAAGTATGATGCTTCAGTTTAGAAAAGGATGACAAAATATGTTGAATAGACTGATCAAGCCGAAATTTCGGCTATAATTTCCAGCTTTTGTTTTAGCATCAGTTGTGGCATGAGATTGTGAGATAGATGGAGTCTTGATGAGTTGGGCCTTTTCTAGTTAGATAATTTAGTAATAAATACAAGTATTAAGTTAGGATAACATGGACATCATCCACATTGATATTTACATGTGTGTTATGTTCATGATTTGTGATTCACCGACCAAAGATATGGTCTGAGAAAGTTTCTTTCAATGAAGGATGGAAAAATTATAGCTCATTGCATAAATTACCACAATTTTTTTTTTTTACTCTTTTGTTATTAAATTGAGGAAGTCTTTTTAGCATGTGTTTGCATAGGTCTCTCTGTCACTCTCTCCATATGTTTTTTCTTTTTTTGGTCGAAAGAAAATTGTATTAATTACTTAAAAGGATTCAGAAGTACATAATTCTCATTATAAAGCAAATTGAAATAGAGGATGAATACTGAAAAACAAAGCCAAATTTAGAACACAAGGAGGATCAACGGAGCACAAGCAAAGTCAAGCATAAACCCGTTCCACATGAATGGATCTGTCAAACAAAATCGATGGCAAATCATTAAATCTTGTGTCTTTGTCAGTGATGAGCATACATCGAAAATTCATTTTTCAATAATTACGACATTGCTAGCTGGCGATGCCTGTCTAGGTTTAGCTTCCTCTACACCATCATTGTACGGAGATGACCAGAATAGGTTAAACAAATACAATCTAACATGTGGAGGAGTAAATCTTTGTAATTCAACAAGATGCTAAAACTCTTGAGATTATCGTTGAGATTGGAGGTGGAAAACTTGTACGAACGGAGTAAAAGGGCATCGAATCCCTAAAAGCATAATTTTCAAACTTCCAAATCTAGATTAAGAGAAGATAACATCCAAAATCTAAAATCAAATCAGGATAGTTCAAACTCTCAAATCGAGAACTAGATTGTGGGAAGAGAGCTTTCAAATCTAAATCGGGAGAGAAGAAAAAGTAAGAAAATAACAATAAAATACAAACAAAATCAACAAAAGAGAGAGGGGAGGGTGAGACTAGCTCAAACTCTCCCCCATGGTTCAAAGTTGAAGAAGACGATGGGGAAAGACTCTCCATATGTTTGAGCCGTTAACTTTTTGTGTGGATCCTCCGCTTGGGAAAACGAGGAAGCGGATTTTGAGCAATGATATCCAATTTTCCATTTTCATAATCTATATATACACTTGCACTTCTTATCGAATAAACCGGATGAAATTTTAATAAATTAAGAGCGTGGTCATCCATAAAAAAATGGATAGATATATGAATCAAAGGTGACGACCTTAATTAAAGATTTCCACATACCCATCTTTCAGGAAAAAACTGAAGACTTTTTGTCCAACATTCTGGTCTCCAATTATAGGCAATTTTTTGAGAATGGTACGTGAGGTTAAATAGGAGTGAGGGCCAGTGTGCAATTTCACGTTTTTCTTCTTTTATTCCTTTCAATTTGTAGAGAGAGAATCTTGCATATGCCAATGTGGTTGCTTTATTAAGGCGTGAAAAAGTATGTAATCCCCTCAGCCTTTTCCATATAAGACTAACTACTACGATAGATTGAATAAGAAAAGAATCTACGGTTCTCATGACACCCTTGGACTCATAGCGATGCAGGCTTATGAATATGGACAACTGGCCGCGACGGTTGGGTTGATCCTAGAAAAATAATTCATGAAGATTTGACATTATATGTGCTTTTATTTTTGTCGGCCATTACATTTTGGCTACAGTGATTTGCATATTGTCCTTTTTCTATCAATCAAAAAGTGCTCATGAACATGGACAATTGGCAACATGGTTGGCAAAGCTTGGTGAGGTTGATCCCTGAAAAATCACTCAAGCGGATTTGACATGATCATACCACGTGTGCTTTTATTGTTGTCGGCCATTACATTTGGCTACCACCGCCCGCGGTGGCCTCGGTGGCCTAGGACTTAATACCCCATCGCTGGGGGAGGAGTTCGAACCTTAGGGTTGCAAAAAACGCGCGATTCACCTGTGGCTGGGTCTGTGGTGGTGGCCCAGTTCACCCCAGAGTTTACTCCGCCGCGAAGCAGCGCACGGAGGTTCCCTGGGTCACCAAAAAAAAAATGCTGGTAATTGGCGGCGATGGTTGGCAAAGCTTTGGTGATGAAAATGATTTAAGAGGATTCGACATTATCGTAATTAGTGTGCTTTTATTTTTTTCGGCCATTACATTTGGCAAGGGTGATTTGCATTATTGTCCTTTTTTTGTTGACCAAAAAATTTCCGAAGGCTGAGTCTCATGATACACATTAATGATGTCCGAAGACTATAGGCATTCTTGTCGGTCCTTACCATAACCCTTTTAAGGTATCGGTGCTAACTTTATCAATGTCGAACTAATATTATAATTTTACATCTGATAGTACATCAGTGCTACAGGAAAGGAAACATTAACCTCATGGCTGAAGCGAAAAAGAGGAACTATTGAAGGTAAAAAAAAAATTATGAATCGGAAACCTACAACATAGAGCATCGATTTGATGGTTTTAGAAGATACAGCGGAGATGCACTTCATATTTGAATCCACAAGGCTAGGGTTAAGGGTGGCCGCTCAGAGAGGCGAGAGGATGGTGAGCGACTGGTCGCTGGGGTTGTAGTTAGGGTCAAGAGATCTGTCGATGCTTCTCTGCCTTTCCTCTATATAGGCTTCAAAGATATTTTCTTAATTCTCTTTGGTAACTGGACAACGTGGCCACGCAAATCAAAGTGGAGGAAATTCAGAAATGATGAGGACGGAACTCTTCGCTGTGGTTCTGTCCAACTTGTGTGGATCAATAATTGCAGATGACCAAGACTTTTCCCTCTTGTGCAAAATATTAAGGGCTCCAACACAAACAAATAAAAAACAAAAACAAAAAAAAAAATCCAATGAAAGGTTTATTCTGATTTATCTTTAAATTAAATCCATATCCAATAGAGAATTACATTATAATTAGCACCTATTATATTTCTATTACAATCCTCAATTATAAGAGAAATAAATTATATCTAATAATTATTTATGAGTTTAAGTTCAAATTACCAATAAAATATGAGTTCAAATTATAAAAACTATCTAATGACCTGAGAAATTACTCCCGTGTCGCTCTCAAATTTTGCCCGCTCATTGAAGAGCAGAGCCCTTGTGCATTCTTGTCAATGAGAAGTATAAGTCACACACTAACATGAAAGAGACTAATGTTTCTTTTTGTAAGTCACAATTTATGTATAATAAAATAAAATCATTCATTAATTACTTTATGGTCCAAAATATCTACTTATATTGTGACAGATAACAACCTATTTTATTGGACCTTATGGAGTCATGGGAAGCTTCTGGTAGTTAATCTGGCCTTTTTCACAAGATTTAAATCATTTGTGCGTTTAGTTTGATCACCTTCCTTAAATTAAAAAAAAAAAAAAAAGGCTTGAAAGTACGCGCTACAAACCAATCTTCGGGCCATTGTCTAATGACTTCCCTTAGATAAATAAATACAAACAATTCTTTATGGTTTTGGTTGCAATGCGAATTAGTCGGTGTGGTTTGTAGGAGCTGAGGATTTTCAATTCAAAATGGATTTGAGCAATCTGAGCTGTGTAGGTCCCATAAATCGCCTGCTAAAATGATTTCCACTAAAGGTTATATATAACCTTGGGTATGCTTCCTCACGGTTGGTTATATAACCTTCCACTAAAGGAGGTGAGGAGCACAGCTGCGCATTTCAGCAGCAGCCTCTTCCATCTCTTGCACCTCGGGAGTTAACCCGGTGAGTAACAAGTTTTCTGACCCCTTTGCAGGGGCGAAGGTGTAAATCCACCTTCCAAAGAGCCCAATGATTGAACACCCCAGTTTGAGTCCGGGGATTCGGGGACCCGCTGGCACCAGGGGACTCTCACCCCAGGTAGGTTCTCCCTGCAGTACCAACGTTTATCATTTTTAGGATATGATCAGGTCCAGAGTTCAAACTAGACTGTGTTGGATTTTACCAGTAAAGTATGACAGCCAAGACTATAGGAAAATGCTTTTGAGGCTAGACGTTCGATGGTCTCCTGACTGTTTGTGACAGGATCTTCTTAGAGAATTTCTATCAATACAAAATTGGTGGCACTCGTTTAAAAAAATTACTAACTCGTTGGAAAATTACCATCACATTGTACAACTTTGTGCTCATTAACATTGGATTGCACGAGAATATCCCCACCTTGTTGACAAAAATCACGGGAGAATTACTAAAAAAGTCCTAAATCTATTGCAATTGTGCCAATTCAGTCATAATTTTTTTTTTTGCTAATTTAGTCCTAAATTTTTTATTTTTGTTCAAGTTCATCATCCGACCAAAATTAAGCCAAATTTTGGCGTGACATAATGTAGACGACCGTCTTTGGCGTGCTTTTTTTAATAATATTTTATTTTTAAAAAAATTTTATTAATTTTTTTTTCTTTTTCTTTTCCCCTCCTCCCTCCTCCTTCCTTGGGCTCCGGCGACTGGCCTGGCTGGCCGATCGCCGGATTAAGGTGATTTGGCGGGGCAAGGAGGCCTCACCAGATGCGACAACGAGCCCCCCTCGCCGTCACGTCTAGCAAGGGCTTGCCTCACCCCGCCGTCACTAGGCACGAGCTTGCCTCGCGGTCGCCAAGCGAGGCGAGCCCTCGCCAGATCCGGTGAGGGGGGCTCGCCGTCGCGTCTGGCGAGGCCTCCTCACTGGATCTGGTGAGGGCTCGCCTCGCCCAGCAACCGCGAGGCGAGCTCGTGCCCAGCGATGGCGAGGGCTTGACTTGCGGTCGCTGGGCGAGGCGAGCCCTCGCCAAATCCGGGGAGGGGGGCTCACCGTCTTGTCCGGCGGGGGCTCGCCTCGCCGGATCGCCTCAATCCGGCGACTGGCCAGCCTGGCCGGTCGTCGGAGCCCAAGGAAGGAGGAAGAGAGAGGAGGCAAAAAAAAAAGGAAAAAGAAAAAAATTAATAAAAAATTTAAAAAAATAAAAAAAAATTATTAAAAAAAGTATGTCGGCACCAGCCGCTACGACATCAGCATTGGCTAGCCAATTTTGGCCAAATGGACTAAATTAGAACAAAAGTAAAAGGTTTATGACTAAATTGGCAAAAAAAAAAAAGTTTAGGATTAAATTGGCGACAATTGCAGTAGGGTTAGGACTTTTTTGGTAATTCTCTCCAAAAACCACAGTCATGAATAGTTGCCCAACTTGCCCAAATAAATAATTGCGTATTGTACAACACAAACCAAACCAAGCGACAAAAATCGCGAAATTTGATTGAAGGACATACGGTCTCAAATTGGTCTTTTGCTAATAGACATTCTCATGTAATTGGTTTTTTCTGGAAAAAGAAGAAGAAGTTTTAAAGTTATTACATTAATATCAATTCATTTGTTCTTTTAGTTAGACAAAACTAATTTTATATCTTTTTATATCGATACTAATTGAGTCTTGACTAATTTAAGTCGGAAACTACTAACATAGAAAATGGCCATCCTATGTGTTACAATCCTTGAATAAATGATGAAATAAATTTAGAGTAGGGATGTCCAAATCCCCGTTATATGCTTACACTACTACATCTTGAATAAGGTTAACGAATTTTTTATAAATTAAGATTGAGCTTGTGCGGTAAAGAGATATTTCTGCATGGATACAAGAATCAAAGTTGAGGGCCCCTTATAAAGATTTTCACATGCCCTACTTTCAAGAAAAGAACAGGGCCCCTTATAAAGATTTTCACATGCCCTACTTTCAAGAAAAGAACGGGTGAATTAGAAATCAACCACTCCGGTCCCTGATCGAAGATAATGTTTTGAGACTCGTATAGGGCTGGTATGCGATTCCACTAGGTGCAACCGTTCATATCGATCTGGTTTGAATAAAAAAGAATATATCAAGAAAAGAAGCAACGTGAATTTTGAAAAAGCCACGTGTGAAGCATTCATAAGTTTTGGAGGATGTAAGGTGCCATGCAATGAGTAAAAATTGAAATGTGTTCCTTTCTATCTTGTAGGGAGCAAATCGTAATGGATTTATGTTTGGGAGGAAGAATACGTTGCGCTCGAGTCTTGAAAAGCGGTGCAATAGGACAGAACTCATCGCATGATCTTGTCCACCTTGTCCCCGATGAAATAATTGCAAGTGACCCTCGGCTAAAGACAAAACAAAACGGAGGCGGAAGGCTGGATACGGTTTTTGCCTTTGAGATTGAGTAATCTTGGAGCGGATCAAAGTTGTGTCCAAATTCCAAAGGGTGGTGCGCTCAGATGAACCATATGTGCTTGTTATATACGATATCTTAAATAAGGCATATTTACCCTCCCCTTTCACAATCCCTTCCTGTCAATCGGCAAGAATACCACCTGGCCCACCATAGACTTTAAGGATAAAGTTTTCTTCGTTCGGTTTGTAAACGGGCCACGTGGCCACACAGATCGAAGTGAAAAGGATATTTCCAAAAGGCGAGGACGGAACTCATCACATGGTTCAGCTCCCCTTGTCCAAATAAATAATTGCAACTGCTAGAACAAAAACAGACAAAACACGGCAGCAATAATGGTGCGGGTGTGGGTCCCATAAACCGTGACGTTTTCCTCGACAAAGGAGCTTCCCCTCAGACTCCCTTTTCTCTCTAACCGATGCGTGAAAAGAGACTCAACGTTTTCTTTTTTTTCCCCCTAAGCCACGATTCATACAAGGGAAAACATCATCTAAGTAGCCTGAGCAACAATTTCTTCATCGCCATGCGCACCTTCCCATACTCATGCGCACAAAAGAGCATATATATATTTCTTAATTGCTTTATGTTAGAAAATATCTAAAGTAATAAACCTCCACCAGTGCTCCAATTGATAACAAGCCAATTCTATTTGACCGTATGGGCTCATGTGAAGCTTTCGTTAGTCAATTTAAACTTTTTCACACGAAATGAATTTCTCTTAAATTGTTTGATTCTTAGAGATCGGGTCATGTGCCCTAGGCAGAATTGGATGGCAGCATGACATCCTAAACAATCGGGGGTTATCAACCTCCACTCCGCATGATTACGTTTTTAATTTCAACAAGTGTTATCATATTAATTGGCTAATTCAAATTTCATTAGCTGCCTTGTCAAGAAAATTGGACATGTACATTTTTAATTCATAAGATTTAACGGAAGTTAAAAGTTTTAGACTGCACACAGCTAGCTTCTCCTTGAAATTCTTGGTCCAAGTCATAAAGCATATAGAAACCCAAGTCATCTGAATGGACTTGTAAAAATTTTCCAAATAAGCATGACCGCGAGGGTAATTGCAGGTCATTTTTGCTTAATTGCCATTTCACGTTCGAACTCCTACACAAACGTATGATCGTCCAATGCATTCACTCTGCTTTTCCAGAATCCCATGGAATAGCAATAGGTAGACTACAAGACAGCTGAAGCCAATCCATCCCGTGTAAGGTGTCGTCCTACTGCACTTGAACATCAAAGGAAAGAAAAACGGAGCATCTTAAGTTGAAAGTGTAGGTTTGAAGTGTAGGTTCGGTCATTTATTTGTCATAGATAAATTCTCCAAACAGTCGGAAGTGTTATGACATGCCTTAATTTTAGTGATAGCTATTTTCTTAGATTATGCAGTTTAATCCCAAGAGTTATCATATTTGTGTACGAAATTATGTGCAATCATGTCTTTTTTTTTCTTTTCTCTTTTTTCTAATTTAAATTTTCTTAATGGTGGGTAACTATATCTATTCATTTGCTAATAATTATTTTCATCGTTTTCTAATATTCAGTTATTGCAAAATACATGCAATTAATCTTTTGTGATGAAATTTTCTAGTTGCAAAGGATATTCTTTTTTTTTTTTTTATTGATCCTCCAATGTCATTTATCAAACGTGGGCCATCATGTCATATTCGATTTTCAATATTGTGATAATCTATTTAACAAAAGTATCAAAGTCCTTGGTTTAGGGTTAAAAGGGATATTTTATCAAAATAGGCATCTCTGTATTGTTTTTTTTTTTTTTTTTTGGTTTACCGAGGATTTGCTGGGCACCCTTGTCGACTTATGCTGATTTGGAGTCCATGGGCCTCCGAGAGGCTCTCGGGGATTATACCTCGAGGGAGATTGGCCCAGCAACCCACCATCAGGGAACCCCACTTCAATCGCTAACAATGTATGTTTTCGAACCCTCGACCTTCATCGAAGGAAGGAGAGCTCTCAACCAACTACTCTGTCCATGGGTGGGCATCTTTGCACTGTTAAACTCATCGTAATCCTCAATTTAAAATAAATCAACAAAATATTTGCTAAAATAACAATAAAAATTGGATCATTAGATAAAGCTTGCATGAGGGTGAGAGCGCATATGCTAGCTTGCGGCAAGTAATATGCGCAAGCGAAAGCCACCCCCGTCGACGACGGGTGAGGGTGGCGCGAGGGAGGCCCTCGCTCGACCTAGCTGAGGGCCGCCCTCGCCCAACGCCGGTGAGGGTGGCCCTAGCCAGCCCAAGTGAGGGTGACCCTCGCCCGATGCCAGCGAGGGCAGCCCTTGCCGAACGCTGGCTTCCCTCCGCCAGCCATGGCTAGCAGATGGAGGGAAGAAGAAGAAAAAAAGAAAAAAAAAAAAGAAAAAGGAAAAACAGAAAAAATAAGACAAAAATGCCCTTGACAGGGTAAATGTGTCACAGTTTGAAAAGTTTGGGGTTTTTCACATCACAAAGAAAAGTTTAGAGTAAATGTGTCATTTTGGGCAAAGTTTGGGGTGTTTGGTGATCTTTTCCCATTAAACTAAGTCAAGCCCAAACCTATCTAAACTATGTCAAGCCCAGACCTTCTAAGACCCAACTGAAGCCCATTGCACTAAAACCACTCCAAACCATTTTCCATCAAAACCAATATCGACTTCGAGACCATTTTCGATTATCACCTCGCCTTTTTTTTTTAATCTGTCATTTTCCATCGTCTTCCCCGTATGCCCAATCCAACGTTCTTAGAATTCAGATTATGTCGATGTCAATCATCAAGCCCTTACAAAACCGAAAGAAAAACTTCGCTTTTGATCACAACCACCATCATTCGTTAAGCATCCGCCACATATGATCCCAAGTTTAACAAATATATAAAGGCATAACATTACAATGACATGAGTAATCACTGAAAATCAGTACATATGTCATCTCCTCTTGGACATCTCTCGTCCATAATCGCCATCAATTGCTATAGGAACATAGAACATAGGACAGAGAAGCATAATGATTCAGAAATTTATTCGGCCATTGTGAAAAAATTAGAGCTCATGCTAAAATGACTTGAAAATCAATTACTGTCACTTAATCTACGCCAGCATACTTTCAAGCTTAGAAAATGACGAAACAAATTCGAATTGAAACATGATAGACATTGCACTACCAAATATATTACAGTCAATCGATTAAGGAGAAGATCTTTGCGATTTTGAATTCGTATTTGCTATCATGCTCAAATGAAATTAACATGTGAATTTTAGGATCAAATATATGGACTCTGATATGGCCAAGCCTAATTGAAGTTGAACGAGAATTACATTCACTTCACCGTCCCCTAGATCATAGCATGATGGAGAATTGGAGACTTCGTTGTCAATGAAGTCAAGCTAAGTCGCAATAGGCAGTCCAATCAACTATGGGATCTCTTGTGATCGTTGTTGGCTATATTGAAGACCGGTGGAAGGGCTTCCAGTTGAGTCTTGGCCACTTCAATCTTCACAGCAGCAAAACGGAGTTGAATAGGGGCTTCTCGAGAGCGGCAGTTGGGCGATGGCTTTGTTGCCTTGGGCGTGGCAACGAGCCAAAAATGAGAAAGAAGGCTCTATAATTGATTTCTTGAGGGAAATTTTTCGTGAAATCTCTCACCTGTCCTCTCCTGAATGTTTCGAACTCAATCTATGTGGATCGCATCTCTTTACCATGTGAGCAATGATCGGCAACAAGGTTGTGGTGGTCGAAGGGAATGACTAGCGGCGAAGGAGAAAGAAGCAATTCCTAGAAAGGTTAGAAAAGATAATATAGGTGAAAATGGAAATAGACTTTGATGCACATAGATCATTTTTACATAAGTATTATCGTCTTTGTCATAGCATGAGAAGAACGGAAAGTAATAAACTCCCAATTTATGAGCTCTCTTTATAAAACTTGTGCGAAAAGTTTAGGAATAACATAACCGTCAATGCAAGTATCTTTTAAATTGTTTTATATCGTTCCCATTCTCTCTCTCTCTCTCTCTACAAGGAGTATCTTTGTGATTCATCGGGATTGTCGCAGTGTTGTTACCTCTGACGAGGCTTTTCTCCTCGAGCACTTAAAATAAGATTTACCTTTTCTCTAGCCCCAGAGGATGAGGTGAACCGGATGGGATGAACCAAATGTACTTTAGGACATACACGAAATCCTTTAATGAGGCAGTTTACCTCGTCAACTCTCTCACCTCTTGTCCAACACTAGCAAGACCATCCCTTCAAAACCCCTCTCTGGACTTCAAGGACGTTTTCTTAGTTCTCTTTATGATCGGACCACGTGGCCGCCTCAAATCAAAGATGAGGATATTCAGAAATTGTGAGGACAAAATTCATCACTGTAATTCTGTCCAAGTTGTTCGGGTGAATTACATTCGACCATCGGACAAAGCCATAACAAAATGAAGGCAACAGTCATGGTGAGGTGTGTGGGTCGCGTGAAATGAGACATTTGATAAAAAAATCTTCCCATCTGATGAGAACAAGTTTTGATCAATCAACAAGGATTCCAAGATGAAAAGATGTTTGGCAGGTGAAAGGTATATTATGCATTTGTATGTAATTAGTGGGATTTGAACTAGTAATTTTGATTTATTGAACTGGAAAGTCTCTAACCACTCATTATCATTGAAGAATAACCTGAAGCAATGTACCCCTAGTGTATAGCAAAGCCTCTAGAAAGATTGTTTCGTAAAACTTGTATGAAAATTCTAAGAATAATGGAACTACCAGTGCCTTTACTCTTTTTTTTTCTTTTTTGTATTGTTCAATATTATTCATGTGCTTTTTTTTTTTCAATATGGTCTCTAATTTTATATATATTCTAATCAAGTTAGTCATTTCATTAAAATTGCAAAGATGCCAATCATCCATTAGAGCCATTTTTAGGCTTATCGGATTAACTAAAGATGAGATACAACTCTTTTGTTGACCAAGATGAAGTTATTAGAAAACTAAACAAAAATCACAAACACTAAGTGAGAGAATTTAACAATTTCAAAATAGGCACATTAGATGCTAATCCAATATTAATGAGAAGGGAACAAAAAAGCAGAGAAAGTGGAAATAACAAGTAGCACATATGTACAGGTAAGTTGGGGGAAGTTTTGCTCAAAAAAAAAAAAAAAAAAGAAGTTGGGGGAAGTAACAAGGAAGAGCTCATGATTGAGTTTGCACGTGGTAGCATTCGTCTTTGAAGTTGGAAGTTGCAAAAGAGGTGGAATAATTGGAGTTATGCGCGTGGTTCTCGTATGTATAGGAGGGAACAATTATTGTTAGTATTTAGTTTATAAATACTAATGTTTTGAGATAGTAAAGCTCTCTCTTTCCACCATCAAGCAAATCTATAATCTATGTTTATATTTACTTTTGACTGCACCATTTTATTTTCCTCCATATATACCCTTTTGATGTAATTTATTTTGACCAAAAAGAATGCAATTTACATTTTTCTTGCAATTTTTTTCTCTACACTTAGCTCCAAATTAATTTGCACCCCATTGAATCCCCTCTTTGTGCACTTTGGGAGCAAGGTGTGTAACCGTGAAGCAATCTCAGTTATTCTTTGTTGATAAACTCGTTTAATCAATCATTAATTGCATAAAATATTAAAGATTAATTTTAATCTCTAGCAAAAATAATTTTCATTAAATTACACAGCATATAAAATTAAAAAAATTGCATCAGTAGTTATAGAATTTTTTTTTTTAAAAGGAGAAAAAAAGAGGAAAAATATTAATTAAAAATTATTAATATTGTTATTATTTAAAAAAAAAAAAAAAGAGGCCGGGCCGGGCTGGCCTTCTTTTCTTCCTTTTCTTTCCGCCTTTGGGCCCTCCCAGCCTCTTCACTTTTCCTTCTTCCCCGGCTCAGTCTCCTTCCCTCTTCCTTCTTTCCGCTCTTCCCTCACGCTGGCCGAACAAGAGGACGCAAGAGGACAGAGAAGGACGACAGAGGGAACAGGACAGAGGCGGAGCGATGACCGGGAGTTGGTCGGGGCCAAGCCGGCAGTGGCAGCCGGCGTCGCAGGAGGCCATCCGCTCAGAACGGCTTAAAAGGGAGAGAGGAGAGCGAACGAAGGGGAGGCTGGCTCGTTTGAGAGGGGACGGAGGGAGAGAGGGAGGCCGAAAGTGAAATCGAGAGATCCGAGAGAGACCTCCGGGCGTCCCCAGGCCGGCGTAGTGTTTCCGGCAAGTCCCTTTTCCTGGTGAAATCGGAGAGCGATCGCGCCGAGCGCAGCCTCGCCCCCGTGAAACCGAGGCTTGACATTTTCTAGTTTATCTGCGGATTTGCTTTCAACCAGCCGTTATCCGTCGTTTTCGAACTTTGTTTATCGGTTCTCTCAAGTTCGGACGTGAGTTTCGAGTTCTAAAGATGGTCAGTGTCTTCTTCTCGATCCGTGGTCATCGCATGTTTGATAATAGGTCCAAGTCAGCCCGTGCACATGCGTTGTCGATCCCATTCGTTCTTAAGTGCGTATAAGGAAATTTCACATCATCACAAACTCCTTGTCGCTCGTTGA
Source organism: Eucalyptus shirleyi (assembly GCA_017140165.1). NCBI lineage: Eukaryota > Viridiplantae > Streptophyta > Magnoliopsida > Myrtales > Myrtaceae > Eucalyptus > Eucalyptus shirleyi. Next base: position 31,553,394 of record CM029447.1, read on the forward strand.
GCGTTATTTCCATTGTTGAACTAGGTGGGAGCATAAGAGTTTCTTTGCGTTTTTATTACTCTTATGTTTTGCGCGTGAGGAATCGGTCGAAGTCTAGGGCCGAAACCTCAATCTCTTGGGTCATTCACGTTGGCTTGCTTTCCCGATCTCTGTTCTATTCAGTCTTTTGTCTTGCGATTGCGAATGTGGCATGTGTATCGGAAGATAACGGTGATTGGTATTGACCCGAAGAGGGTAATGTGGTTGATGATGTCTCATCGGCGGATATTCGTCTAGTGGCAAGCGATGGTGATGGCGTTAACATGGCCGGCAGTGGTGGCATACGTAGGCTATCAAGGGTGATGTTTAAGACATTCTCGATGTGAGTCTGCGAGCGTTGATGGTTGAGCCGCGCTTGTTTTGGAGTTGACGTCTACCTTTAGGAATGAACTTGCAGGAGGAGGAAAACGTCAGTGATATGTTGGGGATTCGATGTTTGAGTAATCTTGGGCCTAAGTGGTTTTAGTAGTTGGGGCTGGCTTTAGTCTTAGAGGTTCTTGGGCTGTTCATTTAGCAAGATGGGCTTAGTGTTTTTCATTCCAACGAAATGGACTTCGTGATTTTCTATTTGAATGGGCTTGTTTTGAATAGGCCCATTTATGTCCATGGCCCAGAACCAAGAGACTACCTCCGCCCACATTTGGACCGGACCCTGGGGCCCCGCCCGAGTTCATACTTTCTATATTAAAAAATTTATTAAAAATCATTTTTTAAGAAAAAGCTTAAAAATAAGTTTTTTTTTCTCTAGTTTTCTTTCAAAATTTGATGATAAAAAATTGTGCTCAAAATTCAACAAACTTTTAGGGCTTTATCATAAGATTTGAGTATTAGAGACAAATGTAAAGTCATCATTTGTGCATTTTCATTTCAACTATCATGTGTTTACGCACTTTTGATATATTAATTTGGGAAAATTCTAAATAATGGCTCAAAATGGATCTTATTTTAAATAAAAGTTTGAAGTGGTTAAATCGTCTCAAATAAGGGTACAAAGTAACCAAATAATCTCAAATAAAGGCTTTTGGTTGACCGTTGACTATTTCGACTATCGAAGAAAGGGTATTTTGGTAAAAAAATTTATAACTCTTTAAATTCTGTGGGTGGTGTCGCTACCAAGATCAATGCAGTCAATTATGTCTCTCCTAGAAGTTGGTTAGCTACCTCTCATTTTGTTCTAGGTATATATATATTTTTTTCCTTTTCCTTTTCCTTTTATTTTCTTTTGTTTTTTCTTCTTCTTTTTTCCTCTTCTCTCCCCCAGCCATCGCCATTGATGGTCGATTGAGTTTGCCCGACATTAGGTTAGGGCAAGAGTCACCCTTGCCGGATTTGGGGAGGGTTTCTCTCGCTTGACGTCGGCGAGGGTGACCCTCCCCCTCACTAGATTTGATGAGGAACATCCTCGCCTGACATTGGCAAGGGTTGCCCACGCCAGCTCGAGTGAGGGCAAGGGTCGCCTTCGCCTAGGCTAGCAAGGTCATACAAGGGCGAGGGTGAGGGCTGCCCTCGCCAGATTTGGCAATGGAAGCTACCCTCTACCGAGTCCAACAACCTCCGCCATGGCTAGTGGAGGGAAAAGGGAAAAATAAAAAAGAAAAATAAATAAAAAGAAAGAAATAAAAAATAAGTTAAAAGACGAAAATGCCTTTCAGTATGAGAGGTTAGGCCATTTTTTAAAACTAATATGACCACTTCAAGTCCTTATTTAAAACAAGTTTCACTTCGAGTTCTTGTTTGAGACGAATTGACCACTTTAGGCCTTTATTTGAAACAAAGTTCATTTCAGACTCTTATTTGAGAAAATGAAAACAGTTTAGGCCTTTATGTGGAATTTTCCTTGTTAATTTTGTTTTCTCTTTGGCCTAGTTAGAAATAGTATTATTTCTTATTTCTTAGTGTTAGACCTTCAATTTGCCTTGCAATTTATTTAATACTTTCCTTGGTTACTAATTGTTATTTTTATGATTGTGCCCTTACATGATCGCCTCACATGTTAGTAGATAAGTTTAAAATTAATCTAGACTGCTTAACAAACATCTTATTGAAATGAACAAAATTAGGTATCGAAATGACAGTAATTGATTAATTAGTGTAATCAAGTTCTGATCTTAGATTCTTTGAATGCGTAGAAGTGAGATATACTTTCATATCTTACTTGATTTCTAACCGATCTCAATAGGCTAGTGGTAACTCTTCATTTAAAAATTATTATAGCTTCAATTTAAATCTAGAATTGAATACCCTAACATCGTGCAAGTTATGGATTTGGGAGAGCTCACATCTAAACAAGGACTATAGGCCCGTCTTTTACGCACTGCCCCTAAACCTAAGTCTTTAATTAATCAATCAAGTTCTGACCTTGGATTCTTTGAATGCGTAGAAGTGAGATATACTCTCATGTCTCACTTGATTTCTAGCTGATCTCAATAGGCTAATGGCGACTCTTCATTTAAAAATTATTATAGCTTCAATTTAAATCTAGAATCGAATACCCTAACGTTGTGCAAGTTATGGTTTTGGGAGAGCTCACATCTAAACAAAGACTGTAGGCCCATCCTTTATGCACTGCCCCTAAACCTAAGTCTTTTCCCATCTAGATGGAAAAGGTAGGTCGCGACACCCTTGGCGCTCTATATATATATTTTTTTGCTTTAATAAACCTTGATCAAAATTTTGAATGTCTTTTATTAAAATAAATTGTCCCCTTTAATTTTCTCTCAAATGTCCATTAATATTGGGAGATAACTTTACAAATCTCACTTGGATAAGTATCATTAATTTTGTACCTGATTTTGAACGTTTGTTAAGAAAATTTATTAATAATAAAAAAAAAAGGAGATGTGTATGTGACCATTCACGTCCCTTGTTCTGTGATGGACAAAACAAGTATAGACTTGGTGCTACTTATTGAGATGACTAAGGTTATTGACGATTTGCTATGATCCGGATGAGTTCTTGACAATGCTTACTATTCTCTTGTTCATGAAGATGTAATTAGTTTATTTACTTTCAAGTTTTAAATAGTAACCAAATACTTGGTGCTCTTTATTTAGAATATTGAGGATGATGCCTTGATCTAGAAAAGGATGACAAAATGTATTAAACAAAATAATCGAGTCACAAGTTGAGCTATAACTTTCAAGATCTAATCTATCATAAGTTATTACAAGAGATTGAGAGGTAAATGGAGCCACAAGTTGGGCTGGAATTAGTTAGATAATGTGGTCATGTGCAATTTCATGTGCTAAGCATAACAAAATACATTATTTGCATGCCGATGATCCATAATTTGTAATCTATTGACTAAAGGCATGGTTCGATAAAGTTTCCTACAATTAGGGATGCACCAAAGTATAGCCCTTTACATAAATTATGGTAAATTTCATTTTTACTCTTTTGTTATCAAATTGAGGAAGTTCAGTTAGTGCTTGTTTGCATAGAGCTTTCTTATCTCTCTCTCCTTTCACATGTTTAAAATGTATTTTTTTGATGGATCCTCTTGCTTAGTAAAAGGATGAAGCTGGTTAAGAGTAATGATGTCCAATTCCCCATTGTTATAATCTTCATATATACTTGCACTTTACTTCGAATAATATTTTAATAAATGAGGAGCGAGTTCATCCATTGAAGAATTTTGCTGAATTGATATATGAACCAAAAGTAAGGGCTTTTAATTGAAGATTTTTATATACCCACCTTTCAAGAAATAAGATGACTTTTAGTCAACTATTTCGGGTATGATTACTGGCAATATTTCAAAAATGGTACCAAAGGTCGAACAGAGTACGGGCTGGTATGTGATTCTACTTATTTTATTGGTCCAATCATCCAACTATTTATACCAATCGGTTTGAATATAATGAATGAAGTAAGAAATATAAGCAAATTTTGAAATGATGATTTTGAAGATGTTATGAGAGAACTCATGTAATATTTGCATGCTTTATAGTATTTTAGGAATTCTGCATTGAGTAAAAATCAATTTTTTCCTGTCACATGCTAATGTTCCAGATCACCCTATTATTTTCAAGTCGCAAACTAGGCTACCAACAATAAGATATTAGACATGATGCCATGCAATGGAAAGAGACTGCACCTCGTTTTCCTTTTCAATTTTCCATTGACCATGCTATTGCGACTTGGACATATCCGGATGCTAACAATAAGTGCTAGGACTAGCGGCCGTGGTGGGTTGGGGAGTCATTTGAAATTCATACATAACTGGTGTTGTGGGCGTCGATTAGAGGGGCACGAATTGAGCTTGCCATTGTTAGCAGTAGGTTTGTAATCGGGATAGAGAGGTCCATCAATATAACGTTTGCAAGGGATCTCCATGGTAATCACCAGCACCACTAATGTTATTGCTATGAGAGAGTCTATGATCATGGCCATTCCTTTTCATTTATGATTTTTCATTTGCCGAGTGATAAGGGAGATGGTGAGGCCCAGCAAGACAACACTAGACACCCTATCCCGAGCAAAAAACATGTGAATATTGAGAAAGATGAGCTCTAAGTGTGTTGTCGAAATTAACTTATCTGGCACGTTAGCCAAAAAAGATCAGTAGTGTTAGCTTCAAAATGTTTATTGTGGAAATTTACATGAACTTATCTAGCATGTTATAATCAACACTTAGGTCTTTGGCCAAACCATAGCGGTAGTATGTTAGATTCAAGATGTTCATAGTTGAAATTTACGTGATGGTACTCTTTAGGACCTATGTAGTCATCTCCTTTACTGACAACTTTTGCAAGATGCCTGTCCAAAATGATCAAATGGCTCATCAGAATCAAGAGTGCTCATCAGAATGAAGAATCCTAAACTATTTAAGAATGACAGATGCCTTTTCATAGCCTTGATGAGAAGCTGGTAAAGTAAAATTTTCCCTTGTTTCTTTTTCTGTTAACTTTTCCCAAGTCTGCTTTGGACATACTGAATTTTACTGTACTAAACGAGAAGCAAATTAACATACAAAAAGCCCATGTGCTACAAAATGCATGAGAAAGGGCATATTTTCCCTCCATGTGCATGGTTCCCGCTAGCATTGTAGTCGAAGCACTCTATGACTAATGGATTCTCTGGCAACAAGTTGTACAGTATGTCAATTCACTAGTGCCTCCAGGAACATATTAGACAATATGATGACGGCTTCAAGGAAATACGAAGAGAACCCCCAGACTCAACTAATCTAGATTGATACTAGAGCTTCATATAAAGCAATCAAAAGATATGGCAAGGAACAATATCAGACAGGACATTTGATGAGGGATTTTGGACAGTTTACACTTTTAGAAAACAGATCTTTATTTTCCAATCTGGGAACAGTGAAATATTATTTCAATAGCATTCCTGGAAGCAACATATTCCTCATCATGGATAATCAGTGAGTAACCAGGTTTCTCAACACTACTTGTACATTCTTATTAAGAAGCCGTAGGATAAAATTCTGACTTTTCTTTGTGACTATCTGCAGAAAATGGAAAAAGAGAAGATGCTTTGGACAGGATCTTGATGGATTACCTTGGTACTTCACTGAGCCCAAGTGCATGGAAAATGACACGTTCATAATGTGATCAAGGAGTAAATAACATTTTACGGCGCAATCTTGCATTAATTATGTTAAATGATGGACATTTGACTAGTTTATATATATGTAGTACTTTAAGTGCAAACATGTCATGGAAAAGAATATGGTGCTTTTAAGTTTGTGAACTATTTGATGTATTTTATGAACTCATTTGAAACAATTGAATGGTCAGATTCCTAAGAACTCACATGATTGTGGACTCAAATGATATTTTTTCTCAGCTAGCAGAGAATATTACTTCCTAATCCAATCAAAAAACAATAGAATAGTCCATATTGGTGCATATGGAAAGAGTTATGAGGATGAAGCACCAAAAAAGCAATGAATAAAACAAAAACAACAGCAAGAGGAAAAGAGCAGAATTCAAACATTACTTGATAATAGCAACTAGCAAATGAGCCTTTCTTCTTCATACTAGCCTTCCGATGAACACATGGAATTGCAGTAGGCTCTACACCTGAGTGATCCTTAGATCATCTGCTTTTGCAGTAAATGCATCTAAAATAGGTGAATCATGAAGCAACTAGATCATCTTCAATCAACTAGATTACTTTTCTGACATGTCCATATTGGACTCTACCTGTAAGTATATTGGATTTTGGACATCTCTCTCTTTTTCCTGATATGTTGCTCAACCTCCCAGGGAGAGGATCGAGTAAAATGAGGATGCCACCATGATTCGAGAATCTCGGAAAGCTGGGGTGAGTGTTTTATGAAAGTATTCTACAGAAAACTGGATCCAAGGCATTTTTCTCTCTCTTTGATGGTTTGACAATATTCTAACTTGAACTCGTTGCAAATTAGAGACTCTCACATCAACTAGGCAATAACTACTGTTGTGATAAAAACACAGGCATATTAGAATGGCATCAAATCTGCAGAATTTTTTTTCTTAGTTTCCACCAAAGTAAATCAGCAAGAATTAACATTCAAAAACAGCAGATCACACAAATTCACTTTTCAATGAGGCCTACACTTCTTGTCCAAGATAGTCAAACGTAGAAGCAGAAGAAGAAGAATGACTAAACATCAATATTTAGTGTCATATCTTCCTCAATAATACAATGACCAAATCAAGTGATAACAAGTTAATTGATTTTTTATCATCAAGTCACCAAGGCAGGCAAAGTAATATCTATGTATCTCTATGTTATGAACTGAAGCAAAACAACTGAACAGTAGACAACTAAACTAACTTAAGTTATGATAATTTGAATAGGATATTACTTGCCAATCCACGTGATGATAGTACTCTGCACTATCAAGAGCCGTGGACCTAATTTGTACATAAATGTCCGCTAAAAGAAGATTGGATGAAACTAATCATTGTGGCATGAACATCCATAATGTTTCGAAAGCAGGAGTCGATATTGACACCATGTAAAATTAGAGAAAGATATACGAACCTATGATAGCCATCGCAATGCTCACAAGAATCTAGAAGGTAAATGTTTCAACAAAGCCAAAACAAAAACGGATTCTGCTCCTATTAGACAAACAGTTACTATTATCTATATTAAACCAGCAAATGAACCAACACTACATCCCGCGATTCTCAAAACAATGTCAAAGATGTTAGTGTATTCCTACTAGGAGTTGTGCACACAATCAAGATCATGCTCAAGGAGGGAAAAACAGTCAAGATAAACTTAAATATCGATACCACTGTCAATTAGAAACTGAACTACTACTCCGATTTTTCCTTCAAACTCGTTCCTCTTTCCTGGAGTGTAGGAAGCAGTGTACACATCGGCTTCCCTCGACTGGTCTGCCAAAATCTGTCCTATGACCAAACATGCCAGTATGTCCAATTGAGACTTCAGTAGGCTCTGATGTCCTCAGAATCGGTACTGCAATAGCAACCTACTTGCATGCGACCCTGTGAGTGAGTGAAGCCCAGAGAATGCACTCGGAGATGAAAACATCTAGCGTGAACGGCTCCATGTAGGCTAGGAGTGCTGCCCCAAGGACACATGTTTATTTGGATTCTCGAACTTCTTCCCCCTTTGGTCAGTGTACGGCTGCTATTGTCATCATCCAAACTCCAAAGAAACTTCTTGATGCTAAATGAGGTTGCCTAAAGGCCAACACTCATTCAAAAATCCCTATACGATTCAATAAGGGATGGAGCACCCCCACAATCTATTGATTATTTGCTCAACTGTTATGCTACACCAGTACAATTATCAAGGAAATGACAGAGAGGACATCCCAAACTAGAAAAAGAATGAGATATCCAATGAAGCACCTACCCATTGTGAATACCACATGTTGCATAAAGGCTCCATGTTGAGAGGTATCAACACCATGCACTAGAACACTTTAAAAGCGCGGGTTGCAAAAGGATTGCTTCAACATCTTACTATAGGAGACACTTTCTAGCAAATAAAAAGCAACCACTTTGATCGTAGGGAGCATGACACCTGAAAGTAACAAACATTGTTAGTAAGATACTCCTCAAAATTAATCAGAGAAGTAGGCGAGCACACGGGCCCTTATAACAAAACCTCGCAATCTTCGAAGCATTGACAAATTGTACTAAGCAATTCATCAAACAGCTAGAATGCATTGGTTAGTCAGTGCGCAAAAGCCCCCAATATTTGAAATATGTTACAATTCTGTAAGAACACAGCCAAACACTTTTTTTTTTTGTTAAGAAAGATTGACTTCATATGAGCCAATATAGAACTCGAAGAAGAACACAAGTTTCTTCCTTTTGTCATTGAGTTAGGGCAGACACAATTAAGCTAATAGATTCACCTGCTTTACTGAATTGGGTGTGGATCATTCCAATCCGATAAGGTTTTGATGGTGGTATTTAGGTTGCACTCCCAATGTCCTTCATCATCCTCTTCGGAGAGGAGTACTTTATCTAGGTTTGGTGTCCTCAAGGCACCCTTGCAAAATATATTCATCTTGGGGCATTGTGTGATGACAACATGCTTCAGTGATGGGAAGATGAAGGCACAATTGGTTGGGGAGAAGCTCTCAAGGCTTGGTAAACGATCAAGTATTAGCGATTTCAGCTTGGGGAAATGGATCTTCTCTGCTCCATCTCCATCATCTCTTACCACATCTTCCATTGCACTACAATCTCTTAGGGTTAGCCGAGTAAGGTGCACCAGTCTTGTCATTGCCGAGCAAGTCCCCATATGAACTAAACCAGCGCACTCCTTTACTTCTAATTGCATCAATCTCTGGAATGAGGCAAGAGATGGAAATATGATCGATAAACTCGGGCACTTCTCAAGGTACAAAAATCAATCTATTTGAGGATTTCAGCCATCAAGGAGCCATGTTTCCAAACTCCTCCCAGGTTGTGTAACTTTATCAGCTCAAGTTGCTTCAAATTTCCAAGTGACTTAAGAGGTTTTTCCGCGTTTGTTAATCCTCCACAGGGAGTCGCTCCTCCATGTCCAAGAGCATCTTCTGGAAATATCTCCTTGAAGGAACTACACTGCACACCAAGCACTTCTAGATTAGGGAATCCCTGGAGAAGGAAGTCGGAGGGGAAAGCGACATTTTCATTGTGGTAGCATCCCAAAGCCATCCCTTTGAGATTGCTAAAGATGTAATGCTGCGGTAGCATCGCAACATCCTCCCTCGTCAATTCCAATACCTCCAGGTGATGAATGACCTGTGAGAATCCGTTTAATTAGGCCACCATCCACCAAAAGTAAAACAGGGCACATGCATGGTCCAATGACTAAATTGTCCTTCCATTTATTAGAGAAAAGAGGAAAAAGAACCTATAGGCTTTTGGCTGGTTTTATCCTTTAAAAAAAAAATCTAGAGCCAGATGAGCAAGAATGGATGACCATTATACAAGGGTTGTATAAATGGGACGTTTTATTTTAGTGATATGCCCAATTCAATCAAACCATGTTTTGTGAATTTGGATGAAATAAAGTTATTAGTTGATGATATTCAACTATTTCGATTGTCAACTAATTAAATTCAAATGGCAAAGTAAACACACGTGAATTTTCACAAGTTCGTAGAAAAAACTCAAAACAAAATATATGTTATTTATATATTAAATAGATGTATTTCAATAGTAAGATGATGTATTAATATGTAGCACTCTTTTCTACACAGTTGTTCTCATAACTATTTTACCATAAGTCATAAGTAGCGCATGGGTTCACTGCTCCATGACGCTGAAAAGAACGTGTTCAAACCGAACCAATAAATGGATGTTTCTAGCATTATGTACGTTAAAAAACAGAACCTAATTCCGCGTTGGTATATCATTGATATATCACTCAAATTAAGTGTGGTAATTTCGATTAAACATTAGTAACTTCAAAAAGCATTGGTGACCCATCGGAATAAACGTTGGTAGATTATTAAAATAGTTGGTGATCTTGAAAGTACAAAGAAATATTAGTACTTTTCAATATCCACAAGATAAAAAGTTAGCAAGTGACTAAAATCAATTGGAATCTTAATTTGATGAATGTTGGTAACACAATCAAATTAACTTTTGTAATTTTAAATTAAAGATAGTGATTTGAAAGGCATTGTCAACCCAAAAAAAAAAAAAGGCATTAAAATGTCATAGGAATAAATATTGGTTGATTATTAAAATAGTTCATAAGTTTGGAAATGTTGGTACTTTTCAAAACCTAACAAGATAAAAACATTGGCAATGAACTAAAATCAGTTTGTATCTTAACGTGACTATCTTAACGTGACAAATGTTTATACACCAGTCACATTAAGTTTTGTATATTGAAATAAAGTTAGTAATTTCAAATACGTTGGTGAGCTCAAGAATAAATTTTGGTAGATTATTAATGTAGTTGGTAGTTTTGAAAAAAGAATGAAGAAGGTTTGTGCTTTTCAAAGCTTATATTAGCAAATTATATGTTGTACTTGACAGTTATCAACTAGGTTCACAATGTTTGAGTATGGAACTTTGTTCCAAATGAACATAATACTAAACTTTTTTCACTTTTGGTAGACGGGTAGGTCAAATTAAAGTAAATAGGTAAATCCTAACCATAAGGCAAGAGCAGCTCATTAGAAGCATCACTGTCTATGCAAGTTAATTCAATAATATTTTTTTCAAAGTAAAAGTTAGGATCACTAGATTATATACCAAAAGTATGAGCTAGAAATAGTTAACAACAGTCAATCTTCAAATTTCTAAGCAATTCACAAGTATGTTATGGTGAGCATTAATAAGCAAGAAGTGTGACAATTTTAATTTATTGTAGAAAAATAACAAAGCGCATATAAACCAATGAAGATAATGGCAGAGAGCTAGACTCGTGGATGGTACCTTTTCAAAAGAAAAGAGTGTACGCTGGTTTTCGTTGGTGGTTGTACCATGATAGCTTTGGAATTCACAAGCACATGAGAATGACCTCATCTTGTCACAATGTCTCACTTGCAACTGCTTAAAGAGTGGCCATGCTGAAATATGACTATTCCGGTGGAAGCTCCTCAGTTTTGGCAAGTCAAGTAATCTTAGTATGGTTAATTGCGGAAAGAAGAGATCACTTGCACTCATACTTACTCCATCTTCCTCTACGATAATTTTCTCCACCCCACAATCCCATACCAAAAGTTTTTGGAGCTGTGTCATACTTTTTGCCATTGAGCTTGGAAATAAACTTTTGAGACTCTCACACTTGCCAACCTCCATGCATTGTAAGCGTCCAAATGTAAGACCTCCTTGAGGAAGTCCACTCCACACACATTTTATTTTTGAGAGCCTCATCAAAAGTAATTCTCTCAATTGAAAAGTATTTGTAGAACAAGCTTCGCTAAATTCAAACTCTTGGACTTGAAATACCACTTCTAAGGATCCACAATCAGTCACGATTATCTTTTCTAGATTTCGAAATCTAGTGAGCACATTATAAGATGAAAATATGGATAAAAGTTTCTCACAATACGCCACTACTAGCATCTTGAGTTTGCCAAAGGCATTTGAATCAAGATCATCAAGCCATATCTTCTCCATATTATCCATTTGCAAGATTTTCATCGACTCCATATTAGGAAACTCAACCTGTTATTTTTCAATTTAATTAATTAGAATCGATTCTCTATTCCCTAAAAAAAGAGAATACTTTAATTTCAAGAATAAAGAAAATCACAAGATGGACATTATCAAAGAATAAAAAGAAAAGAAGACTAGATATACATTATTTCTTTTTAGAAAATGCGGCCTACAAAAATTAATTCTCCTATCATATAATTTAAGGTAGAAAGCAAATTTTTTTTCTAATATATATCAAGCATTATGTTTAAGCAGTAGCATAATCATAGCCTTCTTAGTCAGACAACTATATTCATTTTGTGCATAATTTGTCTCCCATGAAACTCAAATTTGGTTTATCTTAGATTTAGCCCATTACAATACACTGGAAACACATGGCGCATTTTGTAATGTTTCTGTTAAAAAATTTTCTAGGGAACATAAATAGAAAAAAAATTTTTATTCCAGGGAACAATTTTTCAACAGAAGAAGGTGTTTAGTAAACTTATTCTTGGAATAGAAAAAGAACATAAACATGTTTGGTAAACTTATATAATTTTTTTGTTTCTTTTCATTTTTTAATATTTTTATTTTATTTTTCATTTTTTCTTCCTTTTGGCCAGTCGTTGGCCTTTGCCATGGCTGGTGACCGGCCGACGATGAGGGCTAGTGGCCTTGCCGGATCTAAGCGAGCTCGAGTTTGCCCAACCAAGGCGAGGTCGAGCCTCGCTAGGGGCCAGCAACGCTCGACCTCACCAAGGGCTAGCGACCCTCCTGCGAGGTCCCTAGCCCTCGACAGCCAATCACCAGCCATGGCCAAGGCCGGTGACCGGCCAAAGAAAAAAGAAGAAGAAAAGAAAAAGAAGAAAAAAATAGGAGAGAGAAAAATTGTTTCTCGGAAGTGTTTTAAAAACAAGAAACAAGTTTTTCGTGTTTCTTGTTTCTATTCCAAATTTGTTTCCGGAAACAAAAAAACAGATTTGGAACAAAAAAAAAAAGAATTGTGTTCATGAACAAAAGAAAAGAACAATTCTTACTTTACCAAAAAAAAAAAAAACAAAAGAACACAAACAAACAAGGCCACAATAGCCAATATATTGTTCCATTTCTTTGAAGTGTAAACAACAAAACATAAACCAATTCACACAAACCAATGCTTCATGGTTCTTGCACTTCAAAAGTTCTTTGACAAAGTATAGACTCAAAGGAAACACATCAAATACTGAAGAAAAGAATCGAACAATTAGATCAAAAGATGGTGAATATAGGTATGTACTATTTAATTAATGTTGTACGGGATTTTGTGATCACTAGTTGATTTGTTTCTTTATAAGTTTGTTATTCGAAATTATCAAGACTGAGGATATTAATCTTGATTTATTTCTATTAATAGTTGAATCACTATTATTAAAGTTGCCTATAAATATAAACCGATTAAATATTTTTCTTTAGTTATAATGATGAATTATTTTGAATCATTTGATAACTAAGTTTGCCTATTTGACATATCTCTTTCGCCACCTGAATTGGAATTTCTATCTCTTTTATCTCTCTTTTGTTTCTCCATCTTTTTCTTATTATCTGATTTTCCTCCACTTTCAATGAATCTAAACCTAACTTTCTTCATGCTTTCGTTCCACTTTAGTTGGTTTCGGATATAGATATGTTCTTCATCAATTGGTCATTAAGCTAGATCTTTTCAACATTAAGGGATATCATAACTTCACTTTAAATAGGTATTTTCGCTGTGCAACTATTCTAGACCAAGGGTCAACTCTATGGTACTTATTTTAGATGCTATACTTGCATTTATGATTTGATATGCTCATGAAGATATATGGCATTCATGCCTATTAAAACTTTAGCCGCCATGCTTGCTGATTTGTAGCCACTCCATGTTTGGTAAATTTTCTCTTTGAATAATGTTGCAATATTTATTAACTTTGATATAACGAAATTTGAAAAGATTAGGGCTTACCAAGGTTATTATGTTGATTGGTATGGCAATTATTATTATTATGAATATCGTGCTATTCTAATAATGTTGACAGTTAGGAGTAATCCAACTATTGCTGTGACTATTGTTGTGATTGTGGTTATCATAAATCCTTAACAGTCTTGAAGAGGTTAAACAAATTTTAGTGGTATGAGAAAATATTTCAACAATTTTAGTGAGAATTGAATAGATTCAATCAAAAACTGTAAGGAAGACAAGAAAACTGTCCAAAATTAGTTCTTTATTGAGCAAAACAACATGGATAAATGCTCTCAATGTCTTCAAGAGTTAAATAAGGACTATGCTTGTGGGAATAGTGAAGTGAGTGGAGTAAAATTCTAGTAACTAATTTGGATGAATTTATAGAAACACCTTCTGAAATTTAGTAAAATCTGGAATGCAATTTCTCCTATTTATCATTCGTAGAATTACAAATTCGTGATGCTAAAATTTGTATTGAAATACTTAGTATAGCCTTATACTTCCTAGGTGCATATCCAAATCTTCCTTTTGTAAAGATTGATATATGACATGATTCTTCAATCACCTTGCTATTTATTTGTCTTATTTATGCTTGCTTAGTTTGAACTCTTGTTTTTCTTTGGGTAAGGAAATCTTGTTGTATTTAATTAGGGATAAGTGCATTGGAAGTTCTAAAATTTGTCATGAAAATGCAATTAAGTCCTAAAACTTTCAAAAAGTGCAATTAAGTCCTAAAACTTGTCACAAAGTGCAATCAAGTCCTAAAACTTATCAAAGTGGTTCAATCTAAGTCATTCCAATGATTGCACTTTTGAAAGTTTTAGGACTCAGTTGCACTTTCGAGACAAGTTTTGGGACTTTATTGAACCTTTTGAAAGTTTTAGGACTTGATTGAACTTTCATGATAAGTTTTAGGACTTCATTGCACTTTTTGAAATTTTAGGACTTAATTGCATTTTCATGATAAGTTTTAGGATTTCTAATGCACTTATCTCAATTACTTATTATATCGGCCAAGATACTAATTTTCTTCAGTTTTGATGATGAAGTCAATGACTAATGAGTTTGCCTATTTAGTGTTTCTTCTTCCTTGCCTAATTTGGCATCTCTCTCTCTCTCTCTCTCTCTCTCTCTCTCTCTCTCTCTCTCTCTCTCGTTTTTCCCTAGTTTATTGCTATTTGATTTTCCTTTAAATTTTATGATTCTGAACCAACCTAGCTATGCAATTTCATTCTATATTATTAGTTGCTAACATATGTATCATACACCTAGTAAGATGCTCCTCAAATTTTTGTGATAGTGAATGACAATAATTCAATGTCAGTGCAATTGAACTATTTAAATATATTGCATGTAGCAAAGAAAATATTGGCTTGTGTGGAGCTACGGATGCAGATTTGCTGATTCCATGATTCCAATTTTACACTAAAGCTCCTTTGATTATCATTTGATTAAGCTAACTAGGTTTCACCCGAAAGTGAAAAATATTATGTCAACTACTTGCAGTTTTCGTCATAATCAAGAAATAAAGGTGCGTTGGAAGTATTAATCTTATATTTGAAATGTAGTCAAGTTCTAGACCTTTCAATTGGTTTACTTAAGTTTTAAATATTTTTGAAAAAGTATAATCAAGTTCTTTTACTATACAATAACTTAGATTGCCTATGTGGCAACCTCAAATTGCATTTGTTTATATTAATTTATGACTTAATTACACCAATTGAAAGGTTCGTGACTCGATTACTTTTTGATAAAGGTTTAAGAGTTCATTGCACCAACTGAAAAATTTATGATTTGATTGCATTTCATAAATACGTTTTAGGACCTATGGAATGATGTTCCCATCACAATATTTACAATTGACTTCAGGAATAGTGACAAAATGACCCCTAAAACTTATTCCTATTTGGCATGTTTAAGAACTAAAACCATTTTTTTTCCTTTATTAGTAAAGTTTGTTACGGTTCAGCATTTGAGTCTTTCCATTGCTCAAATTAGTTTTAGGAGGATGGCAAGTATATATGGCATTTTTCCTCGAATTTTCCTTTTTCTAATGGTAAAAAATGTGGTGCTAATGTGGTGATGCCACATTAAAAAAGGTAATGAAAATTTTAAAAGTACATATAAGAAAACAAGGCGGGAGAGGGGGTTCTCAAGGCTTTTGCAACGGCAAGGGCAACAACCGTCCCCGAGTCTTGGCTAGGGTGCTCGGCTTCCTCGCTAGGTCACCAGCAATTGCCAAACTTGGCTCCTCGCCACCACGTGAGTGAGCACACTTGCCCTCACCAAATTGGCAAGGGTGGTGACAGGCCATTGCTTGCTCACAGTGAGGGCTAGCCCTTGCCTTAGGCCCTATAATGGTTTGTAAGCCCTCATCGGCAGGAAGGGCTGCAGTAGTGGCGCTCCCTATGTAGCCGTTCCCCCGTCGACTAGCATCTCTCCTAGGACCTTTCTCATTTCCTTATTTATATTAGTGCTGATTATTTCTTCTAATTTTTACTCTTTTTTTTAATTTTTTTTTTCAATTTTTTCGTTGTGCCAATAATGAAATATCTCCCTTTGTGCTTGAGGAAGCTCCATCACCATGTAAAAGGACATGCAAGACTGAAAATATGATGAAAATGCAGAATTTCTCTACAAAAAAAAAGGACAAATTTAACAAGTCTTGAAATGCATCAATTGTGTAGATTTTAGAACTTCAGTGCTGAACCAACACAAGTTTTAGAACTTGTAGTGTCATAAACCCTTGATCTTTCGTTAAACAATATTTAAAGTTGAGCTAACATCTTTAGTGTTGTCTAGACTCTAGATTAATTAAAAGTTGTTAATTGATGCTTGGCCTCTCGTTAATATTTTTGTACTTCAGCTACAATGTAGTGTAAGACTTGAAGGGAAAGAAAGAAATATAAAGGTTTTGAGATGATTCTTATTTGAGGTAAAGGTTTGTAAAAGAAAATGATAAGTTATCATAAGTGACCCTGCATACCCTTACATTGTCTTAGGTCAAACCATCAGGACAATAAATTAGATATGCCATTAAAGAAGAATGAGTGCAAACCTTTTCAACAAGTAAAAGCGGTTGATGAGTTGGAATGCTACCCTCTAATTTTCCACAACTAACATCTCCGAGAATCACCTTCACAGCTTTACAATCATCAATAATGAACTCTTTCAATGAGGGCCACTTTGAAATATGCTTCCCTTGGCAGAAACTTATTAGTTTTGGCATGTTGTGAAGATATAGAGTGACAAGTTGAAGAATTACAATTTTGTCGGCTGCTTCTTCAAGTTCCTCCTCTTCTTTGGCAACAATATACTCTATCTCTCCACAACCACCGAGACCCAGATATTGGAGTTGTCCTAGACTTTTTGCCATAGACATTGTAAAAAGTTTTCTCAAACGTTGGCATTTCTCAACTGTCAAGGACTCCATACAGTGAAGTGGCCTCTTCCAAATGGATGATGGAATCACATTCATTAGGTTGTGACACTGCTTCACCTTAAGAACCTTTAGATGACAAAAGGATTCCACATGGATTTTATCATTCCATATTTCTTTTTGTTGAACTCCCTCAACATGTAGCTCTTCTAACTTTGGAAATGCAAGCTACAAATGTACAGAGGTAAATGAAAAATATGCAAAACACCTTAGGGTCAAAGCACTAAAAACAAAGAAAAATAACAGATCAGATAAATCGGGATACCTTCTCATCAAATAGAGGATGTAACCCATCACCAGCACAACTCTTTGAACTAAAGCAAACCAAACTCTTAAGGTCATCAAGCTTGAGCTTGGTTAAATGAGGGAACTTGAATGTCTCTATGGTTTTTTCTTTTCCTTCTTCCATCACAATTATGCCTCGTAGATTATTGCAACAAGAAACATCAAGCACTACAAGTTCATGAAGAGTTTTGGCCGTGGCACTTAAGAAGAGATATGACAAACTATGACAATGCCTCACGTTCACATCCATGAGACTAGGAAATGCCAAGGTTACTTTGCATTCACTCTTCAAAATGTCTCTCAGCCTTGGTAGATTCAGCAACTCCACTTTTTTTAATGCAGAAAGGACCAATGGCTTTTGCCTTCTCTCAGCCTTGAGACTTACCGGTTCAAATAATGCCTCCAAGGAGGGACACTTGACCACCTTAATTTCATACAAGCTCTGCAACCTATTGATTAAATTTGATGGAAAAACATGTGATAGATTTTCACAAAGTTCAAGAGTGAGGGATGCGAGTTTACAGAAGGACTGTCCGTCAAATTGATTGTGCCATATCCTCTTTAATTCGCACATGGACGAAAGTTTCAATTCCTCCAAGCTTGGAAAAAGAACCTGCATGAAAACCTCGTATATGTTGAATAACTGAAGTTTTTGGTATGGAATTTCTTGTGCCGATAATTTCACGGCATCTTTGGGAATGAACAACATCATGAGTTAGTTCTTGCATCGCGAATTGCTAAACTTTTGGTACAGAATAATGATCCAGTTCATAAGAAATTGCTTCACTTACCAGAACTAGAAGAATGCTAAATAAATAAATAAATAAATACTATAGATGCTTACTTACCTTTTCATTGAAGAAGACAGGCAAGGACAAGTTAGAGTTGACACGACCAAACGGTTTTTGTAAACCTGCGTCAGCTGTTATTGATTGTTGCTTTCCTTTGAATGAAGAGAATGCCATCATTTTAGGGCATCCAGATATTGTCAATCTTTTTAAGGTTGGACAGTGAATACGGTACGTCCCATAAGAGAATGTCCTAAGATTTGGCAATTCCTCAAGAGATAAAGAGGATAATAGAGGGAACTCTAGAGTGTCGATGGATGCATCTTCCTTTGATTCTTCTTCTCGCACATATATAATTTCCTCCAACAGTTTACATCTCACTATTTCTATTTTTTTTATTTGTTGGAGTGCTTTAGCCATGGAAGAAGAAAAAATAAACCTCAAGTTCTCACAGTTTTGCACCTTCAGTACCCTCAAGTTTCGGAAACCCAATGCTCTTCTTGGATTCATGTTCCATATATGTCCCAACCTTGATAAGTCACTCAAGGTTAATGTTGTCAATCGCGATAGAATCTCAACATCCCCAATGGTTGTCAGTCCTTCAAGGTCGAATACTTCTTGTATTAACTGACATCTTTCAATGGTTATGGCTTCCAAATTCTGTAGCTTTGTCACCAAATTCAATGGGAAGATGCTCAAGAGGAACGCGCAATCTTCTACCTTCAAAAATTTTAGGTTACTCACATTTGAAGGAAATTGAGAATTCCATATCTTTTTCAATTTGGGAAGTTCAGATAGCGTCAAGGACTCCAATGAGGGCAATGAAACCTTAAAAAGTAAGGAGAAACACATTATGAAAGGCATATGCATTGATTTTTCTATAACTGCAAGGAGTGGAACACCACATAATCTCACAATGCTTATAACTAAAAGCTATGAACACTCGCTGTCTATGAAAAATTAATAAAGGAAATAATCTCAAAATAATAGATTTGAAGATGACGGAAAAAAAGGTTGAGTAGTGATTTTTGAATTTTACCTTTTTCTTCTCTAAATTTTATCAACTTTTACACTTGACTTATCATTTACCTTATTGTCTATTGGGGTCTATTATATATATGGCGAGGGGGAAGTTATAATACCTGAGTTATTGAGGCTATTGAATTTACGCTCACATTTTGTGCTTTTAGATTTTACTAATTAATGGCATTGACTCAATTAATTCTTGTTAGTTGTTAAATGTGGTCTTATATAATATTTTAAACGACTATGTAGAAAAAAGCTCAATTATTTACACCAAATGGTCATGAACTAACAACATATTAAGTTAAAGAAAGACATAGAACAACATTAAAAATAAAAGTGAACATTATTTAAAGGGCTTGTAGTTGACAAACCAAAGGTGTAATGTGAGTCTGGAATTTTTCTTCAAATTATCCCCCCCCCCCCAAAATGCCTTATCAAAAGACTGAAAGTAAAAAGTAATTATAAATTTATGAAGTAGTCAGAAAAATTTGTTGTCCCCGTGCATAATATGGGCTCAAATTCTCGTATATTTGTAATGCATAAGTCGTACCAAAGTCAAAAAGGGCTTCATCAATTTAAGATCCATGGTTGGCCATAACATCCATGAGCTCGTCGCAACAGCACCATATGGGCATCAAAGTCAATTTTTGCAATGGGTTTAATTCTACCTACATAAGAACCTAAGATATACCCTTTCTTGTCATGAAAAGATTAATTTATGTGGAAAGTTAGTCATGTAGCCAAGAAAAAGAGTTACTTAATTTGATAAACAATTTTAGTCGAGCATCATGCTTTGCGGTTTGGGGCACATGATAAAAATAATCTGAAAAAGGGTTTCCATTTTTTTAATTTATATTGACAGAACAATTAAAGCAATTGCTAAATCAAAACGATAGTGCACAAATGAATGTTAGATGTGTTTCTAATTAATATTATCAAGCAATATTTTATTACAAAAAATAAATTTTTAAACATGGGCAGCGCACATAGATTCTATTAATAATATTAGAAAAGTTGTTCGAACAAAGATTAGTGATAGATTTGATCACAATAAAAAGTTCCATGGCTTACAAAAATTAGAAAAAAAAAATAATTATTCCCCTAACATCCCATTCATGTCCCAAGGTTACAAAAGCAATTTGGACTATCGAATATTATATTTAATTTTTCATTTGTAATCACATAATAGTTCCGTCATTTAACAAATAAGAGTATAATGGAGCTTTGTGTCGAACCACAATTCCACAAAGGTCCATTTATCCACCACAGCTCTTTACAATGTCAATCATTGAGGGAAGAAAAAAGCAACTTAATAGTCTCGACTACTCTAATGCTGATGTTCTTACGATTAAAATTGGAAATTAATAACTATTAATTTGTATGTTGTATGACATAGTCAAGGTAGTTAAATTCACCTATCAAAATTTTTTTGTTAGTTCTTTCTTTCACTTTAATCAATCGGGTCTAATAGAATTCTACGTTTGTCCATTGATTATTAAATAAGGTCATAAAAATTATATAGGTCCTATATACCTCCTTCAATTTATGATTATATCCATAAATGTTTGTGAATTCATATTCAATTTTACCATTAAGCAATGATAAAATTCAAAATTATTCAAAAAATCTATGCATCGTACGGTGCTTTTTAACTATGTTGATAACATAACAAAAAGTGAGATGTAATTAACCGATGTATAAATGTTTTAATGTATTCAAATATCACATAGCAATTCCATTTTGCAAAATTAAATTATTGTTTGTTGTAATTATTCTGGAAGGCAAAATATCATAAATGAATTTTTTATTTAATTTTGCTACATCCTATTATCCTCTCAAATATCCATGCACTAAATCTCAAAAAACAAATTATATACCTGTTGCACATTGAAGAAATCGACTAATTGGTCCGCAGTTTCATAGAAGCTCGTCATCTTTGGCAACTTTCGTAATGTCAACCTACGCAAATTGCATGACCTCACTTCAGTATCATCATCTATTTCATCTCCATCTTCATTTGTCTCGGCATTTGCAAGAATTTGCTGCATCAAACAGCACCTGCTTATTTCAATCTCTACGAGCTGCAATATTATTCTCTTCATGGAGAAAGGAAACAAATGTTTGATTTCACCGCAGTTATCCACTTTCACAATCTTTAATTTGCTGAAGGATTCTAGGGCAAGAGAACCGTGACAAATCTTCTTCAAGTTCAAATTCTCGAGAAACAAAGATTCCAATTTAGTAAATGTAGTGCAATGGACATTCTCCGTGGAGCAAACAACATACTGAAATGAGGGGCTATTTTGAACGTGAAGATGCTTTAATTCCTGAAATCCTTCAATGCACAGATCGTGAATGCTATCATTGTCATCTTGCAATCCATCCAAGTAGAGATCTTGTGTTCTCTGCAAACATTTTTGCACCCGCTCTTCAAGAAGAAGAATGCTTGAATCTAGCTTTAGCTTTAAAGTTCTGGATTCTTTGTGTTTGCCTAACCAATCCCAAACTTCCCCAATATGAATTTTATACTTGTTTAGTTTCACAAATGGCAGGTATCTTGAGAGATTGGCGGGATGAGGAATGGCGATGGACAAAGTACTCAGATTCTTCATGCTCTTCAACTCAGCCAGGCTAGCATTGCTTCGGGGTGCTTCATCCTCGGCCTCCCACTGATCAAAACTATCTTCCATATACAGTTCTTCTAAATTAACCAAGCTTTCAAGCACGCCGGGTTCGATAACTTTGAGCTCAGAGCAACTTGTCAAGTCCAAAAATCTCAATCCTATTAGTCCACCTATTTCCTTGGGCAGCCGAGTGATTGTAGACTCTAAGAAACTTAGGAACTGCAATCCTTTCAGCTTTCCAAGAACAGTCACATCCTGCAGATGGCAGCCATCAAGACATAGCGACTTGAGGTTTTCAAGGAACTCAATTGACGAAGGTAGAGAGGTCAAAGATAAGCCAGTAATGTCCAAGACTTGGAGCTTCTCCATAGATTCAAAAAATGAATTGGGAATCTTGAGAGATGGGTTGTGTTCGCATAAGAGAAGAATCCTCAAGCTTGGGCAGTCCAAATTTTCTGGAATCTCATCAATGCCAACAAAATTGAAGGATATTGCGGTGCATTTTCTAAGCTCATCCTTTGACCATTTTTTAAACCCATAATCCTTCTTCCCAACCAAGGCATACCAATCCGTTGAAGAAATAGTGATGGCCACGTCCACAAATTTGTCATGCATTCTGAACACTTCCATATCATCACTATCTAGTAACAAAGAAGAGTCTTGTAGGCTACGTAAATCAACAATCAACACATCTCTAGCATTTTCAATGGTCATGCTGAAATTCCTAAATAAATCCAAACCCATGCAATAAACAAGGGTATCCCTCAAGAAACTTCTCCCAGAGTCTAGAGCACAAACCAAGAACAATGATCTGATCCTCTCTTCTTTTAAGTCATTGTAATTTAGTTCCACAATTGATTTTACATCCGACCCTTCTATATGGGTCAAAGACTTCCTCCATTCAGCCAAATCTCCGTGCTTCAACCTCTTTGCCAATGGAACAATCAAAAGTGGCAAGCCTCCACTATTCTTGATCACTCCATCTACCAAGGGTTTAATCTCCGGATTGTTAACTCTGTGCCCCACTTTCCTTTCAAAAAGTCTTCGTGCTTCTCCATATTCTAACTCTTTGAGTCGGAATTCTTGGTCAGAGCACATGTCAATGAGCAAAACCTGCCGATATCTGGACGTTAGTAATAGTTTGCAACATCTTACTTTGTTATCTTCTCCACAAGGGATTCCAACTTCCTTCAAATCTAACCTCTCCCATAAATTATCTAAAATTATGAGAATGTTTTTCTTAAAATCACTCTCTAACCTTTTACACAAACGGTCTGCTCTTCCACGAGTAGGTTCATCATTCGTTAGCTTTAGGCCTAGGGCATAAGCAATTTCTCCTTGTATTTTTTTTAGATCGGGATTTCGTGATACATTTGCCATGGCAACCACATCGAATAGCTTTCTTCCTTTACTCGCCTTTCGATGTTCTCCAAAAGCTTGGACTTGCCAACCCCACCTGGTCCATATAGTCCAACCACACTTATATTGTCATTAGCTATAGCCTTAATTACATCCTTTGTGATTAAAGCCCTTGACTCTAGGATATCTTCATTATTGTAGACGGATCTAGCAGCGGAAGTGGTAGCAGTGACAATTCCTGTCGGGGTATTCTCATGGTAGACCTTCTGGAAGGTGCTATCTGTGCTTGTCTTATGTAGTCCCTGAATGACTTTAGTCATCTTCTTCACCTTCCTGCCAATTGGATGGCGCACCATGGGGTTGGGAAGCCATCCACGGAAGCAATCATGTTTTGCACTTTCACCTTGTTTTAACAAGTTTTGTGCTTCCTTAGCCTTATTCTCCACGCTATCCAACCATTTCTTAATTTCAGTGTGTATAGATTTTCCATCATACACAGCTTCATCAACGGAGGTTTGCACCCTTTTCCTCACATTCTCTAGCTTCTCGACTTCATATTTGAGATCTTGGACAGAGCTCTTGTAGCACAACACATATCCAAATTGGCGTCCAATGGGAGCAAATAAGAACTCACCTAGTTTCGACACAAGATTCGATGCAACGGCGGTAGCAAATCCTGCCATAATTTCTTCCTTAATGTCTAGAAATTCCTTCCCCCCCCTCTTTTGTTTCTTTTGTTGTTGCCTCCTATGATTAATTTGCTTAAACAAGTCTGTGCAAAGGAAAGAGAACAGAACAGAACTAATCACTTGCGATGTATGAAACGAAAGGAAGGGCAAAGTGATAAAAGAATGTGAACAACGAAACAAAACCAAAGACGAGAGAGAGAGAGAGAGAGAACAGTAGTGCATGCAAAAAGAAAAAGAAAAACGTACAGTTACTGCTCTCGGTGCACCCAAGCGAGCAACATGGTCCACGTGGACAATTTGCAAATGATCGTAAGTGGATAAGCAGCACGTTATTGGTCTAACACGCACAATAGAAGGCCAATTCTTTCCTTTTCTATCTCTGCTGTCCTAGTTTTCTTTACTATATGATTCTTGAAAATGAGCCATTACAATTCCACGCTCTCAAAGTGTTTCCGAGAGAAACTTCAGGTGTGTTCCAATTTAAATCCAAAGCATGAGGAGGAACATTACATACATATTATTATCGATGCTTTTGAGCATTGACAGTTAGAATTGTTTAGAACTATTTCTCATTATTTTAAAGCTTAAAAACATTTCTTTCATTTTCAGGATTTTGCAGGAAAGCAAGTAGTACTTTTTAAACAAATAGCGAACTAATAACATTTGACAGCTCGTACATATTCGGATGTTTGTACCATCCACCGTCTGGACTTGAATATAAAAATAGCGGGTGCTCCTGACCCTCACCACTTCTCTGAGTGGATCCACTTTTCAAATATTGGGTGGTCCGGGAACTCGCCACGTGTCTGGGTGAGCTCATTTTACAGATTTCTCTCCCATCTGCTTATTTCACGTCTAATTTCGAAACACCATTAACGGCGTGCAACGATTTTTTCATGTTTCAATGCAGTTGGGAGACCATTTGCGGGTCTCAAGAGCCGCCGAAGATGAAGAAGTCGGGGACCTTCGCCACCCGTTCCCGGCCCCACCAACCGGCAGCCGAGCCCAGCAGTGGGCTGTTTTCCAGATCCAGATCCGGACGAGCGGTTCGCGAGCGACGCCGACGCTCGTCCATGGCCGTTGTCGGCGTCCTTCGGCGGGCAGATCTGGTCGGAGGAGGTTGTGGCGCTCCTGGAGGAGTCGCGGGAGGAGGTGGAGTCTGAGGTGGGGAGGAGACGAGGAAGGTTCGGACCATGGATAGGCGGGGGGGAAGAGCTGGAGGGGAAGGAGCTAGCCCTTGTAGAAGAGCTCGTAGGCGACGCAGAGGGTGGACGTGGGGCGAGGGGAGAGAGAGATGGTGAACTCGAAGTCGGAGGCGGAGGAGGACGAGAAGGAGTGGGAAGGCGACGAGGGGATGGTGTGGGAGATTAGGGTTTTGTCTCTTCTCTTTCCCATGGTTGATGCTTGATGAAGACGATGAGCTTGGGTTGGGTTAAGCGTTCCAGAGAGAGAGAGAGAGAGAGAGAGAGAGGGGGAGAGAGAGAGAGAGAGAAAGAGAGAGAAGTGGCTGACGTGGAGGTCCAGGACCACTTATTAATATTTTCATTGTGAAGGATTACAATCAATTCTTAGGGCACGGCACATGCCCCGTCCCCTATAAATTAAAAGAGAATCTTTCTACACTGACTATCCCTTAATGTGGAAAATTCTAAATTGAACGATAACATTGCACCGAATAAAAGTTTAGACATTGTGACTTTGTATTAATCAAAAATAAATAAATAAAAATAAAGCGTGGTATTTCTAGCACCTCCTCTTGAATTTGATACATATCTTTTTATTATCAATTGGCGAAAATATTAATTTATGATTAGAAATAAGGTCAATCACCGGTTCATCCTACTTTTTTCTCTCTAATCTTTTCTCTTCACCTTTTATGTACTATTAATTGACTAAAATATCCTTCTATGTGTGAAGATCAATTAATGTTTCGCTAATCATAACTTTCATTTTTGGCTATCATACTTTTAAGTTGGTAAGTTTGGTCCATATATATTACCTTGTTTTGATTTTAATTTTTTAGTGTAACTATTTTATCCATCTTAATAGTAATAGGACAACGCGAGGCGGTCTTTACAGTATGCAAACTCTCTCTCTCTCTCTCTCTCTCTCTCTCTCTCTCTCTCTCATGCAACATAGATACTCATGTTCAGTGTTCATCAACAAACAACTTGAAAATTAAGAAAATTATTAGTTGAGATATTTATAATAGTAGGGGGAAGTGATGAGGACATAAATCATGTGGTTATGTCCAACTTGCCCAGATAAATATTTGCAAATGACCATTGAACAAAGACAAACCAAACAAGGCAACCAAAAATACACAACTCACAATTAAGAAATTGATTAGTTGAGAAATATTGTGTAACGTTAGAGGGAAATGACAAAGACCAACAGTTATCACTAGCTATCTTGATCTCCCTGAAGACATGTTCCAGCCCTAGCCCAGACGGAGTTGGTCTTTTCTGACTAGTCAATGCCTCAAATAGCGATGACTTTAAATTCTTTTTTTCCTTCTTTCTTTCTTCATTCTCAATAGGTCGAGAGAGATGACACTTCTTCTTTTCTAGTTGATCATGCTATGTGAGACTTGGACATAGCACGTTATCAACAAAGGGAATTTAGGTTCAATGGCCAAGATGGGGTTAAAGTGTCATTTGAAGTTGTCATGTAACTGACAGGCCAAATCGAGCAAATAATTGTGAGTTGTGTAATTCTCACTGTCTTTTGTTTTTGTGTTTGCATTTCTTTGCGAATTGAAAGGTGTTGACACCTAAAATTTTAATTAAGTTTAATTAGGTCTTAATTTCTTTTAGATAACAAAAACCAAATAAAGAGCAAAAACAACAAAAAAATAGTAAAAACAAAAGAAAAGAAAAACAAAAGCAACCCCCCCCCCCCATTTTCTTCACGTGGGCTTGTGCGGCTTGGCCCCACCCTCCTCCCTTCTGCTTCTTCCCTCTTCTTCTTCCTCGCTCCATCTTTCTCCGCCTCGTAGTTCACGCGCGATGGCCGGCGACGCGCGCGGGGACGGCCTACGGCCGAGGGGAGTAGGCCGACGTCGGCCGGAGAGGATAAGATCGGCGCCATTAATGCCGAGCGAGCCACGGGGAAAGCTCGATGGGACACCGGTTCGGCCGAGCGGAACCGATGGGTAAGCCGGAGGCCGGCGACCGAACCCCTCCGTCGACCGGAGTTCCTTCGCCTATAAATAGGTGGCCGCAAGCATCGTCGGTGGGTGTGGCGAGCTTGGAGATCCTTCACTGAGAGACGTCGGGAAGGATCGAAGGGCGAGCGCAAGAGAGAGCTCGAGTCGCGAGCTCAGCCCACCCTCCACCGAGAGACTTCGGGGAAGGCAGGCGGCGAGTGACTTCGAGAAGGTCAGATCCGGCCGGTGGAGGCTCGGATCTGGCCTGAGTGAGGAGAAATCAAGGCCGAGGAGGGTCCGATCGAGACCTACGCAGTAGATCTGGTTTTTTTTTTTTTGCTGTTGTTGTTGCCGCCGGACGCCGTGCCGCAGCCGTTCGCCTCAGTCCTGACGCCGTTGCTTCGACGGCTGGTTGTCGTGCCCCACCTGTGAAGCCGTGATCGGTCCGTCGACGCCGCGCCAGATCGGGAAACCGAGTTGCCCAGCCACCACCATCCGGACGCCATCGCCACGAACAGGTAGTGCTACCGCCACCGCCGCCGGTGCCGTCGCCATAGTTTCCCCCTCCGCAGTCCAACCCTCGTCACTACCGTCGCTGTCGCCGCCGCCGTCGCTGTCGCCGTCGTCCCCGCTGTTGTGCCTCGGCGCCGCGATTCGGGAACCCTAGGGTTCCCGATTTTCCGGGTCGCGACCCCGGATTGTAGGGTCGGACCCGGATCGGGAACCGGGTAGGGATTCCACAAATTGCGGGCGCGGCGGAAAACCAGGTCGCGATTCGGATCCGGGTCGGGTAGGGTTCGCAGGGAGCCGGGTCGCGGCGCAGGTCGTGGACCCGGGTCGTCGGGCCGGGCCGGGCGTCCCCAAACGCCCGGCCACGGCATCGTTTTAACGAAAAAAAATTAAAAAAAAAAATGAAAAATCCGAGTCGGGCCCGCGTTGCGGGCCCGTCCGTGTTTGGGTCGCTGACCCGGTCGGACCCAACCCGCGGATCCGACCCGGTCGGTTTTATTTTATTATTTTAATATAAAATAATAAATATTTTATTTTTAAAAAAAATCAAAAAAAATCAAAAAGTATTTTATTTTTAAAAAATATTAAAAAATGTTTTAATTTCTAGAAAATCGAAAAATATTAAAATTGTTGAAAAATGTTTTATTTTCTAAAAAAAAAAATCGAGAAAAATCAAAAAAATAATTTATTTTCCAAAAATATCAAGAAATATTAAAAAATATTTTATTTTTCGAAAATCAAAAAAATCAAAAATATTTCATATTTTCCAAAAAAAAGCCAAAAATTCAGAAAAAGCCAAAAAGACTTGTATTTTTCCAAAAAATACCAAAAATCCCCAAAAAATCCCTTTTGTGTCCAAAAAATTAGAAAATGACTCAAAAAATGTTTTTCCTCCCAAAAATGCATGGAAAATCTCTCAAACATCCAAAAAGCCTTAGGGTTTAAACAAGATTAGGTACCGAAAGGGCATTAGTGATTAACTAGTGTAATCAAGTCCCCGATCCTAATTTCTCTGGTTGCGCTGGAGTGAGTATTTCTCCCGATACTTCACTTGGGTTTCTAATCAACCCACCCCAAATCGATTAGTGGCGACTCCATTTTGAAAATTGATTTATAGGTTAAAAACTCAAACTATTAAAGTCGTGAATTGGTGGACTTGGGAGAGTCCGGGCTTAATAAAATTAGCCGAGCCATTAGCCTCCTTAGGCGCCCGTACCCGATCGCGGGCGCCGAAAAAAAAGAGGTCGCGACAAAAGGAAGGAAAATGTGACATTTGCTTTTGTTTATGTACTTTTTTCTCCTTCTTCTCTCTTTGATAAAAATCATGTTGCTTTAAGCTTAAAATCATCGATTATTATTCTGTTACTTTTTTGAAAATAGAAAACGTAACAGGTGACCACGTAAATTTAAATTCACCGATTTGAACATAGCACATGATTGAAGGTAAAAACGATTATGAGTCGACGTTATATTAAAATCCGAAGTGCATAGAAGCGAACTCCTTTGCATCTTGTGAAACTCTTATAGTCTGTTGGGTCATTTTCCTTCTCTCAACCCCCATTGCGAACCATGTTCTATGGAGAAACTGATCATGGCGTCGGCCACCAAAGTCGAAAAGAGCACCGAGAGCAACGTGGTGGCGTGCATGGCCACCACAACCCGACACACGCCCTCCCCCCCGTGTCTGCTTCTAGAGTTTGTTTTTTTCTTTTCTCTTTGACAGAATTCTTTTTATTTTGAGATTAATATTATTAAATTTACTTTTTTTACATAATAATGAAAAGCGCCACGTCAACTTCCATGGAAGCGGCGTTTGCCACGTCTGTTGGCATGTAGGTTCATTTGGATGGTAAAAATAACAGTAGGCCATCTCTATCCCTTAATTAAGAGGAAGTGGTTTTTTAAAATTGGGATCATTTTTCCCCCTTTGATGTTGTACAAAATTTACAGATTCAGAATTTTCATCTAAGGAACCCTTTTCGTTCCAAAAACCGAAAATAAAACTTTTGATTTTTTCTTGTGAAATATTCCTTTTTTATTTTAAAAAAAATGGAGTACCTTACTTTTAAAGTTGACGAATCAATATGAATGCATGTAAATTACCAAATTGAAGTACATTTGGACTTATCAAATACTTTTTGACAGCATTTTTGTAGGAAGAGAAATAGGAAAATTCGTATTTATGGTTCCTAAAAGTTGACAAATCTGTTGCGATCAAATGTGGAAAAAATCATAATTTTGCGAAACATTTCGAAAATAAATGCGGCACAAGCCCTCGATGGATTGGAAATAACTTTCATCAAGGAAGGAGCCATGAGGCATAACCAAGCGAAAACATAAGCATAAGGCCCCAAGTAATTATATCATCATCGCCATATACTTTTCCTCACACCACTGTCCACAATAAAATAATTTCATTAATTAGTTGCTCTATGTTTGAAAATATCTAGTGACGGCTCGTAGTTTGGTGGTCACCTTCCTTAACCCCCCTCCAAAAATAAAAATAAAAATAAAAGGAAAAAACCAAGGCTTCGGAGTCAGCAATACAAAACAATCTATAGCCCACTGAAGACTTGATTTTTGTCTCTGGGATTAGAAAATACATGTTGAAGCGTCCTTCTTTTAAGTGCACGTGTGAGGTGAAAAAAAAAAAGTTCACGTCAAACATTTGGGATAAAAACAGTATTTAATGATTCTCAAAAGAGTCGGTGATGTATCAACTGGCAATGGTTACGCAAGAGGGAGAATATCTAGTATAAATGCGGGACGAGGGGAAAAAAAATCCCACACCAAATATATGAAGTAAAAGAGGTCGGTGTGACATCCTGAATTTAGGGTCTGTTTTCAATCGAATAAGTTGGGCTTTTCATTGACATGTCTATAATTCTTTTCTCTAAGTTGGCCACTTATAAGATAACTAGATTATCGGGTGAAACTGTTAAGGAATCTAAACACAATATACTTGAAAATTAGACCAGAAATTGACTACTCAATCGTGCTAATCTGCAAGAATCATTACGGCACTGTTAAAATCGATTAGAGACCGGAGATAGGTCGATTCGATAGAGGTATGTGATTAGTGTGTGGGTGATTCCACCTAATTGCAAAACTTCTGTTGAACGGCATTAGACCGATTTTTCTGTCATTTCTATACCTTATATCCGTATTTGAAATCTCGAGATTTTCACGACAACCGAGAGTCGCCAATGTGTCGAAAATGTATAATGTGATTAAAAATAATCGACCGCGGGTCAAATGCACTAAAATTCCTAAAAGCTACCCGGTAGGTTAGTTATCTCGTAAGTGGATAACTCAAAGAAAAGAACTATAGACGTGTCGATGAAAAGCCCAACTTATTCGATTGAAAACAGACCCTAAAATTTAGGATGTCACAATTGGAGTAATTGAAAATATGTTATTAATCAATAAATTGTCAAAAAGAGGTATGTATTTATTAGTAGGAAATAGAGTCAACCAAAAGAGTCGATTATGTGCACTAACCAAAATTAAATAGCAGGATGACATCCTTAATAGTTAGGGGTTATCAATCTCGACTCCTCATAATTAAGTTCTTTATTTAAAAAAAAAATGCAGCATATTAACGTCTAATTTAAGATCTCATTATTGGTTATTTTAAGAAAAAAAGATATGGGCCTTTTGTATTCATAAAAATTAATGAAAGCTATAGGTTCTAAAAACCTGATTTTATCAACAGAATTTTGTATAATGGTCATATCCTCGGTCTTCTTCTTTTTATTTTTTCAAGCATCATTACTCATTAGTGAAGATGAAGCTCACACAAAGCCACCACAAAACCCTAGATCGTTTCCTGATGTCTTATTTTAGCATACTAGATTCTTTTTACCCCATTTATGGAAAAGAATACTGTCAAAAAGTTACATTTATCATAATTTTCAACATTTGTTCCATCATAACTCATTACGTGAGGTAGATAAAGCCGCAACAATGTAGTCATGCACAAATTCACGTGACATAAGAAAATACAATCATCAAGTTAAGATAACATAAAAGATGATATACTAGATTTGTTCATCGAGGAAGTTTAGTTAGCATCTCTCTCTCTCTCTCTCTCTCTCTCTCTCTCTCTATATAACGTTTATTTCTTGTGAAACCTCTTGCTTATTAAAAGGACGATTAAAGAAATTTTATGTAATAGATATATGAACCAATGTTGAAGGCCCTTGATTAAATATTATCATCCACCTTTCAAGGACAAAACAAATCATTTTTAGTCAATCATTTCGGAATCTCATTATAGGTAATGTTTTTGTTTATTGATATAGATATCATAAGCTAAAGTTTTACTTAATGGAAATCATCATAATATTTATAAAGACTAAAATGGTACAAAAAAAAGTAATAAAAAGATCATATATATTTTTATTCATTTAGGAGAAGGATTGAAAAGAAAAAAAAAAATTCTAAAATTGGGACAGTAATGTAATTATGAAAACTTATAATTAGTACTAAAAGACTGATTTGACTTTGTTGGAAAGTTGAGAAACTAGATTGAGCAAGTTAAACATTTAGGGATTACATTAAACCTTTAGGAATAATTCAAGGATCACATTGAGTGAATTAAAAATCCAATGATAACATTACAAGTTGGATCAAAGATTATGGACTACTATTATTTCCCCTCTTGAAAGTATTATGTGTTAATTCACATGTAATAATTTTATGCTTTAAAGGATTTTAGGTGTTCTACAATTAGTAAATATCAATTTTTTTCCCTATCAATTGTAATAGGCTGGATCATCTAAATGCCTGTGAGTCGAGACTTGCTATTTTTCCAAGTTCACCCTATCATTTCCAAATAACAAATTACACCAGCAACAAGAAGATGGTTATACATACAACTACCATTTTACAGATGTTAAGCTAAGAGAGACAAATATCGGTGCCTCTGCAATGAGTTTATGTCGCAATTATCTGACTCATTTTTCTTCTTCTTCCTTTTCCTCCTGTTTTGCTTTTATGCTTTTTAGGGTTCAATCAATAGAACCAGATTACAAAACAAAGGGTGAAAATGAAACAAGCGCTAATAGCACACAAAAAGTAGATGTATAATAACACACATACCAGGCCACTGACTTGTCTACAGAGATGGATGAAGATTGAAGAGGAAGGCAATCCAAGACCAGTCCTGATAACACCAGAATATAAGTGGAAAAATTAGCAAAACGCAAAAACAAGTGGACAGTGTTGGGGAAGAAAACAGCAGGGAACTGAAAATTCGTGATGAGAAAGTGTAACCGAGGAAGATGTTTCGATACCTTTAGCTTCGACTTAGAACAACTAGAGGATCAAGGATCGAGGACTATTTGCTGAGTTCTTGCAATGGGCATGCAATTGGTTGGCCATTGATATACTGGGCACTCGTGATTACTTTTTAATTTGAGCAAAGTTCATTGTTCATTAACAAAAAATTAATCAATTATTTACAACTTGCAATTAAATAATTGATTAGTATTTTTTTTTGAAATAATTGATTAGTTGAGAAACGCAAAATGTCAAAGGGAACTGATGAGGACAGGATTCATCACTGTGGCTTTGTTCCAACTTGCCCAGATAAATAATCGCAAATGACCATTGGACAAAGACAGAAAACGAGGGCAATGACCTCAACGTCTTTCTTTATTCTCGTCAATGGCGTGGAACAGCACGGCATTTCTTGTTCTTGTATTTTTTTTTTTTTCATCGATCACGATCCTAGACGTAGGAAGTTGCCAAGAATGAGCGCTGGGCCCAGTGACCGTGGTGGGTGGGTGAATGGCAGCGTCATTCGAAGTTCTCACATAAGTGATTGGCCAAATCCAGAAAAAAAAAATCATATATTTATATAAACACGGACACCATCATCTTTTCCGTCGAAAGGTGCTTACGTGACAAAATGGCGCTTCCCCTGTGAGCTGATGTGGCATTTTTTGTTATTAAAAAAATTAAAATACGAACAAATTAATTATCTCAAAATCAAAAGAAAATAATTCTTATCAAACAGGTAAATAACCAATGTAACAGAATCTTGAAGCAAAAGCAAATGTCGCATTTTCCTCCTCTTTCTTCCATTCAATTTCCAGAGAGATTACAAGCACAAGCAAAATCACAGTGAAAAGGAGGAAAGACTGAAGAGGAAACAAAAAAAAAATTATGAATCGGATGTTATACTTGGGACAGACAGCCTTGATTAGACAAGTTTAGAAGATACAAAGGAGCAACTGTCGATGCACTTCAGATTTGAAATACAAGATTAGGCTAGGGTCGGCGACATAAGGGGCACGAGCACGAGCTTGATGTCATCGCCGTTGGGGTCATAATTGGGATTGAGAGATCGGTCAATGGCTTCCCCATCCCCGTTGATGCAAGGCTTCACCAATATCATTACCAAATTATGTACATTGGGAGTCCGGGGCTTCTACCTTTTGAAAGAGCTTTTGTCAAAAGAGATATAGAAAATTCGTTCTCATAGTCCTAAAAGTTCAACAAATCCTGAGCATAAGCTATTGGGGATATAATGTTGGAAATAACCTTTAATTCTTGAAACACTTTGAAAAAATATGTACGACACTAGTGCTAGTTAGATTAACGGAACGATTTGAAAGGAGGTAACCTTCGGCGATTGAAAAAAAAATGTCTTTTGCTATAAATCTTCTCAAATGTCTATAGGTAAAAGACATTTTAATTTAATCAACACTTAGGTGTTTGGCCAAAAAACAGCCGATACTTATGTTAGCTTCAAGATGTTCATAGAAGTTAACTTTTAAATAATGTTATTCTTTAAGGTCCATGTAATCATCTCCTTCATTGGCAAAATTATGATCAATGTCTTTTGAGTTATTTTCTTCCGCTCAACCAAAAGGCTTTACTTTTTAATGACCAGTTGCAAAAATTATGGAGTGGTGTGGTCCCTGTTGACGCCTAAATTTTGATTAGGTTTTTTTAGTTAGGCCTTATTTTCTTATTTTCTTTTTCGGATAAGTTAATAATAATAATAACAATAATAATAAATAACAAACAAAAAGAAAACAAAAAATAGCAACCCGTTCGGGGGCCCAGCCCCCCTTTTTCCCCTTCTGCATGGGCCCCCAGGGCCCGTCTCTTCCTAACCTAGCCCGGCCCCCCAGCTCCCTTGTCATCTTCTTCCCCTCCCTCTACAACGCACGCGCTGGAAGCTGGATGTGCGTAATGCCGGACAAGCAAGCAGACAACGACGCATGTGGAGCAACTAGCAATGGATGGGACGCACCAAGGGACGGACAGGTGGCTGAGGCGACACCAGTCCGGCCACCCCAAGGCCGGTCGGCGTGTGAGGATCGGTGGTCAGCGCTCTGTCGACCTGCCGTCCCCTCGCCTATAAATAGCCCCAGCCGCCCCCCCTGGCCTGCCCTGAACGACGGCAAAGTGGACCCCGAGGATGCGAAGCAAGATCGACGCAGGCGAGCTTCGAAAGCTTCCCCCGAGAGATTTCGGGAGAGGCCCGAGCACTAGCAAGCGGAGATTTGAGGCCTCGCGACCGGAGGAAGAGGGTTAGATCTGGGTTCCGGAGGAAGAAGGGTTGGCCAAGGGTCAGATCAGGGGGTCGATCGAGCTCCGCCGTAGCTCCAACCGGCCGCTGCTGCCGTTCCCTACCCGGACATCGTTGCCAGACCTCCGTCGCCACCGATGACGCCACCCGATCTTGCGGCCTCCAACACCGTGACCCCTGCCTTGCTGGACCGCCGTTACTTCCCACACCGACCAGTACAACCCCCCTGGACAGGTAACGACTGGCTTTGCTCACCTCTATCGCCGCCGTTCTCTTTCTGAAACCCTAGTCATCGTTCTCCTTCTGAAACCCTAGTTGATGTTCTCCTTCTGAAACCCTAGTCGCTGTCTCTGTTGGATAGCCGGTTGCCGCCGCTCGCCGCGTCGCTGCCACCGAGTCGCCGACGTCCCAGCCTTCCCTCCCTGGCGCCGCGAAGGAGCACTGGAGAAGAGGATTGCGAAGCCGGGTCGGTCGGGTCGAGCGCGTGACCTGGCCACCCTAGGGTTTTCTCGCACGGGCGGATCCGGGTTGTCAAATGGGTAGGTTTTCAGGAATCGGGTCGTCATTTTGGTCGGATCCGGGTAGGGTTCCACGAACCCGGTAGCGGTTGCAAGTTGGGTCGGCCGCCTGGGACCGGGTCGGACCCGGACGGCGTCCGAGTAGGGTTTCCCCGGGTTGGGCCTATGCACGTGGGCCGGGCAATCCCCGGGACAAGCCCAGGTTGGTCCCAACCTAGGAATCTGACCTAGGTCGGTTTTTCATAATATTGTAATACTAAATCAAAAAATCAAAAAATAATTTATTTTCCAAAAAAAATAAAAATATTCCAGAAAATAAAAATATTCCATATTTTTCCAAAAAAAGCCAAAAATGATTTATATTTTCAAAAAAAGATCACAAATAAAAAAAATGCTTTTCATGTTTAAAAAAAATAGAAAAAAGCCCAAAAAAAATGTTTTCCCTCCATGCATGGAAACCTCCTAAAAAATCCAAAATGTCTTAGGGTTTAAATAAGATTAGGTATCAAAAAAGTATTAGTGATTAACTAATGTAATCAAGTTCCCAATCCTAATTTCTCTAGTTATGCAGGGATGAGTATTTCTCTTAATATTTCATTTGGATTTCTAATCAACCCATTCCAAATTGATTAGTGGTAACTCATTTTTAAAATTAACTGATGGGTTAAAATATTAAACCATTATTTGTGAATCGATGAGTTGGGGAGAGTCTAGGCTAAGCATAATAGACGTAGCCGAACTGTTAGCCTCCGCAGGTGCCTGTCCCTAATTAGAGGCCTCGAAAAAGGAGGTTGTGTTAGCTTAGTGACTCAACCGGAGACTTTGAGGACTTAGGCCGTTTTATCTTGTTTAAGCACTTTACTAATTGGTTTTCATCTTTTTCTGCAGGTCGGTAGCTTAGGAGTCTATTTTAATTTTGGTTAAAATAGAATGCTTTGTGATTACAAACTACTACACATGTTTTAATGTTTTAGCACTACACGTGATACACACAACCCGACCGCCGGAGAGGATGGTGTTAAGAATGATACGGTCTTGAACGCAAGACTGCATGTTGCGACCAATTTTTCGGGTGTGGACCACCTAGGGTTTGGTTAATGGATTGTTAAGTCTAAACTTAACTCTGACTCTCCCAAGCCCATACCAGTTCACGACTTAGGTTCAAGTTCTTAACATGAATTGATTTTTAATTAGGAGTCGTCACTAATCTATTTTTAGTGGATCGATTAAAAACCCAAGTAAAGTAATGGGAGTTTTACCTTACTCCTACGAACTAGAAACTTTAGGTACGGGGACTTGGTTATACTAAATTTCTCTAATGCCTTTTTGGTACCATTCTTTTACTTTCAAAAATGTTTTTTCCAGGCAACTTAAATTGATTTAAATATCTTTCCCTAACATGTGAGGTGATATGCGGGTGAGCAAACTACATTTAACATCTAAGGAAAGCAATGAATAAATTGCAAGAATTTACCTCAAAGTAACGAAAGCATCTGCAATATTAAATCAGAATTCACATCGACAATCATAAATATGATTTATAATTAACACACAATTTCTTTTTCTTTTTTTCACTTGATTAATGAAAATCCTGCAATATGCAATGTAATATTAACTAAATAAACTAACTCTAATGATATGTAATTTCTAATTAAATGGACCTAGTAACAATCACTAAATGGCATGCATTTCATGAATCTAATCCTATATGACATGCGCATGATTTTTTGTATTTTTTATTCGTAATTAAAAATAACTAACAATAAAAATCTAACTAAAGTGAGATATTATCTATTTTAAGTTAGGAAATAGACTTATTTGAATCCTATCTTAACTTAGAAATTTATCTCGACATGCAATTTAATTCGAAGAAATTATCTAGCCTAGATACCATCTAAACATGCATTCTAATGTAACCAGAAAAGAATCTAATTATTCTATCATGCAATTCTATCCAGGAAATTAATTCTAATATATATGATATGCAAATGCAATCTTTTTTGTATTTTCGAGATAAATAAAGCAATTAAAAGATAAACACTAAATCATTCAGAATCATCAAAGATATCATGCATTGTTCGAATTAGGGAACAATATCCAAATCAGCTTGATTATCTTGCTAATAAAATCGATAAATTAATCTTAAGCCTTAAAGATCAAAATATCAATTTTATTCCCGCGTGATTAATTATTCCATCTAAAGCCTTATAGATGGAATAAAAAAATCGGTGTGCGGTTGCGAATTAGGCAGTAAAATATAATTGGGAATGCGCACATAATATATTGAAAAGCATGTATTAGGCAATAAAATATCTAAATCAAATTTAGATAAGATAATTACCTAATTCCGCCAATGATATTACCACCGCAAATGATATTACCAAATTTGGACCGAGTGGAATCCGCTCAACGGGTGACTGGCGGTGCGTGGTGGTGCTTGGCCTCGATTGATGGTGCGGTGAGGATCAGGTCTTTGTGACTCACAAACGGACAGGATGGTTCGGCATCGATGCCTTGCTGGAAAATCTGCAAAAAGAAGAACTCTTCAGCAATTGTGTTTTTCGTGGACATCTCTTTCTTTGGATGGGTTCTTCTCTGCTTGGACCAATGTTTATCATATCGTGCGTGTACTATCTCTGGAGAACAAGAATTTTGAGAAGCTTTTATGAATTTTGATCAAGGGGAAAGATTTAGTGCAGCCCTTTTATGCTTCTTGCAAAGAATAAAGACCAACTCATAAGTCTTCTTCTATACAAGTGGTGGAGGTCAATAAGCTTTTCGGAGTCCAAGCGGTGATTGAATCTTGACCAAGTTCTCCATCACAATTCGGTCATGATATAATCTTTAACCGACTTCCATGCACCATCACGATGGACCTCCCTGAAATTTGACTAAAGAACACCTGCAATAAGACAAATTCAAGGGTGACAACGACAAAAGCTCGATGAAGAATGATCTCGGATGTGGGGGTTCAGCAGCCGCAGGAGCGTGATGTTGGGATTACAGGCGAGGCTCATCCGCGAGGCTCGGACAGCAAAGCGGCGGGGCTCCAATGTCAAGGTCTCGAACGGGGAGCAGCATCAACCGTTGCGTTAGTTGGGCCCAATTTTATTCGTACGAAGACGTCGTAGCTGTGCAGGGCTTCTCGTGGCGGGGAAGCAGTGTGGTCACCGAACAGGGAGGTTAGAACGGCAGCGATGCGGGGCTTTCTTGGTGCAAGCAGTGTTGTCTCCGTTGGTCAACGTGAGTGCCTCAATGAATCTTGGAGGTGCTCTTTGCCTGTCACGATTTTCAACGAGCCAACCCCGCACCTCACAAATTTTTCTCCTCCATTCTCTCTCTATTTACGTGTGTTCATGCTTTTCTCAGGTTTTGGCAGTGTCTCAATTTTTTGGTGGCCCCCCTCAAAACCCTATGCCTATTAATCTATTTATAGGCCACGAGTTAGGGTTATAATTTTTTCAAATCCATATCCACAAAAATTCATTTTTCTGAACGCAATATTTGCTTTTCCAAACGCAATATTTGTTTTTGATATAATTCAGGATTGCAAGAGGATTATTTCTTAAATTTGAAATCTCGCACAAATAAATCTGTAAAATCTCTCCGAAGATACAGGCTTGGGCCAATTTCTTCTCTTCGTGGGCTTAACCCAACTCATCAAATTAAAATTCTGAACAATCAATTCGAACCTATCTGTCACCGACCCAATGTAAATGTGAATTAAAAAAATAAATGGACCTAAAACTATATGCTATGCAATTAATTTTATTCAGGGATAAAATTAACCCATATTTTTTTAACGCGACGAATGACTAAACGGGTCGCCAAAATTTAGGTGTCAACAGTGCAATGTAGAGGTTGCATTTCTTTTCTCTAAATTTCTTTAACTGAATTTAAGAGGGTATGATGCCAACGCGAGACCGCAACAGGCAAACACCTTTTTAATTTCAACAAGCCTTCTTAGTTAGAAATTGAGCCGCACATATCATGCACATGTCTATGTGATTGTCATCTATTTTCTCGCATGAAGTAAGTTTTTATCTGTGCACTTTACAATTTAATTACCTTCCTGTATATATTGAGTGGTCCATGATTAGTCTAGGATTTAATACCATGGTCATTTAAATTTGGAAATAATTCTCATAAATTTTTTTTTTAAATAAAAAATTTGGCAAAGGAAATTACTTTCAATTGGTGTTTTTTTTCAAGCATGTTACAAAGTCCCTTTCTACAAGAATTTTTGTTTGCTTCAAAAGGAATAAAAGTCTTTTTCAAAATTTGTTCCAATTCATGCTTTCTTCGCCTTTCAAATTGAATATCTTTTTAGTCCATGCTAACATGTTACATGCCTTTTTTTTTTCCTTTCAATCCATACTTAGGAAATCCTCTACGTGTATAAATTTTTCATAAATAAACAAAAGGATAGGATTAGGTCGTCATCATGGACTAACTCCCTATTTATGCCATGTATTTACGCATGCTTGTTTATTCATGACCAGGTAATCGCTGAATGTCAACGTTCGCCGATCCAGACTCGTTGAAAAGCAAGAGCAAGAATGGCCAAAGAGAATGTACCAAGCCGTGTTGCGATTATGGAAAACAAAATGAATCAAGTCTTCAATGTGCTTCAACAACTCTCAAAGCAGATAGATTCTATCTAGGGCAAACTTACTCCCGCCTCAGCCTCAATCGAGGTATTGCTATCACAATCATCCACCGGGGGTGATCAAGATAGAGATACCGATGATAACATGCCCAAATTGGAGGATGATCCGCACCAAACCACGATTGAG
The DNA here is from genome assembly GCA_017140165.1 of Eucalyptus shirleyi. NCBI lineage: Eukaryota > Viridiplantae > Streptophyta > Magnoliopsida > Myrtales > Myrtaceae > Eucalyptus > Eucalyptus shirleyi. The sequence continues at coordinate 31,593,718 of CM029447.1, forward strand.
AGAGCTAAGCCAGACAATTTGTCTAAAACTGAGCACAACAAACGCCTCGAGAAGCTTGAGGAGAGGCTTAAACAACTGCAAGGCCTCCGAGATCCTACTTTAACGGACCTCTCCACTTATTCCAAAGTTAAAATGCCGGAAAAATTCAAAATGCTCGAATTTGAAAAGTATGATGGCGCGACTTGCCCAAGGGATTATTTGCAAATGTACTTAGTTAGAATGGCCCAGCACGTCGATAATGCACTCTTGATGATCCAGTTGTTCCAATCAAGTCTAGTAGGCCTGCCTTGAGGTGGTACATCACAAAGAACATAAACCTCCTTGAAACATGGAGCGAAATGAGTGAAGCATTCTTCAAGCAGTACAAGTTCATAATGGACATTACCCCTATTGGAGAAATCTTCCTGGAGTGTTTTGAAACTGACAAAACGTTTCCATCAGTCTAGTCTGAAGATTTGCAGACTCTACTATTTAAAGTCTAAAGACCTCCGGACTACTAGACTCAAGACTCAAAGTATATCCTCATTGACAGTTTCTAGTTTGTCGAAGAAGGTCTATCCAGGACTGGATGTTTCGTTTAAGGATTTTATCTTATCGGCTGACGAAGATCTCTTGGTTGGATATGACATAACGAAATCCTTTATTCGAATCAAGATTGATTAAGGATTCGATGAAGTGTGGGGTGATAAACCATAGAAGTGTAGATTTTGATTTCCTTGACTCTGTGAACGTCAATTTGAGGGAAAAATTCAGTCTTCTTCAACTTGAGCAGTTTTGTTTTGAACCTACAGAAGCCTATGTTGAACTCATTGCATACTTCTATTCGAATCTCAGTTTCCTAGATGCGAATAAATTCTCTTTTAGTGTCCGAGATCAGGATTATGTTGTGGATGTAGATATGTTGGCTGATGTGATTGGGGTTGAAAGAGGGAGATATCAACCTATCAATGTGTCTATTGCTCGTGCCACATTGGAACTTGTTAAGGATAGAAGGACAGAGGGAAGGATTTCCTACTCAAGGATGCGTGCGTTCAACATTCTACTTCACAATATTGTGATTAATTGCCTTAGACTGAAATCTACTTCAAAGACTGATGTTTCAAACTCAAAGGCAAAACTGATGTACACCATCAATGCTGGGAAAAAGTTTTCTCTTCCTCACACTATTTTGTTCCACATGTATAGAGCAGTGGTGAAGGACAAGGGTCAACTTCCTTATCCAGCTCTTGTGACAAAGTTATTCAGACATTTGAATGTTCAACCTCCACAAATTCTCTATGTTCGATCGTGTGATCAAATGGTAGTGGGACTGAAAATGGTGTCTAAAATACGTCTGAAGGAACTTAACAAGGCATTGGAGAAATTCAAGGAGACAACCCCTGCCAAGCCTCATCAAATCTCTTCTACAGTAAAAAGAAAAGGGAAGGAGCCCATAGTTGCTTCATCCAAGAAAAGAAGAGCTCTCATCGTTGAGGATGAAGAATATAAGGATGACATCACCATTTTTGCTATGGCATTGAAGAATTTGAGTCGTTCTATTCCAGAATCAACGGAATATCAAGAGAAAGACTCAAAACAGAGGACTAGAGAAAGAGAAGATTTGGAAGTAGAGGAGAAAGAAACAAAGGAGAGAGAAGCAAAAGAAAGAGATGCTGAGGAGGAAAGAATCGAAGCAGAAGAAGAAGAGGAGAAAGGAGAGGAAGGAGATCAAGAGGAAGGAGAACATGAGGAACACTCTTCTCCACATGAAGGCATGGAAACATGGGGAAATCATGAGAAAAGAGGAAGGATTTGATCTTATCGACTGACGAAGATCTCTTGACTGGATATGACATAACGGAATCCTTTATTCGAATCAAGATTGATTAATGATTCAATGATTGGCAAAGTATACTTGGAAGGTTCTACTTATGGAAACCGAGATCTTGTTGTATGGGCGAACAGAATTGATGGGCTATCGACATGTTTCTTAAATAACTTGAATGATCTTCCTAGTTGATTCCATCCAACGGGTAGATTGGAGGAATTCCTTTGGTAAGTGCCAACGAGTATGATGGCATAAAGTAGTATAAAAGGAAGACATTCTAGTTGTTCGAGTGTGTGCACGATAGAAGAATTCCAAAGTCTGAAGCTCCTTATTCTTAGTCAATTCATTTGCTGAGCGAAATCTTGTACGCAAAAGAGAGTTTATATTCGTGAGAAACCTTGAGGAAGTGTGATAGAGTATCTATACTGTGGAATCAATGAGAGCTTTGTTGTAATATCTCTTTTGTTCATAGTGAAATCCAGCCGGTGGGCTGTCAGTGTGGAAGAGTGGACGTAGGCTTGAAATAAGCCGAACCACTATAAACCTTGTGTTCATTTTTTCTTCTCTACTCTCTTTTACTTTGATCATAATTACTTGTGATATCAAAAAGGCGAGCTTCATTTTCATTGTCTAATATTGCTCTCATATCACGAGAAATTGTTTTTGCACCTATTCACCCCCCTCTAGGTGCTTATACTAGCTATCTCAACTCCTTCTCGTGAGGATCTTGAGCATATCAAGAAGAAAAAAGTATGAATCATTCAAAGGATATGCCATTAGATGGAGGAATCTGGTTGCCTAAATTAGTCTTGAACGAACTGATTTCGAGTTAAGAAGAATGTTTATCGAAACCCTCCACTATGAGTATTGCAATTGAATGATAACCACGATCGCCGAATCATTTAATGAACTCATTCCAGTAGGGGAGCAAATCGAGATAGGATTGAGGGATGGTTGGTTCGTTGAACCTGCATCCGCGAGCAAGAGGCTCAAAATGATATAAAAAACCCTTGGTAGATGTTAACGCGACCTACGATCATCCTCTGACCATTCAGACAAGTGCAGGACAGCAACAGACCACTAGCCGTCAGCCGTCCCAGCGTTACAGCAACAAGATATAATTTACTTCGCTTCCTAGATCTCCATCATAGATACTGGCAATCCTCCAGAAGAAGAACCTCCTTTTGATTGAGCCAAAGCGACCCAACGTCGAAAGCTTTTCCAACTACGACTGATTGAAAAAATGCAACTATCACATCAGAGAAGTGGGGCACTCGACTGATGAGTACTTCACCCTTAAGAATCAAATCCAGAACCTGTTAGACAATAAGTTTTCTCATTCCAAAGCTCCTAACCAAATGTCCAGAGCAATCCGCTTCTTGACCACGCCGACAAAGTAAACGTGGTATTTAGTCCTGAAGTCAATTAGATAAGAAACGTCAAAACACACACTGTCGACATTTATCGAGGGCCAGTAAAGGCTGGGTATTATTCAAGCAATGAAATACCACCCTTAGCAACAATGAAAGAAAGAATATCAAGAATAATGGAGGCTGGAATAATTGTACATACCGGTCACACTGGCATAGTCTCTACGATATCACAAGTCGTCATCAATTGGAATGAAGAGTTTGTTGTGCTAAACACGAGAAAGGAAAAGATAGATCCCACCAAGCCTGAAGGCATCTTTGAGGGAAAAGGAGCTATAGCCCAAACGTCAATGGCAAAGGCACATGTAGTTATTGAGATCCCCCAACCTTATAAATACGAAGGCAACAATGCAATTCTTTGGTCCTATAACCTCGACATTGGCTTAATCACAAAGTCTGGGCGGATCATTAATGAGTAAGCACTTACCAAATACAATATAATAAAACAAATTTTTATTTTAAAATATTGATTGTTCATTATAAGAGAGCAATAAATACATTAAGAATTAGCACATTTTTTCTTTAATTGATCACATGATAAGTCTAGTCTCCTACCGGCAAGAAATAAGAAAATTATGCAGCGCATTGCTTTCACCATGTTATATGCAGTAAATACTCTGTAGGCTAAATATGCCTGACAAGTACTTTGTAAACATTTGTTAACAAAATATTTACAATTATTATTATTATTATTACAGTACGGAAAATCATGAATGCAAACAATTAGCGAAAATAGAAAACTTGTGAATCATTGGTGTGGAATTGTGGCATTACGTCATATGATGGGGTAAATGCACATGCTAAATGACATGGTAAATGCCCATATATGCCACGTGGAGGTGGCATCACTCCACTGGGCAAGTCCGACACCGGTAATCAGTATAGAATTTGATTTTTTAATCAATATTAGGCATGGACTTTATTTTAGAGCGCCTTGGTGGTACAAACTCATCATGAGTTCCCATGGTGATGATAATGGGCCACACCAAATTGAGACAGCGGCCTTCGGAAAACTTGTAGAGAAAAGAAGATGAACAGCGAAAAGAAAAATCAGAAAACAAAAAATATAAGCAAAACTGTGTCAAATCATCTAAAAAAGTCAACACCAGACTTTTGAGCATGACGTATAGAACAGTCGACAATGGCTAGACTGCCGTGTCAATAATTGCAAGCAAGACTTGATTGGGAGAATTTGATTAAATTTTCATTCAAAAAATTTTGAATTACAATGAATTGATTGAAAAAGATTTAGGATTAAATTCAATTCCATACAATAGGTTGAGGAATGAAATAACAGTTTTCTCCATATTAGCCCATATATATAAGGTGCATGCTTAGTAGGAGGAAAGAGAGTCAACCAAAAAGAGAAGATTGTGCGCATTAGCCAAAATTGTATGGCATGATGACATTGTAAATAACTGGGATTATCCACCTCCACTCCTCATAATTATGTTCCATATTTCAATGAATGCATCATATGAATTGGCTAGATCTTACTATCCGTTTTTCTCAAGAAAAATGAATATGTACCTTTTTTATTCATAAAATTTAATGAAAAGTAAAGATTATTAAGAAAAAATAGTTTTATCAGTGATTTTTTCTAGCATAGTGATATTCTCACTTTTTACTATGAGGCTCATACATGCCACCAAAGTTGTTACATAATACGTTATTTTAATTGACTATATTCTTTTTTCCCAATTCATTCGATAAATTAGATTGTCAAAAAGTTACATTTATTATATTTAAATTCTTTATAGTCATCCTTGATCTTTAGTTGCTTCTTTAGCTTACAAGTCGACGTTGTTGACCCTAAATTAATCTTGATGATTCAAATACTCACCTTTTTGTATTTATGTAATTGTTACAAACTATTTGGATATGTTTTTTTTTTTTTTTTATAAGTCTGTGTAGGTCCGTGCCCATAAACAAGTCCAAGCAACTGGCTAGCCGAACATCTAGCCAAGTTTGGCTGGATACCCTGTCCCTGCGGTTCAAATTTTGGATTCCCTTGGTCAAACAATGTGTGTCTAAGCATTTTCAACGGATACTTGAAGCCCTCAACAGTCGAAAAACTAGCCGTTTGATGGCTAGTTGTGTCTATTTTCTTATAAATAGGGTAACCTATTGTCTTGGGCTTATGTCCTCATGAAAAATACTTACAAAATCTCTCCCATATTTACTTTGCAATCAACTTCTTGCGAGAGAAATTTTTTGTAAAAGAGTACAACTTGTTTGTAGGGGAGTGTTGACTCCATTATAAACCAATCTTTGTATGAGATTTCAAGTATTATGAATTGGCATAACTCCCAAATGATCTTGAAAGTGGAATAGGCACCGATTCGGGTCGAACCAGTATAAATTGGTTGAGCATCTCTCTTCCCTGCTCCCTTTTTATTTACGCATGCCAAATGTTTGATATATAGATTGCCATTAAATGTATTTTTAAGTTAAAGATACACCACCCATACAATCGTGGTATTCAAGGAATTCATCTTTTGCTCTTTGAGATTATTCGAATGCGGGTCTTGGTGATTCTAAAATTAATAAAAAAAAAAAGGTACTAGTGGCACATGTCAATATTTGGGCAATATGTTAGTTTATGGGCCTTTTAAGAAACAAAATTGGGATAAGTGCACCAAAGCCTTAGAAATCATAGCAAAAATTCTATTGAATCTTAAAATTTTCAAAAAGTGCAATTAAATTTTAAATCTTATCCAATTAATACAATCAAATACTTCTATTGACATCATCCAAATTGAGTGACAGAAAATACTCACATGACATTTTCTTAATGAATTTCAAGAATGCATGATATTGATGTGGTGCTAGTGGACACCACATTAGAAAATATGCAAAAACAAAAAATAAAAAATAAAAAATAAATGCCAAAAATAAAGAGAAGTAAAAAAAAGACAAAAAACAAAATGGGGTGTCGACGGGCGACGCGGTTCACCATTGGCCACGGTGCCGGATGTCCAAGTCAACGTGTCAACAAACTGCAGGCCGACTTACTCGGCCAATCTCGAAGCGTGAGCATTGCACGTGCTGTGGGCATCGGTACGGTGACACACACTGCCGTGTCTTGAGTGGGACCCCAAGGAGAATGAGAAGAAACTGATTCGAGCAGGGAAGAAGAAATTGATTTTGGCTATTTTTTTCCATTTTTTTCTAAAAAAATTTAGCAAATTGTTATGACGTGGCCCCACATATTTCTAACTCACATTGAATCAATTTGAACGGGTCTAACGGAAGGATTTGATGTCATGCACCTCTTTTCCAATCAGAGAAAAGAACACATTTACATGTAATGCGGCGACAAAGACCAATGGTCCTCAATCGGTTTCTCGTGATATTGGGATTTTCAATTTAGTTCGATTAACCCTACGAGAATTCTATATGAGGAATCGCTAAGTCAACTAAAATCAAGTGGGTTATGAGAATACATACACTTCATACGGAACCAAATCTAAGTTTAGGAATTTGATTACATTACTTATATAATTAGTGCTCTTTCAATACCTAAACTTGATCAATTGTCAACCAAGGTGTCCACACAATCATTTTACCAAATTATGAGTCATAAAGTTATTGTCTGCTAAGTGTCCAATGATTTTGTGTTTATTATGTTCTCAACATGAATCTAACCACTCAACTAAAAATGAATAACAGCACAAAAAATGATATAAGGGCAATCACAACAAACACATTAAAAATAGTAATGAAGGACAAATAAAAAAAATGCAGTGCAGTAAAATAACCCAATATGAGTCAGCAAAAAATATTACATGGCATTGCTATTAAAACCCATGACAACAACCTCATGAGCTTAGTTCAAATTGAGTTCAATTTATTTTCTAAATGATCAACCTTCCAAGACTAAACTAAATCGCAGGTGTCCATTAAAACATTAAACCAAGCGTACAATGAAACTAAACTAATTCTAATTTAATTATAATACCAAAATCTGACAAATTTTCAATTTCTTCTTTTCAAGATTTTTAATACTATTTTTTTATTATTTTCGTTTCCTTCTCTTATTCTCGGTCCCTCCTGTGAATCAAATCTTCACTGAGATACTCCATGAATTTCAGCATTACCTCAATCAAAGCAATTAACAGCAAACATGCCCAATGATTAAAAAATCATTAACATACAAACACCGCATCACGGCAAATTAGAACAGCAATTAGATGGGGCTTCACATGAATTCAGTCTGCACCGAAAAAGGAATGACCAGCAAAGGAATAGTGATGACAGCCCATATCCAGCACGTTCAAGGCATAACAACATGGTTATCTGTTGAAAAATTATCACCAATTCACCATAACAGTCGCCTAAGTCATTATAGTTGTTCATATGATAAAAATGACATCACGACAAATCAAAATTGAGCTTCAATTAGATAATTCAAGAAATCCAAGTTTCATTCTAGCATGATCAAACGTGACAATGGCTCTATTTCTTTCAAAATTGACATGTATTCTTAACACTCATCCATTGCCCACTCATTTTATGAAGCATATGCGAGTATCAGCTACATGAATAAATGTCCGGGTTGCAAAACAGAACATGAAACACATACCTCGATTATGAGTTAATATCAAATTAAAACTTCGGTTTAATCCCCGGCTTCGATCAATCGAATGGGTTTCTCTATCCAAAAAAAATGCTAAGGTAAGAGATCATATTAATATAGCTTCATCACATAGCAGAGGGGTTTTGGTAGAAGGAATGAAGAAAAGCAAATGTTAGGCAAAGCCTCCTAGAGACTTGGTTTCACAAATCGCTAGACATCAATTTCCCTAAAGCAATCGATATTCCTCAAAGAACTGCAGCTACTACAAGTGAATTCCCCTTTGCCTAATCTCTCTGGTTTTAGGGAAAACTAAAACCAGAGAGATTAGGCAAAGGGGAATTCACTTGTACTGAATTGATCTTTCCTTACCAAGTTTACATGAATATACCCGTCCTCAGACCTTTCAAGCTGAGAACAATGCGGATACGGAAAGAGCAGGAGTTTCGCCAGTTGCTGCCGTACAACCTCAACTTCGTGCTCACAGGGCCTTGAAACAGCTCAATAACAAAGATGTGAATGGCGGACAGAAAAGAAGAAACACAAGTAATGAAAACAACTAAATGCAGAGAGTCCATAGTTAATGATTGTGGCCTTGTCAACCACTGTCAGTGAGCTTCTATTTCGAGAGGCAAGCTCTCACTCGATCACCGGCCACACCTCATACACAGCGATGACACATCAGAGTGATACGGACAGGGGAAAATGAGATATAATAGAGAAATCTGAGCAAACAAGCAACGATTCCAACATTGAACTCCGTTCGTATAGAAGACTCAACTCAAACCAGAGGAATCAAGACGCAATTTCCAACATGAGAATCATAACGCGAATTCAATAACAAATGAGCATCGTATTCCAACTCAATCGGCCACAGTGAGATTTCATAAGTCAAGAATGAGTTGAGTTGATGCATTACAACTTTCGGCTCAATGATCTAATAGAAACACATGCGGATCTGGTTCGAGCATTTCATCAAACATGTGATATGCATTTCCATCAAGGAGTTTATACAAGAATTTGAATCGACGATTCACTTTTACACCATCACAACAACATCGGAGCAAGCTTAAATCCTTAATAGAACCTAAATCGCGGCCGATTTTCACCCAAACAGCAACAACTTTACCTTGATGATGTGCGATTGCAGCCGCGATCAGCTGTTGAACTTACAAAAAGGAGTCCCGGGCGTGTCGCCGATGATGATCGAACCTGACAAAGGAGGATTAAGCGAGTGCAAGGCACTTCGACATCTCCGAACAAAAAACAGAGTAGAACAGGGAGATGCGATCAGTGAAGCTCGGAAGCGGCTTCGATGGGCCGCGACTTCGGCATCTTTCTGTCAATACTCCGTTTCATCTCTCCGACCTGGCTGAGCTCGAAGCAAACAGAGGTGGAGGAGCCTCGGTCGACGGAGATTCGAATGTTTGCGGCGGCCGAAGATTGGACTGGAGTCGACGTCGTAGGTTCAACCGAGAGTATCCAGAAGAGTATTCGCGTTCTCGGAGTCTCGATGCTTCAGTGAAGAAAGGTCTGAGAGGGAGCAGAAATCTCTTTTTCGCTCGACTTCTTCTCCGGCGAAAAGGAGTGGTGGTGGTGGTGATAGGCCTGGAGAGCAGGGGCCTAGCTTCGACTGGATTTCGGGAGCAATCGGTCGCTGGAATAGAACAGCCAAGAAAGATGATCTGAACCGCAGCAGATTTTTTCAGAAGCTCGCCGGACGAACTCTTCGTGAGAGTGAATTGACATTCGAACTTGAACGATCTTGGTCTGGTCGGCTAAGGCATAACGATGGATTAGAGCAATTTAAGCACCTTTTCTTTTTATTTTTCACTTGTAATTTTTTTTTTTTAATGAAAGATTCACTTGTTATTTTATTCATTTGATTTTTATATACCCTCCTCCTCCTTCTTTTTCACAGAAATTTGATGGTAAAAATTATGTTTCCACATTTGGTTGTACCGATTTAACAAATTTTAGGAATTAATTGCGTTTTTTGAAATTTTCAAAACTCAATTGCGTTTTCACGACAAATTTTAAGATTTCCAGCGCACAAATCCCAATGAATTTCAATTGCTATTTAGACGATCGAAGTCAAATTCATTGTTGCACTCAAATTTTGTGGGTGAAATGTCAATTGTGTGATTATAGAATAAATGTTAAAAAAAAAAAAGATGTTCCCACTAGGTTTGACTATAGCCTCGTTGCTAGCTTGTGCAAAAATCTAATTCAACATTCTCGCGGTAGAGTTTGCGGACACCAATAATTATATAGCGGATAGTTTTATTAAGCACTAGGGAAAAATAAAAATGGTGAATATTGAATGATTTTAGGTTAACTTTTGTTTGCTGCATATTCTTTATTAGTTATTAGTAAAACCACGATTTGTCGATCTAAATCCACGAGTCTCGCTTACCTCCAACCTTCATTCACTCAAATCTTCATCACCCACTCCATTTTACTTTGAATCTTCAAATCGAAGGCAAGATTCGCTTCCTTTTCACTTCGATCTTCCTCAAAATCCAACCCTTCTCCAACATCCATTCGATTCCATCCTTAACACTCAAAACCTAACCCTCTTTTCTACATGATCCTCTCTTTCCTCGGAGTATTCGGATCGAATACAGAGCTAGGAAGAAGGGAATCCATCAAACCGGGACCAACAACACAAAGAAAAGAAGTGGTCAAGTCGGGTCCTCCAAGAGTTGGGTTCGACGAACTACACTTCCCAAACCGGGCTTCTTTCGATAGATATTTGCAATTCGACACTAGAAGCTTGTTGAAAGGCTGAAAGCTAGACTTACAGTTCTTTTTGCTCGTAAGAACTTATCCTGGTAATTAGAGCAACAGTTTCATCTTCTCCCAGCCAATGAAATTGGCTATGCCGTGATAACTTTCACTCACAGTTTCTAGGGAATGTTATGTTGGGTTTGGGTTGGATTATTAATAACATTGATAGACGCACCTTGCATTGAGGTGGAATATGTGGCTTCACAGGAGGGTCCAATTGTGTAGCACATGCTGGTTATCTACAAAGGTGGGAGAATTGCCAAAAAAGTCCTAAACCTGTTGCAATTATACCAATTTAGTCATAAATTTTTTTTGGCTAATATAGTCCTAAATCTTTTACAATTGTGCTAATTCAGTCCATCCGGCCAAAATTGGCCGGCTAGACACTGACGTGGACACCGGCTATTTGGCGAACATTAACGTGGCAATTTTTAAATTTTTTTTGAATTTTTGAATTCTTTTTTTCCCCCTTTTCTTCTTCCTTTGGCCGATTGGCATCGGCCAGAGGCTAGGGCCGGCGAGGTTAGCCTTGCTGGCCACTGGCGAGGCTCACCCCCGCTAGCTACTGGTGAAGGTGAGCCTCGCCTAGCGACAGCAAGGCCGCCATCGCAACATCCGACAAGGAGCCTTACCAGTGGTTGGTGAGGTTGTCGTCGCTAGATTTGGCGAGGTCGACCCTCGCCTTAGCTGGGTGGGGCCGAGCCTCGCCAGATTCGGCGAGGCCTTGCCTAGCCAAGGCGAGGGTTGACCTCGCCAGATATGGCAACGGGCGAGGCCAAGCCTTGTTGGATGTGGCGATGGCGGCCTTGCTGGCGAGGCTGGCCGACGGTGATGGCAGCCTCGCCGTTGTTGTGTGAGGCTTGCCTTCACCGGGCCGGCTAGAGGAAAAGGAAGAAGAAAATGGGGAAAACAAAGAAAAAAAGAATTAAAAAATTCAAAAAAATATTTAAAAATTCGAAAAATAAAATAAAAAAATTAAAAATTGCTACATCAGCATTCGCCGAACGGCCGGTGTCCACGTTAGTGTCCGACCAACCAATTTTGGCTAGATGGACTGAATTAGCACAATTGTAAAAAGGTTTAGGATTAAATTAGCCCAAAAAAAAGTTTATGACTAAATTGGTACAATTGCAATAGGTTTAGGACTTTTTTGGTAATTCTCCCCTACAAAGATTGTTGAATCATTTAAACTCATAATTGATGATATTTGCTACTAGTAGCTATTCGAATTAGAGAGCACTTAATCTAAAAAATAGATGACTCTTGTTCCACAAATGTAGAAACAAATTTGCATCTCTAACTCTAAAATATTATCTTCATAGATTTTAGAGAGAATAATAAGATGATTAAAATGGAAAATTGCTCAAAATCCCCAAAATTGAACATTTCATTGAATGAATTGGTGCACATGAATATCATAGGGATTCCTCAAAATGCCTCTAATAAATTTGGCTTAGGGACTTTAATCTAGCTTCTCGTTGAGATTGATCATAGCTTGCGTGAGGACGAATTTGAGTTCAAGCATCAACAACGACAAGGACATCAAGCTAATGGACTACACTTCGCCATGCTTGACCACGGCCACAAGATGTGGGGGTCAAACCGAGCAAAGTGTCACATCTTGGCCCACTCGTGCTCAATCTAGGGCTCGGATAGACCTTCATCTTTTCACAAAGGTAGTGGAATTGCTGTTACGGGGGAGGTTGAGGGCGTTGATGGCGAGGTTGGTAGGGAAGATAGAGATGGACTCTACAAAATGCAATCTAGAGAGCGAAGAAGGTGGAGGCACGAGGACGATGAAGAAAAAAAAGAGGAAAGAAATGAAAGAAGAAAGGACAAAAAAAAAAGGTTTTTAGATGGAAATACCCTAGCTACAATTAAGATTTGGCTGGCTTTTAAGTTGAGATTGACTAAGGCACACTGCATGGCAATGTTCATGTTTCTTTGTTCTTTTGTTTTTTTGTTCCCCATTTCTCAAAATAGAAAAAGAATAGAAATTTGTTTGGTAACGTCAATTAATTTTTCTATTATCCGAAATAGAAAAGTAGTTATGAAATAGATTTGGAACAGAAATAATAAGTAGAAACAGGTAACTTCTTATTTTCAAAAACAATATTTATAAATAAGCCATTTTCTTTCCTTTTTTTTTTTTTTCCCTTTTCTTATTCTTCCTTGATGTCTATTGTCCCCCGTTGTCCCCCGCCGTCCTCCATCGTTGCCCATTGCCCGCTGCTATCCTCTACCATTGCCCGCTGCTGGTCATCGGTCGCCAGCAGCTATCCGCCAGTCGCAAGCTAGAGGAGGAGGAAGAAGAAGAAGAGAGGGGAAACAAATCTAAAAAATTTAAAAAGAAATTCTATGGCATAAAAAAAGCATTCTTATTCTTTTTCAATTGTAAGGACATATTTTTTATGTAGTTACTAAACATGTTCTTTCACTTAGAAATTGTTAAGAATAGAAATATAAAAGGACTATTTCTATAAATAAAAAAAAAAAACAAACGCATCCTAAGTTAATCACTTTAGGCTCTTATTTAAGACGATATTCACTTTAGGTCCTTTTTTTGAAAATCATCGTCGTCGTCGTCGTCATCGTCGTCGTCATTTTGCATTAGTATATAAAACCCCAAATTTTGTTTGAGTTTTGAGCCTCGCACAGGTTGGCTGGAGTCAGAGTCCCGTTCTTTCTGCCAACACCTGGCCACGTCTGTTCAAGACGCTTCCTCAACTCCTCCTCCGACCCCCTCTCTCCGAGCCTGAAATCGTTCGTTTCGTACCTCAAAGACTGCAAATCCCTCCGTGAACTCAAGCAAATCCACGCCGGGGTCATTTAACAAGAAGATATTAGACATGATGTCATGCAATGGAAGGAGACGGCACCTCGTTTTCCTTTTAAATTTTTTTCTTTTTATCCATTGACCGGGCTACCGCGACTTGTACATAGCCGGATGGTAACATTGAGTGCTGGAGTTTGTGGCCATAGTGGGTTATGGTGTCATTTAAAATTCACACATAGCTAGTGTTGCAGGGGTCGATTACGGGGGCATGAGCGTGAGCTTGCGATTGTCATCGGTAGGGTCATAATCGCGGTTGAGAGATCCATCAAGATAAGATTTACAAGTGATCTCAATGGCGATAACCAGCATTGCTCATCTGATTGCTATGAACGGGTTTGTGATTATGGCAATTATGGCAATTATGGCAATTCCTTTTCATTAATCTTTTTTCTTTTGCCGAGTGATAAGAAAGATGGTGAGGCTGAGCAAGACAAGAATAGACACCCCCGTCCGAGCGAAAAACAAAAAAAACATGTAAATATCGAGCAAGAAGTGCTGTTATTGCATTGCGAAAATTAGCTTTTAATCAACAATTAGGTCTTTGGCCAAAAACGAATGGATACAATGTCAGATTCATGATGTTCCTTGTGAAATTAACTTTTACGTGGTGGTACTTTTTAGGACTTGCATAATCATCTTCTTTATTGGTAACTTTTGCAAGATCCATGTTGAATATGGTCGAAGGGCTCCTTAGAATGAAGAGTAGTGAACTATTTAAGAACGACGGACACCTTTTTATGCCCTTGAAGAGAAGCTGGTAAAGTAAAATTCGCACCATTTTGTGAAGTTTCTCCAAGTCTGCCATGGACCTGAGGTATACTATAATAAGTGAGAAGCAAATTAACATACAGATAGCCCAGGTACTACGAACTGCATAAGAAAAGGCATTTGCACTTACAACGAGTTTTAAAGTATGTCAACTAGTGCCCCCAGTAATATATTAGACGAATGATGACAGCTTCAACGAACTAGGACAAGAAACCCCAGACCCAACTACTCTGGACATTCTCAGGAACAGATCCTAATAAACCGGAGTACGAGAGATAAAGCAATGAAAAGATATGGCAAGGAACAATATCAAACAGGACATTTGAAGAGACTTTGGACAGCTTAAACTTCCAGAAAACGGATCTTTGTTTTCTGAACTGGGAACAGAGAAATATTATTCCAATAGTGGTCCTAGAATCAACAGATTCCTCGGCATGGATAATCAGATAACCAGGTTTCTCAATCCTACTTATAAATTTTTATGAAGAAGCAACAGGGTCAAACTCCGAATTTTGCTTTGTGACTATCTGCAGGAAATATAAAGAAAAGATGCTTCGGACAAGATATAGATGGCTTGCATTTGTACTTCACTGAAACCAAGCGCATGGAAAATGACACGTTCATATATGATTTAGGAGTAAATACCCTCGACCAAACACAGCTACCTTATCCTGGGACTCAGAAATAACGTTTTGCTGCGCAATATCTTATTCTATATTGATTATGTTAAATTGTGGACATTTGACTAGTACATAGATATGCAGCACTTTAAGTGCAAACATGTCATGGAAATGACTATAGTGGTTTAAGTTTGTGAGCTATTTGATGTATTTTATGAACTCGTTTGAAACAATGGAAGAGTCAGATTACTAGGAACTCTTAAGATGCCCAGATGACATTTTTCCATAGCTAGGAGAGTATTACTTCCTAATCCAATTAAAAAACAATTGATGGTCCATATTGGCACTTATGGAAAGAGCTATGAGGATGAAGCACCAAAAAAGCAATGAATACAACTAAAACTGCAACAAGAGAACAAGAGCAGAATTCAAACTTTATCTGACAATAACAACTAGCAAGTGAGCTTTTCTTCTTCATACTAGCCATCCGATGAACATATGAAATTGCAATAGGCTTCACACCTGAGTGATCCTTAGATCATCTGCTTTTGCAGTGGATTTATCTAAAATAGGTGAATTGCGAAGCAATTAGATCACCTTTAATCAACTAGCTTACTTTCCTTACATGTCAATATTGTACTCCATTTGTGAGCAGATTGGATTTCGGATCTCTCTTTTTCATAATATGTGGCTCAACCGCCAGGGGAGAGGAGTGAGTAAAATGCAGGTACCATCGTGATCTGTGAATCTCAGAAAGTTGGGGCGAGGGGTTTATGAAGGAATTCTACAGTAAATTGGATCCAATGTCTTTTTCTCTCTCTTTGATGGTTCGACGATATTATAGCTTGAACTCATTGCAATTTAGAGAGACTCTTATGTCGACATAGGCGATACTACTATTGTGGTAAAAACACAGGAATATTAGAATGGCATCAAATATGTACAAATCTTTTTTCTTAGTATCCACAAAAGTAAATCGGCAAGAAATAACATTAGAAAAGCAGCACATCATATAAAATCACCTTTCAATGAGGCCTACTCTTTTTGTCCAAGAGAGTCAAAGTTAGAAGCAGAAGAAAAAGAATGACTAAACAACACTTTATATTTAGTCTCATATTTTCCACAAGAATACAATGACCATATCACGTGATATCAAGTTAATTGATTATGTACCATCAAGTCACAAATGCAGGCGAAGTAATATCTATGTATCTTTATGTTATGAACTCAAGTAAAACAACTGAACAATAGACAACTAAAGTAACTTAAGTTATGATAATTTGAGTAGGATATTACTTGCCAATCCATGTGATGATAGTACTTTGGACTCTCAAGAGCTGTGGTTCTAACTTTGTAAATAAGTGTCCGCTAAGAAGATTGGATGAAACTAATCATCGTGGCATGGACATCCCTAATGTTTCAAAAGCAGGAGTCAATATCAACACCCTGTAAAATGAGAGAAAGACATACGAAGCTATGATAGCCATCACAATGCTCATTCAAGAATCGAGAAGGTCAATGTTTCAACAAGCCAAAACAAATTTGGATTCTGCACCTGTCAAACAAACAGTCACCATTATTTATATTTAACTAGCAAATGAACCAACACTACATCCTGCACATTCTCAAAACAATGTCAAAGATGTTAGTATACTCCTACAAGGTATAAAAAAGATCACGCTCAAGGAGGGAAAATCAGTCAATATAAACTTTAATGTTGATGCCACTGTCAATCAGAGACTGAACTATTGCTTTGATTTAGTATAGGAAGCGGTGCACACATCAGCTTCCCTCGCCCAGTCAGCCAAAATCCAGCCTATGGCCAAACAGGCAATTATGTCCAATCAAGACTTGAGTACAGCTTTGATGTCCTTAGAGTTGGTCCTGTGAGTCAGTGAAGTTGAGACAAAGTGCTTGGAGATAAAAACATCTATCATGAACGGCTCTATGTAGGCTATGGTGTGCTGTGTGAAGGACATGTGCCTATTCAAATTCTTGGACTTTTTCCCCTTTTGGTAATTGTATGGCCAGCTATTGTTATCATCCAAGTAATCTTCAACTCCAAAGAAACTTCTTGGTGCTAAATGAGGCTGTTCAGACAAATAGTGTTGAGCTTACCAGCCAGCACTATCTTAGGACATGAAGGACCTAGGAGAGTACTATAAAAATCAAAAACAAAACTAAAGTCTTAACTACTAAGCATGGTCACCTAAAAGCCAATATGCATACAATATCCCTACACAGTTTGATTAAGGATAAAGCAACCCCACATTCAATTGATTATCTGCTCAACCATTATGCTGCACCAGTAATATTATCAAGGAAAAATCACTGAGAGAGGACATCGCAAACTAGTAAAAGAATCAGATATTCAATGAATTCACCTGCCCACTGTGGATACCACATGTCAGCACAAAGACACCATGTCGAGAGGCATCAACACCGCTCACTAGAACACTATTAGTGCACGGGTTGTGAAAACCTTGCTTCAACCTCTTGCTACAGGAGACACCTTTCTAGCATCTAAAAGCAGCCACTTTGATCATAGCTGCATAAATAATTGTCTGCTAAAAGAAGATGGATGAAACTAACCCTCCTCTCATGGACATCCATAATGTTCCAAAAGCTGGAGTCGATGCAGACACCATGTAAAATTGGAGAAATATATGTGAAGCTATGATAGCCATCAGAATGCTCTTATTCAAGAATCTAGAAGGTAAATGTTTCTACAAAGCCAAAACAAAATCTGATTCTGCTACTGAAACAAATAGTCACAGTTATCTATATGTAACTGGCAAATGAACCAACACTACATTCTGCATATTCTCAATACAATGTCAAAGATGTCAGTATATTTCCATTAGGAGTAGTGCATACAAACAAGATCATGCTCAAGGAGGGAAAATCAGTCAAGATAAACTTCAGTATTGATGCCACTGTTAATCAGAGACTGAACTACTGCTCTGATTTTTCCTTCAAACTTGTCCCTCTCTCTTGGAGTATAGGAAGCAGTGCACACATCAGCTTCCCTCGCCTGGTTTGCCAAAATCTGCCTTCGGCCAAACATGCCGGTATGTCCAATCGAGACATCAGCACGGCTCTAATGTCTTTAGAATTGGTACCTGCAACAGCGCCCTGCTTGCTCGTGACCCTGTGAGTGAGTGAAGTAGAGACGAAGTGCTTGGAGATGACAACATCTAGCGTGAACAGCTCCATGTAGGCTATGTTGCGCTGCTTGAAGGACATGCGCTTATTTGGATTCTTGGACTTCGTGCCCTTTTGGTTAGTGCATGCCATTGTTTTCATCATCCAAATAGTCCAACTCCAGAGAAACTTTTGCCTAAAAGCCAACACTCATACAAAATATCTATACAATTCGACAAATGTTAGAGTACCCCCACATTCAATTGATTATTTGCTCAACCATTCTGCTACACCGGTACCATTATCAAGGAAATGACATAGAGAAGACATCCCAAGCTAGCAAAAGAATGATAAATTCAATGAAGCACCTACTGTGAATACCAATGTTGGCACAAAGACACCATGTCAAGAGGCATCAACACCGTGCACTAGAACATTATTAGTGCACACGTGCAAAAATCTTGCTTCAACATCCTACAACAGGAGACACTTTCTAGCAAATGAAAGTAGCCACTTCGATCGTAGCGAGCATGACACC
The DNA here is from genome assembly GCA_017140165.1 of Eucalyptus shirleyi. NCBI lineage: Eukaryota > Viridiplantae > Streptophyta > Magnoliopsida > Myrtales > Myrtaceae > Eucalyptus > Eucalyptus shirleyi. Next base: position 31,612,227 of record CM029447.1, read on the forward strand.
TGACAGAAAGAAACGTTGTCCGTAAGACACTCATCAAATTTAACGAGAGAAGTGGGCAAGCACACATCCCCATATAACAAAACCTCACAATCTTCGAAGCTGCACTAACAGAGGCTATGCTGAACAATTCATCAAACACCTAGAATGCAAGGGTGAGTAAGTGCTCAAAAGCCCCTAATTATCGAATCGTGTGACAATTCCTTTAAAACCTAGTCAAACATTCTTTTAAGAAAGACCGACCTACTATGAGCCAATATAGAATTTGAAGAACGGAAATTTCTTCCTTTTGACACCAGATTTAGATAGACATAATTAGGTACACAAATTTACCTGTCTTGCTAAATTCGGAGTGGATCGTTTCAAGCCGATAAGGTTCGGATGGTGGTATTAAGGTCGCCCTCCCAACGCCATTCATCCTTCACATAGGAGAGGAGTACTTTATCTAGTTTCGGTGTCCTCAAGGCACCATTGCAGAATATATTCATCTTGGGGCATTTCATGACGTCGATACGCACCAACGATGGGAATCTGAAGGTGCAATTTGTGGGGGAGAAGCTCTCAAGGCTTGGTAAATCGTCAAGTGTCAATCGTTGCAGCTTGGGGAAAGAGATCTCCTCTACTCCATTTCCATCATCTGTCACCACGTCTTCCATCGCACCACAATTTCTTAGGAATAGCCAAGTAAGATGGACCAGACTTGTCACTGCTGAGCAAGTCCCCATATGAACTAAACCAGCGCAATCCTCTACTATTAAACTCATCAATCTTTGGAATGAAGTCGGGGATGGAAGTACGATTGATAAACTTGGGCACTCCACAACCCATAGAACTTCAATTTGTTTGAGAATTTCAGCCATCAAGGAGCCATCTTTCCAAACTCGCTTCAGGTTACAGCTTATACAAGGTCAAGTCGCCTAGATTTTGGAGTGCTTGGAGAGGTTTTTCCATGTCAATTAGTTCTCCACAGGGAGTCGCTCCCCCATGTCCAAACGAATCTTCTAGAAATATCTCCTCAAAGGAACTACATATCACAATAAGCTCTTCTAGATTGGGGAATCTGCGGAGAAGGAAGTTGGAAGGAAAAGCGACATTTTCATCATGGTAGCATGCCAAAGACAGCTCTTTGAGATTGTGGAAGATGTAATGCTGCGGCATCATCATCATAACATCCTCCATCGTCAATGTCAATCCCTCCAAGTGAGAAATGACCTGCAGGAGGGACTCCGTTTAATTAAGCCACCAAAAGTCCAATGACTAAAATGTCCTTCATTTTAGGGAAATAAGGAGAAACACAACTTTCTGGAAGTAGACAAGCAAGCATCGATGGCCATTATACGAGGGATGATTGTTGTTAGTGGTGTGCCCAATTTTTATTTTTATTTTTTGATTGATGTGGTGTGCCCAATTCAATCACAATATATTTTGTAAATTTGGATAAAGAAAGTTATTAATCAATGATGCTTCAGCTATTTCAATTGTAATTAATTAAATTCAAATGGAAAAATTACATTTGCTTGTTTTAACAAATCAGGTTATTTTTATAGTTAATGTATGTGTTTCAATAGTAAGATGTTGTATTAATGTTGCACATTGTTTTTTAAGCTACAGTTCTCATATCTATTTTACTATAGATCATAAGTATCATATGGCTTCATTTTCGTGTAACTCTGAGAAGAATGCATTCAAACTCAACAAATGATTGGCAAAAGAAAAGAAAAGAGAAGAGAAGAAAAGAAAAATTGAAATGACGGGACATTGGTGAAAAAGCAATAAAACAAGATAGAGATGATAGTTCAAAATTTCGATGGAAAAAAGAGTAAATAATGAAGACAAGTTGTTCATTCTTACAAAAGTAAAGTGAAACATCATATGAGCAACGAAACAAATAAAAAGTACATAACCCCAAATAAATGGATCTTTTTAGCGTTCTGTGTGGTTAAAAAGGAACCTAATTTCATGTTGGTATATCATTGATATACCACTCAAATTAAGTTTGGTAATTTTGATTGAATGTTTGTAACTTGAAAAGTGTTGGTCAGCCATAGGAATAAACGTTGGTAGGTTTTTAATGTAGTTGGTGATCTTGAAAATATAAATATATATTAGTACCTTTCAAGATCTAATAAAAAGTTGGTCAATGAATAAAATCCGTTGGTATCTTAATTTGATAATTGTCAGTACATCAATTAGATTTTCGTTTGTAATTTCAAAGTAATTTGAGAGGCGTTGGCTTGTCACGAGAATAAATATTGGTTGATTATTAAAGTAGTTTGTAATTTTGAAAATGTTGGTACTTTCCAACCTAACAAGATAATAATAAGGTGGCAAGTAACTAAAATTAGTTTGCATTTTATAGAAAATGAATGTTTTGAAAAACATTTTCCTAAAAATAATTGTTTATATCGCTTGATAATAATTAATCAATGAAAATTCTTTTCATTGTCGATGTAAATTTATATCTAAATACTTTTGTAGATTATAAAAATATTTTTCATTCATTTATTTTTATAAACAATACAAGCGATCATTTTTCAAAAAATATTTTGCATAAATTCCATTTTTCGTGAAACAAATGAAGTCTTAATGTGACTAATATTGGTACACCAATCAAATTTAATTTGGTAACTTCAAATAAAGTTAGTAATTTCAAATTTGTTGGTAAGCCAAAATAAAAGTTGGTAAATTATTAAAGTAGTTGATGATTTGAAAGTAGAAAAAAAGTTTGTCCTTTTTTAAGCCTATTGATGAGTTACTAACATGTGACCAGATAAGAAAATTATCCACGGTGCTTGACAATTACCAACCATGTTCAAGATGTTTGAGGATGGAAATTTGTTTTGTAGCTAAGCTAGCAATATTCCAAGTGAACATAATACCAATTTTTTTTTTTTTTTAAAAAATTTTGGTGGACGAGGTTGGTCAAATTAAATTAAATAGGTAAATCTCAATCATAAGATACGAGCGGCTCATTAGAAGCATGGCTATCTATGCAAGTTAATTTAATAAAAAGTGTTGTTCTTCGAAGTAAAAGCTGGGATCAATAGATTTATATACCAAAAAATATGAGCTAGAAATAATTAACTACAAATAATTTTTAAATTTCTAAGCAATTCACAAATGTGGTTAGACAAGCATCAACAAGCATGAAATGTTTGACAATTTCAATTTCCTAGAGAAAATAACAATGCACCAAGAGCTGTGCACATAAACCAATGAAGACAATAGCAAAGAGTTAGAATCATTGATAAGGGCAGTACCTTTTCAAAAGAAAAGAGTGCAGATTGGTTCTCGTTGGTAGTTGTACCTTGGCAACCTTGAAATTCACAAGCAAATAAGAATGACCTCATCTTGCCGCATTGTCTTACTCGCAATTGCTTCAAGAGTGGCCATGTTGAAGTATGACTATTACGGTAGAAGCTCCTAGTTTCGGCAACTCAAGTAATCTTAGGTCGGTTAATTGCGGAAAGAAGAGATCACTTGCACTCATCCCTACTCCATCTTTCTCCGCAATAATTTCCTCCACCCCACAATCCCTCACTAAAAGTTCTTTCAATTGTGTCATATTTTTTGCCACCGAGCTTGGAAATAAACTTTTGAGACTCTCACACTTGACAACCTTCATGCATTGTAAGCGTCCAAAGGTAAGACCTCCTTGAGGAAGTCCATTCCACACGTGTTTCATTTTTGGGAGCTGTGTCAAAACTATTTCTCCCAATTGAAAAGAATTTGTAGAACAAGCTTCGCTAAATTCAAACTCTTGGACTTGAAATGCTACTTCTAAGGATCCACAATCGGTCACGGTTATCTTCTCTAGGTTTTGAAATCTTGTGAGCATATTATAAGATGAAAATATGGATAAAAGTTTCTCACAATGCTCCACTACTAGTGTTTTGAGTTTGCCAAAGGCATTTGAATCAAGATCATCAAGCCATATCTTCTCCATGTTATCCATGTGCAAGATCTTCATCGACTCCAAAGCAGGAAACTCAACCTGTTATTTTTAATTTAATTAATTAGAGCCAATTCTCTATTCCTTCAAAAAAGAGAATACTTTGATTTCAAGAACAAAGAAAATAAGACTAGATGTACATTATTTCTTTTTAGCAGATGCCACCCCCTAAAATTCATTCATTTGTCATATAATTTTAAAGTAGAAAGCATAAATTTTTCTAATATATATTAAGCATTATGTTTAAGCAGTAGCATAACCATAGCCTTCTTAGTTAGACAACCATATTCATTTCATGCATAAGTTGTCTCCCATGAACCTCAAATTTAGCCCATCTTAGATTTGGCTCATTACAACACCGAAAAACACAATAGCCAATATATTGTCCCATTTCTTTGAATTGCAAACGACAAAACAGAAACCAATTCGCACAAACCAATGCTTCATGGATCTTGCACTTCAAAAGTTCTCCGACAAAGTATAGACTCAAAGAAAACACAACAAATACTGAAAGAAAATGATTGAACAATTAAATCAAAAATGGTAAATGCAAGTATGTATTGTTTAATTTATGTTGTACGGGACTCTTCAATCACTAGCTGATTTGTTTCTTTATAAGTTTGTTATTTGAAATTATCAAGACTTAGGTATTAATCTTAATTTATTCCAGTTAGTAGTTCATCTCTTATTTAAGTTGCCTATAAATATAAACCAATTAAATATTTTTCTTTAGTATTAATGATGAGTTGATTTAATAACTAAGTTTGCCTATTTAACGTATATTCCCCCCCCCCTAGAATTGGCCTTTCTATCTCTTCCATATCTCCTTAGTTTCTTCATCTTTTCTTATCATCTGATTTTCCTCCACTTCCAATGATCTAAACCTAACTTGCTACATACTTTCATTCAACATTAGTTGGTATTGGATCTCGATCCACTCTTCATCAATTGGTCATTAAGCTAGATCTCTTCAACATTAATTGGTATCAAAACTTCCCTTTAACTACTTATTATCATTGTGCAACTATTCTAGACCAAAGGCCAACGCTATAGTACTTCTTTTAGATGCTACACTAGCATTTATGATCTAATATGCTAATGAAGATATATGGCATTCATGCCTATTGAAACTTCAACTGCTAGGCTTTCTAATTTGTAGCCACTCTATGCTTGGTAAATTTTCTCTTTGAATAATGTTACAATATTTATGAACTCTGATATTTTAAATTTGAAAAGAGTAGGGCTTATCAAGATTATCATGTCAATTGGTATGGCAATTATTATTATTATGATTATCATGCTACTCTAACAATGTTGACTATCAGGAGTAATCCGACTATTGTTGTGATTGTGGTTATCATAAATCCTTAATAATCTTCAAGAGGTTGAACAAATTTTAGTGGTTTGAGAGAATATTTCAACAATTTTAGCAAGAATTGAATAGATTCAATGAAAAACTGTAAAAAAAAAAAAAAAAAGACAAGAAAACAATCCAAAAATTAGTTCGCTATTGAGCAAAATAGCATGCATAAGTGCTCTCAATGTCTTCAAGTGTTAAATAAGGACTATGCTTGTGGGAATAGTGAAGTGAGTGGAGTAAAATTCTATTAACTAATCTGGATGAATTTACAGAAAAACCTTCTGAAATTAAGTAAAATCTGGAACATAATTTCCCTTATTGGTCATTCACAGAATTGCAAATTCATGACGCTAAAATTTGTACTAAAATACTTAGCATGGCCTTATACTTCCAAGGTGCACATCCAAATCTCCCTTTTGTGGAGAATGATATATGACATGATTCTTCAACCATCTTGTTGTTTATTTGTCTTATTTATGAGATGTAGTCAAGTCCTAGACCTTGCAATTGGTTTACTTAAGTTTTAAATATTTTTGAAAAAGCATGATCAAGTTCTTTAATACACAATAACTTAGATTGCCTATGCGATGACCTCAAATTGCATTCATTTGTATTAATTTATGACTTAATTATACCAACCAAAATGTTTGGGACTCGATTGCACTTTTTGATAAAGGTTTAAGAGTTCATTGCACCAACTAACAAATTTATGATTTGATTGCATTTCATAAATACGTTTTAGGACCTGTGGAATGATTTTCCCATCACAATATTTACAATTGATTTTAGGAATAGTGACAAAATGATCCTAAAACTTATTCCGGTTTGGCATGTTTGAGAACTAAAACATTTTTCCCATTTATTAGTAAAACTTGTTTTGATTCAGCATTTGAGTCTTTCCATTGTCCAAAATATATATGGCATTTTTCATCAATTTTTCCTTTTTTTAATTGTAAAAGTGCGGTACTAATGTGGTGATGCCACATTAAAAAAGGTGGCAAAAAATTTAGAAAGTAAATATAAGAAAACAAGGTGGGAGAGAGAAAGAAGGGGCTCGTGGGGGTGGGGTCTCTAGGCTTTTGCAATGGCGACGGCTGCAACCATTCCCCAGGTCACAGCTAAGGTGCTTGCCACCCTCGCCAGGCCACTAGCTATTGCCAAACTTGGCTCTTCGCCACCATGTGAGGGAGCACACACTTGCCCTCGCCCAAATTGGCAAAGGCAAAATAGGCCATTGCTTGCTCACGGTGAGGGTTGTTGGCCCTTGTCGGCAAGAAGGGTAGCAGTTGTGGCGTTCCCTATGCAGCCCTTCCCCCTTTGACTAGTGATCCCTCATGGGACTTTTTTTTGTTTCCAGTTTCATTTTAGTGCTATTTTTTTTTTCTAATTTTTACTATGCTCTTAATTTTTTTTTTCAATTTTTTGATGTGGCAATAGTGAAATAGCTCCCTTTGTGCTTGAGGAAGCTCCCTCACTACATTAAAGTCCATGCAGGATTGAAAATATGATAAAAATGCAAAATTTCTCTACAAAAAAGGGACAGACTTAACAGGTCTTGAAATGGATAAGTTATGCAAATTTTACAACTTAAGTGCCAAACCAGCAAAAGTTTTAGGACTTGTAGTATCATTAACCCTTGATCTTACGTTGAACAATATTTAAATTTGAGCTGACATCTTTAGCATTGTCTAGACTCTAGATTAATTAAAAGTTGTTAATTGAAGCTTAGCCTCTCATTAATATTTGTACTTCAGCTACAAAGTCTAAGACTTGAAAAGGAAAGAAAAAAATATGAAGTTTTTGAAACTTATGAAAAAGTTTTGACATACATTTCTATATGTTTATATTAAAGAAGTAGCTTTGAGATGTTTCTCATTTGAGGTCAAAGGTTTGTAAAAGAAAATGATAAGTTATCATAATTGACCCTACAAACCCTTACATTGCCTTAGCTCAAACCATTAGGACAACAAACTAGATATGCCATGAAAGAAGAATGAATGTGTACCTTTTCAACGAGTAAAAGTGGTTGATGTGTTGGAACGCTACCTTCTAATTTTCTACAACTGACATCTCCGAGAATCACCTTCACAGCTTTGCAATCTTCAATAGTAAACTCTTTTAAGGAGGGCCACTCTGAAATATGCTTCCCTTGGTAGAAACTTCTGAGTTTTGGCATGTTGTGAAGATATAGAGTGACAAGTTGAGGAATTATAATTTTGTCGACTGCTTCTTCAAGTTTCTCCTCTTCTTTGGCAACAATGTACTCTATCTCTCCACAACCACCAAGACCAAGATATTGGAGTTGTCCTAGACTTTTTGCCATAGACATTGTAAAAAGGTTTCTTAGACATTGGCACTTCTCAACTGTCAAGGACTCCATACAGTGAAGCAGCCTCTTCCACATGAATGATGGAATCACATTCATTAGGTTGTGACACTGCTTCACCTTGAGGACCTTTAGAGGACAAAAGGATTCCACATGAATTTTATCATTCCATATTTCTTTCTGTTGAACTCCCTCAATGTGTAGCTCTTCTAACTTTGGAAATGCAAGCTACAAATGTATAGATATAAACAAAAAATATGCAAAACAGCTTAGGGTCGAAGCACTATAAACAAAGAAAAATAACAGATCAGATAAATCGGGATATGTTACCTTCTCATCAAATAGAGGACGTAACCCATGACCAGCACAACTCTCTAAACTAAAGCAAATCAAACTCTTAAGGTCATCAAGCTTGAGTTTGGTTAAATGAGGGAACTTGAATGTCTCTACGGTTTTCCCTCTTCCTTCTTCCATCGCAATTATGCCCCTTAAATTATTGCAACAAGAAACGTCAAGCGTTACAAGTTTGTGAAGAGTTATGGCCATGGCACTTGAGAAGAGATGTGACAAACTATGACAACGCCTCACGTTCACTTCCATCAGACTAGGAAATGCCAAGGTTACTTTGCAGTCACTTTTCAAAATTTCTATCAGCCTTGGTAGGTTCAACAACTTCATTTTTTTTAATGCAGATAGTTCCAATGGCTTTTGCCTTTTCTCATAGCTGACACATACCGATTCAAATAATGCTTCCAAGGAAGGACATCCAACCACCTTAATTTTATTCAGGCTCTGCAACCTATCCATTGAATATGATGGAAAAACATGTGACAAATTTTCACAAAGTTCAACAGTGAGGGATGCAAGTTTGCAGAAGGACTGTCCGTGGAGTTGATTGTGCCATATTCTCTTTAATTGGCACATGGACGAAAGCTTCAATTTCTCCAATCTTGGAAAAAGAACCTGCGTAAAAACATTGTATAAGTAGAATGACTGAAATTTTTTATATAGACTTTTATTATGCCAAAATTCGGGGGCCATTTGGGAATGACCAGCAGCAAGTTGATTTTTCCACCACGAACTACCAAACTTTTGGTAAAGAATAATGGTCCAGTTTCTACTGAACCACTTATCTGACTAGAATTACAAGAATGACTAACAAAAAATACTGTAAATACTTACCTTTTCATTAAAAAGACCAGGCAAGGATGAGGCAGAGTTGATATTACCAAATGCTTGTTGTGAATCTATATTAGCTGCAATAGACCATTCCCTTCCTTTGAATGAAGTGAATGTTATCATTTTGGGGCATTGAGATATTGTCAGTCTTGTTAAGGATGGACAATGAATATAGTACTTTCCATAAGAGAATGTCTTGAGATTTTGTAATTCCTCAAGAGACAAGGAGGTTAACAAAGGGAACTCTAAAGTGTCACTAGTTGCAGCTTCCTCCAATTCTACCTCTTGCACATCAATAATTTCTTCCATCAATTTACAACTAGCTATTTCTATCTCTTTTATTTGCCAGAGTGCTTTAGCCATGGAAGAAGAAAAAAGAAACCTCAAGTTCTCACAATTTTGCACCTTGAGTGCTCTTAAGTTTTGGAAACACAAAGTTCTTCGTGGATTTTTGCTCCATATGCGTCCCAAACTTGGTAAGTCACTCAGGGTTAATTCTCTCAATTGCATCGAAATCTTGACTTCCCCACTAGTAGTCAGTCCTTCAAGGTTGAATAATTCTCGGATTAACTGACATCTTTCAATGGTTATGGCTTCCAAATTCTGTAGCTTTATTAGCTGCAAAAGGTGAATAAATCCACACTATCTCATAATAATGTTTGTAACTAGAAATATGAGTTGCATGTGAAATAAAATAAAGGAAATAATCTCATACTATAGATTTAAAGATAATGGAAGAAAAAGCGGAGTAGTGATTTTTGAATTTTACCGTATTCTTCTTTAAAATTTATCAACTTTACACTTCATTTAGCTCATGTATCTGAACTTTGCTGAATATATATTAAGAGAGAATTTAAAGTTAATTATTGAGTTTATTAAACTTACATTTTGTGCTTTCTACCTAAATTTTCCAAATTCATGGCATAGGCTGAATTGATTTTTTAGTCATTGACTATGATTTTATATAATACCTCAAATGAATTATTTTCTACCGAAGTGTCATGAACTAAATTGACAAACAGAAAAAAAAAAAACTATACTTTTAAATGATTTGCAGGTGCAATCTGAGCTTGCCATTTTATCCAATGCATTTAAAATAAAATAATTCTCTTATTAAAATATTGAAAGTAAAAAGTTAATGTAAATTACGAGAGAAATACTAACTTAGAAGATTTTGTTGTCCCCATGCATAGCACTATAGGATCAATTATTTCCTAACAAATATGTAATGCTGAATATATGCTGCATTGGCCAAAAGTTGAAGAAAAAAAAAACAGGGTGCATCACTGTAAGATCCGTGGTTGGCCATAAGAGCCATTTAATTGAGCGAACAGCACCATATGGGCATCGAAGTCAATTTCATTAAAGGATTTAATTTACCTATATAAGACCTAAGATGCAGCTTCCTTATCAAATAGCAAAATTATATGGCAAATTTTATTTATTTAGCAAGAAAATGAAATACTTAATTCAACAAATGATTTTACTCGATCATGCTTTTGCGTTTTGGCTCACGTGATAAACATAATCTTAAAAAATAATTTTAAAAAGGGTTTCCATTTATTTATATTAAACTGACAAAACAATTAAAGCAATCGTAAATCAAAGCGATAGCGCAGAAATGAATGTTAGATGTGTTTCTTATTAACACTTTCAAGCAACATTTTATCAGAAAAAAAAAAAATTTAAACATGTGCGGCGCACATAAACTCTACTAGTAATATTAGAAAAGTGGGTAGAACAAAGATTTGTGGTAGATTTGATCACCGCAACAGGTCCAATAGCTTATGTGAATTAGAACAAGAAAAAAAAAAAAACTTATCCCACTAACATCTCATTAATGCACCAAGGTTACAATAACAATTTGGCCTATCGAATACTATATTTGATTTTTCATTTGTAGTCACATAAAAGTTCCGTCATTTAACATATAAGATAAAAAAGATTTATATAATGGAACTTTGTGTAGAAACACAATTCTCGCAATGGTCCATTCACCACCACAACTCTTTACAATCATTGGGGAAAAAAGCAACTTTATTTTCTCAACTAGCCTCTAATGCTGATGTACTTACGATTGTAATTGCAAAATTATAAGTAATTGATCCGGACATTATTTGACACATAGTCAGTGTAGTTAAATTCACCTACTGAATGTTTTATTTTTATTTCTTTCACTTTAATCAAGCGGATATAATAGAATCTACATATGTCCATTCATTATTGAATAGAAGGTCATAAAAATTGTAAAGGTCGTATATACTCCTTCAGTTTATGAGTATGTCCATAAATGTTTGCGGATACATATTCAATTTTACCATTAAGCAATGATAAACTTCTAGATTATCTAAAAAATCTGCACATCAGACGGTGCTTCTTTTAACTATGTTGATAACATGACACAAATAAAGTGAGATGTAATTAACTAATGTATAAATGTTTTTATGTGTATATGCATCACATAGCAATTCCATTTTGCAAAATTAAATTATTGTTTGTATAATTATTTTGGAAAACAAAATCTCAAAAACAAATTATTTTTCCAATTTTTTACGTCCTATTATACTATCATATATAAATCCATGCACAAGATCTCAAAAACATATTATTCACATATCACATACCTGTTGCCCATCAAAGAAATCAACGGAATGGTCTGTGGTTTTACAAAAACTCGTAATCTCTGGCAAGTTTCGTAATGTCAGCCTATGCAAATTGCATAACTTCACTTTGGGATCATCATCTATTTCATCTCCACCTTCATCTACATCGGCATCTACGATAATATGCGTCATCAAGTGGCATCTACTTATTTCAATCTCTTCAAGCCGCAAGAACTTTTCCATCATGGACCGAGGGAACAAATGTTTGATCTTACCACAGTTATCCATTTTCACAATCTTTAATTTGCTGAAGGATTCTAGGGCAAGACAGCCGCCACAAATCTTCTCAAAGTTCTGTCCAGATTCTCGAGAAACAAAGATACCAATCTCGTAAATGCAGTGCACTGGACATTGTTCGTGGGGTGAACAACATACTGAAGTGAGGGGCTATTTTGTACGTGAAGATGCTTCAAGTCTTTAAAGCCTTCAATGCACAAATTGTGAATACTATTTTTGCCATCTTGCAATCCATCCAAGTGGAGATCTTGCGTTTTCTGCAAACAACTTTGCACCCACTCTTCAAGAAGAAGATTGCCTGAATCCAGCTTGAGCTTTAAAGTTCTAGATTCTTTATATTCACCCGACCAATCCCAAATGCCCCCAATTTGGATGTTAAACTTGTTCAGTTTCCCTAGTGGCAGGTCTCTCGATAGATAGGAAGAATGAGGGATGGCAATGTCCAAAGTGCGCAACTCGTTCATGTTTTTTAATTCAGTGAGATTGGCGTTGCTTTGTGATTCTTCATCCTCAGCCTCCCACTTATCAAAACTGTCTTTCATATACAGTTCTTCTAAGTTAATCAAGCTTCCAAGAACACCAGGTTCAATAACTTTGAGCATAGTGCACCCTGTCAAGTCAAAAAATCTCAATTCTATTAGTTCACCTATTTCTTTGGGCAACCGAGCAATTGTAGAATCAACGAGACTTAAGAATTGCAATGCTTTTAGCTTTCCAAGATCAGTCACATCCTCCAGCTGGCAGAAATCAAGACATAGCGACTTGAGGTTCTTAAGGAACTGAATAGATGAAGGTAGAGAGGTGATAGATAAGCCAACTAAGTCCAAGACTTGGAGCTTCTCCATAGATTCAAAAAATGACTCGGGAATTTTGAGAGACGGGTTGTCTTCGTACAGCAAAAACATCCTCAAGTTTGGACAGTCCAATTTTTCAGGGAGCTCATCAATGCCAACGTTAGGGAAGGATATCATAGCGCATTCTCTGAGCTCATCCTTTGACCATTTTTTAAATCCACAATCCTCCTTCCCGACCAAGGCATTCCATTCAGTGGAAGCAATAGAGATGGCCACGTCAGCAATTATGTCATGCATTCTTATCACTTCCGTGACATCACTATCTAGTAGTAAAGAAGAGTCCTGCAAGCAATCTAGATCCATGATCAACCTATCTCTAGCTTGTTCGATGGTCTTGCTGAAATTGTTAAATAAACCCAAACCAAAGCAATAGATCAGGGCTTCCCTTAGAGAAATGCTCCTATAGGATAGAGCATAAATCAAGAATAATGATTTGATCCTCTCGTCTTTTAAGTCGTTGTAATTTAGTTCCACCAGTGATTTTAAATCAGACCCTTCTATAGTCAAAGCATTCCTCCATGCAGCCAATTTTCCAATCCTCAACCTTTTTGCCAACGAAATTATACAAAGTGGCAAGCCTCCGCAATTCTTGACCACTTCATCTACCAAGGGTTGAAACTCAGGATCGTAAACTTTATCTCCTGTTATCCTTTTAAAAAGTCTTCTAGCTTCTTCATCATCTAACTCATTGAGTCGGAATTCTTGGTCAGTGACCATTCCAATACGTAAAACTTCTCCATTTCTAGATGATAGTAATAGCTTGCAACCTCTTACTTTATTATCATCGCCGCAAGGAATTCCAACATCTTTCAACTCTAGCTTCCTCCACAAATCATCTAAAATTATGAGAACTCTTTTTTGGCAATCTTGCTCTAACCTCTCACACAAACAATCGGCTCTCCCACGAGCAGTTTCCACATTCATTAGCTTTAGGCCTAGTGCGTCCGCGATTTCTCCTTGGATTGTTTTTAAATCTGGATTGTGTGATACATTTGCCATGGCAACCACATCAAACAGCTTCTCTTTCTTAACTCGCCTTTCAACATCCTCCAAAAGCTTGGACTTGCCAACCCCACCTGGTCCATACACCCCAACCACACAAATCTTGTCATCGGCTATAGCTTTCATTACTTCCTCTGTGATTGAAGCCCTCGACTCCAAAACATCTTCTTTCTTGTCAATAGATCTCACAGTAGAAGTGGTAGCAGTGACAATTCCTTTCGGAGGATTCTCATAGTAGACCTTCTGGAAGTTATTATTTGCGGTTTTATCATAGAGTTCTTGAATGACTCGAGTCATCTTCTTCACCTTCCTACCAATTGGATGGCGCACCATGGGGTTGGGAAGCCACCCACGGAAGCAAGCATTTTTTGCACTTTCACCTTGTTTTAACAAATTTTGTGCTTCATTAGCCTTATTCTTCACACTATCCAACCATTTCTCAATATCATTGTATATAGGTTTTCCGTCATACATAGCTTCATCGACGGAGCGCTGCACCCTTTCCCTCGCATTTTCTAGGTTCTCGACTCCATTTTCGAGATCTTGGACGTAGCTGTTGTAGCACAACACGTATCCAAATTGGCGTCCAATGGGAGCAAACAGATACTCACCTAGTTTCGACACAAGATTTGATGTAACGGAGATAACCAATTCCGCCATAATTTATTCTTTAATGTCCAGAAATTCCTTCTTTTGCTTAAACAAATCTGTGCAAAGGAAACTGAACAGAGAACAGAACTTATCACTTGCGATGTATGAAAAGAAAGGAAGGGCAAAGTGATAAAAACAATGTGAACAACGAAACAAAACCAAAGAAGAGAAGCACAGTGCATGCAAAAAAAAAAAATGTACAGTTACTGCACTCGGTGCACCCAAGCAACACGTTACTGGTCTACGTGGACGATTTGCAGACGATCTTGCGAGGACAGACAACACGTTACTGGTCAACCACGTGCAGTAGAAGGATAAATTTCTTTCATTTATTTTTTCTATTATCCTTTTTTTCGTTATTTTATTTTCTTGATAATGGGGATGACTCTTCGAGGGCTTCAACAAATTTTGCAGTCACCATCACAATTTCATGCTCTCTGGTGTTTCTGAGAGAAAGTCTAAAATCGTGTTCCATTTTAAATCCAAAGCATGAGGAGAAACATGATACAACATGCATATTGTCGATTGGTTTGAAGTATTGATCAATTAGAATTGTTTAGAATTTTTTCTCAATAATTTAAAGCTTAAAACATTTTTTTTTTTCATTTTCACGATTTTTCAGGAAAACAATTTGTTATCTTTTTAAAAATGGTGAACAAATAACATTTGACGGCTGGTACATGTTTGTATGTTTGTAACATCCACTATCTGGATTTGAATAGAAAATATTGGGTGCTCCTGGACCTCATCCCGTGACTGAGTAAGCCCACTTTTCATATTTCTGTCCCATCTATTCTATCGTCCATTATCGAAACTCCATTAATGGCGAACAAGAAGTTGGGGACCTTCGCCACCCGTCCCAGCCCCAACAACCGGCAGCCGAGCCCGGCGACGGGCTGCTCTCCATATCTGGATTTCTCCAGATCCAGATCTGGAGAAGTCGGAGACCTTGGCCACCGTCCCACCAACCGGCTCATCAGCCCGGCGACGGGCTTCTCCAGATTTAGATCGGAGGAGGTGGTGGAGCTGCCGATGGATCCATGGGAGGAGGTGGCGTGGAGTTCGGAGTCGGAGGTGGAAGAAGGGCTGGGAAGCTGGGAGGAGTGCGGGAGAGGTGGTGGGATGGAGAGGAGGCCTTGGGGGAGGAGCTGGCCTTTGTAGAAGAGCTCGTCGGCGACGCAGAGGGTGGAGGAGGAGCGGGGGCAGAGAGAGATGGTGAACTCGAAGTTGGAGGAGGAGGAGGATGAGAAGGAGTGGGAAAGCGACGAAGGGAGGGTGTGGGAGTGGGTGATTAAGGGTTTTGTCTCCTCTTCCCCATAGTTGATGCTTGATGAAGACGATGAGCTTCGGTTGGTGAAAGCGTTTTAGAGAGATGAAAAGTGGCTGACGTTCAGGTCCAGGAGCACTTAATATTCTATGTGAAGGATTGCAATCAATTCTTAGCGTCTAGCAAATGCTATGTCCCCTTTCAATTAAAAGAGAATCTTTTTAAACTGGCTATCTCTTAATGTGGGAAATTCTAAATTGAACGATAACATTACACCGAATAAAAGTAATATTATTACTTTGTATTAAACAAAAAAAAATGAAGGCGGGGTATTTCCAGCTTTCTGAATTTGATACACATCTTTTATTATCAATTGACCAAAAATCAATTTATGATAAAAAAACAAGGTCAATCACCATTCATCCTCTCTCATCTTCACCTTTTTCATTATTCATCTAAAATATCTTCATCTTTTTGCTCTTCACCTTTATGTTTATTATTAATTGACTAAAATATTCCTTCTATGTGATGTCAAAATCAAATAAAATATTAGGAAAAATGTTTTACTTTTATGTTCCCAAAAAGGAACCGGCCCGCGCGCTGCAAGTCCGGGCAGGCCAGGCCAGCGAGCCGGTCCGACCCGGCTCTCGACCTGCCGCGAGGCAGCAGCTCTGCGCGACGGAGACAGCGCGGCAAGAGGGGTGCTGCGCGTCTCCGTCGCGCCCTGGGGGGATGCGGCGGCGGCGCCGCCTCAGGCGAGCCGAACCAGGTGCTCGGCCTTCGTCCAGCCGGCGGCGCCTCCGCAGTGGCCGCCGCCGGTCGTGCCCCGGAGCAAAAAAAGGCCCGCGGCCTCCGTGGCGGCCGCGGGTCGAGCGGCGTGAGCTACGCCTGGGATGCTAAAGGATCGCGGGAACGCCTCGACTAGGCGGGACGGTGCCCGGACGACTCCACGTCGGCTCAAAACAACGGAACAAAAACTGGATCTCATTCACGCATTTCGTCGAACAGGTGACAAACGCGATATGATGGGCGAGAAACGGGGACGATTGGACTCGGACTCGAGCCGGGATTCCAAACAAATAACACATACGACTCCAGAACAGCAGCACATGCACAAGGAAGGCCGGAAACTCGGGCGAACCGGGCAACGGCAGCCCGGTCCGGCTAGCCCGAAACAGAGTACGAGGAGAAGGAAATGGGGGCCGTCGGTGGCGTTCCCTACCTGGCTCGGCGGCGTCGGAGCGCGGACGAGCTCCATGGATCGGGCTACGTCCGTCTCCGAGCCGGGATCCACGGGAAACCGGCCCCAAAATGGGACAAATCGAAAACCGGCGAAAATTCGGAACCGGAACCTACCGAGGCTTGGCGCAAGGAAAAGGAGGGACGTCCGTAGGTTATCGACTACGGTGAAGGCACGGCGCTCGCCGGGGGCTCAGTCGCTCTCTGCTTTCTCTCCCCCTCCCTCACGGTCTCTCAGATCTCTCTTCTTCACCCCGTCCGGATCGCGTCGCCCACCTGCCTCTCTGCCCGCTCTGCTCTGCTCTGCTCTGCTCACACCCTGTCTCAGTCATCATCGGTAGCGTGAGGAGGAAGAAGGGGGAAGGAGGCTGGGAGAGGAGCCCTCGCAGGCTCTTTTTGCCCTTTTTTTTAAATATACATAATTAATTTTTTTAAAATTTCTATTTATCCAAAATAAAGTAAAATGAAGGAAAATGAAATAAAACTTATCCAATGCAGATAATATTAATACCTATATGATATGAAAATATCTTGGGCAAAGCCAAATTAATCCATAATTTTCTATACAGTTTAATCCTAAATATTTAACCAAAATTTAAATATCAGCAGTTAATTAACCATACTTTTTGTTTCTCACCAGCAACATTGCTTCTCCCATCTTCATTTTAAACTATGACGGATTAAATTGTGTAATACTTTTAATCTTGGAAGTTTGGTCCATAAATACTAATGTGCTCAAATTGTTAATTCTTTACTCTCTCTCTCTCTCTCTCTCTCTCTCTCTCTCAAGATACTCATTTTCCCGTGTTCATCAACAAACACTTGCAATTAAGAAAATGATTAGTCGAGAAATGTATTGTAAAACTAGGGGGAAATGATGAGAACAGAATTCATCCCATGGCTCCAGCCAACTTGCCTAGATAAATAAGTGCAAATGACCATCGAACAAAGACAAAACAAACAGAAGGCAAAAAAAAAAAAAAAAAAATCACAACTTATCCACACACATCTTGTTATAAAGAAATTGATTGGCTGAGATATAATATAGGGAAATGACAAAGAGGGACATATGACCAAGTATCTCAATCCCACTCAAGATATATTTGAACCCTAGCTTAGCCGGAGCCAATCATTTTTTACTAGTCAATAGCGACGACATTGTCTTTCTTTCTTCATTCTTTTTTTTTTTTTTTAACAATTTCTTTCTTCATTCTTGATGACATGGAAAGAGACCGCACTTTTTTTTCTTTTTTCATTTTTTTCCCTTCAATATGCTATTGCGACTTGGAAAGACCGAGTTGCTAACTTGGGGGTGGTTTAGGCTGCTATTTGAAGTTCTCGCATAATTGGTGGGCCAACTCCAGAAAAGAAAAAAAAAATGTTTTTACGTTAGAGAGATAAAAATGATTTCACTTTTCTATATATGTTAAAAAAAAAAAAAAAAAAAGCACTTATGCTTTCTTCATGAACAAACATGGCCACTATCATCTTTTCCAACTAGCCTACGTGACAAACGGTGCTCATGTGGGGGAGGGGTGGTGTGGTTTAGACCGTTATTTGAAGTTCTCGCATAACTGGTGGGCCAACTCCAGAAAAAAAAAAAAGCATGTATTTATATCAGAGAGATAAAAATGATTTCGCTTTTCTATATATGTCCAAAAAAAAAAAAAAAGCACGTGTTCTTTCTTCATGAACAATCTCAACATTCTCGCAGGAGCAGAGGGAGCAGGGAGCGCAAAGCAGGAACAGGAAGGTATCCGGCCGGCGGCCAGGCCACCTGCCTTGGGTATGGACGCATGAGTCATCCGCCTCCATAAAAAGGGACGGGGAGAGAGAGGAAGATGGGGGAGGGGAGAGGAGATCGGTGAGAGGAAGAGACCCGAGAGAGAGAGAGAGCGACCGGAACAGGGAGAGTGGGAGAGAGCACGGTGGCCACCGCGCTTGAACCGCGCCGACGAGCCGCCGCTGCCGTGCCGTTCCGGAGCCGAACCGGTATCCCTTAGTCCCTTTGTTCTTGCCCGTTTGTCGGGCTCACCCGGCCGGAGCTCGTGGTCGTCCAGCTCACGCAGATTCCAGCCCGCCGCCTCTTGTTTGGACGTCGTCGGTCTGGTATGTCGTATGTCAAAGGGGCGCCGGCGCGAGTTGAATCGGGATATCCTCGATCCGCGTCGCGCGCCATCCGCTTGACGAAATGCCTAAGCTAGATCTAAAAGTTCGTGTTGGGAAAGTCCATTCCCGAGCTCCGATCAATCGTCTACTCGACGTTTGGGTGTCACGCGGATGGGTCGAGACGGGGGAGACGGCATTGGGGAGGCCTCGGGTCGAGCGGCTTCCGCCGGCCATGCCTGGCCGAGCCAGATCTCGGCCGAGCTGGTTCTCAGCTGGGGACGGTGGTCGGCCAAGAACTGGCCCTCGGCCTGGGCTGGCCGAGACGTCGCCGGACTGGGTGCGTGGCCAGCCCGATGCGAACGGTGGCACTCGCCGCGGCCGCCTCCGTCGGGGCGAGATCGACAGAGCGCCGCGAGAGGCAGGGGGAGGAGAGCAAGTCCGGTCCGCCTGGGTACCGTGTCGGATGCGGGTCGGAGTGGATCCGGGTCAGGTCTTTAGGCTTTGGTAGTCGGGCTGGGATGATTTATGCACATTGGGCTTATTCTGCTTTAATGGGCCAGGCTTAGTTCATTTTGTTTTTAAAGGGTTGGGCCTTTCTCTCTAAGCCGGACTGGGCCCGCGTTTCAGGCCCATCTGGGCCGCTGGTTGGCGACTCGAGTCGGTTCCAACACGGGTTTTTTGGTACATCATATGAAAAATTATAATTTATTAAAAATCAGAAGAATTTTATTTTTTTCTAAAAAATTATCATAAGGCTTAAAAAATGGCTTCTGAGTGTTTTTCTCTTGCAAATGCATGAAAAAGAAAAAATCAAACCATGATGTTTAAAAATGGCTTTTAGTTAATTAACTGGTGTAATTAATTTTTCAACCCTAATTTCTTTGATTGTGCAAAAATGAACTATTTCTTTCAATATTTTACTAGGGCTCCTAATCAATTAACTACAAATTGATTAATGGAGAACATAATCGGACTAAGTGCATTAGGGAGAGTTTGAAGATATCGTGACAATTGAGTGAAATTTTGTAAGATCATTGTTAATTATATAAAAAGCTTAAATATTTAATTATTTGCATATTAGCGTTTGCAGACTATGTTCCCTTGGGAAACTGACTGAGGCATCAACCACTAGAATCGAAAAGACCACCGAGATTTTGACGTGATGGTGGTTGTGGTCATGCCTAGCTCAACAAACCCTCCATGCACCCTTTCTACTCTCTCCACTTCTAGTTTTTATTTTATTTTTTTCCTTTTCTCTCTGAAAAAAGTCAATTTATTTTGAGTATAAAATTATTATTTTTTTTAATAATAAAAAAGACATGTCAACTTACATCTAAGAGCCGTTTGTTACATGATTTGCCACGAAGTTCATTTGGATGGACAAAAAATAACGGTAGACATTCGAGTAAGAGTACTTACATTTTTTTGTGGACTTTTGAGAGTTTGGTCATTTTTGTCTTTTTGATATACATACATATGTGTGTACATTATTTTACAAACTAGGAATTTTCCTGTTAGTAACCTTCTTGTCTTAAATAAAAGAAAATGAAATAGTTGATTTTTCCTTATGAAATATTTTTTTTTTTTATTAAATGAAAGCATGAAGTAGCTGAACTTTTTAAAGCCAATTAATTCACATAAACGTACGTAAATCATAAATATACACATTGAGACTTATCAAATAGTTTTTATAAACATTTTTATAGGAAGAAGAAAAAGGAAAATTCGAGTTAAAGGTTCCTAAAGGTTGAACAAATTTACTGCATAATCTTTTCAGGATTGAATGTGGAAAAAACCATGATTTCACAAAACGCTTCAATAATAGCTGCGACACTAGCACTCGTTAGATGGGAGAAAGCTTTCCTTGAGAAAGAAGTTTTGAGGCATAATCAAGCAAAAAATATCACCGTATTGTTGCAATTGGAGCTTGTGGGTTGGCAAATTGGATATCATGAGGAGACTACCAATTAATGCTATGATCAACCTTTCAGCGACAAGAAGAAATACGGTCTCATGCTAATAGACGTTCTCAAAAGATTGCTTTTTGTTAAAAGACAATTTAATCAACACTTAGGTCTTTGTCTGAAAAAAAAAAAAAAGAAAAAAAAAACGATACTCTTCTAGAGAGACCCATAGCCATCGCTTGTACTGGCAATTTTGGCAAGATGTTGAAGAGCATGCCTCGAATTATTTTCTTTAACTCAACCAAAAGATATCGTTCTACTAACACAATTTCCTCAAACCCTTCCCATCCCATGTAAGAAGGATGTGTTTTGATTAATAAGCATTAATTTGCATGAGCTTGACATAAGATTCCCCTTTCTCACTTACAATTTGTGGAAAGAGACTAATATTCTTTTTCTAAGCTATGATTCGTATAAGATAAAGCATAATTGTAAGAGCCGAAGCAATAATTTATTCAAATAAAGCAGATGGAATTTTAATGAATTAAAAGCGAAGTCGTCCATCAACTAAATCTTATCTATAGATATATGAACTTAAGGTAGGGCCCTTAATTAAAGATTTTCACAAAACCACCGTTAAAAAAAAAAAAAAAACGGATGCCTTATGTTTATTAGGGTTTGATCAGTTGCAGGTTCTTTTACCCATTTTTGTTTCCTCTTCCCTTTTTTAGGTTTATTGGGTTTAATCAATAGAACCAGATAACTGAACAAAGAGGGCGAAAGTGAAACAAGCACTGATTACACATACCGGAGTGGCTTCAACGTAAGGATGCAAGAGGAGCTGAGATTTATTGGCCACTAGCTTGTCTGTGAAGATGGATGAAGAGGACCGCAGGCCAAAAGCACTCCTGATAACACTAGAATATAAGTGGAAATATCGGCACAACGCAAAAACAAGTGGACACTCTGGGGGAAGGAAACAGCAGGGAACTGAAAATTCATTTATGAAAAAAAATGTAATCGAGGGAGATGTTACGGTACCTTCAGCTTCGACTTGGAAGGACCAGAGGAAGAAGGGATTCTATGCTCAGTTCTTGCAATGGACCAATGACACAAATAGTTGCCAAGAACATATTTGAACCAATACGTCTAGAGGGCCAGCGCTTGGTTGGCCATTTTTATAATGAGCACTATTGACTCTACTTTTTGACTTGTTCACTACAAACAGCTTGCCATTAAGAAAATGATTAGTCGGGAAATGATGAGGACAGAATTCATCACTGTAATTCTGCCAACTTTGCCCAGATAAACAATTGCAAAAGACCATCGGACAATGACAAACGAAACAGGACAACGACATCAACGTCAATCATTCTTTCTTTGTTCTGGGTGGGGTGGAAAAACGCGGTATTTCTTGTGCTTTTTCTTTTGTTTTCCTTGAGCATCTGCTATCACGACATAAACATAGCAAGTTGCTAAAGAGCGCTGGGCCCATTGACCATGGTGGGTTGGAGTGTCATTTGAAGTTCTCGGGTAACTGGTGGACCAAATATTACAAATAAAGATAATATTTTTATGTTAGAGGATAAAAATGATGTCATTTTCCAGAAAAACACATGCTTTTTTTTTTTTTCACGAACAAAAATAGCCACTGTTATTTTTACGTCTAAACTAGTCTACGTGTCAGACGGCACTAATGTTGTAAGTTGATATGGCACTTTTTATTATTAAAAAAGAAAGAAAAAACAAAGTTAATGATTTTAAACTCAAATTAAAATTATTTTTGTTAAAGACGAAAGAGAAATTAACAGAATCGGTCATCGCCATATCACTCATGTGATCTCTATGATTGCCGCCATTCCTTTTCTTTCATGTTTTTCCTATCACCGAGCTACAAGAGACATGGGGAGGCCCAGCAAGACAAGACTAGACAGCCTGTCCCAAGCGACATTGCCAACAGTACCTTCTCCATGGTTAACTTTGCGGACTATATTCTCCAGAGAAACTGATTATGGCATTGGCCACCGTAGTCAATTTGTTAACACGAGTGCCGGGGCCGCCGAGAAAATATTGGCTGCAGCTCTGACTCCAGCGTGTCTTCCTCCGAGTCCATTCACCGGGCGACACGTGTCGCCCGGCAGCCACGCTGGAGTCCGAGCGCGTCCCTTATATTTTCGGTAAAATAATCTTCTCTCTCTCTCCTCTAGCGCCTGTACGCTAGCCCTGCGCTCTCTCTCTCTCCTCTGCAGAGTCTGCACGCATTTATTGTATTCTCTTTCCTCTTCCCTCGTTCTTTCCTCCGAGTAGAAGAAAAGCCATTCCAACTTCCAAGCGAGCGAGCTTTCAAATTTTGAATCTCTGGTTTCGCTCTCGTTTGCTACCCCGCGCTCGTTGTTGCTGCTCCGGCATTGCGTTTGTCAAGCGGCCGTTCCCCGCCGTCGCCCGGCGCTCGCTCGTCCTGTCGCTTCCTCCGTCTCTGCTCCGGCGCTCGCTCTTTGCTCCGTTGCTCGCTCCATCTCTGCTCCGGCGCCGCCTTCCTACGCATATTAATCTGCTTGGGCGGCCGAGATTTGGGAGATCCCATTTCTGCAACCACCTGCAGAGCGGCGTCGACGCCTTCCAGGCCGGTTACGAGATTTGTGGGATGTGTACACGCAGAGCAAGAGCAGTAGATTGCCCAAGTTCTGGCGGGACGCCTTCCAGACCGGTTACGAGTTCTTGACGAGTGACGTGTCGGGCGTTCGCGACGTCGCCGTTGCGGAGATCGCGAAGATTTCCCTTCGCTCCTTCACCTTCTCCGATACTCTCGCTGCTCATTCTCGTCCTGCGGTAACCCATCCTCGTCCTTCAAAACCCCCCTTCTTCTATAATGCTTTCGTCGCTGGCTTCATTTGCTTGCGGAACTTTTAGTGCTGAGAAGTTGGGCATTTCTTGTGAAAATTTGGGAGTTTGGTCGCTGACTTGTCCTTTCAGAGATTGGATGGAAGTCATGAGTTTGAGGTCTTGGTTCTTGTCACTGAGCCCTCTAAAGTTCTTTTTCGGGTCGGTGCTCTCGAGAAGCAACATAAACCGACTATAGCCCTCGTCTCAGCCTTAGGAGTCGAGCTCGATCGTTCCATCATCCAGGTTGAGCAGTTGATCCATGAAGAGAGGTCTCATTCTCACCAGATTGATTTCTTCATGAAGCATTTCGCAGAAGAAAAGGCGTCTTGGAGAAGAAAGGAGAGGGAACGAATCATGGCAAAAACGCCTAGCAAATGTTGGTCCTGTGGGAACCTTCTGATTGTTTGTTTCAACTTTTTGGACTCCTGATTGTTTGTTCGACTTTTTCGACTTCATGGGCTATTGTAAATTCTGATTGCACGCAACATATTTTTCATAAATACTTCCTGCTTGATAGTTGAGAAAGCAATGTTATATTTCAGTTGCATAGTAAACATGTCTATCCTGTGACTCTTGTAACTAGTCTGTATCTTGGCAATGAAATAAGAACATTAATGACTTTTCTCATGAATTAATTCGATCTTTTCTTTCAGTAGCTCAGTGTCGAGTTTTTTTTTCTTATGGGGGGAGGGGGGTTGGGGTTTCGCCTTTTCAGTATTTTCCAGTTCCATGCACCCTGGTCTTATTTCGACAAGCGGTTTATCTTATAACAAATGCTGGCCCTCATGCCAGAGAATCTATTTGGCCAGTTGACGACAAAATGAGTTGTTAAGGAGCACATGGAATGATGAAGAGCATAGGTGGAATTATTCTCTCATGTTGATCATAACTCTCGTGGAAAAGTTTAAGTTATTTCAGGCAGATGACACCGGACTTGCAAACTGGGACAGCAGCAACATCAACATGGTACTTAGCAGCAAGAACTAAAATTGCGAATTGGATGGTTTTTAACATCAGCACTAGATCAGCAACACATATACAATTATAGTATCAAAATTCTCGAATAGGACTAACGCGAGGACATCGTTTGCTAGCAATTTATAATATTCCCTGCCTAACATGGAGATGAGCGCAAAAGGAAGAAGGAAAAAAACTCTTTAATCCTGACTCGCTTCGATTTCGCATTCATTACTCTCTCCCAGAGTCCAACTCTCCATGCCGTGATCTTGCAAAGGCGAGGACTGGCTCCATGGCCTGATCGGACTAGCGAAATTCAACAGCCGATGGTCCTTCAGGCCTGCGAGCGCTCTGTTTCTTCTGGTTTCGTCCTCCTTGTTGCTGTCCATTTTAGCTGGCGAGAAGAACTCTATTAGTCTCCCTGCGTCGAACCCATTCAGGTTGTCATGAGTTCTGGCACCAACATGAAGATTCGCCCCTTTAGAGTTTCCTCTTATTGAGGAGATGCTCTCCCATTGAATTTTGTTGGATGAAGATCTCCTCCCATTGAAGTTGAACTCATTATTTACCAAGACCCATTTCGAGTTCTCTTGATTAGTATCGTCGTGCGCGTAGCTCCACTTGTAGCTCCTGGTGTTGTCCATGTTCAATTCGATCGAATGAAGATCGCTTTCTGCGGATTCATTTCCTTTGCACTCCTCTCCATCAGCTTCTTTATTCTCTCAGAATAATTCGTTTTCAGCGCACTCAAGATCGCCTCGAGCTCCTTGGCTTTCTCTGATTTCGGAGAATTCTCATCTTTACTCATTTTGGATCTCATGTAGGCCTCGAGCTGAGCCCTCAGCTTTTCGAGGGCGGCATTCTTCTCTTCAAAATGGTACTTGGCCTCTGAAAGTTTCGTCTGCACTCTCTCCTTGCCAAAATGGTAATTGGCCTCTGAAAGTTTGAAGGGCGAGAATGGGTTACCGCACGACGAGAATGAGCAGCGAGAGGATCGGAGAAGGTGAAGGAGCGAAGGGAAATCTTCGCGATCTCCGAAACGGCGACGTCGCGAACGCCCGGCACGTCACTCGTCAAGAACTCGTAAATCGTCCGGAAGGCGTCCCGCCAGAACTTGGGCAATCTCGCTCTTGCTCTGCGTGTACACATCCCACAAATCTCGTAACCGGCCTGGAAGGCGTCGACGCCGCTTCCTCTGCAGTGGTTGCAGAAATGGGATCTCCCAAATCTCGGCCGCCCAAGCAGATTAATATGCGTAGGAAGGCGGCGCGGAGCGAGAGATGGAGCGAGCAACGGAGCAAAGAGCGAGCGCCGGAGCGAGAGACGGAGGAAGCGACAGGACGAGCGCGCGCCGGCGACGGCGGGAACGGCCGCTTGACAAACGCAATGCCGGAGCAGCAACAACGAGCGCGGGGTAGCAAACGAGAGCGAAACCCGGATTCAAAATTTGAAAGCTCGCTCGCTTGGAAGTTGGAATGGCTTTTCTTCTACTCGGAGGAAAGAACGAGGGAAGAGGAAAGAGAATACAATAAATGCGTGCAGACTCTGCAGAGGAGAGAGAGAGAGCGCAGGGCTAGCGTACAGGCGCTAGAGGAGAGAGAGAGAGAAGATTATTTTACCGAAAATATAAGGGACGCGCTCGGACTCCAGCGTGGCTGCCGGGCGACACGTGTCGCCCGGTGAATGGACTCGGAGGAAGACACGCTGGAGTCAGAGCTGCAGCCAATATTTTCTCGGGGCCGCCACAACCGGACACAGAGAAAATATTGGGTAGGTTTTACATTCCACATAGGCGAAATGTAAAACCATAGAGAAATTGACGCGTGGCAAATTTTGGGCCCACCTGTCAGCCCCCACCCTCTCCCTTAACTCCGTCTCTCCCCCTTTACTCTCTCTCCTCCCCTCCGTTTCTGCGCACAACTCCCTCGGCTCCCCCTCTTCTCTCTCCACTTCTCTTTTCTTTCTCTTGCGTCTGCCATGGCTCGAGCTTGAGTATGCTCATGGCCGCTTCAGGTCGAGGAGGGACGGTGTGCCGCCAGATGGAGGCCGCATTGAGCTTTGTTTGCGGTGAGATGGCTTGAGGCCGAGCTCAAAACTCGAGCGCTAACCAAATCTCCGAGTTTGAGGTCAAGCGAGTGTTGTCCATGGTTGGCTGCGAGTGTCATCCATGGTGGATTGGAAAAAACAATACCCAAGAACAGGCGAGGACGACCCACGTGATGAAATCGAGTTAAATAAGGAAACCGAAGCCGACCCGACACACCTACGCGTCCGTTTACAATACCCATTTGCTCATTTCCTCCTCCTAGCTCCGCGTTCGACCCCGCCTGCTGAAATTCTTAAAGAAAGTTTGGGTTTTTATTTTTCATTTCATCTATCCTTGTCCTCGTTCGGTTGTCGTCCCAGAGACCATTTGGGAGATGGGTCTAATCTTCTCGAGCAAGTCCTTGCGTTCCGCCCCCGCACAGTGCCGTGACAGCCATGTATGAGTGTTGGCGTGCTTGTGAGCCCCATGATCATATGCCCTCCGAACTACGCAAAGTCCCCGCGAGGCATCGGCGTGAAGCCTCCCACTTCGCCTGTCCATGGTCCGGACCCTTTCGGCGTCTTTGCCTTTGGATTGCGAAGAAGAACAAGTGTGGCGACGACCGGTGAGCTGGCCACGGTGGCCGCCACCGCCTTGACAATCGTCTTGCTTGAGGACGATGACGAGTCCGACGGCGCTTGGAGCGAGTCTATTACGGAAGGAGGAGGGGAGTTAGTGATGGTGGTGGCGGTTGGAGAAAAGAGAAGTAGAGAGAGAAGAGGGAGAGAGAGCGTCGCAGAGCAGAAAAAAAAAAAAAAAAAAAAAAAAAAAAAAAAAAAGAGAAGTAGAGAGAGAAGAGGGAGAGAGAGTTGTCGCAGAAACGGCGGGGAGGAGAGAGTAAAGGGGAGAGAGACGGAGCGTTAACGGAGAAGTGGAGCCTGACAGGTGGGCCCAAATTTGCCACGCGTCGACTTCTCTATGGTTTTACATTTCGCCTATGTGGAGTGTAAAACCTACCCAATATTTTCTCCCGGACACATGCCCTTTTTGCTCCTAATTTTTTTATTTTTTCTTAACAAAAATTAATTTATTTTGAGTTCAAAACTATTAATTGTACTTTGTTTACTTTTTTAATTGAAAAAAAAAAATATGACAAGTCAGCCAACATGTAAGCGGCATTTGTCACGTTAGTTGCCACATAGGTTCATTTGGACGTAAAAAGATAACCGTGACCCTCTATTCTTCAATTAAGAGTAAGAGCTTTTTCCAGAGACATTTGAAAAGTGGGACCATTTTGTCCCTTTTGATGTCATACAAAATTTTTACGGATTTGGAATTTTCATCTAAGAAACCTGCTAGTCCTGAATAAAAGATGAAAATTTTGATTTTTCCTTATCTAATAATTTTTTGAAAAAAAATCAAGGAGCACTTGGACATTTCAAGTTGACCAGTACACATGAAGGAATGTTAATCACCGTATTGATGTACACCGGGACTTATCAAATGCCTTTCATAAGCGTTTTTGTAGGAAGAGAAATAAGAAAATTGGTGTCCATGGTTCCTAAAAGTTGAACAGCTTCGCAGTGTAATCAATGGGAGGTCAAATGTGGAAAATACTTTAATTTATTGAAACATTTTGAAAGTATATGAAATACGAGTCTTTATTAAGTTGGAGAAACGTTTAATCAAGAGCAATTATTAAGTATAATCAAATCTTTTTTTGGTCAGTCCTACTCTATTCCTACTCTACACTCACTCTCAGACTTTTGCCCTACCTCTTGCAGGGCGTGGGAGTCGAAACCCACTCCTGAAACTCCCCACCCCATCCCCCTGAGAATGTGGGGATTTAAACCTCTCACCTCCCCCTTTCATGTTGGAAGGGTGGCCACTGGGGCGAATCCCAGTGGTTAAGCATAACCAAATCAAAGAGTCGCAATGTCTTTGCAATTGGAACTCATTGGAGGGCAAATTAGATAGCGTAAGGAAACTTTTGACCAATTAATGTAATGCTCAATTTTCAGTATTTAAACAAATAGGGTCTCAAATTCGTCTTTTGCTAATGAGCTTATTGGTCTTTTGCCAAAAGACTTTTTAATCAACACCTAGGCCTTTGCCGAAAAAGAATGCGATACTTATCTAAGAGTCGTGGTGTTCAAAGTGGAAACGTGTTATATATATGATGCTATTCTTTTAGTGCCATGTAATCATCTTCTTTTCTGGTAACTTATGCTTTGGATCATTTTCTTCGACTCAACCGAAAGGCATCGTTCACTCATGGCCATGCTTTGTGAAAATTATGGCGTATTGTGGTGCTGTAAAGTATAACGCTCTCCTCAAACCCTTCCCATCTAAAAAGGGTAACATTTGATTCATGAGCAATAATTTACATTGACTCGCCATAGGATTCCCGTTTCTCGCTTGGTGAAAAGAGCCTAACATTTCATTATTAATTACTTTCACCACCATATGCATTTTATCGCACTTATTTATTATTTACTCTATGTATGAAATTATACTGCTAGTGAGAGCTCATAGTTATGAACAAGTCTCTCTCTATGCACTTCCAAATCGTTTATCCGTTTGTGGATCCTCTCAGTTAGTATAAAGGACAAAGCAGGTTTAGAGCATCGATGTCCAAATCCCCATTTATAACTTACATATATACTTGCACTTTACTTTGGGATCATCGGATTAAGCTTTAAAAAATTAAAAGCGAGCTCCTTTAATAAAGAATTTTTTTATGTATAGACACAAGAACCGAGGTTGAGTCTCTTGATTAAAGATTTTCGCCTACCCCCTCCCAATTAAAAAAAGGGGTGTCTATAAAGTCAACAATTCCAATGTCTCTGGTCAAAAGTAATGTTTTGAGATCCGTATTGGAGTTAGGGCCGGTACGCGATTCTATCGAGTCTAATCGGACCAACCGTTTATACGAACAGAGATGTATTAAGAAAAAGAAGCAATAAATGTGATGAAAATTTTTTACACAAAAAAAAAATGTGATGATAATTTTGAAAAAACTTGTGTTGATTTTCACATGTAATATTTGTTTTTCTTTTGTCAAAACATTTGTATGCTTTAAAGAATGTAAGGTGTCTTGCAACGAGTAAAACTCAAATGTTTTTCATCCTATCAAATTATAATAAGCCAAGGAATGAAGGCGGAGCTTTTCTGGAGAAGCAACGAAGAGATAAGATTACTATAATGAGTTTTGTATTTTAGAATAAGTTACCTTAGAGTGGATCAAGTAGTGTCCGAGGCTCGAAAGGTAATACAATTGGACGATTATTTTCACTCCTCAATCTGTATTCATCAAAGCAAATATCTCAAAACACGAGCAAGCATCTAAGTGATTTCTAATGATCGGCGTGGTTTTCTTACCAATGCGATTTTTCCTCTTCAAGCACAAGCCCTCGCCGTCTAAACAAAGCTCTACTTTTTCTCTTGCCCAGAAGGATGAACGAGATGTACTTGGTACGAACGAGATGTTGCGAGGGCTGCGTTTCTTTGAGATCAAGACCCCTAAAACGATCCCTTCCTGTGAATTGGCAAGAATACCCCCACTGTATGACTTTAAGGACATTTTTTCACTTCTCTTCTGTAATTGGAGCACGTGGCTACACAGAGCGGAGGTGGAAAGGACATTTCGAAATGACGGGGACTCCACCCTATCTAGATCAATAATTGCAAACGAAACAGGGCAACAATCATGGTGTGGTGTGGGTCCCCATCAACCGCGACGTTTTCCTCAACCTTATGGAAAGAGACTTACGCTCCTTTTTCATTCGTACAAGGAAAGCACTATCTAAAAGAGCCCAAGTAATAATTTTTTCATCGTCATGTACATATTCCCATACTTGCGTGAATAATAAAATTTATAATTTTTAATTCCTCTATGTTTGAAAACATATACTTAAGAACGGCTAGTACTCAGGAACTTCCACCTTTATTCTAATTAATAACAAGCCTATTCTATTTGACTCAAATGAAACTTTAGTCACTTAATTTGGGCCATTTCAAGTGAAATGAATTTCACTTAAATTATTTGATTATTAAATATTGGTCATGCCCAGTACAAATCAATCTTCGGCCCATTGTGTGATCACTTCCCTTAAATTTAAAAAAAGAAAAAGAAAAAGCCTTTATGGTTTCGGTTGCAATGCGCATTACTCGGTGTGGTGTTAGGAACTACCAAGTCAATGATCAATTTTTTCATTCTTCCCCTATCTTGCCAGCTTTAAATGAGTTGAAATGAGGATCTTTCAAGAAATTATTGTTTAAACTTGGCTCAAAATGGATTTGAGCTATCTGAATTGTGCACGTCACACAAATCACCAATTAAAATGATCCCGTCCATAGTGAACTGAGCTTAGATTAGACTGCGTTGAATTCTGCAAGTCAAGTATGACGGTCATGACTATAGGCAAATGCTTTTAAGGCTAGATCTTCGATGGTCTATTGACTGTTTGCTACGAGATCTTCTTAAAAAATTTCTATAAATCCAAAATTAGTACCACCCCTAAAAAATTACTAACTCGTTGAAAAATTACAATCACATGGTACCATCCTGCGCTCATTGACATGAGATTGTAGGAGAATACTCCACCTTAGAGACAAAAACCATAGATATGAATAATTGCCCAACTTTTCCAGATAAATAATTGCATATCGAACGAGGACAAGCCAAAAAGGGCGGCAAAAATCAAGAAATTTGATTGGAAGACACACAGTCTCAAATTGGTCTTTTGCTAATAGGCGGTGTCACATAATTGATTTTTCTGGAAAAATAGAAAAAAATTAAATAATATTGCATTGATATCAATTTGATCATAAATTTTTTCAATTAGATCAATTTAATTTTATATCATTTCACATTAATATCGATTGAGTCAATTCGCCCAATTTAAGTAAAAAATTACTGATATAGATGCTGATTATCTTATGTGATACAATCATTGAATAAAAGATGAAACAAGTTTAGATCAAGGATATCCAAATTTCCATTATACGCTTACACTACACCTTGAATAAAGTTAATGAAATTTTAATAAATTAAGAGCGCACTTGACAATAAAGAGATTTTTCTGCATGGATACCGCACTCATCACGCGGTCCTCCACAGTTTCTCTTCGTCCATGCTTTCCCCTTTTTTCTACGAAAACAGCGACATGTGCGTCTGCCGTGTTCAGAAATTTTAAAAAAAAAAAGAGAGAGAGAACAATGACGAGTGTATTTCTCATGGTCTTGTTCCTTCATCTACGTGTCGATCGCGAACGCTTCAAATGCCAAAAATGAGGTTTGATTGAAAACTGAAACTCGCATGTCAAAGCTCATCCATACCCAGTTCAATGGTTTCCTCCGATCTCCTCCACCTCCTCTCCTTCTATCTCTCCACCGCCATTCACGTCCTCAAGAACCTGCTCTCACATCTCCCGGTCTCCACAAGACACCACTTCTTATCGCTGATTGATACACTCCTGTCACAAACGCTCAGTCCAAGCCCAAGCCGTCATTGTCAATGAAGAAGAAGATGGTGAATAGAAAAGAAAAAGAAAAGGAAGAAAAAGGAAAATAAAAATAAAAATTCCTAGACGTAAATGCCCAGAGCAAAGCTTGGAATAGCCTCTACTTTGAAACTAATCACTGAGTGAAGAGGATTAGAGGAAATGATAATATTGTATTGGCCCATAAATTTTCAAAAAGAGCTGTTTTTATTAGGAGTGTTGACACTAAAAAATAATTCAAGTCCTTATAAATCGATATGGTGTTAGTAGTGAGTCGTCGAAGGACTAATCGATAGGTCTACTCACTAATCGATAAACTACTGATGCAAGACTAGTGTTATGTTATCGATGACGGTGTCGCTAGGTTATGATGGACCCAAACAGTTATTGACATACGATGGCAAACGGTCGATTATGCTACGAAAAGATGTAAAGCGAATATTGTACAACAATGTTTGACCGATGGTTGAGCTGAAGGATGTTCAAGGGATCATAATTGTTTATGGATAAGGATGCATAGTTGAAGATAGCCAAGAATTTGTACAACGTTATATAAAGTTAAGATTGACCTGTCGTAAAGTATCCACGATCAATGAACACTAACACAATTTCTCCATTTTAGTCTATCGATTTATTAGTTTTATCCTAATTCCTTAATTAGCTTTTACCTTTATTTAGAGTTAGTGATCCTTATTACGCAAATTGTTTTCTCTCCGAATCGTACTAGTCAGCTTTCTCAGATTTGGCGAAAGCTAAAGGTTCTACATAGCACACAGCTAGTTTCTCCTATGAACTCTTGGTTCTTCAACTTTAACCTCTGCTGTGAAACCTCCCGTTTAAAAATATTACTGAGATATATCTTCCTCACATGGAAAGACAAAAGGCAAATAGAATGGGCTAGTAAATATTTTCCCATATATGGTTGATTGCAAAAGTAATTGCAAGTCATGATCCCCTCAATTGCCGTTTAACATTTGAATTCCAACACAAACATAAGGTCGCCTAATGCATTCATTTTGTTTTCCTGAACTTCAGGGATATAGCAATTTGGAGATTACAAGACAGCTAAGGCCAATCCACCCCGGAAAATTTGTCGTCCTACCACAATTGAACATCAAAGGTAAGAAAAGACAAGCGTTTATCCTTATGTAGTCCCACTATAGGACAAAACCAAAAATTCAGTCGATCCATAAGCAAGACAATGTGACATAGAATTTCAATCATAGACACTATGAATGTATAACCAGGAAACGCCATGCATAGCACATGGCTTCACACATAATACTTAGAGGGGAAAAAAGAACCAAGGATGGGAAAAAAATGATAGTGAAAATCCAAAAAGGAATATCAAAGGATATGCTAATTTAATATATATGTATCTCATTTTTTTTTGGGAAGCAATATTAAGACACGTGTTCTTGTTTCATAACTTTTTCGAAATCATAGGCAACTTTTTACGTTGACTTTTTATTGATTTCTATAATTTTGATAATACTTTTAGTATTTGTAAGATACGTACTAATCAGATTATTTATTGTGAGGATATTGAAGATATAATACTGAAATCCTTTTAAAAAATCATTCAAAAGCTTACAGTATTTCCGACTACAAAATTTATCCTCATAGATTATAAAGTGATAAGAATTCTCTTCATAAGCAATAAAGTGATAGATAATCTGTGAAGTTGTAAAAATTTCACCTATTTATATATCGCATTGAATATTTTGCAAAGATCCATTCATCACTAATATGATAATCATATCATACTATCAATTTTTCCAATTAATGTTATGTTTATCGTATAAATTTTGACAAGCTCCATATATAATAATTAAACCATCTGTAATAAACAAAAAAATGAATTGGCAAGAATACCCCCCACAGTAGAATCCAAAGAAACTTTGTTAGTTGTCTTCGTAATTGGATTGGGTGGGCACACAAATCAAAGTGAAAATGTGCTTTCCTTGCCCCGCTAAATGAATAATCGATACTTCATGTCAGAGTCAAGGTGTGGATGGTGGAAATTATCTTCTCCTTTGCTTGGCAACTTGTACAAGGTGTTCATAGTGGAAACCACTTTTTCTCTCACCCCAAAGGATAAATCAATCCCTTCCTCCAGATCGGCAAGTATACCCTCCCCCAAAGACTTCAAGGATAATTGGTCTTTTGCTAAAAGACGTGTTAATGAGCACTTAAGTTTTTGGCCAAAAAAGAATCGATTCTCATGTTAAAGTCAAGTTGTTCATACTGGAAATTAACTTTTGCATGATGCTATCCTTCAGAGTCAAGATATTGAATAGTTATGCTTTGAAAATGATGGATTGATCGAGAATTTTTGCTAAAGTGGTGCCGTGTTTGAAATTCTATAGAAATATCTTGGAAGAAACTTTGATGACCTCTGACGCTTGACACGTGTCATGGGCTGGTCCATGACACATGCACCTTTTAATAAGTTGATGGAAAATTATCAATGTTGGATTTGACTCTTACTTATTGGAAGATGGAAGAGCTAAGCAATTCATAGGAACATTTGGCCTCGATTCATGTTGGCATGAAGTCATTTATAATAGGATAATTACGAACAAAAATCCTAAACCTATAATACTAGTGTCAATTCAATTATAAATTTTTCATTTTGATCATTTTGTCCTAAATCTTTTGACCATTTGCAAATTTAGTCATTTGAGTCAATTTTGGTGAGAAATCATTGATGTGATAGTCTAGTTAGTGCTTGTTATTCTACGTGGCACAGTAAGCGCTAGTGTGAATAAATTTTATTTTTTAAAATTTGTTTAATTTTTTCCTTTTTTAATAGGTGGAATGAATAATGGAGTTGTATGGGTGCTTCTTGTCCAATATCTGATTACTTCACACTTAGCTTCACATAAATTCGCACTCTGTCGAATCTCGACTTCGTGCACTTTGTGAGCGAGGTAAGGAACCTCGGAGTGACCCGTTGCTCTTCACGCAATTTCTTTTTATTTAGGTTTTTGGCACATGGCTAGGTGGATTTAATAGATTTTTATCAAAATTTTTATTTTTATTTTGTTAAGATGGATTGTGCGTTTTAAATTTCTCTCACATGTCAACTTTAAAAATCCTACTTGGATAAATGTCATTAAATTTGTCCCTGATTTCATATATGTGATAAAGAAAATTGATTTCTCACTAAAAAATTAGGAGATGCGTCTATGTCCATGTTCAGCCCATGTGGTACTACTTATCAAGATAACTTAAGGTTATAGACAATTTGCTATGATCCAGATAATATTACCTAGAGCTTAACAATACTTACTGAAACCTCTTGTTCATGGAGAATATGAGCATTTTATTCTTTTAGTTAAACAAGTTTTTAACTGTTATCGGATATGTATCGATCTATATTAGAAAATCAAGGATAATGCCTCGATCTAGAAATGGATGACAATATATGTGAACAAGCTAATCAAGCCGAAATTTGGGCTATAATTCCAGTGTTTGTTTTAACATCAGTTATGACATGAGATTGGGAGATAGATAAAGTCCTGATGAGTTGGGCCTTGTAGATAACATAGTAATATATACAAGCATCAAGTTAGATAACATGGACATCATCCACATTTATTTGTGCATGTGTGTTATGTTCATAATTTGTAATCCACCAACCAAAGATATGGTCTGAGAAAGTTTCCTTCAATTAAGGGTGGGGAAATTATAACCCATTGCATAAAATACGACAAATTTTATTTTTTACTCTTTTATTATTGATTGAGGAAGTTCTTTTAGCGTGTGTTTGCATAGGTTTCTCTCTCTCTCCCTCCCTCCCTCCCTCCCTCCCTGCCTCTCTCCATATGTTTGAACAGTTAATTTTTTTTTGTGGATCCTCTCGCATGGGAAACGGAGGAAGTGAATATAGAGCAACGATATCCAATTTTCCATTTGCATAATCTATATATACACTTGCACTTCTCTTTGAATAAACCAGATGAAATTTTAATTAATTAAGAGCGTGGTCATCCATAAAAAAAAAAAAGGATAGATATATGAATCAAAGATAACGACCTTAATTAAAGATTTCCACATACCCATCTTTTAAGAAAAACTGATGACTTTTAGTCCACCATTCCAATTTCTGATTATAGGCAATTTTTTGAATATGGTACGGGAGGTTATATAGGAGTGAGGGTTAGAGTGCAATTCCACTGGTTCAACCGATCAGACCTTTATAACAATCGTTTGAATATAAAGAATGAAGTAAGAAAAATAAACAATATATGTAATGATAATTTTGAAAATTTTATGTGTGAATTCACATGTTGGTGTTCTGCAATGAATAAAAATCATATATATATTATCAATTGTAATAGGCTGATATGTCTAAATGAAAGCGAGCAGAGACTTCTAATTTTTCAAATTTACATATTAATTTTAAGTCACAAATTATGCTACCAATAGAAAGACCAAAAATTGAGTTTTCAGATAAGTTGTCGAACAAATTATGCCAACATTTGGTTGGGTTGAACCTAAATCCAAACCAAGATATTGCACATATATTGGTGACCAGTGTCTTATTCTACGTATAATATTTTCCAATAAAAAACAAGTGAGAGAAAAAGCATGGTGAAGTGATTGGACTAGATGTCATCGGATAATTATCAAAGACAATCTAATCATCATATGATCGTTAAAACTCCTTTTGTTATATAAGGAGATCTCATTTAGATTCGAAATTTGGGTTTACCTCGACTTCAAATCAAAATTGCATCATCAAATACAAGATTGATGTCATCTAATTTATGAACTGCTCTTAACTCCTTGTGATGCTCTCTCTCTCTCTCTCTCTCTCTCTCTCTCTCAAAGGCTAGTAGAAATCTTATTTCGCAATGAGTGAAGTCTGAAATATTGTAATAACCCATACGTTGTAATCTAGTATAGACCTTAATAAATGCATCCTAGTTATATCTTCAAATCATGAAAGGCGGGCGAAAGAGTTAAGTGAACGAATAGTTTTAAAAAAGTTTTAGAGTACTCAGGATGATAAGATGATTGGTTGCTAAATCTCTCTATGTGGATCTCTCGTGATTGGTGTGTGCGTGCTTATATCAGGACGAGCAAAGCAGAGAGTAATATAATTCTTAATATTTTTAATTTGTAAAATAAGTGTTAATTAGATTATTTATTGTGAAAATTTTAAAGATATAATACTGAAACCCCTTCAAAAACTCATTCAGAAGCTAATTGTATTTCTTACTTCAAAATTTATTCCCATCGGTTATAAAGTGATGGGAATTCTCTTCATCAACAATAAAATGATAGGAAATATGTGAAGTCCTAAAACTTCACCTCTTTACATATTGTATCGTATATTGTGCAGAGATCAATTCATTGCTAACATGATGATCATATAATTCTATCAATTTTTCCAATTGATGTTATTATGTCTATCATACAACATTTTTGACAAGTCCCGTTTATTATAATTAAACCGTGTGTAATAAACTAAAAATGAATTGGCAGGAATATCCCCACTGTAGAATCCAAAGATACATTGCTAGTTGTCTTTGTAATTGGATCGGCGGGCCATACAAATCAAATTGAAAACGGGCTCTCCCTGCCCCACTAAATGAAATAATTGATACTTTATGTCAGAGTCAAGGCGTTGATAGTGGAAATTATCATCTCCTTTACTTGGCAACTTTTGCAAGGTGCTCGTAGTGGAAACCATTTTTCTTTTGCCCTAAAGGATAAATCAATCCCTTCTCTAGATTGGCAGGAATACCCTGCCCCAAAGACTTCAAGGATATTTGGTCTTTTGCTAAAAGACATGTTAATCAACACTTAAGTCTTTGGCAAAAAAAAATCGATTCTCATGTTAAAGTCAAGTTGTTTGTACTAGAATTTTAACTTTTGCATGTTGCTATCCTTTAGAGTCAAGATGCTGAATAATTATGCTTTGAAAATAATGGATTAATTGAGAATTTTTGCTAAAGTAGTGCCGTGTTTGAAATTATGTGGAAATATCTTGGAAGAAGCTTGGATGACCTCTAACACTTGAGGCGTGTGTCACGGGCTTATCTGTGACATGTTTTTTAATAAGTTGATGGAAAAGATCAATGTCATATTCGACTCTCAATCACTATGAAAGAGAAGAGTTAGGCAATTCATAGAGCGTGAGGTTTACATTTGGCCTTGAATTCATAATAGTAAAATTAACAACAAAAATCCTAAATCTATAATATTTTTGTCAACTTAGTTATAAATATTTTAATTTGATTAGTTTGTCCGAAATCTTTTGACTATGTGCAAAATTAGTCATTTCAGTCAAAAATAGCTAACATGATGGTTTAGTTAATACTAATTGTTCTACATGACACGGCTAGTATTGATGTAAATAACTTTTGCAATTTTAATTTTTTATTTTTTAATAGGTGGAATGAATACTAGAGTTGGGTGGGTGCATCTTGTCCAATTTTTTTTTCATTTTTCTTCGCACTTAGCTTCACATAAATTTGCACTTTTTTGAATCTCCATTTTGTGTACTTTGCGAGCGAGGTAAGGAACCTCGGAGCGATCCGTGGCTCTTCACGCAATTTGTTTTTTTTTTTTTTTGGCACATGGTTAGATAATTTTAATAGATTTTGATCAAAATTTTAATTTTTCTTTTGATGGTCTCTTTTAATTATCTTGCAAATGTCATCTTTACAAATCCTACTTGGATAAAATCATTAAAATTGTCCCAGATTTTGTACAAGTGATAAGAAATTGATTTCTCACTAAAAGATTAGGAGACGCGTCTGTAACCATTCTCATTTCTTATTTCGTGATAAACAACATAAGTGCAGCGAGGTACTACTTATTGAGATAACTTGAGTTTATAGACAATTTGCTATTATTTGGATGATATTACCTAGAGTTCAATGATGCTTACTATAATCTCTTGCTCATGAAGAAGATAAGCATTTCATCTTTTTTAAAGTTAAACGAGTTGGCAAAGATGGTTGGCGAAGCTTCGTGATGCTCATCCTAGAAAAATTGATTCAAGAGGATCTGACATGATCGTATCGTACTTAGTGCGCTTCTCTTATTGTCGGCCATTACATTTGTCTACAATAAATTGCATCATTGTCCTTTTTCTATCGATCAGAGAGTGCTCGTGAATATGGACAATTGGCGTTGATGGTTGGCAAAGCTTGGTGATGTGGGTCCCAAAAATATGACTATAGGATTTGACATTATCGTAATTAGTGTGCTTTTATATTTATCGGCGATTACTTTTGGCCAGAATGACTTGCATTATTGTCCTTTTTATGTCGATCATAAACTTTATGAAGCCAAAGATTCTACTGATATAGGTTAATGATGTCTTGATACTAAAGGCATACTTGTCTCAAACTATCATTAATCCTTATCATAACTTGAGAAAAGGACACCACAAGCATCATGATTTTCGAATAGCGTTTACTAGCCATAACTTTTTTTTTGTTTGATCGCTTAAGTGTCATAACTTATACACAACCCTCACTTGATCACCATAACTTTTTTTTTTTTTTTTATTTGAGTGCCATATAACTTTTTAATTGACCATTTGAGTGTTATGACTTTTTAAAAACTTTCACCACAAGTGCTATGTGACGTCAAATTTTTGGTACTTAAGTGAACATTTTTAAAATTTTTTGACACTAAAGTAATCGATTGAAAGATATGACCTCAAGTGAACTTTTTTTTAATAAGTTATGAACACTTTAGTGTTTGGAAAAAAGTTATGATATTGAAGTGAGCGTCGTATGAAAGTTATAGTACGTATGGTATCCTTATCCATCGTAACCCATTTATGGTGTCGGAGCTAGCTTTGTCAATGTCAAACTAAGATTAAAATTCTACATATAATAATACATTAGTGCTACGAGGAAGGATTCACCAACCTCATGGCCAAAGTGAAAAAGAGGAACGATTGGAGGGAAAAAGATTATGAATCGGAAACCTACAACAGAAAGCATTGATTTGACGATTTTAGAAGATACTGAGAAGCAACCACCGATGCACTTCATATTTGAATCTACAAGGTTAGGGTTAGGGTGGGCGATCGGAGGGGCGAGAGATAAGTGAGATTGGACACTGGGGTTGTAATCAGGGTTGAAAGATTGGTCGATGGCTTCCCCGCCCTTGTCTAGGCAAGGCTTGCATTCAATGTCGATGAGGATCACCAACACCACTCATGTGATAGTATAAGTGAGATTGTGATTGTGGCCATTATTTTTCTTAGTTTTTCTTTTGCTGAGTGCTAAGAGAGGTGGTGAGGCCGAGCAAGACAAGACTAGAGACCCTTTCTCAAGCCACATTGCCAACGGCGCTTTCTTATCATAAAGTGTCGTTCGTAGTTGCCATGCAAGCTCATTTGGACGTAAAAAATGACGGTGGCCATTGTGCCCCTCAATTAAGAGGACGTGCTTGTTTTAGGACATTTGAAAGTTGGGAACATTTGTGTCCCTCCAAGGTATGTACATACTTGCTATTTTTATGACGTTAATATAATATTTTACAGCCTCTGAGGGAATCTTTCTTCCTAAATAAAAGAAAATGAAAATTCTGACTTTTCTTTATCAAATTTCTTTTTATTGGGATACCAGAATTTTTAAAGTCGATTAACCCACATGACTTGCAATCGCTGAATTAATGTACATAAGGAATTATCAAATACTTTTTGAAAGCGTTTTTGTGTAAACAGAAATAGGAAAGTTCATGTTCATGTTTCCGAAAAGTTCAATATATCCATGACATAATCTATAAGGGATTGAATGGGGAGAAAATCTTCATTCCTTCTCGAAAAACTTTGAAAGTATTGCAATAGCAATACTTGTTAGCTTGGAGAAACATTTCATCAAGAAAGAGAGTTACGAAGCATAACCAAGTTAAAGAATCATGATATCTTTGCAATGGGAACTTGTAGGGGGGAAAAGCAAACTTCCAAACCAATTAATGCTATGGCCAACCTTCAGTGATCGAAGAAATATGGTCTGAAATTGGTCTTTTGCTAATAGACGTCTTCAAATAATTGGTCTTGTTGCTCAAAAACATTGTAATCAACATTTAGGTCCTAGCCAAAAGAGAATCGATACTCATGTTAGAGTCAAGGTGTTCATGCTATATATCAATTTTTAATCAATGCTATTCTTTAGAAGCCAAGTAATCATCTCCTTCACTGGCAACTTTTGGAAGCGGTTGAATAGTATGCTTCGAATTATTTTCTTCAAATCAACCAAAAGGTATTGTCCTCTTATGACCTTGCTTTGTAGTAATTTTGGTGGGGTTTGGTCCCACAAACTAAGACAAGTTTTGATTAACAAACAATAATTCACATGAACATACCATAAGGTTCCCCTTTCTCGCTTACAAATGTGTGGAAAGAGATTGATTTTGGCTCTTTTTTCGATTTTTTTCTTAAAAAATTGGCAAATTTTTATGACATGGCCCCCACATATTTCTAACTTACATTGAATCAATTCGGACGGGTCTAATGGAAGGATTTGATGTCACGCACCTATTTTCCGTCAGAGAAAAGAACACATTAGAGGTGATGTGATGACGAAGACCAATGGTCCTCAATCAGTTTGGGTGCTCTTAAAAAAGAACACATTAGAGGTGATGTGATGACGAAGACCAATGGTCCTCAATCGGTTTGGGTGCTCTTAAATCCTTACCTAGCACGACGTTGGGATTTTCATTTTAGTTCGATTAACCCTATGAATCACTATCAGCTTATTAGAGTTAGCTAAAAATCAAGTGGGGCATGAGAATATACCCACTTCCTATGCAACCAAATATCTAAGTTTAGGGATTGATTACATTATTTATCTAATTCGTGCCCTTTCGGTACCTAAACTCGATCATTTGTCAACCAAGGTGTCCATGCAATCTTTTTACCAAATTATGAGTCCTAAAGTTATTGTTTGCTAAGTGTCCATGCAATGATTTTGTGTTTATGATGTTCCTAACATGAATCTGACCACTTAACTAAAAATGAATAACAGCAAAAAAAAAAAAAAAAAAAGGTATAAGGGCAATCATAACAAACACATTAAAAATAATAATGAAGGACGAATAAAAAATATAGCGTAGTAAAATAACTCAATATAAGTTAGGTAAAAAATGTTACATGGCCTTGCTATTAAACCCCATGACAACAACCCCATGAGCTTAATTCAAATTGAGTTCAATTTATTTTCTAAATGATCAACCATCTAAGACTAAATCAAAGGTGTCCAATAAAACATTAAACCATGTGTACACTAACTGATTGAAACTAAACTAATTCCAAGATAATTCTGATACCAAATTCTAACAAATTTTCCATTTTTTTATTTTCAAGATTTTTAATATTATTTTTTTATTATTTTCGTTTCCTTCTCTTATTCTCGGTCCCTCCTGTGAATCAGTTCTTCACTGAGATACTCCATGAATTTCAGCATTACCTCAATCAAAGCAAATTTCAGCATTACCTCAATCAAAGCAATTGGCAACAAACATGCCCAATGATTAAGAAATCATCAACATACAAACACCGCATCACGGCTAATTAGAACAGCACTTAGATGGGGCTTCAAATGAATTCAGTCTACACCGAAAAAGGAATGACCAGCAAAGGAATAGTGATGACAGCCCATATCCAGCATTTTCAAGGCACAACAACATGGTTATCTGTTGAAAAATTATCACCAATTCACCATAACAGTCTCCTAGGTCATCATACTTGTTCATATGATAAAAATGACATCACAACGAATTGAAATTGAACTTCAATTAGATAAGTCAGCAAATCCAAGTTACATTCCAGCATGATCAAACGTGACTATGGTTCTATTTCTTTCAAAATTGACATGTATTCTTAACACTCATCCATTGCCCACTCATTTTATGAAGCATATTCGAGTATCAGCTACATGAATAAACGTCCAGGTTGTAAAACAGAACACAAAACACATAACCCGATTATGAGTTTATATCAAATTAAAACTTCGGTTTAATCCCTGGCTTCGATTAATTGAATGAGTTTCTCTATCCAAAAAAATGCTAAGGTAAGAGATCATATTAATATAGCTTCATCACATGCCAGAGGGGTTTTGGTAGAAGGACTGAAGAAAAGCAAATGTAGAGCAAAGCCTACTAAACTTGGTTCTACAAATCGCTAGACATCAATTCCCAATCAATGATTCCCCAAAGAACTGTGGCTACTACAAAATTTTTCTTTTTGGGAATTAAAATATTCAGGACCTCAAGCTTTCCAAATACGATCACAAAAAAAAAAAAAAAAACCAACTCAGGATAGCAAAGGAAAACCAAAAACAGAGATAATAGGTAAAGCAGGATTCACTTGTACTGAATTGATCTTTCCTTACCAAATTTACATGAGTATACCCATACTCAAACCTTTCAAGCTGAAAGCAATGCGGATGCAGAAAGAGCAGGAGTTTCGCCAGTTGCTGCTGTACAACCTCAACTTTGTGCTCGCAGGGCCTTGAAACAGTGCAATAACAAAGATGTGAATGGCGGACAGAAAAGAAGAAACACATGTAATGAAGACAACTAAATGCAGAGGAAAGGATAGAGAGTCCATAGTTAATGATTGTTGCCTTGTCAAGCACGGTCAGTGAGCTTCTATTTCGAGAGGCAAGCTCTCACTCAATCACTGGCCACACCTCATACGCAGCGATGACACGTCAGAGTGATATGGATAAGGAAAAATGAAATATAAAGAGAAATCTGAGCATATAGCAACGATTCGAACACTGAATTCTGTTCATATAAAAGATGAGAAATCAAGACACAATTTCCAACATGAGAATCATAACACCAATTCAATAAAAAATGAGCGTCGATTTCCAACTAAATCAATCACAATGAGGTCTCAATAAGCCAAGAATAAGTTGAGTTGATGTATTACGACTTTCGGCTCAATGATTTAATAGAAACACATCCGGATCTGGTTCGACCATTTCATCAAACATGTGATACGCATTTCGATCAAGGAGTTTGTACGCGTATATGAACCGACGATTCACTTTTAGATCATCAGAACAACATCGGAGAAAGCTTAAATCCATAATAGAACCTCAATCGTGGCCGATTTTCACACAAACAATAACAATTTTACCTTGATGATGTGCGATTGCAGTCGCGAACAGCCGCTGAACTTACGAGGAGGACTCCTGGGCGTCACCGATGATGATTGGACCTGGCAAAGGAGGATTCAGCGAGTGCAAGGCACTTCGAGATCTCCGAACGACAAACAGAGCAGAACAGGGAGACGCGATCAGTGAAGCTCGGGAGCGGCTCCGATCGGCCACGACTTCGGCATCTTTCTTTCAATACTTCGTTTCATCTCTCCGACCTGGCTGAGCTCAAAGCGACCAGAGGTGGAGGCGCCTCGATCGACGGAGATTCGAATGTTTGCGGTGGGCCGAAGATTGGACTGGAGTCGACGTTGTAGGTTCAATCGAGGGTATCCAGAAGAGAATTCTCGTTCTTGGAGTCTCCATGCTTCAGTGAAGAAAGGTCCGAGAGGGAGCAGAAATCTCTGGTTCGCTCGACTTCCTCTCATCTCCTTTCGAGGGTCGTTTCTTGTCGCATCTTCATTTATATTGTATTTCTACTGCAACATTGGGAC
Source organism: Eucalyptus shirleyi (assembly GCA_017140165.1). Lineage (NCBI taxonomy): Eukaryota > Viridiplantae > Streptophyta > Magnoliopsida > Myrtales > Myrtaceae > Eucalyptus > Eucalyptus shirleyi. Next base: position 31,656,977 of record CM029447.1, read on the forward strand.
TGTCCTAAATAATAATGATGACGTAAGTATTGTCGACTTTAAAAATTTGCTTAAATTGTTGATTTTGAGACGTGAGGGCATGCGGGTCAAGTGATTATCTTCATTTTGCGGAATGGATTTAAGGTTCTTGTATTATATTTTGATCTCGTATTTTTAAAGAAGTGTTGACAGAAGCTTTTCGTGCCAAATTATATCTCATCAATAGATTTTGGTGTTGTAGCCAATGCACGGTCGTAGCAACAAGAGAGGACCATGAGGCGCTATTTAATGGCAATATGTGGCAGCAATCCTCGGCGTTCTCAGGTGATATTTATCATCTCATCATTTCTGTTCATTTGCTTCTAACTTTTTTGTTTTTAATGAAATTTGTATTAATAACACTATACTGCAAATCTCGCTTTACATTGATTATATTGATTTTTGAAGTTCTTTCTCAAGTATCATGCGAACATTTGCTAGTATAGAATTAAGTTGTACTTTAAGTATAAATTGCCGCGACCTTCCTAAGGGTGATATTAAATATGTCCAAGGAAATTTGCTGGATTGCTAAACGAAGAATGATTTCTCTTTGGTAGATGGGGCTTATGCCCAGCACCTACCCTTACAAGTCATACTAATTGTAACTTAATTTTTCTAATTAATCATTTATTCAAGATTAGGCTAAAGAAGCACTACTAACCTATTAGAAGCCAGTTTGAAAGTTGGGTAAGATGCGAGAGCGTAGGAACCAAAGATTCATGTGTTTTGGGACTTGAGTAGGCTACATTAATTTAATACACTTTTGATACCTTTCATAAAAAAAATTTGCATGTAGTATTTTCATTTATTGTTTTCCTAAATCCTCTAATATAGGAAGATGATAATGCATAGTGCTCGAGCAGTAAAAAATAAACAAGCAATCAATAATAAATATTAACCATAATAATAAATAAAAGGTGTAGGAAAAATAAAGAACCCAAGCCGTATGGGTAAAATTTTATGAAACCTTGTTATAATGCTCATGACAGGACTCTTGTGAGCTATAAATGGAAACTCAATATAAAATCTTCAAAATTAACCACCGCTTAATAAATAAAAAAGAACAAATATAAAAACGTGAGGTAGTATATGCATACTAAATGAATTATTTCCATAAAATGAACTGTGATATATGGAAATAAGAATCTAATTGATGCTATTCAAATGTAATGCAATCTGCTTCAATTCCCTTAAAAGCAATCCTAGGTGAAATTTTCGATGGAGATGCAATCCTAGATGAAATTAATGAAATTCTCATTAAGAAGTAGTCTGAGAATATATAAAATTTGCTTCAGAACACAGCAAATTCGAAAGTCTAAGGGCCCCCGCGCGGCTTGACGCCGATGAGGTCCCGACTTCTTCTTCTTCTCCCTCGTCCTCCTCTGTTCTCTCACTTCTGTCTGTGCGCAGAGAGGCACGGGGAGCGAGAGAGAGAGAGAGAGAGAGAGAGAGAGAGGAGACAATGAGAGTTTCTCGTTGTTTACTTTCGCGAGAAAATGAGAAGAAAAAAAGAGAATGTGCAGTGTGACTGTCGACCGGCAGCGTTTGGATTGGCCATGGCGTTCTAAGAGAATCGGCAATTTTTTAGACAGAGACGCCCCAGGAGGATACCGGGAGAGCCGGTGGACGGTTCTGTGGTCCGAGGAAATCGGCGCGTCGAAGCGATCAAACCGTCCGTCCCGCGCCCCGCCACCCAGAAAAATGATCGGATCGCTCGGTCGTCGGTTTGTCACTGAAAGCTAAATAAAAAGGAAGTGCGAAGCAGGGTATGCCGAGGACCGGGACAACCACCATCATCATCATCGAGGAGGATCAATGCTGTTATTATGCCGTGTTCAAAGCACCCCACAAATCATTTTGTAAATCCCTATCCTTTCTTAGTGGCAGGCTTTCCAAAAGCCCTAGGAAACAGCACAGAAAACAAAATCAATGAGATGCCGGGATAGAAAAATAACTCCATTCCTGGTCAGCCTCCTGTCCCATCGATGCTAACAAATTGACTTTCTCTCATCGAAGTAGCAAGAAAGAAAGAATATGGTTTTAAGGAAGGTCTATTTCCAAGAAGCAGTTGGGAACCTATTGCTTATGACGTGTCATCATCCATTGGCAGTCTACAACTGATGTCAATTTGGACAGCTTTTAAGTTACGTAATTATTTTAAGCATTCAGCTCAAGAGATCATGGCGTCAAGTCGTCAAACAAATCAAATCAGTTAATCAAAAACAGTAGTCACTGGAATCCTTTCAGTGAGAATAGTCCAATGTTAGGATGTAGCACAGGCCAATATAATATGATGCCTTGTGAAGAGCGCTTGAATGCCCACGTCAAGGAAGATCCTCTTAGGACTCTGAAGAATTTGCAACATGGCGTAGCAGACTTTCCAAGCAGATGCAGTCTACAACTGATGTCAATTTGGACAGCTTTTAAGTTACATAATTATTTTAAGCATTCAGCTCAAGAGATCATGGTGTCAAGTCGTCAAACAAATCAAATCAGTTAATCAAAAACAGTAGTCACTAGAATCCTTTCAGTGAGAATAGTCCAACGTTAGGATGTAGCACAGGCCAATATAATATGATGCCTTGTGAAGAGTGCTTGAATGCCCACGTCAAGGAAGACCCTCTTAGGACTCTGGAGAATTTGCAACATGGCGTAGCAGACTTTCCGAGTAGATGTGGTGGTCATGAAATTTCTTTTTTTGATCCGAGAAAGTGCACTAATGACAAATTCACGGACACAAATTTCATGTTGAAGAATTCAAAAGACCCCAGTTCATCAATTGATAGTAGTACCAATAAAGTTGATGATGTTCATGTTAGTGAGGAGATTCAATGGGAACATTTGGTCATTGGTGAAAGTATTGGACTAGGTATTGCTTTGATTAAGTCTTTGGTTGGATAGATTCTACTCATGTCCTTATGCAGGTCCACACATTAGCTCAGAGAGCAAGACTCATGAATTCATTTATGTTGATCCTGTAGCTGCATTTTTGGTGACATTTGTCTAGTACTATGAGATATGCTTTATCACCATTTTACCGCCTAATATGCTCATGGCTAGCTAGCCATGTAACAAGAAGTGATGTCTTCTGATAGAAATTCTCTATGGCAATCTGAATGTAAGCATAATTGCAGTATTTATTATAGAATGTACTGCAATGTTTTCTCATTGAATTGCATTATGTCAGAAATTCTACCTCATTTCATCGTCTTCCAAACAGGCTCCTTTGGAAAGGTCTATTATGCTTACTGAAATGGCAAGGTCAGTTTCAAATATTTCTAAATCCTGCAAATCGAGAATTGCCATTGCATTAGTTAATTGAAGAGTTCCTTTATTTTCAGCTATGACTTATATTTGTTTGAATATATGGAATGTGATTATATCCGTTGACTCCTTTTATATGACTACTTTTAAGCAAAAGATCCTCCTTGAATGTGACATGTAGTCTTTTTAGTCAAAAGAAATTATGGTTAGTACTTCAGTGTCCTGCTTTTGTGCTAACGTTTCAGATTTTTAGACTAAGCAGCTAGTGTGTAATAGTGACATCAGGTATGGTATCAAAATCTGGAATTTCAACCTGGGTTGGTGATAAAAGCTTCAGAATTGGTAACTTGACATACGCACATCACTTGTTGGACTGGTGCCGACCATTATAACTAATTCCTCGTTGCTCATTCATGGCCTCGTCTTACTTTTGGCCCCCTTCCTACTCTGTTAGTAGGTGCTGTCGAGATTCTGCTTCCATGTTTAGCTCTTCGGTAAAGAGTTGCAAGTTCTCTGGATGTAATCGAATCCTTATTGTGTAGACTGAAGATTTTTGTACAAATAGTCACAATGAATAGGCTGTTGCAAAGTCTTTTTGTATATTGTTAGTCTGCAGCTCAATCGAACCCCATCCATTTGGTAGAAGCACTTTAAACACTGGGCTGTTTAGGTTTGTCGTTCTTGTGGTTTTATATACTCTTAAATATCAAGAAATGGAAAGAGAAGCAGCATATGGCTCTCTTTCTCTTTTTAACATTTTCCAAAGAATTTTATGTACTTATTATTAGTACTTTGCAATTTAGACATTATCTTTTGCAAAATACTTGGTGATGTGCTCTTAATATTTAAAAATCTATAATGCATCATGAGACCTAAGATAAATTGCAATACATCTTTGAGTCTCTTTCTCTTTTTAACATTTCTGTTCATTTCCCCGTTTATCCAGCAACTGTAAGATAAATGACTATGCACCGTGCTTTTTCCTTCTAAGCCAAGGTTGCTGATAATGCGTAGACATTGTCATCAGAGTGTCATACTTTTCATGGGTTCCATGATCTGTCCACGTCTATGGAAATAGTTGTGTTCAACGATTAATATGTTTGCTTAATTTGCTTATTTAGCAAGGAAAGAAATGAGGACCAATCAGAGCAATGAGTCAACAAATGTTTTCTAATATATCTAGGAAGATAAGGGCCCGTTTGTTTGCACTTCTTTTTTTTGTTTTTAAACAGTTTTTCTGTTTTTTTGTTCCTGGGAACAAAAAAAGAACAGAAACGCGTTTGGGTGCGTTTCTGTTCCTTTTTTGTTCTTTTGTTCCCAGGAACAAAAAAGAAACAGAAACAAGAAACACAAATTTCTTGTTTCTTGTTTCTGAAACAGAAATGAGAAACACTTTTTGTTTTTTTTCTTTTTTCTCTTAATTTTTTGTTCTTTTTTCTTTTGGCCGGTCGCCGGCCTCGGCCATGGCCGGCGACCGGCCGACGAGGCCGGCGGCCCGCCCGGCCCACGGCGAGGCTCGCCGGCCCCGGCGAGGCCGAGGCTCGCCGTAGGCGGGCGAGGGTCGGCCTCGCCATGGCCGGGCGAGCTCGAGCTCGCCCGGCCATGGCGAGCCGACCTCCGCCCGGCTGGGCGAGCCCGATCTCGCCCGATCCGGCGAGGCCGAGCTCGCCCGGCCGGCGGCGAGCCTCGGCCTCGCCGGATCTGGGCGAGATCGGGCTCGCCTGTGCCGGCGCGAGGTCGGCCTCGCCAGATCCGGCGAGGCCGACCTCGCCCGGGCCGGCGAGCCTCGGCCTCGCTCGGGCGGTGGCCCGGCGAGGCCGCGCCTCGCCGCGGCTGGCGAGCTCGGCCTCGCCGGCCGGTCGCCGGCCATGGCCGAGGCCGGCGACCGGCCAAAAGAAAAAAAATAAAAAAGAAAAAAGAAAAAAGAAAAAAAGGAAAAATAAGAAAAAAATAAAAAAATAAAAGAAATAAAAAAATTATCCAAATTTACCAAACATGTTTCTTTTATTTTTTATTTCCGGAATAAGTTTACCAAACGTCTTTTTTTGTTCAAAAATGTTCCCTAACGTAAACACTTTTTTCTATTTCTGTTCCCTGGAACAATTTTTAAACAGAAACACAAACAAACGCGCCCTAACTGACCATATGTCTTGTTCTTCTGTTCCAAGGTGCTGATGATCCATAGACTGCGTCATCCAAATGTTGTTCTTTTCATGGGTGCTGCGGCTCATCCTCCACATCAGTCTATCATTATGGAGTTTCTTCCAAGGTACAATTTTTTGTACCTTAAAAAACCTTGGTAGTATGGGAATGACATCAATTGTTAGGGGGATGCAGCTCATTTATCTACTGTTAAAGGTGTTAATATTTTGATGGTGTGCGACAATCTCATTTTGCTGTCTGATTTTTAATTTTGTTTACTTCTCCAGGGGAAGCTTGTATAGTGTCATACATTGTCCTGTCATATTGATGAGAAACGCATGATAGAAATGGCCCTTGATGTGGTATGAAATAATTGGTCTCCCTTCTCTTTGGTGCTGAAGATACAGAGATTTCCTTTTTTGAAATCGGTTTAAGTGCTTAAGGAAATGTTACAGGCAAGGGGAATGAATTGCTTGCACACAAGCCTCCCGACAATATTTCATCGAGATTTGAAATCACCAAATCCTCTTGTTGACAAAAACTGGATTGTCAAAGCGCATAAAACTTATTAATGTTGCCTGACACTTTCATTTTCTTTCTTTCACTTCTTTAAATAGCAAATCAAGCTATTCTCTTGCGTACATATCATTCATCCATCTCCTAGGTGCTACTAACATCTTGCTTGGCCTTTTTCTCTTTTTCTTGGATACTCTTCTCCCTGACAACATGAGCATCTCAGATAAGCTCGATATTGACTGGTATTAGCTTATTCTGGGATAACATGTTGACTTTATTTCTTGTAGACTCTGAATTCTCATTCTCTCTTTTCACTACCATACATGAACTTACATTTGTACAGAACCTTGATGTGCATGATTCTTGATTTACCAAACTTGCTGATGCGATGCAATTTCCATCAGAAATGTGCTCTGTGAGTTCGATCTGGATGACAATCAAAGTTTGCAGTAAAATGTCGTTTGCGTCCGCACTAAAATTTATCGTTGTGCAGGTTTGTGACTTTGGGTTGTCTTGAAGCATAATACTTTCTTGTCATCCAAGTCAATTGCTAGAACAGTAAATTTGGAAGCTTTCTTGAAAATCATTCTTGAAGAGTTTTCAAGGATGGAGAGAGAATGATATCCAACTATATTGAAATAGGTAAAGACATTTGGATGGTTTCTACTAATAGCTTTCAGTGAAGTTAAATGGACAATTAGCAACAAAAGAGGAAACAAAGAGAAAACAACTAGAAACATTATTTTTGGTCATTTCAAAATTAGACTTCTTCTCTAACACAATCTTAAACAGTCGGACAAGCATGTACATAGTGATTCAATTTGTGAAATTAGAAAACAGTTTGCCATAGCATTACTAAACAATGCCCTAGGAGTCTGATAGTCTTGTTTTCCAATTTTATTTTATACTTGGATTTGAAAGAAACCTTTCTTGATGTTTCTTGAGATTTTGAGCTGTTCCTAATGTGAAGCTCTTGGTCATGTGAGGCTGAGTGGATGGCACTAGAAATTCTCCGCAATGAACCGTCAAATGATAAGTGAATTGTGCATATCTGAGGTAGCTTCAATTATTTTGTCCAAACTAAGTTTCTTAAGCTTGTCTTGCTTAGATTTTGCAATAGTCAAGCCTGAATGATTTCACTTATGAGCGTTGCTGTGATCATATGTTGTAATTATACTATTAGGCCTTGCGTTTTTCATTGCTTAAGCTGGAAAGCATTCTTCCCGATCTACTTTTTTGTCGTTTTTGGGATTTGGATGGACTTAAATAATGTCCTTCTGATTGACTCTATCACTGATAAACTGTACCGTACACGATATTATATATAGAAAAGAGAAAAAAGTTGTACCTTAAGCAAAGTTTCTTTTCGACTCTGCTTGGATGTGACTGTCAGGGAAAAACTACTTTATAAGAGCTGTATAACTGATGTTATTCGCTCTATATACGTGCTGCTTGAGATGATATAGTTAACCACAGCACTTCCTTTTCATAAGCTTAAGCTGTAGGAGCTACAAAGTTTTATTCGATGTTTCGTGGATTGTGCAGATGTGACATTTTTAGTTTGGAGTCATTCTCTGGGAGCTCGCCACGTTGAGAGTACCTTGGACTGGGATGAACCCAATGCAAGTTGAAGGAGACGTAGGTTTTCAAAATCGCCGCCTCAAGATCCCCAAAGAAAGTCGATCCCTTGGTTGGAAAGATCATCTGGAAATGTGTGCAGAAGTCAGAAAAATTTGCAGCTCCCAGATCAGATTGATCAGTCTCGAGTTCCCACTTCAGCTCACGTAGCTTTACTTCGCCGGGGCTTACGAAGTGTTTCGGGCAGGAATTGCCGTTGCTTCAACTTTGAATCGCCGAGGAGACGGTCACCAAGCGGAGAAAATATTAGGTACCCTCAAAGGACCACGTCATCGGTGCTCTGAACGATTCATCGTTCGACACCTGTCCAGCGGCAGGTCCACGTCCGCCTCTTCACTTTTCTCGCGCTTCTCTCTCTCCTCTCTCTTCTCACTCTCTCCCAAGTAACTCCACGGCTGGTGGCTCGGCTCGGCTGAGCAGAAGAAAGCACGAGCGAATAGATAATAAATGCGCAACATCCCGCTTAAAATTTCTCTCTCCTCACTTAAATATTTTTTGGACTCTCTCTCTCCTCGTGAACGAGCTGCACTTCCTCTGTTTCCTTCTCAGCCATTCCACCCCTCCGCCTCCGCCTCCGCCTCCACCTCTCCAAGAAGCCTTGCTGGTCATCTACCTCTGGCACGTCGCCTCCTCCAAGAGCCCCACCAGTCGCAGCTGGTTCTCGACCCCCTTCGCCTCCAACGGTTTCCAACGCCGAGATCGTTTGTGCTGGCGTTGGTCTCTCGGCAACTTCTGGGCCTCCGTCCGATTGCCTCCCTCCGACGAACTCGTCATCAACTCCGACTCCGAGCCGCCGCCGCCGCCGATGGCGTCCTCCGTCTCTGGCATCTGCTCGTCCTCCCCCTCCCTCAGGCCGAAGACGCTGCCGGCCTCCGCCGCAAAACCGTCGGCCTCCGGCAGGAGGGAGGCGGCCTCGGTCTCGTTCCCGAGCGGCGCCAGGCTCCCCGCCGTTGACCGGGTGCTGTCCCTGTCGCTGGTCCGATCGGTCGTGAGGGAGATCTCGGTGGACCTGGGTAGGGCCGACGGCGCGGCGAAGAAGGAGAGGCGCGGGCTAGAGGGCTGGCTGTGGACAAGGTATGTGGACTGGCTGCACCAGCACCGGATTTAGGGCTTTTCTTTGGACGCAAGCCGAATCGGGTTCACGGACGAGTTCGTGGAGAAGATGGAGCCTCGGTTCAAGGTCGCGTTCAAGGCGATGAAGGAGCTGGAGAAGGGCGCGATCACGAACCCGGCCTGGGCGAGGGTCGCATGGTCGGGCACTACTGGTTGAGGAAGTCGAAACTCGCGTCGGCCCGGTTCTTGAAGGCGCAGATTGAGAGCACGCTCGACGCCGTCTGCAATTTCGCTGCCGACGTGGCCAGCGATGAGGTCAGTTCTGAAATTCCGGTCGTTGTTGCTCTGTGTGGTAAGAGAGTCTGTAGTTCCCTGCGTTCTTTTTTTTTTTTTTTCTTTTCTGGGAATCAGTTTGCCGTCGTAGATGTCTGTGTCAGTTTTCTGGTAAATGCCAGAGTAGCTTGAGGAAAGCACGAGCCAGAGGAAAGCGCAAGCCGGGGATAAATTGAATTGGTTTCTGGTCGAAGAGATGGAGAGCTCGTTTATGTATTATTCACTTGAAATGACCGTGTATGTAAATTTGCGAAATTTCAAAATTTTCTTCGGGTTTTTTGATTAATGTCAGCATGAAATTCGGTTTTTGATCGTTGGTTTCCTTTTAGTGTGCTCAGCTGATTGCATCGGACACAGATGGATTGATTGACTTGATTATGTTTGACGCTTAATTTGCAGATTAAGCCCCCTCCTACTTCTCCCGTGGATCACTTTCTCTCTTGCTGTCGTCTTCTCTCGCTCATCCCTTGTCTTGAGCTCATAGATATCCCTGCAGAATGTATTATTTGCTCTTGGATCGAGATGAATCGACTGTTAAATTCTGGAGTTCATAGAAGTTTTTCAGTCTTCGAGCTTACATGGCAAGCTATAGCTCGAGGCTTTTGTCCCGAGTACTTAAGAACAGTCCTAACACTGAAATATGATAAAGAACAGAATTCAGTAGCCTTGGAGGTCCCAGAGACTATGACTTCTGCCAGGAACAAGCTAAAATCTGAAATTTCTCCAGATTGGTATTCATCTAAGAAGAAAGGAATTGATGGGTAATATATTGTTAATTTCTTTGGCATCACATACCACTTCTGTCTATTCGTAACTATGCCGTGAGGCACCTTCTAGTTTTTCTTTATATTTACACTGAACCCTTGTTGAATCATAACAGTGACCATAGGCAAAATTTTGTCCATAGGATAAAATTTTAGCTTCTTTTGTGTCAATTAGATGTCTTGAGGATTCGTATCATTTCGATGTTGAGGACTTTTTGAGGACCATCTATTGTTCTCTCAGTGGTGGTTTTTGTAACATTTTGTCTTGCAGTGTTACTATGAAGGTGTTATTTGTGATAGCTCCCCAGACCTTTCATATTGAGTGCCTTGATCCTCCTCTCAAGGTAGTTCATAGCTATTTGAGGGGTCTTGCCTTGAGTTCGATGTGTTAATTGCTGTCATTTGTCTTATCATACTTGATTGAGATAATTTAGTTGTCTAAAAATGGGGAAGTTCTCAGTTGAAGATGCTCTCATGTCTGTCCTCTTATCTGAGATTTACTTTTGATCCCAATATGCTGTTCCCTAATGTGGGTTACTTGTTACTTTCCTTGAACTGTGATTTCAGACTCTTCAAGCTCCAATGTTGGAAACTCCAAGAGCAAACCCGAAGAGTATTGCTTTAATTATACTGGGAGGAGGTGCTAGAACATGATTGTTTCCACTTACTAGCAAAAGGGCCAAGCCAGCAGTCAGTGATTATTTGTATATGCCCATTGCTTACCCACATAGCACTCTCTCAACTATATATTCAATTATGTGGTTTTTTTAAATCTGCAAGTTCCTATAGGAGGATGCTACCGGTTGATTGATATCCCAATGAGCAATTGCATTAACAGTGGTATCAGAAAAATATTCATCTTAACGTGGTTTAATTCTTGTTCCCTCAATCGCCACCTTTCCTGGACATACAACTTTGATAATGGCATTAGTTTTGGTGATGGATTTGTGGAGGTATAATTTTTTTTCCGATTTATTATTTTGGATTCCTGATGACTTAAACTCAAGAAACGACTGAAGTTAATATGAAAAAAATTTGGTAACACATATAGGTCCTTGCGGCAACTCAAACTCCAGGTGAAGCTGGAAACAGGTGGTTCCAGGGGACTGCTGATGCTGTTAGGCAATTCATATGGGTCTTTGAGGCGAGTGCTTAGGGTTTTGGCAATTACTTGTGCAAAGTTTTTGGAGTTTCTCTTGAAGTTGAATGTTTGTTTCAAATTATTTCTGCAGGATGCCAAGAACAAGAATGTGGAGAATATCTTGATTTTGTCTGGTGACCACCTATACCGGATGAATTACATGAATTTTGTGCAGGTACTTTGAAGATTTCATTGTAAACTCGTTCATCTAATATGTTTGTGAGTTTAAACTGACCAGTTGTGGCTTGATTGCAGAAGCATATTGATACAAATGCCGATATCACAGTGTCATGTGTCCCAATGGATGACAGGTTCTCATTGTGGTTAAATATATTGCCTTAAAAGATTTAAGAGCATTTAAAGCTCAGAAGATTTAAGAGCATATAAAGCTCAGTTCTCCTTGACATTCCACTTATGGTTGGGAAGAACCAAATTTTTGTGATTATATTGTTTCTTACGTCCGTTTTCAGTTGCACTAAATTTAGGGCTACTGATGAGTTTTGCAACTAACCCTTTCTGGTTTTTGTTGCTGCAGTCGTGTTTCGGGTTGTGGACTGATGAAGATTGACAGAACTGGACGGATTATCCAATTTGCTGGAAAACCGAAGGGCAATGAGCTGAAAGCAATGGTATCATTAATGCAATAAACACTTCCTATCATTTGACGTGACTGCTTTAGCTGTTTCCTTAGCAGACCTCATCTCTGCACATCATGTAATGCATCAACTAGTTACTAATCTTTTTTGGATTCTCGTCTCCTGCACAAACCTCTGCCCACAGCAAGTTGACAGTACTCTTCTTGGGCTATCAAAGCAAGATGCAGTGAACTTGCCATACATTGCCTCAATGGGCGTCTATGTATTTAAAACCGACGTGTTACTAAAGCTTCTGAGATGGATCTACCCCTCATGCAATGATTTTGGCTCTGAAATAATTTCGTCAGTTGTTGCAGAGCATAATGTCCAGGTCAGGACCTTTTCTTTAACATAGACTAAGTTGCGGGCTTTCTCTGTCTCTCTCCCCCCCTCATTAGAGATGTGTGTTTATAGGTAACTTGTACTTGCAAGCTACCTTAACAGAAATGCTGACTTATCAGGATGCATTGATTTGTCAGGCTTATCTGTTTAATGACTACTGGGAGAACATTGGGACAATCAAGTCATTCTTTGACACTAATTTGGCCCTAACAGAGCAGGTGTGTGTGTGGTATTGCATCTTCTGCTCGATAACTCAAAATTGGAGATGTCAATGTCATCTTCTATAGTCGTTAATTACTTGATATGCTGGCTTAACCTTAGGGCTGGAAAAATACTTACTCTTTAGATCTTTTTGGCTACAATTTCTATGTCAATCTGGGGTCTCATCTCAATCACATTCTCAGAAAAATCATAGAAGCTTCGAGTTCAAACTTTGGCTGTCATAAAGCGATATTGGCTGTCATACAATTTCTAATAGTGGGTTAATTTCCTGTAATGCAGCCTCCAAAGTGCGAATTTTATGATCCGCAAACACCTTTCTACACATCTCTGAGATTCTTACCCCCAGTAAAGTTGATAAATGCAGGGTAAGCTCGTCAACACGATAAGTCTCTGTTTTTGTAATGGTCAAACTCTGTCTCTTATTTGAACTGTTTCTGCAGATTGTAGATGCAATAATCTCTCATGTTGCTTCTTGCAAGAATGTAGCATTGAACACTCCATTGTTGGTGTGCGCTTGCATCTAGACTATGGTGTTGAGTTTAAGGTGTGCTGCATTCGTATACATTCTTTGACCTTTTGAAGATCATAATGGTGATTGCTTGAGAAAATTAATTTTCAGATTCTTTGATGATTTGGTTAGAATGTTGACATTTTCATCTTTCACTCTTAACCCTGTGAGTGGCAATTTTGGTCATTCTATTACTGATAAATGTATGCTTTCTTTAATTGTGCGTGAGCATGTAATCACCACTTATAAACCTGACATGGATGTTTGGTAGGAAAAATTGAATATAAAGTGCGTTTCTGTCATGAGATTGATGTTTATTTGTAGTTGTCATTTACTGGTAACAGTCGAATTGGGGATTTTAGACCTTTTTCCTGTTTTCTTTTTTGCAATGCTTGGATTGAATCACAAATTGGTTTTCATTTTTATTTATGAATAATGAGATCATCTTTAGGTTTCCCTTTGGATGTAATAAAGGGATGGTTTCGATGAGTTTAAGTGGAGATTGTTTTGAGTTTCAGAAGCAAAAGCTTGCCTTGGCCAAGCAGCTGAATCTTAGTCCCAGACAGGTAGAGGTCTGGTTTCAGAACAGGCGTGCCAGGTAATTGATAGTTTTGAGTTCTTTTTGCCCAAATACATGGCTTTACATCTGCGTCTCATCTGCATCATTCTGATCATTGTGGAAGAAAAATGTCAGGAGTGGGAGAGAGGCGGGTAGGGTGGGGTGGTTGGTTCTCTCTTAATCATTTGATGGTAGTTTGACAGCGAAGTCGTTTTTCTTTATAGTGAGTGCATGTAATCTTTGGGTCCACATGTATCCCAGTTGGTTCATCTTGCACACGAGGTGTGTGAACGTGTAGCGGGAGTCCAATGATGTGACTTGTCACTTAATCTAGGAGTACACTTTGCGTTCTCACTTTAGTATGGAGCACCGATATGTGGGATCCATAAATTCTAAGCCGCTGGGGGAGGAAGCGAAGTTATTAGGGAGTACTCAAATACCTAAAATTTGGTTATGCGAGGGCCCCAGTTTAGATTCATGCACTCATGATTTACAATGCAGGTGTGGAAAGCTCTGTTTATGGTTAGGATAATGACGTTGGGTCTTTTGCATCAAAGAATTGGTTTGATGAAGCAGCTTCTCTATGTTAGTTAGAGCAAATGTGCAATTCTTTTGTCTAATAGCTGCCATCTTGATTTTCTTAATCACATGGAAATGGGCTGAAGATTGTTAGTCATACCTTACTAGATTGAGCTGATAATGTGTTATTATCATGCTGTAGTTTGGCACCAACAATCTGTGTGGGGTAGCTCTGTATAAGGATGTACCGTAACATCTTTTTTCTTTTTACCAATTTGGTGTAGGACTAAGACGAAGCAAAACTGAGGTGGACTGTGAGTACCTTAAGAGATGCTGCGACAATCTTACACAGGAAAACAAGAGGCTGCAGAAGGAAGTGCAGGAGCTCAGAGCACTGAAGCTCTCCCCACAGCTCTACATGCATACGAACCCTCCCACCACGCTCACCATGTGCCCTTCATGTCAGCGAGTGTCTGTTCCTTCGGCATCATTGTCGCCTCCATCTTCATCTTCAGTCACTGCCTCAGCGATTGGCCCCATGGGGCCGGTCCATAATCCTTTTAGTCAGTTTGGACCATCCATCAACCCTTGGGCAAGGCTACAGATGCAACAAGGACTGAACAATTTGCACTCTTAATGGCTTTTTTGACATCTGTGCGGCATGTGCCAAGGCGTAAAGCAAAGAGAATCAGCTCATCCTGACAATACATTAGCAAGTATTACGTAGAAAGATCCAATGATTGGCAAAATAGAGCGTCTATTGTGCTTTTTGCTGATAATAGGACATTGATTGCTGGGATAGACAAATCTTATCCCTGTTTTTAAGGTCGAAAACATGTAGGGAACAGAAAAGGTGAACGTTAGTTGTTCACGAAACTTGTTCACTTAGGTAATTTGATGATCTATCATGATGTGGGTGATTGTGGAATCTATTCAAATGTCGATGAATCATTGTCTCATCTACCATGTTGGGTCATCAGCTGTTTAAAGCAATTCAGTTGTGCTATTTGTTGATGGGTGACACAAAATATGCCTTTCGAAAGTAAATTTAGGAGCAAAGTACTGAAACACGGGCAAGAGTTGTATGATGTCCCCTAACCATGGATATGTACATGGCGGTCACATTCTATGATTAGGCAATGACCATATTAGAATACTAACGGTTCTCTTTCATCTTATTGTTTAATAAATCTCAATCGCTGACAACGTTTCTGGTCTAGGAGTTAACTGGTTAAGTTTCTGGAATGCTAAAGTCAATTTCCTGACCAGCCCATTTGGTAGAGCAAGTAGTTACATCACATGGCATATGATGGCGACTTAAGGCATAATAAACCGATCGAAAGTGAAAAATTTCGGAAATTCAAGCATTGATTGAGTAGGACGAGGTACATAGTGCACATCGATTGGGTGACTGATACATGAAGTACCTTTCCCATAAGGTGGCTTCAAGAAGTGGAAAAGATGGTTTAGAACACATGCGTATGTTTCGGCTTGTATTCGACCCAGTTTTTACGACTTCGAAGATTCTACACATCACCTCTGTCATGTAACAATGCCCATTTCATCCTCCTTGTACAATCAATGCACAGAAGTCAGCTACCAAGATGAGCTATGGAGATTTCATTTTATTTCAGTTTGACAAAACTGGACTTAATCAAAATGTTGCTTTTGACTGTCCCAGTCCCCAAGTGATGACGCAGAATTGTCTACATGAAATTTGGATGCAGTCTAAACTGTTAATTATCAGTTAGCCATACTTAAGTCTGCAACAAAAGTTTCTCATGTTTGTGTTGAGTTAATCTCAAGGGTAGACAAATGCTCAACTCCTCGAAATGATAGAATGCATGTTCTCTGGCAATCCGAAGCAAGTTTAGCTTTGTAAGGACTCAAAGATGATACTTTGTAATAAAGTGTAATGCTGATCACATTCATGTCAATGACGGATACACCACAGCCCAAATCTACAAGAAAGGAAGGCGAGGAATCATATAGTGGGCACTTTTCTCTCTTCAGATCACGATAGCAATAATCATCATACTGTATTTGTGGTGTCTGCTAGGGAACGAAGTATGCACCCCAAGCCGGCCCTCTCTGGGAGTCTTTCGTGAATCCGCAGGCACTGGTCACAGGTGGGGCGTTCCCCAGTAGACAAGCCTTTGTACAAGTATCTGGCAAGCAACGAGAGGATCAAATTAATGAGGTAGGTTCTGGTTTTGCAAATATGCTGTACGTGGGAAAAGAAGGAAGGCATTAACGACTGAAACGTAGCACACACGAACTACAACAGCGATGGCATTTGCACACTGAATTCTCTTACTACTCACAAGAGAAGGAATGCATGTCTAACTCCATCAAAGGCCTTAACAATAACGGTAATCCAAGCAAGGTGGTAACGATCAGATGAGGAATAAATAATACATGGGGAAACTCTGCTCTCCTCGAATCGGACTTATTGGCCAGCCAAACAACAAAACCAACTGGTCAATAAATATATATACCTTTAATCTCAGTTAACCATGGTAAAATTAGAAGACAATGCTCAATTTGCTGGTCATGAGACCATAGTTGCATGATGAGCCTGAAGGTCAAAGTAAAAACATGTTAAGCGTACATACATAAGGCAAACAACAGATGCCATCAAATCCCATCTACTTAATAACCAGTCCTAAATGATGATGTTCACAGCCGTAAGAACATTCAAGTAATTTGACGATGACCTCAAGACAATTTTTGTTGTATACCATCTTGTCAGTTTAGACTAACTCAAGTACCAATAGCGATAAAGAAACATCCCCAGAGCATTTGCATATAATTCTTCAAGGAGAGTTAGATAATGCTCTAAGCCAGTCTTAAGCATTGACAAGCCAATAAATCATATTTGCAGTATCCATAGAATAAGATAGGTTTCGAGTGCTGATGAAAAGTAGGAACACGTTCTCCAACCAGAAAGAAAAGTATCATGCTATCAAACGCAATTTATCTGGTCAAATGACACTGTTATGGACAGGAAGGAATTTTAAATACATTACTGCAGGGAAACTGGGGAAAACAGCATGCAATTGTCTTGTATGATCATTATATGCCAAAATTCAGTGAGTGAGAAGAACACACGAGACGAATGAACATGGTACTACTTTTTTTCTGGCTGAGTTGTGAAGACTATGGCAAGCCAATAGAGTATGGCGCCTTGGTGAAAATGGAATCTAAACCAGAACCCTGTAGAAACAAAATTATTCTACTCCTGCTTGAAACTGGCCTTGAGATCAAGCTAACCCCAAAAGTTGTCAATTTAATTCCTCTCTCCTTCCAATCACTCAGAACATAAATACCATTAGATCAACCTACTCAGAAGTCTCAGGGATTTGATCTAGAAAGGAGATATTTTAGGACTAGATTGCATGACTAGATTTTGGCACTCAATACAACCAACAAAGAAGCAACCAATAAGGACTTTGTCGATAAAATTGATGAAATGCCTTGTCTAGAATTCAGGGAAGCTACACATCAACATAGTTTTGAGACAATCTAAACCAGGAGTTGCTTCTGCTACTCTAGATCCACAACCACCCCAAGCATTAACACATATAACCCCAGGACAGGAGCAACTCTCATTGAGCATATCTTACCATCTATTCCAAATTGACAACCTTACCTGCCCTGCTTTATCCTCTCCAGTCTATCATTCTTATACTTCGTTTAGAAGGCAAGGATGGGATGAAAATGGAAAGAAAATTTAAATTTCTGTCCTCTCTGCGCCAAAGTTTCAAACTTTACCCCAATTTTCCTTCCCCTCCCCTCCTTCCCAAACAAAGCATTGTACCGATCCTTGGGAAGGGCAACTAGAATGCCTGATACAAATCACATCGTAGCAATAAAGAAAGTCCAGCTTAGTCTGAGCATAGCCTCTAAAAGGGCTTTTCTTTGGGAATAGGAATCCCTATACACTCTAACTTGACTGCCTTGCATAGTTTGACAAGGTTTGTTCCTTCAAAAAATGGGGTGTCAACAAATAAGTAGAGCAATCACAAGTAGCATAATTCAGTGAATTCACAATACAACAACACAAACATTTTAACAGGGCCTTAAATAGATAGACTATGATCAGCCAAAGCATACAATTAATAGTAGTTACTGGCGCAACCTATTCTTCATAAGCAAAATTGAGAAACTGATAACCTAAACCAAAGTGGTAGGCTATTCCTTAGCAAAGTTATGGTCAAATTTCATAAATGGTAATTCTTCCAAAATCACTTCATTAGTTTGAGTTATTCTCACCCAATTATTTGTAGGTTTGAACACCAGTAATAAGAAAACGAATATCAAACTAAGTCAATGGGGAAAAAAAACGTTAAGTCTTCAGAGATCCTAACGTGCCAAGCCTAATAACACAGATAAACCAATGGACTGAAGAGACAGTTTGCTGTTTCTAGTCATTACATCACCCATGAATTCTTGATCTTTATTAAGTATCTCTACCAAAAGCTGCAGCCACAACAAACAGCTCAATAATTAAGCCCTTCACAACCGATAATCATTACGCATAATCGTCACTACCCAATGAGCCCATGATCCTTATGTTAATTTGTATCAAGGGACTACAGGAGTACTCAAATGTCCCATTGAAAGAACAAGACAGTTGAGTGAAAAGATTAAGCCTTTCACAAACCCCCCACACACAGTGGCATTTCGGCATTGATATCGCTTGTGCCTTCAAGCGCTACAAACTTAATGGAAAAAAGAAAACCATCCCCCGTGCCTTAAATTGCTACCATCACTCCAAACATTTCAATTCCACGGTAAAGATTACTAAGCAAACACGAAGCAAAAAATCCGAACAAGCATCGACAACAGATAGGTACGGAAAACAGGGAAAAGACAGCGCAACAACTCACTTCATGAGGATGTCCTAGTACTCGGGATCCAGGGAAGAGAACAGGGCGTCCAGATCCTTTATCGCCATTATCGCTCTGTGCACCACTATCCAGTTCGCCGACTGCAAAGACCGCGACTTCACCACTCGGAAAGATCTACCGATACAAGCAGCAAACACCCACCAAAAAAAACAGGGCGAACCTTGCATCGCTCGTCCCGCGTGTTCGGAGGCGATCCTTCGAGGGCGGTCTTGAGAGCCTCCACTAGCTTCGACCTGCACGCGACGAAATGAAACACGAGGAAATGCGGAGGTGGGTCAGCTCAAAATCGATCTGGCGAAATCGTGGACGGAAAAACCAGAAATCGTATCAGAAAATGGACCTCCAAGATTTCAAGGGAGGAGGGGGCGGGGGATCGGGGATCGGGAATCGATTGACGGAGCAAAGAGAGGCGGCATTACGGCGGCAAATGCTGGTGAGAGGGGTGGCGACCTCGGGGAGGGTGGACCGGCGGAGGTTCCTGGGGAGGTAGACGAGGGCGAGCCGAAACGCGACTGACGCGACGACCCATGTCCAGAACCCCGAGCGCGCGCGCTTCTGCTTCTTCGTCTCCGTCTCCGTCTTCTGCTTCGTCGTTTCTCTCTCCTCCATTTTCGCCGTCGTGGTTCGACGCGTTAGCATCGGGCGCGTAGGCCGAGGCGGAGGAGACGGGGGCGACGGACTCCGACGCCGACGGAGGTAAGCGGCGGAGGCGGAGGTGGAGGGCCGTCGGCGTCGCGTTTCGCTGGAAGAGAGGCACGACTTCTTGGAGAGGGGGAGCGAGAGAGAGCAGAGCGGACGTCGCGAGAGGGAGGAGGAGGAGCGTCGGCGGCGTCGGCCTCAGTGGGGGCGATGGAAGCAACCAGCGGAGGCGGAGGGGAGAGAGAGGAGAACGCAGGTCTCGATCGTTCTCTGTTTGTTCTCCTGAAAGGAGAGAGAAAGTGAGAGAGAGAAAATTGCAGAAAATTTAACTGAGGAGAGAGAAATCGTTTGGGCGGGAGTCGTGACCTGTCTTTTCTTCTGCAGCGAGCCGAGCCGAGCCAAGCCGAGCCCGCCCCCTATTTTCTCATGAGAGAGAACCTCCCGCGCGGTGGTGTGAAACGGAGAAGCGGACGACGTGGACTGACACAAGGACAGATGTCACGCAATGAATCGTTCAGAGCACCGATGACGTGGTCCTTTGAGGGTACCTAATATTTTCTACACCGAGTGGGCACAACGGTCGGGTCAGCGTTGCGTGGCAGTCGCGGCACACAAAAGCTATGGCGCCTTCCCCTGTTTCTGGAACAACCGACCCATCGACCTTGATGTTTGAGCACGCCAGGAGCTGGCACTGTCCAAACCAGGGGCAAATCGCTTCTTTATTGGAGTCCTCGACGAAGTTACCGTCGCCCACCTGGTAATTGTTTCGATTCATCGCCAAGGGCTGAGTCCATGATGAACGGGGGGGTTTGGATTTTGAGCTCTGAACACAAAGTTGTTGCGGGCTTTCCAGACCTGCCGGAGTAACGAGGAGAGGAGTTCGAACGAGACCGAGGCGTGTTTAAGATTCGCTAGCCATGCCTAAAACCTGGTTGGTCAGTCCGCGAATGTCGATTCTGATATTCATTGATGGGTTTTCCCAAATTTTGCTTTGTGCAGGGACACACGAGGAAGAGATGTTCAGTGATTTCTGGATGTTGCTCGCTTATAGCGCGGGTAGTTTCAGGTAGAATCTCTCTTCTGCACAAATTTTCCTTGGTCGCCGAGTGTGTTTTGACATAGCTGCCTGAGAAAGATGGGTGGTGGTGATAATCGTCTTCCATCTCCGATCAATAACAGCCACCATCAGGACTCCGTCGCTAGCTGCCGCAGCTTTGGCCGTGATGGAGCAGAGCATTTGACGCTCATCACCACCACCAATTGAACTTCTCTCTCGTGCTCTTTCTTTCTCTCCCGTCTAATGCATTGGAGATTCTTTTTAAGCTGACGATTTCACGATCTGTAGGAGAATTCACAACAACAACAACAACCACAATGCACTCTCTGAAGCTTGGTGTGCGCGTGAGGGCTGAGGAACTGAGCGAAACAAGAACAAAACGCACAGACCGAGATGACGGTTCCTCTCTAGCAATTTTTAGCTGGGTTTCTCATGTTACATTCCTCGCCAATTGATAGGAATTCCTGTTTTATAACACCACACCCTTCATGCTCACCAGCTGTTCGACAATTTGCCTTGGAGATGACCATGATGAATCCATTGTTCAATTTGAGATTGTATAAGAGTGATTTGTATGTTGTTCAAGGTACTAACTGTATATGGCGAATGGATGCTTCATCCTTTGATGGCCTAGAGTTCTCATTCCCTTGGTGCTTCTGTTTACTCATTCTCAGTGAATTAAGTACTGCTTTGGGAGCGTGGCTGAATCATCCTCTAAACTGAGAGCCTTTAGATTTATTTTTGCACTTGAGGTGTTCAAAGCATAATCGTCTAGGTTTTTAATGTAAAGAAATCATCTGTAACTGCAAGTTGTTCATATGTTGGAGTTGTAGCTTTTCTTTCGCATTAACTGCTGCTCTGTTTGGGGCTCGGTTGAGACTCCACTTCACATGTGATGGATGTGTTGGAGTACTGTTTGTGTCATGCTTGCGGTTACGTGCCAGTACATGCTGGCTTATCTCAGTTCTCATCATTAGCTTGCACAACATTCAATTCAGGATGTGCTATTTGTCGAAATTGTACACCCACTGCATTGTGGGCTTGCTGAATATGTCTATTCTTACTGTACATGGCTCAAATTTACTGGATTCATTGTTGTTCTTGCTGTACATGTTAAAAATATGTTAATTTCTTGGCTATGAATGCTGTGTATGTTTATAACATGTTGTGGTCATGGTTATAAATGTTGTCTGTGACTTAAATTTGCTGGATTCATGTTGATGCCTATTGTCCATATCCATTCGTTGTTCAAACAACAATCACCAAGATTTGTCTATGTGTTGTCTTAGTTGTGCGAGTTGAGATGAGGAATCCGTGTTAATTTTCAAGAAAGATAATCATGTTGTCATGCTTTAATTTGCTGAAATTGAACATGTGCCCGCTATACAAGCATTGATGATCTTCATTTGACTTCAATTTTCACTTGAGCTGATATACACTAGCAGAAGGATGTGTTTCAAGTCCATTAGTTAGATAGAATCATGAATTTCGGCCTTTAATGTTCTGATTTTGTTCTGGATTTTGCTGACATCACCGTTTTATTCATGATGTATACTAGTTGAAGACTCATTTGAGTGTTGTTTAGATGATAAGGTGACAATGTGTACTCTTTTTTTTTTTTTTTTTGGTTGGAAGACAATGTGTACTTGATTTGCTACTTATTAGGACATGTTTGGGTATTGTTGGAGTGGGTTATTTGTAAACCTTGCGAGCTTAATGAGCTGGATGCTGCAGTGAATTCTCTTAGGCATTAATTTGAATGATTTTGTTGTCATTTATCTATTGGTTTGATGGTTCTTCAGTGATTGTAAGCATGTGGATCATCTCCGATAAATACCCTAGTCTCCTGAAAATGCTAAGTTTCTCAACTTTGACATGACGTCTGGATCACTTAATGTCGAAGCAAGTAAGGATAACTGCAGCAAAGACAATACAGCACATCATACAAACTGTGGGCATTATATTTCAAAATTGATACTCATGTAAAACACCATATGCAATGCAAGAAGTTTGTTGCTGGAAAGTTAATATGCTTAATTTGTACTAGCTCCCTCATAAGGCGACACAATTTAAGATAGTTAAGAGCTGTTTCTGCAGAATGAACAATGTAATTGTGTATAAGTCCAAGGCTTAGTTAGACTTTTGTCTTGACTTAGCAGCCCCTTTTAAATAAACCGACGAAAAATCCCGATTAAACTTGTTGCAGCATGCAATGCATGAGTTCCAAAAGGCCACGGCTCAAGAGGCAGACCAAAATTTTGGTTCAAAGAAAACAAATCAGATTTACTGAAGTCAAGTCTAATGAGGACTACAAGAAGAAAACTCCAATTAGACGACCACGTTTTCTTTAGATCACGCGCAAAATTTAACATCATGTCGTTCAAATAGTGAGGTTTGAGTAGAATCCACATTGTGAAGAATGCTTCTGAGTTTTTCTGCGAACCATCCTCCGAAAGACAGGTTTTTTCTGGCCACATCATCGGTTCGCGCGAAACGACAAGAGTAAAATACCGACAAGTGAGAACATTGACTCAGGCCTCAAGAAAACGAAGCGCATCGCTATGCAAAAAAGAAAAAAAATTCTGCAGCGAAAAAAGCGCGCATGCATGATCACATGGGCAGGCGACAGGCACAAACCTCAATTTGAGAGAAGAGAGCGGGTTGACCGCGAGCTCGGAAGAAGTGGTCAACTGCGTCGTTGGGACCGCCGTGGTTGCCTCCTCCTCCTCCGCCGACTCCTACTCCTCCCATGGGGCCCTGTCGGGTCCCCCAACCGCTTGTTGACCTCCTTTCACATCCGAAAAGAAACCCAAGCAACCCCCCATGCTCTCTCCCTTCCTCCTTTCCTCTCGAACAAGTCCGATTTCACCTCCTCCGTGGATTCGATTCACACCCGCAATTGCTGTCTCTTCCTATCTCTCTGAAAACCTCTGTTTTCCCAGAAACTGCTTCTGGTGAAAATTGTGCCCCCACCCACTCTCTCTATCCCTTTATTTGAGTCGACAGTAACGTCAAAGCGCGTGGGGTTGGTTGTGACGTGTCGATCGAGGTTACGAAGTTATCTATCCAACCAGCGAAACAATCGTTTGCCCTTCGCAAAAGCTTTTTCCTTTTTGAAGGCCACGAAACGTATCGAAACTGAATCAAGCTCGATCCCAACCAGAGAAACAAACCCTCTTCGAAAGGATCGTGCGCACAGCTAAGGTAAAAGCTGTTTCCTTTTCGGAGGCCAAGAACCGTTTCAGAACTGAATCAAGACCGAAGCTTTGCGCGTGTCCTGGGATTCTTGTTGAAGTTTGTTGCCATATATAGATGTAGGAGTGCAGGCAGACGTGGGATTGGGTGCTTGATTCGCGCGTTTGACGTTTTCCATGTTTTTGTTAATCCGTTTTTCGATGACCAGGACCAGAAGACCAGGCTGCTGTTATCCCCTTCGCTGGGGAAGTTTGGGGAGAGAGGAGAAGAAAACTAGACGAGGGAATGAGAGAGAAAATGGACTGACCCATAAAATTATTTTAAGTCGTGCTGGGTTTCGTTTCTCCCGGGTTTCAAGTCTTAGTGTAATCTCAGGGAAAAAGCTTGGATGACCGCTGACTCGACCAGGTCTTTGAATAATTTGACGGATAAGGTCAATGTTTGGATTTGGCTCTCCATCGCTGCGCAGGGGGAAGGGTCACCAAAAGAAAAATCAACACGAATGGCTCCTCAATTTTGTTCTGACGTGTAATATCATTATTATTAAATTTTTAATTTATGTAATATGATTCATGAATTTTAATCTAATGAAAAAATGATACTTTAATTTATTCAACATGAAAAAAAATAAATTTATTCAACACAATCCTTGAAATTTATCTAAGTTTTTATATATTTTCATATAAGTTAGGGATTACAATGAATATTTATCAATAATTCAAGGATCGCGTTTGTGTTTTTGGTCTGTTAGTTCCGTTCTCCCATTCAACACGTGTTAGTATTGCGAAATTGCGAAATAGGAAAATTGAGTCCTTTGATTATTTAGAATATGTATATATGAAACATGTTTTTTTAGAATAGCCCTTTCTTTCCCCCTATCTTTTCTTTAGTCTACTCGTGGAATTGAACTGAACTTTTCCCTTCAATAGGTAAAGTGTTTTTTCCTTGATCAATCAAAGACTAGTTACACTGAATCAATCATGAAGTTCTACCCTTGGTACCAAGCGAGGATTGGGGGATCACTTTCATCTGAATCACCTTGCTCTGCCTCTGGCATTCGAAGGTGGGTGGCCCGGCCCTCCTAGAACAGTCATGTTTGGTAGTTCTGAAGGGCACCTGTTCATTCAAATTCTATTCAACCTATTTCCCTTAAGTAGTTGATAATGGGGGCTACCGGATTTTCGAATGAATGCAGGGCTAGACCACCTCGAATGGCGGGAGCCACATGCAAGTTTGCTTTGAAGTGGATACTTGAATGCCAAGTATGGCTTGTAATAATCTATCTTCTGGGACATTAAACTTTTCTTTTATTGGGAGCATTAGACCATGAAAGATTAATGATGGTCTCTCAAATGCCGGTTTTGTATAGATTCATAACGCATAGCCAAACTAATAAAGGTGGAAATTGGCAAAGTTTTTGAGCCATTGTGTATATACATAAATCGATGTCTGCCTGGTCTAGACAATGAGAGCATCTGCTTGATATCTCAACACTGTGTTTTCCTAAGGTTAAAAGGAGATTATATAAACTTAAAAAATTGTGTCTCTTGATAATACGTGACCAGAGAAGTCTTTAATTATTTGGTTGTATTGATGAATTGTTTTGTCATAGGCACAATGGTTCGAACTTTACTTTTGATGAGTGCATGAATATGCTTTGATCACTCAAGCCTATCTTGAGCTTCATGCTCTCCAATGATATATATTAATTTCATGTTTTCACATGAGAGACGGCTTATAAAATCAACAGATTAAAGAATTTGAACTATTAAAAGAGTTATACGTGACATAACACATCTAGCAATTGACCCATGGAAAGACATGTTTAAATATTACCATAATTGGAGTCACTACCTTGGAATGATAATCTTGAGTTAACATGCAAAAATTTAATAATAAGTCCTATTATCCCGATGTCTTTTGCCTATCCAAAAGTATTACCTTTTTTTGTGGATCTTTAATCTTATATTTGAGAGTTCCTTATTTACGTTGAACCTAAATCCAAACCAAGAGATTGCACATATAATATGATGGTGATCGATGCCTCTACTTTCACTCTAATATTATCCAAAAAGCCAGAGAAAGAAAATCACGGTAAAGTTGCTAGAATCTTAAACTTTAGGACCAAGATGTTTTAGTGGGCAGATTGCTTCCAATTCGATCATTACTTTTTGGCTAGAGTTTTTGCACAGCTTTGTGATCCATGACATTCGTGATAATCTGCTCCTTCATGGTGCTGTCTAAGGGCCGTGAGGGGAAGTAGACCAAGGGTAATCGAAGCCCCTTAGGGTGAAACCCCCCAGGAAGATCCCCCTGGTGAAAAAATCTATCGTTGATTGGATACAAAACGATTTGTGATTCGGCCCCTCATGGGGTTCTACACGTGCACCCCCCTTCCTTTTTTGCGCTCCACGCCCGGATGTTTCACCGGGAAAGCTGTTAGAATCTAGGGTGGCTTCCCTACCCCCCCCGAAGGGGGGTTGTGGCGGGTAAGCCTGTGGATTATCTGATTTTATTGAGGGGATAACCATCCTCTAGCCCGTCTGCTTCCAGGCTGTCAAAGCCTTTTAAGGTCTTGCTTAGGACCAATTTTTTGTTACAATGCCCCTTTTGGGGCACCCTCCTTCCTTTTCTACGCTCCGCGCCCGGATGTTTCGTTGGGGAAGGCCGTTGGAATCCAAGGTGGCTTCCCTACCCCCCCGAAGGGGGGGTTGTGGCGGATAAGCCTATGGGTTATCTAATTTTATTGAGGGATAACCACCCTTTAGCCCGTCTGCTTTCGGGTTGTCAAAGCCTTTTAAGGTCTTGCTTAGGACCAAATTCACAGTGCCCCTTTCGGGGCACCCCCTTCCTTTTCTGCGATCCGCGCCCGGATGTTTCACCGGGGAAGGCCGCTGGAATCCGGGGTGGCTTCCCTACCTCCCCGAAGGGAGGTTGTGGTGGGTAAGCCTGTGGGTTATCTAATTTTATCGAGGGGATAACCACCCTTTAACTCGTCTGCTTCCGGGCTGTCAAAGCCTTTTAAGGTCTTGTTTAGAACCAACACAGTGCCCCTTTTGGGGCAACCCCCCTTCCTTTTCTGCGCTTTGCACCCAAATGTTTCACCCGGAAAGGCCACTGGAATCCAATGTGGCTTCCCAACCCCCCCAAGGGGGGTTGTGGCGGGTAAGCCTGTGGGTTATCTAGTTTTATCAAGGGGATAACCACCCTCAAGCCTGTCTGCTTCTGAGCTGTCAAAGCCTTTTAAGGTCTTGCTTAGGACCAAACACGGCTTTGTGATCCATGACATTCGTGATAATTTGCTTGCTCTTTAGCGCTGGTGAACCTAAAGCATAGTCATGGCGATATTGCTAAGGGAAATTACGGGATTCATGGTTTGCTTTTTTTTTTTTTTCTTGGTTTGTTTTATTTTCATTTTCAACTCAATTTTAGATTTTTACCCTGTCTCTTTACAGGGCTGAAAATAGAATCTCACACTTGCATATTTGAGATGCAGCAAGTGCATTGTCTTGAAATCCAGGTTAAAAAAAAAAAAAAACAATTCCTAGTATGTAGTTAATGCGCGGATAACCTCTTTTGGCCTCTAGCATATTTGTATCAGGATCCTATCAAAGTGGATAATTGGATGGAAGTTGTTCTGTTTCAATGGCTGAGATCCTTGTCATCCCAATCGAAGGGTCCATATTTGTGGGATGGCACAAGATCGTTGCCATTGTTCCCTTTCATCTGTCAACTCGCACTCGTGATTCATGACTAGGCAAAAGGCAACCCACTTTCCTTCCCCCCAAATCACAATCGTGCCAAAAGGCAATACCTTTTCACCACTAGATTGGCTTTTTCAATTTTTAACTTCATTATAAGTACACATCCTTTTTTAAAGGTTTCATTACATAAATTTATTAGCAAATATTTCAAGATACCACTACGAAGAAACCAAATGAAAAACTAAAATTCCAAAACATTAAATTTGCCAATCGAATATGTAATCAGCAAATTCTAAAATTAATTATGTTTAAAATAATCCTTTTTTTTTGGTCAGTCTTACTCTATTTCTATTCTAACCCACTCTTGAACCTTACGCGTCCCCACCCTATCTCCCCCTGAGAAGGTGGGGATTTAAACCCCTCACCTCCTCCTTTCATGGTGGAAGGGTGGCCATTGGGGCGAATTCCAGTGGTTTCCGTCTTTCTTATAATACACTTTT
Organism: Eucalyptus shirleyi; assembly: GCA_017140165.1. Lineage (NCBI taxonomy): Eukaryota > Viridiplantae > Streptophyta > Magnoliopsida > Myrtales > Myrtaceae > Eucalyptus > Eucalyptus shirleyi. Next base: position 31,684,639 of record CM029447.1, read on the forward strand.
CGCAAAAAAATATAGATAACGGGTAGAATTATTCAATTCTCAAAAAGATTTTCCAATTTTTTTCCCAACTCATAATTACACAATCAGGATCGAAACTTCCAAATTCCCTCGATCAAGATATGGTAATAATTATCCCTATCCACTCCTTCCCACATATGTCCATCCTCCACATTAAATTTCCAAGAACTTGCCCCCAAGACTTGATTCATCTTCTCAGGATTTGATCCAAAACGCCAACACACACCTAAGTCAAGCCATCCTCTTAAGACCTCGTTTCTCTCTCTCTCTCTCTCTCTCTCTCTCTCTCTCTCCTCCTCCCTCCCTCCCTCCCCCACAATATTAAACGAATTCCTATTACACGTTCATATTATGTCGAGTCCCCAAGATCATAAGCATGGAGTTTCTCTAGCACTTGAGTTTTTTTTATTATTTATTTTTATTTTATTTTATGGTGAGAAGAGTCTTTAACCTTAAAGATCCAACAAACATTTGCAAATCGACCATAATGAATAAAAGGGCTATGATACATCATTTTATGATTGGATCCAGATTTGATTTAGTAGTGGTCCTATTTTGTAATAGTTAGCGATTTAATTGATTCGTGAATTCTTGTTGAAATGTTTTGAGTTGACCAATGATTCTGTGAATGATTCTGCCCCTCAACTTTTACAAGAGCACAAGCTAACAAAAACTAATCTGTGTACTAGGCAACATTGCCAGTTTGTGGAAACAATATTGACCACGCAATCTAGGATATTCTTCCTTTGCATTCACAAAATTCTTCCCATGAAAGAACAATTCCATAAACAAGTATACAAATGGTGATGGGGAACATAGTTGGAGGATTCAATGCAGTCTCTTGAACACTGAAAGCAATAAGCATTCAAGACAAACAAACCTGATTTTGCTGCCACCTGATATCAAAGCCTGACTTCACCAAGTTCTGCCGAAGCACACTTGGTATCTAACTCAAATGTTGGCCTTACAGTGCACATACGTGCAAGGGAAAAATAATAGAGTATAGGTATCCGATTTAGTACTATTGTGACAAAAGAATTGGATGACCAATAAGAAAAGAAGTTCCATTTTATTTGCAAAAAAGTATCTGTGATATCAGTCGATGACAAACTTGGGGTACAAAGCTCCTCCTGCATCTACATCGAAAAACCACTAATGGGATCATGCTAAAAGAGAATGTTAGTCTCATACTCATTGAAGAGCTTGAGTGCAATTTCTTATGTATGGAACTAGCCAATTTGATCTAATCGATTTCCAACAACTGCAAACATCATCAGAATTCAGTATTTTGAAAGAATCAAGGGTAACATGAGAAGAAGAAGCACTTGGTTAATGACACGGGTGGGCACACAGTTGTAATTGGACAGCTTTTGAAGAATGAATGTTGATCTCCATGATTTTTAACAGATATTCCATATGTTATTTAGTAAAACATGCAGGTCAGAAAAATGAGGAGAAGGCTGCTGTTGGAGTATTTTTTTGGAGACTAATCATTGATTAGAGAGTTCCGACCAATTCTTGAGCTCTATAAATGTGTGCTACATTGCAAAGGTTCACGAAACAAGAGAGTTACTAAAATTCTAATATGGAGTGAAATGGAGGTGGCATTTGGGGGACTAAACATGAAGACCAAGAAGATTCAAGTATTTGAAGGACTTGTTGAAGGATAATTTTTGAATTGCGGCACTAGAAGCAGATGAGGGTCAGCCGGTTACACTTGCTGGCATTTAGTTAAAAAAAGAGTAAAGAAAAGAAAAAAAAAGTAAAAAAAACTAAAAAAATTATAAAAAAATTCAAAAAAATATTATTTTTTTTTTTTAGAATATCTACGTCGGTGCTAGTTATGCCACGTTGGACAACTGACATCCACGTTATCGATTTCCAGCTAAAATTGATTGGTTGGACTTAATTAGAAAAATGTGAAAAGGGTTTATGAGTAAATTGACAAAATTGAAAGGTTTGTAATTGAATTGACATTAATATAATAGGTTTGAGAACTTTCTTTTGATAATTGTCCCATACAAAATCATTTGCACTTATTGTTAAAAAGTTACCGAATCGTTGGCGAATTTCTATCATATGGTGCTACCTCGTTATTATAACATGAGATGGTATGAGAATGCCCCCATCTTGTAGACTTTAAGGATATTAATTGGGTCACGTTGTCACATAAATCAAAGTGAAGTTATTTTCTGTTCATGGTGACAAAAGAATTCAGAATTACGGTTTTGTCCGAGACTCGCTCAAACAAATTATTTGCATATCATAAAATACAAGCGGAATAAGGCGAAAAGAGATCACAACTTTATCGACACACCATAACTTGCAACCAATTTGATTAGAATACATATGGTTGCGAATTGGTTTTTTTGCCTTGGAAACCTTCTCAAGTAATTGGTCTTTTGCTGAAAGACTTTTTGATCAACACTTGGGTCTTTCGCCAAAAAAGAATAGTATCGCAATAGTTATGTTGGAGTCCTACAATAATTTGTTTTCCTGGTAACTTTCTTGAAATGTTGAATTGTATGTTTCGAAGATGATGGATTAATTGAGAAATATATTAAAGTTGTGACGTTTCAAAATTATTATGGGTATATTTGGGAAAAAGATTGGGTAAGATCAACGTCAGATTTGACTCTGAGTCACCGTGGAGAGGGAAGAGCTAAGCAATAGGAAGGACCGTAACGTTTACGTTTTACTTCGATTATTAGCATGAAATAATTCGTTATTGAAGATTTTTAATTCATGCTTGATGATTTTAATAAGTGATTTAATTGTTTAGGATGCGTTGGTAATTTATTTTATTATAATTCGGGGAATGTGAATGTATAAACACGGCTATTTGGAAGTTCATGAAATAACTTGCAAGGATCATGAACTTATTAAGTTTGGCATTTTGCTTATGTAGGTGGTTTTAACTTAGAGCAGTTTGTATGTAGGATTCAAACAATCATAGGATAAGAATCCGAAGCAATACATCCCTAGTGTATAACTATGCCTTTAGCTCTTTTCATACAACTTTTGGAAAAGGTTCAGGGATAATGGAATCGCTAGTGCCTTTACTTTTTCAATTTCTTTGTTATTGTCCACGTACTCTCTCTCTCTCCGCCGATATGGTCTCTAATTTATATTTTTATTTTCCTGATAAGTTAGTCCTTTTTTTTTTAAAATTGTAAAGATGCTGACATATCGTTCATTAGTGCTGCGTATAGGCTGATCGAATGAACTAAAGATGAAATGGAACTCTTTTGTTCACTAAGTTGAATTTATTAGAAAATTAAAGAAAAAGCTTAAACACTAAGTGAGAGAGAAGCTACCCCTGTGATGGAAATTTAACAATTTCGAAATATTAGTTATCATCACAAATATAGTTAAGCACAGTAAATGCTAACCCAAAATTTATGGGAGGGGAGGAAAAAAGCAGAGAAAGTAGAAACGACAAATAAGGCAGATGTACAGATAAGCTGGGGAAGTAACTAGGAAGAGCTCATGGTGAGTTGCACGTGGTAGCATTCGTCTTTGAGGTTAGAAGCTACAAATGAGGTGGAACATTTGGAATTATGTGGGTGGATGTTGTATGTGCAGGAGGGAATGGTTATTCTAAGTAGTTGGTTTATAAATACCAATGTTTTGGGATTGAAAAGCTCTCTCCTTCCACGACCAAGCAAATCTATAATCTATGTTTATATTTACTTTTTATTACACCTTTTTATTTTTCTCAAAATTTACCCTTTCAATGCAGTTTACATTTTATTTGCAATTTTCTATTTTTCTCCGCACTTAGCTCCACATTAATTCACACTCCATTGAATCCCCTTCTTTATGCACTTTGGGAGCGACGTATATAACCATGAAGCGATCTCAGTTGCACTTGGTGCTATTTTTGTCTTTACTAAATATTGATCAAAATTTTGGATGTCTTTCGTTAAAATAAATTGTCCCTTATAATTTTCTCTCAAATGTTAATCAATATTGGGAGATAACTTTACAAATCTCAATTGGACAAATATCAATAATATTGGACCTGATTCTGAACTTGTGCTAAGAAATTTAAACAAAACCAAAAAAAAGGAGATGTGTTTGTGACTATTCGTGTCCCTTGTTCAGTGATAGTTATGACAAGTATAGAGTTGGTGCTACCTGAGGTTATCAACAATTTGCTATGATCTGAATGAGTTTCCCTAAAACTCAACGATGCTTACCATATTATCTTGTTCATGGAGAAGTAAGAAGCTTATTTTCTTTCAAGTTTTTAATTGTAACCAGATACCTAGTGATCTTTATTCAGGATATAGAGGATGATGCCTTGATCTAGAAAAGGATGACAAAATGTGTTAAATAAAATAATCAAGCCAAAATCTAAACTATAATTTTCAACATCTGATCTATCATCGGTTATTATATGAGGTTGAGAGGTACATGGAGCCACAGCAAGTCTGGTCGAGTTTGGTTAGATAATGTTGTGCAATTTCACATGCTAAGCATAATAAAATATAAGTCTTAAGTCATGATAACATGGACATCACCCATATTTCTATTTGCACTTAAATGATCCATAATTTGTAATTTTGACTAAAGGCATGGTTAGATAAAGTTTCCTACAATCAAGATGTACGAAAATACAACCCTTTTTAAATATAATATGCTAAATTTCATTTTCTCTTTTGTTATCAAATCGAGGAAGTTCAGTTAGTGTGTGTTTGCATAAGACTCTCTATCTCTCCATCCACATATTTGAAATGTATATTTTTTGTGGATCCTCTCGCTTAGAAGAAGGACGAAGCGGGGCTTAAAATAACGATGTCTGATTCCCCATTGTTTGAATATACATATATACTTGTACTTCGAATGGTATTTTATAAATTAAGAGCAAGGTCGTCCATTAAAGAAATTTGATGAATAGATATATGAACCAAAGGTGAGGGCTCTTAATTAAAGATTTTCATATACCCACCGTTCAAGAAGAACATATGATTTTAGTCAACTATTCTAGGTCTGATTGTAGGCAATATTTTGAAAATGTTATCAAAGGTTGAACCGAAGTATGGACCGGCATTCAATTCTTCTAGTTCGATTGACTCAACTGTTTATACCGATTGGTTAGAATAAAGAATAAAGTAAGAAAAATAAGCAATATTTGAAATGATGATTTTGAAAATGTTATGAGAGAACTCACATGTAATATTTGCTAGGGGTGTGCAAAAGAACCAGGATCTGCCCGGACCGCTCGAAACCGGACTGAAACCGCCCAGAATCGGTGGTTCTTGAGGTAACCGGTCCGGTTTCCAGTTATAATTTATGGGAATTGGTGGGTATTAGTCTGGTTCTTGGTTCCAATTTATGGGAACCGATGGGTATCGGTCCGGTTCTCGGTTTTATGGGTGGATCCGTCCACCCGCTCACCTGGACTGGACCAATTAATTTTTAATATTAAAAAAATTGAAATTACTAATTAACAAACCCAGCATCAAAAGGATCAACAAAGTTCTGATCCACCATCTTCGTCACATTGCTGGTTGGGGTTGGTGTGTTATCATGAAACTTCCCACCATTGGCAGCGTGTGTTTGTCAACTCTGTTGTAAAGATTCATTTACTTCTTTTTCAAAGGATTCATCAGCATTCGAATCTCGACTCCTGCCTTTAATTTTAAAGAGTGGCATTGTATCCATCATCTCGGATAGCTCGGTGTCGATATCATCAACATACACTGTTGTCTGCTTGTTACTCCTCTCATCTTCAAATTCTGAATCCTCCCTCTAGTGGTTCTTCTTTCCCCTAATTCCATTGAGAGGCAAAAGGTCACTTTCATCCTCCTCCAAGTTAACCACATTCAGTGATTACTTTTCCTTAGACCATGAGTTTACTAGAAAATTTCTAGTATATTACTTGATATGAAGAGTTCTCATTGTGGGATTTAGAAAGTGATATTATTGTTATTGTGAGACCGGTTCTCGGGTGGATCCATGCAACAAATGGGTGGATCCTGATTCCAATTTTTCGGAATCAGTCCTTAACGGGAAGTTCTCAGTTCTAGGTAGGTACAGTCCACCTGGACCATGCACACCCCTAATATTTGCCTACTTTAAAGTATTTGAAGAGTTCTACAATGAGTTTTTTCCTGTCACTTGCAGGAGGTTAAATTGTCTAAATGGTGTGAGTAGAGACATGCTAATTCTCCAAGATCACCCTATTATTTTCAAGCCGCAGATTAGGCTACCAACAAGAAGATAGCTAAGCATAATGCCATGCAATGGAAAGAGACGGCACTTCATTTCTATTTTTTTTCCCATTGACTGTGCTGTCGCGACTTGGACATAGCCGGTTGCAAACAACGAGGGCTGGGGCCAGTGGTCCTGGTGGGTTGGGGCATCATCTGAAACTTACACATAACTGGTGTTGCAAGCAATCTTGATGGTGATTACCAGCACTGTTCATGTGATTGCTATGAGCAGGTTTGCAATTATGGCCATTCCTTTTGCCAAGTGATAAGAGACACTAGACATCCGGTCCTGATAAAAAAACATGTGAATATTGCGAAAGATGTGCTCTAACTGCATTGTCAATTTTCTTTCGGTCTTTGGCCAAAAGAAAATCCATACTTATGTTAGATTTAATAAGGTTCATTGTGGAAATGGACCTTTAAAGAATGCGATTATTTAGGACCTACATAATCATCTCCTTTACTGGCAATTTTTGCAAGATGAAAGCTGAATATTATCAAAGGCACTCGCTAGAACGAAGAGTATTAAACTATTTAAGAATGACACACCTCTTCATAGCCTTAATAAGAAGCTGGTAAAGTAAAATTTTCACCATTTCTGGTGAAAATTGTGGCACCCACCCACTCTCTCTATCCCTTTATTTTGGTTGGCAAAAACGCCAAAGCGCGTGGGGTTGGTTGTGACGTCTAGATCGAGGCTACGACGTCCCTTATCCAAACCAGCGAAACAAACCCACATCGGAACAATCGCGCGGCCAGCAAAGGGACGTAAAAGCTGTTTCCTTTTTGAAGGCTATGAACCGTATCGAAACTGAATCAACCTCGAAACTTTGCGCGTGCCCTGAAATTCTTGGTGAAGTTTGTTGCCATATATAACAGGAGTGCGATTTGACGTGTATTAGGTGTTGATTAGCACGTTGGACATTTCCATATTTAAGTTATCAGTTGACGATGACCATGATCAGCATCGGGTGCATCACCTTTGTTAAGGAAGTTGGGCAGAGAGAGGAGAGGAAAGGAAGGTAGACGAGGGAATTGAGAGAGAAGATGTGGGATTGACCAAGAAACGTACTCAAGTCGTGCTGCCTTTGAATCGTCGGAGGAAGTCTCTGGGAAAAAGCTTGGACGACTTCCGAGGGTTGACGCATGGTGGGTCTTTTGATAAGTTGATGGATAAGGTCAAATTTTGGATCTTGACTCTCCGAATCGCTCTGGAGGGAGAGAGAGAGAGAGAGGAGGTAGCAAAATCAAAATCCTTTCGACATCACCGTTTCTTGGTCTTTTTTTTTTAATGTTTTAATAATTGAACATGTGCGAGAACGTGCGAGAACGTGGGATTAGTTGACGATTGAACATGAAATTTCGTGTGTTGAGCTCACGCTCCTGGTTGAAGCTCTCCCTTTTTGTATCCGTCTTTGATAAATGGATGGAGTGCTATTAGCATGATAGTTAATACAATTTGTGAGTTTGCTTTTGAATTCCTTGATGAGATTTTGAAATGTATTTTCTTTTGATCTTTAATTTATCGCACCCTGGATAGCCTCATGGTATAGCCGGTTAGTAAATGCCAAAGCTTATTTGAATGGCCGGAATTATCATTCAATCTCACGAAAGAAAAAGAGGGCACAAGCTTATGCATGTGTCAAAGAAAAAAAGAGACAATGCCCACGGTTAAAAATTCAAAGTGATTAAAAAAATGAGAAAGTATATATTTTAATGACTAAAAGATTTATTAAGTTATTAGATTTGTAACTATGAATATCTTACTCAAAATTTTTATTATCACATTCAAATTATTACAATGTTATTATATCTACATTAAACATAGGAATAAGAGAAATAGACAGATTATTACCTTTAAAAAGAGGATCTCCCTTTTCATATAATAATACGGATATAGATTGACACTTAATATTTAATGGATAAATTGATATATTCATGAAAATATTGGTCCCTTGCTTTCCTTCCCCTATCCATCACGTGCAATTAGACTTAATCCATCCGGGAGAGCATTATTAGACCATGAAAGATTAATGACATGTTGGTCTCTCAAATGCTGGTTTTTTAAACAAATTCTTAACAATAAAGGTAAAATTGGAAAAATTATTTGAGCCAGAATGTAAATGCACAAATTGGTGTCCGGGAGAGCATTCACTTTGATATTTTCACACCATGTTTCTCTAAAGACAAAAAGTAGACAATATATACTCAAGAAATTGGGTCTCTCGATAATATGTGACTAGAAAAGTCTTTGATTATTTTCTTGGCTGAGGTTGTGTGTTAGTGAATTGTTTACTCATAGGCACGATAGTTCCAATTATACTTTTGACGAGTGCACAAAGATGCTTGGATCACTCGATCCTATCTTAAACTTGATGCTTTCCATGATATATTATTAATTTCACGGCTTCGTAATCCACAACATTTTTGATAATTTTCTTGCTCTCTAGCGCTAATGGACCTAAGCATATTCCTTTTCCTTAGACCTTTTGCAAGGTTGTAGTCATAGTGGTATTGTTATGGGAAATTGCCGGAGTCATGATTTGCATATATATATATATATAATTGTTGGTCTATCTTACTCTAATTCTTGACTTAATCTCAGACTTTCGTGGTGTCTCTTTGTCGAGCGTGGGAGCTATACCTTACACCTGAAACTAATGTCTTCACCTCCAACCCCTCTCGAAAAGGTGAGAAATCGAACTCTACATCTCCTCCTTTTCATGTGGAAGGCAACCCTCGGTGGTCATGGTTTGCATATTTGAGATGTGGTAAGTGTGTTGTCTTCAAATCCATATTCAAACAATTCCTAATAGATGGCCCCACTTAGCCATCTATTAAGGCGCACTCATGATTCACGACTTGGCAAAAGGCAAAGCTACTTTCGTTCTCCCCAAATACAATCATGCCAAAAGCAAATACCTTTTCACCATAGTGGATTGTCTCTTTGCAATTTTTAACTTTATTATACATCCTCTTTAATTTAAAGGTTTCATTACAGGAATTTATTAATAAATATTTCAAGATACCTACTACGAAGAAACCAAATGAAGAACTAAATTTTCAAAACATTAAATTTGCTAATTGAATATATAATCGGCTGTTTCTAAAATTAATTATATTAAAAATAACCCCTCTTATATATATATATATGACACTTTTCGCGAAAAAGAAGAAGAAGATAATGGGCTGCAATTTTCAAGTCCTAAAAGATTTTATAATTTTTTCCCAATTCATAATTACTCAATTGGGGTCAAAATTCCCAAATTCACCCAATCAAGATATTATAATAATGATCCTTATGCACTCCTTCCATCATCTGTCCTTCTCCACAATAAATTTCCAAGAACTTTACCCCAAGGCTCATTTCGTCTCCTCAAGATTTGATCCAAAACGCCAACGTATCAAGAGTCAAGCTAAGCACATGAACTACTCTTATCTCTCCTCCCCCCCCCCCCCCAAACCGTAATAAACGAATTCCCATTATGTTTGTTGGAATATAATACGCAGAAATGACATGATCTTACAATTTATGTCAACACGAAATCATCAGAGAAATAAACGAGAAATAATAAGGACACCAGAAATTTAAGTGGTTCGGTCCGAGTATCGGTATTTACGTTCACGGGGAGAGCTAGCAGCAAATAATCCACTATAATCGGAGAATTAGAGTTTACAATCACTCATGCTTAAGTGTTTCCCACACTTAGATTTAACCCCAAACTCAAAGTGTTTATAAATAAACAACTCACTTGGATACAAACTCACGGCACAAAATTATCACGCGTCCCTTTGGCTCAAAGTATAACGCGTGTGCCTCTCTCTTCAGCTTGACGTGTGGCTCCTACGTGCAACTCCTTTTCTTTTCCTGGTTACGTAGGCTTCAGCGGCATCGTCCTTCTCTCTATGTGCGGCTTGCAGCTTCTCACGAAAATTTCTGATATATATATGCGTGTGCCCAAAAGGTCAAACTTTTGACCTGGCTCCCACCTTCTTTTTCTTTATGGCTTCACGTGGGAAAGACGCTTCATAGGCTTCTTTCTACTTGTATACGTGTTCCCAGGTCAAACTTTGACCTGTGCCCACCTACACTTGGATTCATGCGTACGTGCAGAGGACTTCATCTTCACGTTTCGGATTCCGCAGCAAAGAAGAAAAACTTTACTTCATTTTCTTTTATTTTATATTTCCTCTTTCGTGCATCTTCAAGAGTCCAACGAATTTTCTTCTACTTAGGAAATCTTTATCAACAGATTTGATGTAACAAATCGTTATCCGAATTTAAACTTGAGACATTAATTTAACAATTCTCCACTTTAGCTCAATATTTGGAGCCAAGTTATAGGGCTAATCATCTATGCTGTTCTCCCAACCCTTGACGGGCGCTCACTCTCCACAGATGCCAATAGAGCTCAAGTAGAGTTTGAGTTTCACCAAAGGAATAGACTTAGTCATCATGTCTGCCAGATTATCTGCTATAGCAATCTTTTTGATAATAACAATACCCTTAGCTAAGACATCTTGGATGAAGTGGTACTTGATGTTGATATGCTTCGTTCACTTGTGATAAACTAGATTATATATCAAATATATCGCACATTGGTTATCACAGTGTATATATATATATATACTTTTTTGTTCTAACCCAAAGTCCTAGATCAAACTCTGTAACCATATCGCCTTCTTCGCTACAAAGGTTAGTGCCATGTGCTCTGCCTCAGTTGAAGGCAAGGCAATGTGATTCTGTAAGAACGCTTTCCAACTAACTACACCACCCGCTAACGTAAACACGTATCCTACTAAAGACCCACGATCATCCAAGTCACTGGTGTGATTCGAATCCACAAAACCAGTAGTCTTATGACTATTACTGTCCCTTTGATACACTATACCCACGTCTGTTGTCCTTTTCAAATATCTGAGAATCCACTTCACAGCTTCCCAATGAGCTTTACCAAGACGCTTTATATAGCGACTAACCACGTTCACAGCTTGTGAAATATCAAGTCTAGTGCACACCATAGCATACATATACTACCTACGACACTAGAATAAGGAACATGGGACATATGCTCATCATCCTCCTCAGTTTGCGGTGATAATTTATCTGAAAATTTAAAGTACTTCGCTAAAGGTGTATTTACAGATTTAGCCCACTGCATATTAAAACGTGATATGATCTTCTTAATATATATATTTTGAGATAAACGTAAAACTCTTGTAGTCCTGTCACGCAAAATCTTCATATCCAAAATTTTCTTTGTAGCACTTAAATCTTTCATATCAAATTTAGCATTTAATTGTCTCTTCAGCACATCAATATCGGATATATTTTTAGCTGCTATTAGCATATCATCAACATATAAGAGTAAATAAATCAAAGAATCATTCTTCAATCTCCTATAGTAAACGCATCTATCCATATGACTTTTTGTGTAGTCTTGACTAGCCATGAAAGCATCAAAATGTTTATACCATTGTCTAGGAGACTGTTTCAGCCCATACACAGATTTCTTCAACAAGCAAACATGATCTTCCTTATCTGGAATAGCAAATCCCTCTGGTTGACTCATGTAAATTTGCTCTTTCAACTCATTGTGAAGAAACACAGTTTTCACATTTAGTTGCTTTAACTCGGGATCCTACGAAGCAACTAAGGCAAGTAAAACACGAATAGAAGTATGTCTTACCATATGAGAGAACACCTCATTGTAGTTAATACTCTCACACTGTGTATACCCCTTTGCCACAAGTCTCACCTTATACCTCGCTGCCTCAACACCGGGAATGCTCTCTTTCGGTTTGAAGACCTATTTATTTCCGATAATCTTTTGGCTCTTGAGTACTTTGACCAGCTCTCATGTCTGATTATGATGGAGTGATTCCATCTCTTCACTCATAACCCCTAGCCACTGTGACGACTTCGAACTAGCCATTGCCTTAGAGTAAGACGAATGCTCATCTATCTCCACCTCATCACCTATAGTCGCATAAGTAATATCTATATAACTATAACGTACCGGTGATTTAATTTGTCTTCTCTATCTATTTGCGGCTATAATGTGCTGCGACTTTGCTGGTTGTTCATTATCACCAATTTTAGGAATTGCGACTTTATTTGCAGTCTCAACTTTAGTTACCTTCGGGATCTCCGAAGTCTCCACCTGAAGCTCCACCTCACTAATGACATAATGATCTGTCTTTTCTGCTGGTTGTGTCTTAAAACTCCTCTGTTGAAGCATTGCAGTCTTGTCGAAGATCACATCTCTACTGATTAGAAAACCGGGTGATCAAGGATTGGTGTACTACAGCCGGTAACTTTTCATCCCATGTGCATAACCTAGAAATATGCACTTCTTCTCCCTCGGCTCAAGCTTACCATCACTTGCATGAACATACGCAAGACATCTGAATATACGTAATCTGGAATAATCAATAGGTTTCCCCGACCATACTTCCTCAGGAGTCTTCCACTCGATAGCAGACGATGGAGATCGATTAACCAGGTAACACGTCATGTTTACTGCTTCGGTCTAAAATTCCTTGCCAAGTTCTGCATGCGAAAGCATGCATCGAGCTCGCTCAAGCAAAGTTCTGTTCTTCTGTCCTACCACGCCATTCTGCTGTGGTGTCCCAAGTACTATGTGGTGTCTCACAATACATTATTTATTTTAGAACTTGGTAAAATCTTTACCACAAAACTTCATGCCATTATCGATTTTCAGGCATTTGATTTGTTTATCTGACTGCTTCTCAATCAATGCCTTAAATTTCTTGAACTGATCAAACACATCATATTTGTGCTTCAGAAAGTAAACCCATACATTCCTTGAATAATTATCGATAAATGTCAACATATATCGAGCACCTCCTTTTGAAGAAACCGAAGACGGGCCCCAAACGTCTGAATGAATATATTTAGTTGGTCGTTTGGTCGAATGAATAGCTGTAGTAAACTTAATTCGGTGCTACTTCCCAAAGATGCAGTGTTCACATAAGTCAAGCTTCCCTGTTTTGACCCTTCAACAATCCCATTTCACTTAGCATCGTCATATCTACCTCACTCATGTGCCTTAAAAGCATATGCCATAACTGAGTTAAGTTAGAGTTTGACTCACTTGATGAAATTGCAGCGGTTCCAGTCACGATCTCTCCTAGTAGATGATAGAGAGTATTTAATTTCTTCCCTTTTATCATTGTCATGGCATCTAGAGAGATTTTCAGTATTCCACCTTCAGCGGTGTACCCATAGCCGATGTCATCGAGTGTCCCTAGAGAAATAAGATTCTTCCTGAGCTCCGGTACATACCTCACATCTGTCAATGTGCGCACCACCCCATCGTGCATCCGAATCTGAATTGTCCCTATCCCCACAGCCTTATAGACTGCATTATTCCCCAAAATAACTCTACCACCATCTGCAGTCTGGTAGGTAATAAACTAGTTCTTATGAGGCGTCATATGATAAGAACACCTCGAATCCAACACCCATTCATCTCCTGACGAAGTAGCAGTCACATATAAAATAGTTTTTGTATCACTATTGCTCCCTTCGCAATGTTTGCCACACTGCTTGTGGCATTCTACCTATTAGCTTTATTTCTTTGCTTTGGACAATCTCTCCTAATATGCCCCTCCTCACGACACTCAAAGCACTTCATGTGTCTTTTGGACTTTCTATGGCGTGATTTTGATATGCTTTTACCTTTGCTGCTACTAGGCCCTCGATGTTGTTATCTACCTCAAATCGTCAGTGCTTGCGCTACTCCTTACGCCAGATCGTTATCTCGCAACTTTCTCTACCACTCCTTAGAGAATAAGGCGGACTTTACCTATTCTGAGGTAATTGTAGTACGCCCTTACAACAATGAATCAATAAAGTGCTCCCATAACTCTACTAAAGAGACTGACAACATCATGCCATGTTCTTGATCATCAAGTATTTTACTGACGTTTTTCAAATTCATCATGAGTTAATTAAATTCATCTAGGTGGGTTATGATAGATGTACTTTCAGTAGATCTAAATTGAAACATATTCTTCAACATGTACAAGCGATTGTTCAAACCTTTCTTCATATAGAGTGCTTGAAGTTTTGCTCATAACGTTGCGACATCCTTTTCCTTAGCAACCTCTATTAAGACCTCATCTGTTAAATTTAACAAGATTGTACTATTTTCTTTTTCCATTAACTCTACCTTCTCTAAGGCTTTCATTATAATAGGCAATTCATTTTCACCATTTAGTGCCTTGGTTAAACCTTGTGTTGTCAATAATGCCCGCATCTTAATACTCTATTACACAAAGTTGTTGCTCCCATTAAACGTCTCAATTTTAGATTTCCATTTAGATATAATTGCAATAATAGAATTTCCAGATAATAATTAGACAAGCATAAGCTCCAAATCACAATCAAAAAATCCAACTTGATCCCAAGCTCTGATACTAATTGTTGGAATATAATATGCGAGAACGACATGATTTTACAATTTATGTCAACGCGAAATCACCAGAAAAATAAGTAAGAAATAATAAGGACACTAGAAATTTACGTGACTCGGTCTGAGTATCGGTACCTACATCCACGGGGAGAGTCAGCAGCAAATAATCTACTATAATCGGAGAATTAAAGTTTATAATCACTTATGCTTAAGTATTTCCCACGCTTAAATTTAACTCGAAATCCAAAGTGTTTATAAATAAACAACTTATGGATATAAACTCACGGCACAAAATTATCGTGTGTCCCTTTCGCTCAAAGTATAATGCACACGCCTCTCTCTTCAGCTTGACGTGCGGCTCCTACATGCAGCTCCTTCTCTTTTCCTGGTTACGTAGGCTTCAGCGGCACCGTCCTTCTCTCTATGTGTGGCTTCTAGCTTCTCACGAAAAATTCTGATATATATATATGCGTGTGCCCAAAAGGTCAAACCTTTGATCTGGGGCCCACCTTCTTTTTCTTTATGGCTTCACGTGGGAAAGACATTTCAGAGGCTTCTTTCTACTTTTACACGTGTGCTTAGATCAAACTTTAACCTAGGCCCACCTACGCTTGGATTCATGCGTACGTGCAGAGGACTCCTTCTTCACTTTTCGGATTCCGCAGCAAAGAAAAAAACTTTGCTTCCTTTTATTTATTTATTTATTTTATATTTCCTCTTTTGTGCATCTTCAAGAGTCCAATGAATTTTCTTCTACTTAGGAAATCTTTATCAACATATGTGATTTAACAAATCGTTATCCGAATCCAAACTCGAAATATTAATTTAACAATGTCGAGTCCCCAAGATCATAAGAGGATTAGTCACTAAATTTATATGTATGGAGTTTCCCCAGCATTGACATTTTTCATAGCGAGAAAAGTGTTTTAACTCGAAAGATCCAACAAAGATTTACAAATTGACAATAATAAAATGGTTATGATTCATTATTTCATGGTTGGATTTGGATTTGGATTTGATTTAGTCCGGTCCTATTTTGTAATAGTTGGCAATTGGATTGATGTGTGAATTCTTGTTAAGACATTTTGAGTTCACAGATGATTTCGTGAATGATTTTGTCTCTCAACTCTTTACAAGAGCACAAGCTAACTGAAAATAATATGTACAAGCACTTTGTTGGAAACAATAATGAACACACAATCTAGGACATTCTTCTTTCACAATCACCAAAATTCTCCTCATAGTGAGAAGAGTGTTTAACCTAAAAGATCCAACAAACATTTGCAAATCGACCACAATAAAGTGATCATGATACATCATTTCATGGTTGGATCCAGATTTGATTTAGTCCAGTCCCATTTTGTAATAGTTGATAGTTTGGTTCTCGAGGGTGTCGGTCTAGTTCTCAGTTTCATAAAAATGAAACCAATGATTTTTGGTCTTGTTCCCGATTATGAGGGAGAATCGGACTAGACCAACTCTTTTTTTTTTTTTATAAATATTTTCTTTTGTCCGTAAAAATAGTAATAAAACATACAATAGTAACAACTCTAGTATCCTTTTTTTTTTAAATTTTTTTTGGGTAAGTGGCAAGTTCCATTAAATTGGATCGATCGGTCCAATTGGTTCGATCCCTTGTCTAAATAGTGGGAAGCGATCCTTGGTTCGGTTCTCGTTTCCTAGGTTGGATTGGACTAGTCCCTGTCCAAATAGTGGGAAGCGATCCTCCCAGTTCGATTCCCATTTCCTAGGTGGGATTGGATTGGATTGGGAATCGATCACCCCTAGTCAACATTGGCAGTTTGTTGGAAACGATAATGATCATGCAATTTAGGACATTCTTCCTTCACAATCACCAATATTCTCCTCATGAAAGAACAATCCCACAAACAAGTATACTGATGGCAATGGGGAACATAGTGGGAGGGTTCCATGTAGTCTCTTAAATACCAAAAGCAATGAGTATTTGAGACAAACCAACTTGGATGATTTCACTGCCACCAGATATCAAAGCTTGACCTTTGCCAAATTCTGCTGAATCTAACTCAAAAGTTGGCCTTACAATGCACATATTAAAAGGGGAAAATAACAGAGTATAGGGATACAATTTAGTATTATTGTGACAAAAGAACCAGATGATCGATAAGAAAAGAAATTCCATTATATTTCCAAAAATGCATCTGCAATATAGGTTGACGACAAACTCGGGGTGAAAAGCTCCTCTTGCACTTGCATGCAAAAACCATTAATGGATGTTGCGACCTCCCAAAGCCCTACTATGGGCACAAAGGCTAATGATTGGCACTAAGATTGGGCTTAGTTCGAGCTGTCCCAAGCCCACTAATTCACGATTTATGATATGAATTTTTAACTTGCAAGTTATTTTTATTTAAGAGCCGCCATTAATTGATTTGAGTTGAGTTGATTAAAAATCTAAATAAAATATTTAAAGAAATATTTTACTCCTACGCATTCAAAGAAACTAAGATTAAGAATTTGATCACACTAAGTATCAATTAATGTCCTTTCAATACTTAATCTTGTTTAAAGTTTGAAGTTTGGTTTTTTTTTTTTGACAAATTTTTCATGCATTAAGGAAAAACTCCAAAAAAAATTTTTAGGCCTTTCCCTAATTTGAGAATTTTTCGAATATTTTAAAAACTTTTTAACTGATTTTTTATTCAAAAATTTAAATGACAAGATAATATAAACCTGACCTGGATCGTGCATGGCCAGAGAAGAGCCCCCTTTTTGTCCCTTTTCAATTATTCTTCTTAGCTTTCTCTCTCTTGTCTTGTCCTATCTTGTGCGTGTGGTCATACAGAGCCGCGCTTTTGTACTCTAGTGACCAAGAGACAAAAGGGAGACTTTTTTTATTTAATAAAGTTGTCACCCCTCCTCCCCTACTCTGTTTCTTTTCATTTTCATTTCATTCCTTTCTTTCACGCTTCCCTCTCCTCCGCGACCATCTTCTGTACGACCGCACCAATAACGCGAGCAAATTCAAGTGGTAAAAGGAACTCAAAACTCAACCAAAGCTCCGGTACCGCTGCCGGTCGTGTTCAATCATCACACGGCCATCACTGTGACCGGGGCGGCCACCACCCTTCAATCTCGCCGGCCAAGAGTCGGTTGCTTGCGGAAACCCAACGCGCAAAAGGAACGTCGAAACAAGAACGTCAGAAGCGAAGAACAGCTGCGTGGATCTATCAAAACGCATTTCACCAACCACGAACGCCCAAAATGGACGAAGGACTGAGAACAAGGGCGCACACTTCAGTTAGGCGTTTCGTTGAACAGGTAAGTCGCATTAACTAAAGTGGGAGAAAACGAACCAACAGAGCCCCGACTCACGCCGAAGCTAATAACAATTGGCAAGCAACAACCCAAGAGCCGCAGCATACACACGAACGGGGCCGGAAATCATGCGCAGTGGACAAACGGCGAAACTCGCGACAGGGCAAAACAGGGCACGAAACAGGGGAGGTTCGGCCGAGGGTCCCTACCCGGGTCACGGCGTCGGACGGCGGACGAGCCCGAAGATCGGGCTACGTCTGTCCGCCTCGCACACCCCCGAGCCGAGATCCTTAGGAAGCCGACCCCGAGTTGGCACAACCAAAATAATCGGAACACAACCTATCGTGGGTTTGGTTCGGGAAGTGGGGTAACGTCGATGGATCGTCGGCCGGGTTTCAAGTGTATTTGTCGCCGGAGAACACTCGCTCTCAGCCTCGCTCTCGGTTCTCTCTCTCTCAGATCTCACTCTCCGCCCTTAGATCTCTCCTATTCTCTCGGCCTCGCTCTCCAAAACACCTCTCCGATTTCTCTCTCCTCCACCTCCACCTCACAGCTCTAAGATCTCACTTGCTCTCTGAACAGCTCCCCCGATTTCTCTCTTCTCCACCCCCTCAATACGAGGAAGGAAGGAAGGACTGAAGGAAGGAGAAGATGAGGGCCAGGCCGCGAAGTCACCGAGCTGGCGGGCGAGACGGGCCCTGGGCACGCGCGGAAAAGAGAAAAGGGGCTGGGATTAGGCCCAGCCCCCCCAAAACCAACTTTTTATTTATTAATTAGTACTAATAATTTTTAAAAAAATTCTATTTATTCAAAATGCAGTAAAATAAGGGAAATAAAAGAAAAATAAAACTTGATTGATGCAAATAATATTAATGCATATGTGATGTGAAAATCTTTTTTTGTTAGTCAAATTGATCCCTAATTTCCTATGCACTTTTGATATTAAATATTTAGTCAAAATTTAGGTGTTAACAACGGGATCATGCTAAAAGAGAATGTTGACCTCATAGTGATGGCAGAGCTTGAGTGCAACTTCTTCTATGTGGGACCAACCAATTTCTAATCTAATCGATTTCCAACTACGACAAAATATCATCAGAATTTAGTATTTCAAAAGAATTAGAGGTAATACATGAAGAAGAAGCACTTGGTTAACGACATAGAGGGGCACATACTTACTGTTTGAATGCTGACATCCATGATTTTTAATAAATATTCAATATGTTTTTTAGGAAAACATGCACGTCAGAAAAATGATGAGAAGGCTGCTGGTAGAGTATCTTTTTTGGAGACCGATCATTGATTAGAGAGGTGCGATCAAATCTTGAGCTCCATAGAAGGGTGCTACATTGCAGATGTCCACGAAACAGGACGGTTATTGAAATCTTAATCTAGAGTGAAATGGAGCTGGCATTTGAGGAACTAAATAGATTTACTAATGCAGTGACTGAAAAGAAAAAGAAGATTCATGTATTTGAAGGACTTGCTGTGGATAGTTCTTGAGTTGCGACAATATTAGCTAGCGAGGTTGGCTAGTGACCCTTGTTACTAGTTGACCTCACTAGCCCTTAGTCTTAAAAAAGAAAATTAAATAAAAAGGTTGTTATAAAAAATTATTATTTTTAAATGTCTACATCAATGGTGGCCGTGTCACATTGGACGACTGAAATTTACATCATCAATTTCCGATCAAAATTGACTGAATAGACCGAATTAGAAAAATATGAAAATATTTAGAACTAAATTGGCAAAATTGAAAGATTTATGACTAAATTGACACATATATAATAGGTTTAAGACTTTTTTGATAATTGTCCAAAAAAAAGTCATTCACCCTTGTTAACAAGTTATCGAGTTGTTGGAGAATTCCTATCATATAATGCTACCTTGTGCTCATTAACATGAGATAATACGAGAAAAACCCCACCTCGTAGACTTTAAGGATATTCATTGGATCACATTGCCATGGAAATCAAAATGAAATTTTTTCTGATGGGGACAGAATTCAGAATTGCGGTTTTGTCCGAAGCTTGCACCAATGAATTATTTGCATATCGTACAAAGACAAGCGGAACAAGGCAACAAGAAATCACAACTTTATCGATACACAACAACTTGCAATCAAGAAGTTTGATTTGAACACATGGTTTTTTTTTTTTTGGACGAAAGAAACGACTTCTTTTAATTTACTTAGCCAAGTTTGGAGAAAATACATCAAGAACATCAGCACATAATAAATCAAAGAGAGCAGGTGGGGGGTTTTCTAATCAATTTAATGGAAGAGTATTAGATCTACGGGCTCTTGCCAGCCAGTCCGCTAGTCTATTGGAATCCCTGCTACAATGGGCCAGAGAGAGGGCCCAAAACTCATTTAGCTTTATCTTGGCCTGATCCACGATGCTTTTCGCTTCCCAACTGAAGTCTTTCGAAGAGTTGATCCCTTGCATGAGTTGGGAACAAAAGAACAAAAAAACAGAAAAAGTGTTTAAAAACAAAAAAAAAAGAAATACAAACAAAAGCTGCCTTAGATTGTACTTGTAAAGTAAGGTGAGTTCGGTCTGAGAAGAAATCGAGGGTTTCAAGAAGGGCAAGCACTTCCGCCTGTTCCGCCAAGGACACGACCACCGGTTTCATGAAGCCATTGATGAGCCGACCCCTAAAATCACGACAGATGCAGGCAATTGCTCCCCTATTTTCGCCCTCTCCCCTGTTCTCCCCATTTTCTGATTCAGCGTCGTTGCTTGGAAGAAAGGAAGTGTCGATGTTGATTTTTAGTAAATCTGAGGACGGGGGTTGCCATCTTTGAGGTTGGGTTGCTCTATCTTGCTCTCCTTTCGATTTTTGGTTCCAAGTGATGTAGTTCTCATGTAAAGCAACAGCCTTGAAGAGTGTTTGTTGTAGGTGCAGAGGGCGATGGCCAAATATAAACTGATTTCGGTCTTTCCAGATGCTCCAAAGGGTAACAACGGTTTGGTCGAACTTTTTAGCACTCCTTGGGTCTGTTTTTACCGTATACAGCTGCTCATCAAGCCATGTTAACCCTATTCTTGACACTTTGATTTGCAAGGGGATAGCTTTCCATATCCGGGTCATCCAAGAGCAAAGTAAAAGGGTGTGTTCAATGGTTTCGGCTTCCTGTTTGCAGATAGGACAAAGCGGGTTAGGTGCTATTTTCCTCTTGTGTAGGTTGTCCATTGTGGGTAGAGCATTCTGACAAGCATTCCATATGAAAATTTTAACTTTGGGTAGAGTTTTTGAGTGCCGAATAAATTTCCATAATTCTGGTTTTGTTTGATAAGATGAGGTTGCAGCTATTGTTTGTGTGCTGGTTGTGTTGTCTTTATTGGTAAAGTAGCCGCTCTTTACTGTGTATGACCCCGATTTGTTTTTCAACCAAACCACCTTGTCTTTTTCAGTAGACATTCCAATAGGTGTAGCAAGTATTTCATGGACTATTTAGTGATCAAATAATGACTTTACTAGTAGTTCATTCCATTTTCTAGTCTCTTGGTCAATTAGACCAGCCACCTGATCTGGTTCGCCACTTGTTGCCGGGCCACCAATAGGTTCGCTCTTTAACCATTTGTCTTCTTTAATCGAGATTTCCTTTCCATTCCCAACTGAGAATATAATATGTGGAGAAATAGTGTCTCTTCCCAGAAATATACTCTGCCATCCCCACAAAGGTCTTAATCCTTTGCCAGCTTTCCAAAATGTACTTTGTGGATGATACAATCCCTTCATTACTCAACTTAAGAGGGACTGAGGGTGCTATGATATTCGCCATGCTTGCTTTCCTAGCATTGCCTTATTAAAGGCAATTAGATCTTTAAAGCCAAGACCCCCCTCATCCTTCCTAATTTTCAGATTTTCCCATCTTTTCCAATGTATGCACTTTTATTACCGCTTCTCCACCAGAAATTAGCAACTTTCATCTCAATAGCTTTACATATCAAAACCGGGATTTTAAATATGGACATTGCATATTGAGGAATAGCTTGTACCACTGATTTAATCAATATCTCCTTCCCTGCTTTTGATAATAAGTTCTCCTTCTAGCTTTCCAGCTTCATGTTAACTTTTGCAAGAATCCAGGCAAACATATCCTTCTTTGAAGCCCCCCAATCTGATGGCATTCCTAAGTATTTCCCAGTTTTCTCAATTTGGCACTCTTAATTCTGAAGCCATGTTCCTCCTCAAGCTATTTGGACAGTTTTTGCTGAAATATATACCCGATTTATTAAGATTAACAGCTTGACCATATGCAAAACAGTGTTGGTGTAAGATGGCCGCTAGGTTTTGGCATTCCAATATTGTTCCATGGAGGAAGAAAATGGAATCGTCCACAAATAGCAGATGTGATAGTGTAGGGCAGCTACTATTAAGCTTGATTCCTCGAAGTGTGCCATCAGCTATTGCTTGCTTCATCATGTTAGATAGCACATTAGCCACTAGAATAAACAGATAAGGTGATAGTGGATCACCTTGTCAAATCCCACAAGTAGGCTTGAAATAAGGTAGAGATTCCCCATTAAAATTTATGCTAAATGAAACCGTTTAAACACACTGCATTACCCATTAAACCCACTGATCACGGAATCCATTTTAATTAGGCATGCTCTAAGGAAATCCCATTCAATTCTATCATACGCCTTCTACATGTCAAGCTTTAAAACTGCTTGGAACTTCATTTTCCTCTCCCGGGTTTGCAACCTGTGAAGGACTTCCTGCACAATCAAGATGTTGTCTTGGATTTGCCTTCCCCCCCACAAAAGTATTTTGTTCTTCAGCGATAAGGCTTGGTAGCAAAAGTTTGAGTCCGTTGGTCATCACTTTGGAAATAATTTTATATATGAAATTACAAAGGTTGATTGGGCGATATTGCTCGAGCTTTTTAGGGTTGGGGATTTTAGGGACAAGGGTTATTTGTGTTATGTTCATGTTAGGATTTAAGTATCCAGCAGTGAAAAAATTCTGAGTTTCCTTGAGAATGTCCTAACAAATATCTATCCAATGGCATCAAAAGAAGAGTCCATGAAGCTCATTTGGTCCAGGAGCTTTAGTAGCTCCTAATTGTTGCATAGCAGTAGTTATCTCCTCCATAGTTACATGTGCAACTAACTGTTGGTTCATGATGTCATCCACCGAGTTTGGAACATGCTGTAGAATAGGCTGGAAATCTTGGGACCCCGCTGACTTATATAACTTTTGGAAGTATTTTTCTGTCATTTCCTTCAAATGCTGCTCCTCTCTTACCCAAACATCTTCTTCATTCTTCAGTAAAGAGATTCTATTTATGGTCCTTCTCTGTATTATTGTGGCATGGAAGAACTTGGAGTTTCTATCACCCCATTTTAACCATCTAATTTTGGACTGCATTCCCCCATACATCTCTTCTTGTCTCCACAATTGTTCTATTTCTTGGGTGATCTTCTTCACAACCTCACTCTCCTGAAAAACTCCCGTACTATTCATCAAACCTTGCAGTTCATTTTTTAGCCATTCGATCCTCATTTTGGCATTAGAGAATTTATTCTTGCTCCACTTCATCAGCTTGTTTACTGCAATCTGTAGTTTTTCCACCACATTTAATCGTTGAGAATCGGGTTCAGCCCAAGTTTCCTTCACTAATTGTGCACATTCCTTCTCCTCTACCAAAAATGCTTCATATTTGAATTTCTTTCCCCGCCGTTTCCTCTGTGGGTTGAGTGATACTATAATAGGACTGTGATCAGACCCTATAGCTAGTAAAGCTATGCATTTAGCAGTAGGATATGATATTCTCCAATCATAATTACAAAGAACTCTATCAAGACACTTCTTGACCAAATGTTCCCCTTCTCTGTTGTTTGTCCAGTTGAATGCACAACCTTTACACTCCAAGTCCATTAGAGAGCATTGGTGAAGAAAGTCTCTGAAAGCTGTGAGTTGGTAATTTTCTGCTCTTTTTTTCCCACTTTTTCCCAGTTGTATAGTATTTTATTAAGGTCCCCCAAACAAAGCCAAGGCAGATGAAAATGTAGACTT
Source organism: Eucalyptus shirleyi (assembly GCA_017140165.1). NCBI lineage: Eukaryota > Viridiplantae > Streptophyta > Magnoliopsida > Myrtales > Myrtaceae > Eucalyptus > Eucalyptus shirleyi. The sequence continues at coordinate 31,708,643 of CM029447.1, forward strand.
TCTCTATGAATAGCCCCCCATAGCAGAACTCTCTCTTGAAATTCATTTGGAGCATGTAGAAATGTCAAATGCATTCTCTGTTTTGTTGCTTTAATTTGACATTGAGCATTAATAGCATTAGCCGAGAAAGAGTCAATAGATAATAAAACCTAATCATCCCATAAAATGGCCAAACCTCCTGCTATTCCTTCTGGATTCACCAGAAAACTGTTCTGGAATTTTAGTCTTCTCCTTAGTTGTAGCACCTTTTGCTCTTTATTTTTTGTTTCCATAATAAAGATAATACGGGGCCTTTCTTGAGTTACTAGGACTCTCAAAGCTTGAACTGTCAGAGGTGTGCTCAACCCCTGACGGTTCTAGCTTAACATTTTCATGGATGATTTGGTGGCTTATTAGGGTTAGCCACCAAAGCCCACTGATTTGACTTCTCTACCATTGTAATGGGGGTCTCCACCAGCTGTGTGTTTTCTAAGATTGGTACTTTTGATGTTTGAGCTCCATAAGGGCAAAATCGTTTCCCTTGCTTGGCACTTTTAGATTTATGCCTTAACAACCCCTTCCCACCAGCTAAATTCTCTTGCATTTCCACTTTTGCTTTCTTCAGTTGTTCCTCATAAAGCACCATAACATATTCTTCATCTAAACAACACCTCCCTCTCTTTTGGGTGCCTTTCTCTTCCATAAGTACAAGTGCTAAAGAATTAGTAGGATGGCAGTTCTCCTTTGTTTGGTATTCAGCAGTGTTCTGTTCACAAATAGAAAGAGTTCTTTTTTGATTTTTATCCTGTGATTGTTTTTCTTTTCCAGAAGCTGGAGGGATAGGGGTCTCGGGCACGCTCTCAACTTATTCTTGTGGAATTTCTTGTTTGCCATAGAAGATTTTCCCGTATGGACTTAGTTCCCGTGCTTCAACTCTCAACCAATGCCCAAATTTGCCTGGTAAGTCCTTTGGAAGCCATGAATTCTCATAGGGTATTTCTTTGCATAAACTGGCATAATGGCCAATCTTTCCACATGAATAACAATAGTGCGGAAGTCTCTCATATTTAAACTCTACCCACAACCTCTTACTATCCATATTCACAATAACTCCAGTCTTAAGAGGATTTTCCAGATTAAGCTTAACTTTAGCCTTGCCAATCTTGTAATTGCCTTTTCCTTTTCTTTCTAGTTTCACCTCAATTACTTCTTCCAGTTTTGATGTAATATCCCAAACAACAGCAATTGAAACTCTCCCAAAGGGAAGGCCAAAGAAATGCACCCAAAATGCACAGTGCTTAAATTCATAGCACATTTCAGGGGTGTTAGGATTGCACTCCTGTAGAACTAGAAGATTACTAGAGAAAGACCATGCTCTAGAGTCTAATACTCTCTATTTTTCAGCTTCGGATTGGAAGGAGAAGGAGAAATACCTAGGTTCTATCAATGCATAGGTAAAATTTTCCGTCCTCCAAGCTTTTTTCATAGTACTCACAAATGCTGTGTAGTTGACATTTGGCTTAGAGAAGAATTTCCCAAACAGAGTTTTTCGGCATTCTATCAGATTTTCTTTAGAAATATCACCTGTTACATTCACCACATGTTGTTAAGACCATAGCTTACCTAGACTCTTGCATAGGGCAGCCACCCTCCTCTCTTCCTCGTGCTGATCTGCCATCTATTGTTCTCCAGGGGCAAAGAGAAGTAGGAAAGTGCAAGCTATGCCCTACAAAGTTTGATCAATCTTCACGTAAGTTGGCCTATTTGTTTTGGAACCAGCTGAATAGTGAACACGGGTCGATTGCGATTGAAGGGAGCTCTGAATCGGTGGTTGGGTGAAGAAGTAATCAGGGGGGTGGTACCTGAATGGGAAGGCCAGAGATGTAGAAGAAGTATTGGGGTGTTAGAGTTTTTACTCACAGACGAAGGGGAGGCTTCCATTCCATCGCGGATGGTTGCAAATTGGTTTTTTTGCCTATAATCCTTTTTAAATAATTGCAAAAGACCTCTTGGTCAACTCTTGGGTCTTTGGCCAAAAAAGAAATGTATCACAATACTTATGTTATGGTCCTGTAATCATCTGCTTTACTGGCAAATTTCGCTGGTGATGAGTAGTATGCTTCAAGATGATGGATTAATTGAGAAATATAATAAAGTTGTGCCGTGTTTGAAATTTTTGTGGAAATCTCTAGGAAGAAGCTTGGGTAAGGTCAATGTCGAATTTGACTCGAATCACTGTGGAGAGGAAAGTGCAAAGCAATAGGGAGGACCATGAGGTTTACATTTTACCTCGATTAGTAGCGTGAAATCATTTATTATTGAAGATTCTTTAATTTGTGCTTGATGATTTTAATAAGTGATTTAATTATTTGGGATGTATTGGTAAATTTTTTTTATTTTATTTTGTGATAGATGACTTTAAAGTTGTGATTGATCATTTTCTATTGATAATTTAGGGAATACAAACATGTAGACCCAATTATTTGGAGGTCCATGAAAGAACCTACAAGTGACACAAACTTATTAAGTTAAGTCATTTTGCCTATGCAAGTGGTTTTAATTTAAAGTGGCTTGTATGCAGTTGGTGGGATTCGAATGAGTGGCTTCCAATTATTGAACTGGAAAGTCTTAGACCACTCACAATTGTAGAAAAAGAACTTGGAGCAATACACTAGCATATAACATAGCCTCTAGAAAAATCTTTTCATAAAACTTATATGAAAAGTTAAGGGATAATGGAAGCACTAGTGCCTTTACTTATTCAATTTATTCAATATTGTCCACGTATTCTCTTTTTTCCTAATATGATCTCTAATTTATATATAATTTTTATCAAGTTAGTCCTTTTGTTAAAATTGCAAAGTTGCTGAAGTATCATCCATTAATGCCACATTTTGATTGATTGGATGAACTGAAGATGAGATGGAACTCTTTTGTTGAAGATAAATTTATTAGGAAATTAAAAAAAAAATCATAAGCACTAAGTGAGAGAGAAGCTACACCTGTGATGAAAATTTAACAATTTCAAAATCTTAGCTATCATTACCAAATATAGTTAAGTATAATGGATGCTAATCCAAAATTTATGAGAGGGGAAGAAAAAAGCAGAGAAAGTGCAAGCAAAAAATCAGGCAAATGTACAGGCAAGTCGGGGGAAGTAACTAGGGAGAGCTCATGATTGAGTTTGCATGTGGTAGCATTCGTCTTTGAAGTTGGAGTCTCCAAAGAGGTGGAAAAATTGGAGTTATGTGGGTGGTTCTTATACGTATTGGAGGGAATGGTTATTCTTAGTATTTGGATTGTAAATACCGATGTTTTTGGGATTGTAAAGCTCTCTATTTCCGCAATCAAGCATATCTACAATCTATGTTTATCTCTACTTTTTAACAGACCATTTTGTTTTCCTGTAAATATGCCTTTTCAATGAAATTTACATTTTCTTGCATTTTTTTTAAAATTTTTCTCCACACTAATCTCCATATTAATTCACACTCCGTTGAATCCCTGCTTCGTGCACTTTGGGAGTGAGGTATGTAACTGTGAAGCGATCTCGGTTGCTCTTGGCACTATTTCTTATATTTCTTTAATAAATATTGATCAAAATTTTGAGTTGTCTTTTATTAAAATAAATTGTCCCCTTTAATTTTCTCTTAAAATGTCCTTCAATATTGGAGATAACTTAGAAATCTCACTTGGATAATCATCCATATTAAATGCATGCTAAGAAAATTTATTACTCAAAAAAATAAAATTAGGAGACGTATTTGTGATCATGCACATCTCTTGTTCCATGATGGACATGGCATGTATAGAGTTGGCGATACTTATTGAGATAACTGAGATTATCAATGATTTGCTATGATATGGATGATTTTCCCTAAAGCTCAACAATGCTTACTATATTCTCTTGTTTATGGAGAAGTAAGAAATTTCTTTTCTTTAAGTTATTAATTGTAACCGGGTACCTAGTGATCTTTATTCAGAATAAAGAGGATGATGCCTTGATCTAAAAAAGGATGACAAATGTATCAAACAAAACAATCAAGCCGAAAGTTGAACTAGAATTTTCAACATTTTATCTATCATCAATTATTACATGAGGTTGAGACGTAAATGGAGTCCCAACAAGTTGGGTTGAATTCAGTTAGATAATGTAGTCATGTGCAATTTCATGTGCTAAGCATAATAAAGTACGAGTCAGGATAGCACAAACATCACCCATATTTTTCTTTGCATGTAGGTGATCCATAATCTGTAACTCATTGACTAAAGGCATGGTTTGAGAAAATTTCCTACAATTAGGAATGTATAAAAAGATAGCCATTTATATCAAGTATGGTAAGTTTCATTTTTACTCTTGTTTTCAAATCGAAGAAGTTTGGTTAGCACATGTTTGCATAGGACTCTATCTCTCCTTACACATGTTTGAAATGTATATTTTTGGTGGATCCACTCGCTTAGTAAAAGGACGAAGCAATGTTTTAAGTAACAATATCCGATTCCCCATTGTTATAATCTACATATAAACTTGCACTTTACTTCGAATGGTATTCTAATAAATTAAAAGTGAGGTCGTCCATTAAAGAAATTTGATGAATAGAAATATGAACCAAAGGTGAGGGCTCTTAATTAAAGATTTTCATGTACCCGCCTTTCAAGAAAGAACATATGGCTTTTAGTCAACTATTCCGCTTCTAATTATAGCCAATTTTTTGAAAATGGAACCAAAGGCTGAACCGGAGTATGGGCTAGTTTGTGGTTCTACTGGTTCATCTGGTCCAGCTATTTATACCGAATGGTTCAGATATAAAGAATGAAGCAAGAAAAATAAGCAACATATTGAAATGATGATTTTGAAAATGTCATGAGAAAACTCACAAGTAATATTTGCATGCTTCAAAGTATTTTAGGAGTTCTGTAATGAGTAAAAATAAAATTTTCCAACATCACCCTATGATTTTCAAGTCGCAAACTAGGCTATTAACAAGAAGATATTAGACATGATGTCATCCAATGAAAAGAGACAGTATTTCATTTTCTTTTTCATTTTTTTTAATTGGTTGTGCTATTGCGACTTGGACATAGCTACTTTCTAACAATGAGCCCTGAAGCCAGTGGCCATGGTGGGGTCGAGTGTCATTTGAAATTCACATGTAACTGGTGTTGCGAGGGTCAGGGTACAAGAGTGAGGATGCCATCGTGATCTGTAGGGTCATAATCGGGGTTAATTGATCTGTCAAGACATGGCTTGCAAGCAATCTCGACGGTGATCACCAGCACCGCTTATGTGATTGCTATGAGCAGGTTTGCGACTATGGACATTCATTTTCATTTTTCATTTTTCTTTTGCTGCGATAAGAGATGGTGATGCCGAGTAAGACAAGAATAGTGACCCTGTCCAGAGAAAAAAACATGTAAATATTAAGAAAGATGTGCTCTAAGTGCATTGTGGAAATTAACTTATCTTAGCGCGTTTTAATCAACACTTAGGTCTTTCACCAAAAAAGAGTCGATAAGATGTTAGATTCAAGATTTCATCCTGGAAATGAACTTTTACATGATGCTACTCCTTGGGACCTACATAATCTTCTTTACTGGCAACTACTGCAAAATTCACGTTGAATATGATCAAAGGGCTCGTTAGAATGCGGAGTATTAAGCTATTTAAGAATGACAGACACGTTTTCACGGCCTTGATGAAAAGCTGGTAAAGCAAGATTTGCACCAAGTCTTTCTGTGAAGTTTCTCCAAATATGCCATGGACTTCTGAGGTTTACATGTTTGATAGAGCTGACCTGGCAGGGCTGGCGTTCCCCACGGCGCATGCCACCGCGATGCCGTTACTCATCGCCTGGAACGTGCCAAGGGCTAGAGAGTCCTCAGTGTAAGGGAGAGACGGAGAGGCTTGCCGATGTCTAGGGAGATGCTCAGTACATCGACTCCATTGCCAATGGTGTCATCTATAGCTGCTAAAATGTCCTCCTCAGAGCAAGTGGCTTCCATTTGCTTGGTCGCGTCAGGGATCGCCCAACACATCTTGTTTATGGTCAGGTGGGCAAGCAGCGCCGCCACAAGCAAGCCTGCCGAAGGCTGAGACGTCCGGAACCTTCTAGCCTCTGACTGTGGAAGCCGTGTGGGTCCCGTTCCATTACATGTCGCGAGGCGACCGGTAGTCTAAGGTGGTGTTGAGAGGAAAGGCATTTACCCTACATGTGCATGGTTCCCACTAGTATTGAAGTCGAAGCACTCAATGACTAATGAATTCTCCCGCAACAAGTTTTACTGTATGTCAAGTCACTAATGCCTCAAGTAACAGACTAGAGGATATGGTGACAACGAAATAGGAGGAGATCCCACGCTCAACTCCTCTGGATATTCTCAGGAAAAAATCCTAATAAACTCGAGTACGAGAGATAAAGCAATGAAAAGATTTGGCAAGGAACCATATCAAATAGGGCATTTGAAGAGAGATTTTGGACAGCTTACACTTTCAGAAACAAATCTTTGTTTTCTAAATTGGGAACAGCGAAATATTATTTGAATAGTGGTTGTGAAAGCAACAGATTCCTGAGCATGGATAGTCCGAGTAACCAGGTTTCTCGAGCCTACTTGTAAATTTTTATTAATAAGCAACAGGATCAAACTCCGACTTTGCTTTGCGACCATCCGTGGGAAATAGAAAGGAGAAGATGCTGCGGACAAGATCTAGATGACTTGCACTTGCACTTCATTGAAACTAAGTGCATGGAAAATGACATTTTCATAATGTGATCCAATAGTAAATACCCCTGACCGCATATAGCTAGTTTCTCCTAGAAACTCATAAATATTATTTTACTGCACATTCTTATTGTATAAAGATCATGTTAAATTGTGGACATTTGACTAGTACAGAGATATGCAGTACTTTAAGTGCAAACATGTCATGGTAATGACTATGGTCCTTTGAGTTTGTGAGCTACTTGATGGATCTTATGAACTCATTTGAAACAATTGAGAGTCAGATTACTAAGAACTCTTAAAGATTGTGGACCCTAAATGATATTTTCCCTAGCTAGGAGAGAATACTACTTCCTAATTCAATTAAAAAAACAATTACATAGTCCCCATTGGCGCTTATGGAAAGAGCTACGAGGATGAAGCACCAAAAGCTATAAACACAACTAAACTCCAACAAAAGCAGAAGAGCAGAGTTCAAACATTATCTGATAATAGCAACTAGCGAGTGGGCATTTCTTCTTCATACCAACCTTCTGAAAAACATATGAAATTACAGTATGCTCAGTAGCTGAGTGATCCTTAGATCATTTGCTTTTGCAGGGGATGCATCTAAAATTGGTGATCCACGAAGCAATTATATCACCTTCAATCAACTAGCTCTCTCTCACTATTCTTTGAGAAATATTGGACGCTACTGGTGAGCATATTGGATTTTGGACATATCTCTCTTTTACCTGATATAAAGCTCGACCTCTGGGGGAGAGGATCGGAGTAAAATGCGGATACTATTGCGATTTGTGAATGTCAGAAAGTTGGGATGAGTGGTTTATAAAGGAATTCTGTAGAAAACTAGATCCAAGGCCTCTCTCTCTCTCTCTCTCTCTCTCTCTCTCTCTGATGGTCTGAAGAAGTTCTAGCTTGAACTCATGGCAATTTAGAGACTCTCGTATCGACATGGACGATGCTACTATTATGGTAAACCCATGGGATATTAGAATGGCATCGAACTTGTACAGAATGTTTTTCTCAGTTCCCACTAAAGTAAATTGGCAAGAATTTAAATTTAAAAGCAGCTGATCAGATAAGTTTAGAAACAGAACAAAAAGAATGACTAAACAACACCTTATATCCAGTGCCAAAATTTTCTACAAGAATAATATAACTAAATCATGTCACATCGAGTCAATTGATTATTTATCGTCACGACACGAAAGTAGGCAAAGTAATATCTATATATCTCTATTTTATGAACTCTAATAAAACAATTGAACAGTAGACAACTAAACTAACTTAAGTTACGATAATTTGTGTGAGATATTACTTGCCAATCCATGTTATGATATTACTTCAGATAATCAAAAACTGTAGACCTAACCTTGTAACAATTTGTCGCGACCTAAATTTTAGGTGCACCACTTAGGATTTAGGCTAATGGACTACTAAGTTTCAAACTTAGCTCGGGCTTTCCTAAGCCCATACTAATTCGCGACTTAGGTTTATGTTTTTTTAACATGCAAACAAATTTTATCTATAAGTCGCTACTAATTAGTTTATGGTAGGTCGATTAGACACCTAAGTAAAATAATGGGAGGATTATTTTACTCTTATGAATCGGAGACTTTGGGTACGGGGACTTGGTTACACTAGACTTCTCTAATGCCATTTCGGTACTATTTCTTTTTATTTTCAAAAATGTTTTTGCAGGTAGCTTGGATTAATTTTAACCTAAATTACTATCATGTGATGGGGTGATCACACATACACTCAATCATTATTAAACACTCAATGAATTAAATAAATTGCACCAAGAAATAAACACACAAAACCAGCAATTATTTTTTGTTTTTTTGTTTTTATCTTGAAATCAGAATTTTACAATATAACATGCACTTAAACTATGTGACCTAATTTTACTAATAAGCAATTGAATGAACCTATTATGCAAACTAATTAACATGCACCTAATTTTTTTGTATTTTTTTATTAAAATTCGGAATCAATAAAAACCCTAATTAAAATATATAAAATGAATAATTTTCTAATTTATTTTAGGGATTAATTTGACTTAAACCCTATCCTATCTTAGAAAACTATTTTTTTAATAGAAAAAATGAGATTATCTAAGCCCTTTAAAAAAATTTATTTAGATCTAACCCTAATCTATGTGAAATTCTATTCAATTTAAATAATGGAGTCCTATTTATCCTAACATGCAATCTAATGCAATGCAAGATTTTCATTTTGATTTTTTTGATTTATATTTTTCAATGTTTTTCAAGACAAACAATTATCAAATAAACATTATATGTAAACTAATCAAGAAATTCATCAAATAAAGGATTAAAATAACTGAAAAAATAACCTGTTGTCTCACAAGTCAAATGAACGATTATTTTAACCCTAAAATCACAACATAAAGTTCAAAATAATTAAAAATCTGATCCGAAATCTTACGAATCAAATTAATAATTATAATGACTTAACAATTAATTATAATGACTTAACAATTAAAATACTATCAAAATGCCCAAAAATTAATATAATTAAAAAAAATAATCCGACATCTTATGGATCAAATTAGTAATTACAATAATTTTGGATAAGACCCCTGCAGTTAATGCCTACAAGATTCATGAATATGGACATCCAATGCTACAATTTAAATAACTAAATTTTTTTTAAAAATAAGATAAGATAACATAAAATAAGTGAAAAATTAAAATTAAAAATTAAAAATAAGCTACCTAAGGGGGAGGGTAGCAACGTTGATGGGATAGCCGGAGAGAGGGTGGCTGGTGTCGGAGCTCTGGCGAAAGAATTGGCGGAGGTGCGGCGTAGCGTGTACAGCGAAGGTGCTCGGGTGCTCGCGGCGAAGGTGCAGGCACAACAGAGGGCAAGGGCGAAGGAGGTGCCGACACTGTGGGTGGAGGTGCACGGGTAGGCAGTGCGGGCATCGGGCACTAGCATCAGGCGATCAGAGGTGCTGGCGTGGACAAAGCTCTGGTGACAGACGAGGTAGCAGCCACGCGATAGTGGCGCGGTAGCAAGCTGCTGCAGGCATTAAGGACGGTAGCATAGGCGTCGTGGCTGGCTACGGCGCTGCTGGCATGGGTAGAGGGAGGCACAAGCGTCAGGCGGAGCTGCAGTTACAAGTGAAACACAGGTGTCGCGGTCGTTGGAGCTCTGGCGTTCAGCACTGGGCAGAGAGACAGAGTAAGTGTCGTAGCGGCAATGACGGTTGCAATGGCGTGGTCGTCGGGGGTGACGAGCGGCGATGGAGGGGATACTCAGGCGGAGCTCTGGTGTACGGGCAGAACGAGTGGCGGCCCCTGGTGCAGGGGCTTCGCGTTCGAATGGCGACGGGCTGGCAGAGGAGATGCTGGTGCGGTGGCCGGTACAACACTCGGACGGGAGAGTCCGTGAGGAAAATGAACAGTCTCTCTCTTTTTTTTTCTCTCTCTCTCTCTCTCTCTCTCTCTCTCACGTCACTCATCAGTCTTCTCTCTCTCCTTTCTCTATTCTGCAGCTAACTTTTCCCTTTTCTTGTCAAAGAAAGAAAAGGGAAAAGGCCTTCTCTTTGACCAGGACAGACGAGGCCTTCTTCTTGCACAAATTTTTTTTCTCAAATTTGCTCTCAAATTTTTTTTCTCCCCCCTCTACATGAAAAATGTGGTTCTCTTTTATAGTGATTCCAGATGGCCACTTTCTATGGCAACTTTCGAGTTTTCATCTTCTATTGTATTAATTCATAACTACAAATCGGAACGTGATTTCACAATCAACTCGATCTTACTTCGATTCCTTCCATTTTATAAGAATTCTTGCTCTTTACTCACCTAATTTCCTAATTGCTTCCGTATATATCAAAATTTGAATATTCATCAAAATTTCCAATTTCCATGCATAATCAATTAGATTGATTTTCCCCATTTTTTCTTTTATTTTTTATGCAATTTTTATTTTTTTTTATTTCCTTAGGGTCGTCAAAATTTAGGTGTCAACAATTACCCCTCGAAGGTGAGCTCGTAAATGTTGCCTTCAAAAACAAGTTGAAACCTAAATTTTGATCATGCTCATGCACTGAATATTTTTTTTTTGAAAATGAATCCCATTTCGAAATGTAATTTATATGATACATGGAAATGCTAATGCAAACAATAAAGGAACCTACCTAGAATAACTTACCTTCAAGGAGGGTAGAGTAACTTAAGATAGTTTGTGTTACATGTCTAGGACCTGTACTTTTCTACGGTTGCCTAGAATAGTAACGAGGATTTGTAAGGAGACTGCTTTTCCAGGTCCCGTACATTTTTACAGTCGCCTAGTATGGCAGTATTTGGTTGTCTAAGAACCGAACATTTCTTCAGTCGCCTTGACAGAAAAGATTCCTTTTTCAGGACTCGTACCTTTCTATAGTCACCTAAATGGGAAACAAATATTGTCTAGGACCCATACTATTCTACGATCGCCTGAATCAGAAAGAACTTTTCCATGACCCGTACCTTTCTACGGTCGCCTAAATGGGAGATAGCTAGATTTTGGAACTCGAAATACTTAGATCCTGACTAAGATATAATGAGAAAGATAAAAAAACATTCACATTCAGAGTGAAATGTTTAGATTAAGACATCTAAATCCAGACTGAGATGTCAAGATTTTGGAACTCGAAATACCTAGATATAAACTAAGGTATAATGAGAAAGATAAAAAAGCATTCCCATCCAGAGTGAAACATCTAAATGAAAATATTTTGTGACATTCAGATCCAAACTGAGATGTCAACAACGGATTGAAAGATTTTGGCGAAGTCCACAAACTCTCAATTTCTGAAAAGGAACTCAGGCTATAGAAGCATGTCGAGTTGATGAAAAAGACTCCGGGCTACAAAAGCATGCCAGGTCAATATAAATGACACCGGGCTACGGAAGCACGTCGGGTTGATGAAAGGGACTTTGGGCTATGAAAGTACGCCAGGTCAATATAAAGGACATCGGGCTACGGAAGCACGCTGGGTCGATGAAAGGGACTCTGGGCTATGAAAGCACGCCAGGTCAATATAAAGGACACCGGGCTACGGAAGCACGACGGGTCGATGAAAGGGACTCTAGGCTACGAAAGCACGCCATGTCAATATAAAGGACACCGGGCCACAGAAGCACGCCGGGTCGATGAAAGGAACTTTGGGCTACGAAAGCACGCTGGGTCGATGAAAGAGATTTTGGGCTATGAAAGCACGTCGGGTCAATATAAAAGACATCGGGCTACGAAAGCATGTCGGGTTGATGAAAGGGACTCTGGGTTACGAAAGCACGCTCGGTCAATATAAAGGACACCAGGTTATAAAAGCACATCGGATCGATGAAAGGGACTTTGGGTTACGAAAGCACGCCGGGTCAATATAAATGGACAGCTTGACCGAGTCAAGTCTCAAGGATACCTGCACAATGACAAGTATTTAGAGTATGGGTAGAGATATACTTACTTGGTGACATCTCTAATTCTTGGGAATATGTCTTCTGGAACTTAGATATTCTGTGGAAGCCTCTCACCTCCTGGTAGAAATAAATTTTGGAACATCAAGAATACACCTTGAATGTTCGTGATGGTTTCTCATCTCCTAATATCATGAGGTATGTTGAAAGGAACCTGAATGTCAGGACCTCTTGAATTTTTTAGAAAACATTACCTGTCATACATGATTTATAGCAAAAATGCATTTACCAAATAAATAAGCAATTAAGGCTATTCTGGAATACACACTTCAAAATCCACTGAAGTTTTTATCAATTCAATCGAGGTTCATGCATAATGACCTTTGCATCACCCAAATCTCCACTAGAGAGAATTATCGTTCAAGACAATTTTCACTCATGACATGGAATTTCTAAGAATACTAAATGAGAGACTTTCAGTTAGAAAGGACGTTCACTCATTCTCATTCAGAAAGACTATTTTAGGAGAATCACTCCATCTCACTATATCGACAAGGGTCCGAGTATTCTCGTAAGCGGTACGACCTTACCAATTTGAGGAGTCTTTAACAGGGACCGTAATGTGGGCTTGGTCAATGGCTTGACAAATGGACTCTTTCGGTCAAGGCTATTGAAAGAACAACTTCACAATTATCTTCGGGTTTACAAGTCAAGAACCCTGCAAAATGAGAAAGAAATAATTCTGCTCGCACTTCTTCAAGCAATGCTTATAAACATATGAACTCCCATGTTAATTCAAGTGCCATAATCTAAAGAGACTTTGTAAGGGACGTAACATAGGTTGGGTTCATGGGTTGAGAAACGAAAGATTGTTAGGCTCAAAGATGTGTATAAGGGTCAAAGTTGATGATTCATCTAGGTATTGTCGCCGGTCTTCTCTTTTGCTAGGGATGCACTATTGATCTTGACCTTTTGAGTACTGCTCCATTGGGATTCAATTTTACAATTGATAGCCATCTATCTTGACTCTCTTTTTTTCATCTATCGGCATTGATCTTGCTTTTACCAGGCACACCGCTTTTTCATGCCCCTAGTTTTCATGCACTTTTTCTTCGCTTCTTTTTCATGGGCGTTGGCTTTACTTTTATTAGGCACATTGCTTCTTCATGCCCCTTAGTTCTATCTTGATTTCAATTCTTGCGCACAATGCATGCGTCAAGGAATTATACTTTGAATGATACTCGAACTTTCAAGGGTCTTCATCTGTCTTTTGTCTTGCCCCAGTGTGAGGGATGATCACCAATTAGGTTTAAGGAAATGAAATTGCGGGCTCAAGTGAGCTATACAAAGGATATAAGTGTGTAGTATAGAGAAAGAAATGCTCTTCATTATCCTAAGGCACTTAAATTACCATATGAATTTAATGTAATAGCACGACTTGAAGATTAATGCAAATGAGAGCAAAAAAATTTCTTTCCAATTTCCTCATCTCATGATGCCATTTTACCTCCCAATTGCTCCGATGGGGGGGGGGGGGTGATTCTTGACAAGGTAATTTGAAAGAATTTCCATAATTGTGTGAAGCTTAAAGGGGTTAAGCAATGGATCACCTGTAGTGTTTGGGATAGGAAAATGAATTGCCCCTCATCATTTTGGTTGTCGCACCTTTTGCGAGAGAACTCTTTACCTTGTGGATATGATCCTCTCTACATTTATCTCACAAATGTATAAGTAGGGGACTGTGTAGGATAGGATTTGCCTTTCATCATCTCAACTTGTCTCATTTAGCATGCTTAATCCATTCCACATCATTCATTAAATTGGCCTGTGTTGACAATCTTCACTGGAATTTTAAGCAAGTAAAATTGTCATGCAGAAATTTCCCTTTGAAAGATTTCAAGCATTTTATGAACTGTCAAGAATGTCATTCAACATGAATAGTCCTTTCAAGATATGTTAGAAAACCAAGTGCCGAGAGACATTTGTAGAGATGGTTGTCCATGAATTGCCCCTTATTTGAATAGGAATGGACACATAAATTAATCAATTGATATTGGAACTTCGATCATTCCATTTTTGCTTTTTCCCCTGCACAATAGAACATACATAAATAGTATCTAAGCAACATCAAAATAAATTCAAATTGCACATCTATTTTGGTTGGAATCGAGATTTTGTCTCAGCCATGTTACTATCAAAATCTGTTGTGTCCCCAATTTGTCATATTAACTCTTTTAGAAATGTGCTCTTAACAGTTGAGCCAATTGCAACTTGTTGTGCCTTTTTCAGATGCTTCCTCATCAGACCAAGAAAGTAATGCTCTGAAACATGAAGTAAATGAGTCGGAAAATTAAATAGAGCTAACCTATGCATGCTTTTGGAACTGGCTTAAAAAAAGATAATTTTTTTTATTCTTTTTTTTGGAATTTTTGATGAGGAAGCATGAAGAAGTCCAGTCCTTAGGATTTCTCTGTGGATGATATTTTCTTTTCATGATTAGATATCGTCATTGGACTGGTTTGGTGTATCCCATCATGTCCTCAAAACTTGTAATTTTATTGATATTCATCAACCAAATTACATTTATTGGAATGAAAAATGTGATATTCAAGTACTAAAAGAAAGTAAAACAAAAGAAATTGGAACCAATCCCTGAATAACAATAAAAATTCCCACGCAGGGGAAGGTGCAACTGAACATACCCCTAATTAAATAAGGAAAGCGAACTACTTAGAACCATGAATCAGGTGTGTTTGAGTTCTCCACCATCCTTGACCTTGTGATGCAAACCCTCCAAGTCAGAGATTCTTCCTTCGAGATATGTCACTAGTCTCTTCATAGTGGCATCAAATTCAGCTACTTCAAGAAAATGAGACGGTTCAAAAGTCCTATTGGCTCTCTTCTTCGAGTCGCAGTTTCTTATTGAAGATAGAGTATCTATGTCATCACAGTCCTTTTGCTTGACGAGACAAGCCACCGTAGCAGACAATTCATTGACTTTACTTTGGAGGTGTGCAATTTGCTTGTTCATGTCATTGTCAATATCAACGATATGGTTCAGCACCTTGTTTTGGTCCGCCATTTTAGCTTTCGACCGTGTACAGATGGGTGAGCGGGATCGCTTCATAATCACCTAAGATAAATAAATGGGAACATGTAAGTATGAGGGGTAAATAGAGAGTCAATCCTTGACAATGATCTAATCGATTTTTTTTTTCATTTTATTTATTTATTCATGAAAAGTCTATGCAAGAAGGGAATTTCCTAAAAATAACTAGAAAAATAAAAATAGGACACCCTAGCAAGAACCAAATTTCTTAAACATGAATTAGGAAAGGACAAAATTTGAAACTCCCTAATGAGAACAACAAAGACATGAATTGAAAACAAATTCTCCAAAATTTTGTTATTTTCTAAATGATTCATTGCATGGCAATTTCCTTATTTCATTTCTAAAAATGAATTAAATCAATGATTGACCTCGATTGTCATGGACCGACCCAAAAGTATGACAAACTAAATTGCATGGTATAGGGATAGAAGACTTACTTCACCAAGAAAAATCAACGGCAATCACATAGACATACACATAAGATGTGAGGCTCGATTTCTACCTAGGCGGCTTAACAAAGTGGAGCTAAGAGGATGATCTGACTGTTGTAGTCTTGCATTAACGTGTCAGGTCCCCTTAACTCCGGCTTAGTCGAATGGAATGCCCAATAATCATGCAGTCTCGCGGATATGGACAAACACATTCGACATCATGAAAAACTTTCGGGGGAGAGAAGGTCAACCTCTACATAGCAGTCTCGCTTTGGATGAAGTATCATTCTCAACACCATCATAAGAATCATAGCCTAGCCTAGGTCCAACAGCAAGTTGTGTGTGCAATAGTGTGGTGCTAAAAGCAATAAAACATGCACAACAGTTTAAATGCAAACAACACTTCTACAGTTTAAATTCAAACATTCATCCCTAACTCCAACCTGGACAAAGGTTAGCAAAGACCTACTCCCCTTATACCTCCCACCTGCAAGAACACGTAACACCTTAGAAATGTTAGGGACGTACGTACCGGTATCCTAGCTATCAAATAAAAAGAAAAATTTAAAAGAAAAAGAAAAATTAGCTTAAGTCCACTAAATGTTAAAACATAAGTCCCCAGTGGAATCGCCAAGCTGTCGTGACCTAAATTTCAAGTGCATCACCGAGGATTTAGGCTAATAGACTACTAAGTTTCAAACTTAGCTCGGGCTTTCCCAAGCCCATACCAATTCGCAACTTAGGTTTATATTTTTATAACATGCAAATAAATTTTATCTAGGAATTGTCACTAATCAGTTTATGGTAGGTTGATTAGAAACCTAAGTAAAATAATTGAGAAGATTATTTTACTCTTACAAACCAGAAACTTTGGGTACGGGGATTTGGTTACACTAGACTTCTCTAATGCCCTTTCGGTACAATTTCTTTTTATTTTCAAAACTGTTTTTGCAGGCGGCTTGGATTAATTTTAACCTAAATTACTATCATGCGATGAGGTGATCACACGGACGCTCAATCATTATTAAACACTCAATGAATTAAATAAATTGCACCAAGAAATAAACACACAAAACCAGCAATTATTTTTTGTTTTTTTTTTTATCTTGAAATCCGAATTTTACAATATAACATGCACTTAAACTATGTGACCTAATTTTACTAATAAGCAATTGAATGAACCTATTATGCGAACAATTTGACACGCACCTAATATTTTTTGTATTTTTTTATTAACATTCAGAATCAATAAAAACCCTAATTAAAATATATAAAATGAATAATTTTCTAATTTATTTTAGGGATTAGTTTGACTTAAACCCTATCCTATTTTAGAAAACTATTTTTTATAGAAAAATGAGATTATCTAAGCCCTTAAAAAATGTTATTTAGATCTAACCCTAATCTATGTGAAATTCTATTCAATTTAAATAATGGAGTCCTATTTATCCTAACATGCAATCTAATGCAGTGCAAGATTTTGATTTTGATTTTTTTGATTTATATTTTTCAATGTTTTTCAAGACAAACAATTATCAAATAAACATCATATCTAAACATCACAACATAAAGTTCAAAATAATTAAAAATCTGATCCAAAATCTTATGGATCAAATTAATAACTATAATGACTTAATAATTAAAATATTATGAAAATGCCCAAAAATTAATATAATTAAAAAAATGATCAAACATCTTATTGATCAAATTAATAATTACAATAATTTTGGACAAGACCCCACGGTTAATGCCTACAAGATTCATGAATATTGACATCTAATGCTACAATTTAAATAACTAAACTTAAAAAAAAAGATAATATAACATAAAATAAGTGAAAAATTAAAAATAAAAATTAAAAATAAGCTACCTAAGGGGGAGGGCAGCAATGTTGATGGGATAGTCGGAGAGAGGGTGGCTGGCGTCGGAGCTCTGGCAAAGGGATCGACTGAAGTGCAGTGTAGTGTCTACGATGAAGGTGCTCAGGTGCTTGCCGCGGAGGTGCAAGCATAGTGGAGGGCAAGGGCGGAGGAGGTGTCAACGCTGTGGGTGGAGGTGCACGGGTAGGTAGTGCGGGTGTCAGGCACTGGCGTCGAGCGATCAGAGGTGTTGGCACGAACAGAGCTCCGACGATAGATGAGGCAACAGTTGCGCAAAAGTGGCGCGGCAGCAAGCTATTGCAGGCATTGAGGATGGTAGCACGGGCGTCGTGGCTGGCTACGGTGCTGCTGGCGTGGGCAGAGAAAGGCACGAGTGTCGGGCAGAGCTGCAGTTACGGGTGAAACAGAGGTGTCGCGGTTGTTGGAGCGCTGGTGTTCAGCGCTGGGCAGAGAGATGGAGCGAGCGTCGCAACGGTGGCGACGGTTGCAGAGGCGCAGTCATCGGGGGTGACGAGCAGCGATGGCAAGGATGCTCAAGTGGAGCTCCAGTGTATGGGCAAAACGATTGGTGGCCCCGGGCACAGGGGCTTTGCGTTCGAACGGTGACGGGCTGGCAGAGGAGATGCTAGTGTGGTGGCCGGCACAACACTCGAACGGGAGAGTCCATGAGGAAAATGAATAGTCCCTCTCTTTCTTTTTTTTTTTTCTCTCTCTCTCTCACGTCACTCACCGGTCTTCTCTCTCTCCTTTCTCTATTCTGCAGTTGACTTTTCCCTTTTCTTGTCAAAGAAAGAAAAGGGAAAAGGCCTTCTCTTTAACCAAGACAGACGAGGCCTTCTTCTTGCACAAATTTTTTTCTCGAATTTGCTCTCATTTTTTTTTTTTTGCTCCCCCCTCCGTCACGAAAAATGTGGTTCTCTTTTATAGTGATTCCAGACGGCCGCTTTCCATAGCAACTTTCGAGTTTCCATCTTCTGTTGCATTAATTCATGGATACAAATTAGAGCGTGATTTCGCAATTAGCTCGATCCTGCTTCGATTCCTTCCATTTTATAAGAATTCTTGCTCTTTACTCACATGATTTCCTAATTACTTTTGCATTTATCAAAATCTAAATATTCATCAGAATTTCCAACTTCCATGCATAATCAATCAAATTGATTTTCCCCATTTTTTCCTTTATTTGTTTTGATGCGATTTTCATTTTTTTTTTATTTCCTTAGTGTCGTCAAAATTTAGGTGTCAACACAATTGTAATGCCAAAAGAAGTCAAACCAAACTAACCATCCTAGCATGAACATCCATAATGTTTCAAGAGCAGGAGTCAATGCCAACACCATGTAAAATTGGAGAAATATATATATGAAGCTATGGTATCCACCACAACACTCATCCAAGAATCAAGGTAAATTTTTTGACAAAGCCAAAACAAAATCTGAATCCCTTACTGCCAGACAAACAATCACTATCATCTACATATAACCAGCAAAAGAACCAACATTACATCTTGCATATTTTCAAAACAATGTCAAAGATGTCAATATCTTGATATAAGGAGTAGTGCACATTAACAAGGTTGTGCTAGAGGAGGGAAAATTAGTTAAGATAAATTGTAATATCAATGCCACTGTTAATTAGATATTGAACTACTGCCCTGGTTTTTCCTTCAAACTTGTCCCTCTATCTTAGAGTATAGCAAGCTCGCACACATAAGCTTCCCTCACCCAGTCTACCAAAACCTAGCCTATGGCCAAACATGCTGGTATGTCCAATTAAGACTTGAGCACAACTCTGATGTCCTCAAAATTGGTGCTCGCAACAGCAACCTGCCCGCGCGTGACCTTGTGAGTGAGTGAAGCTGAGATGAGGCGCTTGGAGATGAAAACATTTAGCTTGAATGGCTCCATGTAGGCTATGGTCCGCTACTCGAAGGACATGCTATTATTTGGATTCTTGGACTTCTTCCCCTTTTGGTCAGTATATGGCTACTGTTGTCATCATCCAAATAGTCCAACTCCAATAAACAACTTGATGCTAAACGATGCTGCCCAATAGCCAACACTCATACAAAATCTCTATATAATTTGATAAAGGATAGAGCACCCCCACATTCCAACCATTATGCTATACCAGTACCCTTATTAAGGAAATGACATAGAGAGGACATTCCAAACTAGAAAAAGAATTAAATATTCAATGAAGCACTTGCCCATTGTGAATACCGCATGTCGGCACAAAGATGCCATCTCAAGAGGCATCAACACCATGATCAGCACACTGTAAGTGAACGCATCGCAAAAAAATCCCTTCAACATCTTCCTACAGGAGACACTTTCCAGCAAATGAAAGCAACCACTTAGATCGTAGTGAGCATGACACCTGAAAGAAGCAAACATTGTCTGTAAGACATGTCTAACTACTGACAATCCTCAAGATTAACTGGAAAGGTGGGTAAGAATACATCCCCATATAACAAAACCTCATAATCTTTGAATTTGCACCGACAGAGGTCATGCTAAGCATTTCATCAAGCAACTAGAATGTATGGGTAAGTAAGTGCTCAACAAGCCCTAATTGTGGAATCTAAGTGCTCAATAGGCCCTAATTGTTGAATTGTTTGACAATTCCTTTAAAACCCTAGTCAAACATTCTTTTTAGAAAGACCGACTTCATATGAGCCGATTTAGAATTCAAAGAATG